>CM062804.1:819627486-820842486 GCA_031772625.1 Pinus tabuliformis | reverse complement strand
AAGGTGACGAAAGCTTAACTTCTCAAACATATTTTACATATTTAATTCCATGGTTCCTTATATGGAAAGGAAATTCCATAATGATTTCTTGTTGCAAGAGTGATGCACCAAAATTATGCAGAAACATTTGATAAGCTACCCCCCGAAGATCCAACTTTACAAGGATGAATTGTAGTAATTGATGGGGTGCTTTGACAACTCCAAAAAGCCTCATATATCTTCCTTTCTTCATGACATACCAATCACAAATCTCACTAATCACCTCTATATCATTTTATGTCATAGATTGGGAAGGTTGATAGAAATAAAATTATACGTAAGTACTATAAAGTGCTTGAATATATTTTTGTAGTGCATACTGAAATGATGTTCACACAATATTTGATAATAGAATTGGATTGATGTCTCACCAAGCTACAACTACCAACCCATTCATAGAAAACAATTTACTGCATAAGTGGTGTCCAACAAATATGAAATCATTTAGAATGTTGAAGGAATACTAGGGTTTATGTGTTTGGACCTGAAGATGGCTTGAGCCACTTATGTTGAAAGTATATAGGCCCAATTGAACATTGGCCCAGTGGTGGATTAGTGGCACCCAAGATTCCTTAAACTATGTTGCATCTTCTTTTCCATACAAATTTTTGATCAAAACCACCATGATTTTATATGGTGTTCTTAAATTCTTTGTGGGATATTCTCACAATTTTCTCACCTTGAACACTTTTGGATTGATCACCAACCCTTGAGGAGGTCATGATAATTTAGCAAAAACTATAGAATGAACTCATCCTTGGGATCAATAGAAAATTGGGAAAATTTATAGAAAACGTCTAGGGTTGAAAGCAAAGTTTTCAAACTCAACCCAAGTTGACTCAAACTCAATCAACTCAGTTTATTCAACCCCTTCCCATAACGACTCAGCCTATGAATCAACAAGGATGACTAGTTTTGCACGAAACAAGTATACCATTTGTTTAATGATAAATATGTACATATGTTTTCCTCATTAAAATGCAGATCTGAAATCAATCTTTAAATTTTTTACTTGCCAAATTCTACTAGTTTAAAGTTTGAAGTTGAAGTATGAATATTGCATATTATGAATTTAAGATGGGTTTGCTTCATGCAATGTTGCACATTTGAATTTTCATATTGGAATTTTACCATGGCTAAATATAACAACAATAACCACAGTAACTCTAAATTAATGCCTTTAAATTGTAATAGCACATAAGTGATTTAACGGTCCTATAAATATGTTATTTTCACTAATATTCTCTTACATAAAGAATTAAAGCAACATAAAACTTACAACACACTCAGGGATGCCTACAAGTCCATCTAGAATATTGATGCGATATATGGTCTCCTTGCACTTTTTCTTGACAAACTCACCCTCTATTATGCCACCAACCTTATGACTTGGAACAAGCAATCGAAAAAAGAAAAAGAAAAAACTCCAAGCAACCCAGGCCACTTTTATCACCACCTATTCCAGTTCCTATCTCTTCTTATCTTCCCATTTTCTAAGTAGGCTTAGAATTTCTAGGGATTCCAATTATGCCTTTTGATTCTTACATAGATTCTAGAGGGGATTCCATTTCCAACTTTTGTTTGAATGGTAGTATACAACAATTTAGACGCTCAACTCAACTTGCTAGAAATATTTGCACATACAAAACGTTTTTTTCTTCATCAATACAAGTATGTCAAAGAAAACATGGAAAGACAAATTGAACATGATCATAATAACATGTATCCAAAACAATTATAGGAAACTCTCCTATATAGAAAAAAAAAAAAAATTAAAAAGAAATAGCAAGAGATAATACAATTTTATTAATGTTAAAAAAAAATACTACAAAAGAAAACTAGATGTGCATCCAGTAACATAATGCACAACTTACTGAAATATGTCATAGAAGATTCTAAAGGAAATAAATGGAAAATGCAATCATTTCCCCATGACCCTTCAATGGGATACTTAATTTCATTCAAAACATGGCCACTCTTCACAAAAATGCCTTTCTGATCGGCAAATCACTTCAAAAAATATCTATCAAATCCCAATTTTTAGGCGATATAAGAACAAAACAACTTGACATTTAGTTGTAAGTGTAAAGGAAATAACTCCAGATATGCAGCCATGGTTCCTTCTGAACACTCTTAGCCTTCAGTAGCACTCTCAAGGTCCATTACACATTCATATAAGTAATGCATGCAAGGCAAGGGAAGAAATAGTTTCATTGACATAAGGATTAGCAAAAGACTCAAGGGTAACCATCTCTTGGCCTCACAACTTCCCAAGAATATAAGCCAATGCATAGGTTGTTCATGTTGTTTTCCAAGTCAATTTATACCCAATACTTTTCAAATGACATGTTGCATTGGGATTTCTCTTGATACAGGTATCAATTGAGTATGGGAGAGCATATAAACTATTCCAGCTACTCAATTAACTTGTAAACAACCAAAATCAAGTGTACAGATAATAACTCAGTCCCTCAATGAACATATAATCATGTTGGGTGCCAACGACTTCTTAGAACATGAATATATTTTTATTTATCACATTCAAAGTTTAGAAACTGGTTGGGGAATTGCAACATCCATAAAATTACATATAAATTTCTAAGAAAGACCTATCAAAATTACAATTTGACATTCATAAGTATAATACATTAATCCATTAACCAAGGTAAGAGTGTTAAATCCCTCACATATCATTAGCCCACATAGAACACATCAATCAAAAACCATTAATGACACAATGGACACAATATTTACTTTGGAAACCCAACTAGGAAAACCAACATTTGACTGGTTGCTTAGTTTTTGTTTTGGTAGTCTCTGGTTAAATTGCGCCACATGGCTCTATAGCCATTCATAATTCTCACGGCTCCTCCCGATCTATCTTCTTTCTTCCTACCCAAAATTTGGGGTTAATGAGAAGGCCCAAGAGACTCACCTTTCATTTCTTATTCCTCTCACTTTTTCTCTCACATTTCCTTGTTTTTTCACATTTAATTCTTTTTCCATTTTCTTTACTTTATTTATAGCTTTAAACCCGCATTGTCTTTTCTTTTTTTTATTTAGCCTTCTTTCATTGTCAAATTGCAGTTAGGTATTGTGTCCTATAGTCATTGTCTTGTTTGGATTTTTTTCAGGTCAATTTTAGCTATTGATTTACATACGATTACGACGGCTACTTGACAAAGTTTTGGGGATTTTCAATAGGACTATGTAGAGCAATTAGTTGATTTTCTCTTATAATTCAGTGACATTTTATTAAGGGATTTTAATATATTTCTTGTTGAGATTTTTGTTTACTTAGCCATTATTTCTACTAGAATTTTAGAAGTGTTACTCATATCAAATATTAATATGACTTGAAATAAACTACATTACTTATTTACGCTTTAAAGCACCAACTTTTGCATTTTACTATGCTTTAAAATGTGTATCAAGTAAATATGTAGAGGTTGTTACTAGTTATGAATTTATGGGGAAATTTTTATCCAAGAAAAAGGTCATATATTTTAAATTTCCAACATAAATATAAAATATAAATTGGTATGTGCCTTGAAGCACTCTGAGTAGCTCTTCATGAACCTCTCAAACTATTAAAAAAACAAAATTTCCACATTTCCCTGTTATGACATTCTTTCATTACAAACTTGCCATTTAGGTTCTATTTATAAAAACTAAAAACTTAGTAATATTTTTACTGCATAAAGAGAAAAATATCATGTGCTGGTTGTATGTGTGTTGGGCCTCACAATTTTCATCATTCCCTTATCCTATCTCTCATTTTTAATATTGTTTTATTCTATTTTTCTAATATTTATGATACATTAACCTATATAACGTAGGTTTTAGAAGGAATTAATTTACTTTTACTATTTCACATTTTTATGAACTATTTTGATTGCAAAAAGAGTTATTTTACTCATGTTTAGATCTTTACTATGAACAAGGGATTTGTGATAGCTGGCACTCAATGTTGTTTCCTGAGTTGTTTGTGGTAAAATCGAGATACCATGATGTTGTATCAAGCAACTATAGAAGATCAAGTGACACCAATTCTTATCTGAGTAAATTTTTTAGGGACAAAGCCTTTGATTTTCTCATCTGGGTGATATTAAGACTCTTTTGTAACTAAAAATTATCATCTTGAGAATCTTTAGATTCTCAGGATTAATATTTGCTAAAATATTTATGTTTTTACCTCCCTCCATTGTGGTTAAAGATGGGGGCTTATGTCTCGAAAGAGATATTTTTGTGTAATTTTTTCATACATTTGATAGACTCACTGAAAGCACTGACTATAATTGTTCTTTCATAATATAATGCAAGTTTCTTCTGTTGGGAGTCAATTTAATGTTATGATTTCTTCTACAAGGCAGTCTAACTCCAATAGTTCGGGCTCACTCCTGGATGAGGTTTTGTCTTCATTTGTATCACTAGATCCACATTTTATCTCTTTATGTTGATCATCCATCTGTTATATTAATTGCAATTCATATTATTTACTTTGAGTAGGGATAATATCAGTAGTCATAATATTGATTTGCAGGGATTGTTCTTTAGATAGTCGTTGTTGCTTTATTGTTGTTCCGTGAAGGTTATCTCTATATCGTTGATGCTCTTGCACTAGTTTAGCTTCTTTTCTTATTATTTGTTCTTTTCCATTTCACAAAGTATAGTTTTCTAGTGTTGTTCCTTCAATTATGTGATTGTTCTTTCTTAAGTAACAACCCAACATTCAATAGTTTTTCCTTGTTGTCTCTTGTGATGAGTAACTAGAATTTGATATTTTTGAATGGTTTTTAGAAGATATAATTTATCTGAAAGATATATCTTTTGAATGTATATTTAAAGTTAGGAATTGACTCTTTTGTTATAGTTCATTTGCTTGTTGTTAGAAAATTAGTTACTGCTAGTTTCAACACTATCTCTTGCATATACTTTGCAAACAACCTTGAAATAACTAGACGAAACCTTGGGTTGACAATTTAATATGTTGTAGTTAGTTGCTTCTTTAGAAAAAATAATTGTCCCAACATTTTTCCGTTGTTTCCTGGGAGTTTATCAAAAGAGAGTGCCACTATATTTAGTTACACACTTATTTCTATGAGGGTTGGATATTGAAGATGAAAGGTAACACCCTGCACACACACCTGGTAAAAAGAAACTTGTGATGGTGTCTGCCTAGGGTTGGCAGATTCAAGTTATTTAGTATGCATGACTAGGAAGAAAATTATAGGTAGGAACCAGGGAGAAATAGATCAAAAATCCACTTCAAAAAGTACTAAGAGCTAGGGTCAAGTTGGCCTTGGGCAAGCGACCTTTATAGATGAAATCATTTGAAGGGAAGAATCTGAGGCCTCGGTAGTCCCCTAAATGGTATCCGGGAAGGGATCTACTATTATTTTCCCTCCAGTAGCAGAATATTCTATCGCGGCTAATGCTGAGGTTCGCGACAAAACCATAGGATCTGAGCAGAGCTTTCAAGATTTATCAAGCGATCATCTTGATCCTTTTAGCAAATGTGAGGGGCACTCTTTTAATCTAAAGGAAGGAAGAGGTGAGAGGAGTGATCCACATCCTCAACCTCCCAAACAGGAACCTACTGTGACACCCATTTTGAAAGAAGGATTCAAAATTCTTGATTTGAGTAGTGTTGTAAGACCTAGACAAGGTTCAAGGTCTCACCAACATGCTACTCTCTTTCAATTAGTACCTCCTGATCTTGGGATTCCTGAAGGATACTAGAAGATTTTTAATCAAATGGAAGGGAAGACATTAGGCACACAAACTTCGACCATAAAATAGCCTATCATTTATCCACAAGCCAATGCACCTATGAAGGCTATTCCACTTTAAAATCTTCCAAATTTTCATGGGATGGTCATTGAGACATAGGCGCATTCCTATTTTAATTAAACAGTCTATGTCGGGGATATTATTACACTACTAACCCCGATAAACTAAATTTGTTTCCTTCCACTCTAAAGGGAGCGGCACTACATTGGTTCATGGGATTATGGGACAATACTATCAACTCATGGGGCTAGATGAAACAAGCCTTCCTTACAAAATACCAAGATTATTGCCAATCCAGAGACTTAAAGGAAGAAAAATTCAAAATGACATAAGGAAGATGAGACCTTAGAATAATATATCAAAAGGTTCCAATATAACTTGTAAAGATCTCCATACGCTAGTCTACATAAAAAGCACTGAAAACAACCATAATTAGAGGAATGTAGGACGAATGGATAGAAACTCTTAACCTAATGGAGTAGGGTGATATTTCTGAAGAAGAGTATGATAATATTGTGAAATTGTGTATCGGGTGTTCATGTGGGTGTACATGAACTAAGCTTGGAATTTGTGATCCTCTCAGTAGAACCAATGGAACTATAGGCAAAGGAGTCATGTGTGCAGAAATTAGTAAGCTATAGGAAAATTTTAAAATTGATATATTAAGCACACTTAATACACAATTAGATGTCTTCTAGGTAAAGTAGAAGCGCGCTGAAGCAGAACAAGCATTAGCAATATTTTTTTCCTCATTGTCGATGGAAGCATGGTGGTAAGGAATGCCCATTGGATACAGTTGAAATATGTGCTATCTATACCAAATATCACTCGATCGACCGTTGTCCTTCTCTCCTTGGGTTGAAGGTCGTAATTAAGGAAATTGAGGAAGAGCTAGAACCGACTTATTGTGTGGCACATTTGTGAGAGTGGAAAAACCTCCCTACAAGTATGGTTCAGGACCCTTCCATGTTTTATTCTCGACAATATAGTCCGTACTAGTTTCCTGGACTAACTTGGGAGGGTCAACAACATTCCAATATTTCCTGGTAGCCTCATAATATCCACCATCACCTTGGTCAAATCAATTGTTTCCAGGACCTTCTTGGTTGAACCAATAATATTTTGCACCCCTATGGCAGAATTCACAAAGTAATTCATATCCCAGCCCACTCAAGGGCTTATGTGGTCCCCAAATTGGTAGCACCCCTCTGGACCTATCAATCAATCATTGGGAATTTTTCCTCAATTAAATCCATCACTACAGTTGTTACAACCACCACTTCAGTTACCCCAAATCCTCCACCTCTGTTACGTACTCAGATACTTACGCAACCAAATCCAAATCCAAACAATATGCATGTACAACTTCTAGAAATTATTGATACTTCTGATTTTTGTCCTCCACCCTTAGAATGTAATGAACTTCACTTAAGATTAGGATGGACCATTTTTCTAGAGGAGCCCCCAAGGAACTTAGAGAAATCAGAAGATGAAAATTTTGCTAAAGAGTAGCATCAATCAGAAAAAACCCCCTTCTACCATGATTATCACTGTCTTGTAGCTGCTACAATCACTCTCCAAATTTTTTCCCATGCTTTGATTTTGAAGCCTCCCTTCTATCCACACGATATAATCATTTATTGATGTCAAGTATTCATATTATGTTAAAGACTTATATTTCATGAAGTACCTATGATATGTAGTTTTGATCCTCGGTTTGATACCCTTGAGACACAAGCTATCTCTTGAATTGAATCTACATTAGTGTCGGTCTTCCCTCTCGAAATTACGCGGTCTTGGAAGTCAGACTAGCCTTGTGAATTTGAATTGTGGAATCCAAACAGGCAGGCCAACCTTGAGCTTTGAAATTGTGTAAATCTTCCCTTTCGCTCAGAAACTGCATAATTCAATAAGTATGGGAGTTGCCCAGTCCCTTGTGGTTGGGAATTGTGCAATCCTTCTTGGCAATGTGGATGGTTAGTTTCTTGAAAAATAAAAATAAAAAGCAAAAAATCAAAAATAAGTCCCTAGAAAATAGGGAGTGGATAATTAGTTTCCTAAAGGATGACACAAGTTGTTATTTTTGGACTTTCGCCCACTGTTGCTTTTTCCTTGATTTTAAGCATGCACATCATAAACTCCAATCAACATGGATCTATATAATGGATGCCCCTATAGCTCATTTGTACATTCAATCTTAGAGCTCTATCCTTCCCAGGGAGATCAAGTATCCTTCAGGGGAGTTTGCGACGCTTTTGTGGGTGAGTTTTTCTTTTGTCATATTTTGTCGCTTTTTCTGTCGCTTTTTGTCATTTCTCTTATGTGAGTGTTGTTTTGATTGTTTATTTTCATGGTTGTTAATATTTTAACTTATATTATATTGTACGAGTGTTGGTTCAACCTGTCATTTTCCTTTCACAAGTGTCGCATCAGATTTCTTGTTTTTTCCCATTAGTGGTCATCATTTTGGAGACTCCCCATGCAGGTATTTTTTCCTTCTACATGTTGACCATCTACACTTGATCTTCACTGATATATATTTCCTTAGTCATATCTACACTCTAACTTGCACTATCACTTAGATCTTCCACTTTCCCATCCTTTTTTAGGGCAGATTTACCCTTCACTTGACTAGCAGTTGTGTTGCTCAAATGGGCATTGTGTAAGTCCAAGGTTGAAGCCTCATGCTTGGTCTCTGAGAATTCACAATGGGTAGTCCCTAGATTTCCTAATTGTGCATTGTGTAGTTCCAGGGCTCAAGCCTCATCCTTGGCCACTAAGATTGCACAAAGCGTAGTCTCTCCCTTAGTCTGCCCAAGCTGAGACTACACATTGCGCAATCTCAAGCCTCAATATGCTCCCCTAGCTACTGAGACTACACAATGCACAGTTCTTAAAGCCATTCCCTTCCCCCAACTCAAGTATTGCGCAATTTTTCCCCTCAATCTTGTGTTTGTTGCCTTAATTTTGCTTTGTTATTAATTTTGCTGAAGCTAATTCATGTTTTCCATGAGAGAATTTTCCTCCTACCGGTATTGTAGTTCTTGAGCACTTCTCTTGGTTAGTCACTGTTATCATGGCCCTCGAGAAATCTTCCACAAAGGACACTACACAAATCAGCACCAAGGAGGAACTCTAGTAAATTTTCCAGATTTCTCAAATACTCAATTTTTTATAGAAAAGGAGTCAGACCTCACACGACACAAAGTCATGAGGAATTCTCAGCAAGAAACTTCAAAGAATATCTTGAAGACTGGTAGGTGTATATCAATGTCCAAATGTCGGGGTTACACAAGATTACATGCAAGTACCCTATTTTCCCATGTGTAGTCATTGTCAGCTGGATAATTTCTCATACGAATTCCAAGACCATGACTCTTAACAATGCCAATGAACAAAGGATTTCCTCTTTTCTAGCACCAAATTACCATCTCATTTAACACTTGCGTGAGTCGAAATCACTCATGGATTATTACTTCTATGTAGCCACCAGCTACTGAAGTAGAAAGGAGGTTTTCAAAGGCTAGGTGAAAGAGCTGGAAAAGTTCCATCAGACACCCACCAAAACCTACAAGATAAAATCTATCAAGAAGGCTTATTAGTACTTGAAAGTTCTATGTTGCAGGATCTATGGTTAGAAGAGTACTGAGACCTTCCACGAAGGGTAGGAATTATTCCTAAATCAGATTGTGAACAAAGGAAAACCATTCAACTGGTCAGACTTGTTGGCTCAACAGTTGAAGATCCATGTAGATAATGCCCAGAATCTTCCGAAGGGAAAGAAAGCAATATTCTACATGCTTTCTTACCTACTGGATGCAATATCCACTCACAATTCATTTCTTGGCATGAATTGGACCTGGACACCAAGAGAGCCTGCCATGCATATTTATTACAAGTTGCTTTCGGAGTGAAACCACAAAGGAGTAATGGAAAAGTTGAAATATCTCTTCCTCATTCCATTGTACAAATTAATATTTGAGGAAGAACTACCTTGAATTTTGTGTAGGGCAATGAAAGCAGTGTCAGAAATAACAGATTGGTTTGCCTCATTAGATGGCACTTTCCTCAGAGTGTTTGGCAGACAGAAGTCTCCACATCTTCTACCGAGGTATGCCATCGATAAGTTAGTCATGCAAGAAGTTTCTTACCATCTTTCCATAGGGTTATCAACAATTTTGCATAGGAAGAAGAAAGCACCTTAGCTCACTCTTCCCTTGCAAATTGGATTGTACGAAATCAAGAAATTGAAAGTCGCAGACATCGAAGGTAAGGAGATAGAGAAATTCACATTCATTGATTTGGACTTCAATATGTATGATCCTAGGAATGTTTGTAAAGACCCTTGTGTAGGGATACCTTTTCAATGGCCAAATGATACATTTCGCAGGCCCGAGGAGGAGGAGATGAAGAATTGTTATAATGCCTCTAAGTCTCGCGAACCAGTCATCTTTTTAGGAACATCACTGGTTATTCCGCAAAAGGAAGTCACTTGAGAGAAGGTACCAGTAGAAAGGCGCAACCTAGTGCGTGAAAAGGGAAAGTGGAAATTTGCACACAATCTAGTGGAAGAGCATATACGCAAGATGAAAGTGGATCCAATCATCTTGAAATCATCCATAGCTGCAAAAAAGAGGTGGAAAGATAGGAAAGGAGGAAGAGATGAAGTAGAGGGAAGAACAAGAGCAGAGGAGATTGGAAGGAGAAAGGAAAATACAAGAAGAAGAAGAGCAAACACTTGCAGGACAAGGAGCTTGCTCAAGAAATTGTGGAGTTGATTGTGATTCAAGACATGGAGGTGGAACTAGAGCCGTTGAAATAATATGATGATCTCATCTCGGGCACTTGGCAGATCACCATTCAGTCTCCCCCTCCTCCTATACCAGAGAGGTATCCAAACGAGGAAGATGAAATTGTTCCTCTTAACGAGGATCCGGTCATGGAAACGTACAATATGACTTATGACAAGCTTCAGAAGAAGATTTTACAAGCAAGGAAGAAACATTTTCCAAACAATCTCGCATCTCTTGCATTCATTAGAGAAAGGTTGATTGTGACAGACACTAGAAGGAATCTAAATTCCATTGCAACAACAAACTTAGTCGTCGCAGGTGCTACCAAGTCAAGAAAAAAGTATCTGATGGTGAGAAAAAATAGTTGGAAAAGAATTTATAGGCTGCAAGAAAAGAATTTGAACAACTCCAAGTGGAGATCCAGAATTCAGATCCTGCACAAGTATATTTGGAAGAACTTAAGGAAACCATACTTGGTGAATTATTGGCATTGGGAGAAACCATGTGGAGCCATTATGAGGACCTGTTCACTATGCATAAAGTAGTTGTTCTCTTGCACTACATGCAGCAGAAATGTAATGATAATTCTAAAGACCTCAAGGTTGTCTATACAGCCTGATGTGCATGATTGGTCAATTTAATACCAATGGGCACCATACGAATTGGCAAAGAAAATAAGGCAACAAGAAAAGTTGGAGAAATCACAAGTGTGAATGATCATTCAAAGTAACAAACATCTTGCCTCATTCATCACCAATATTCAAGCCTCATATGCACGATTGTACAACAATGTGGATTTCATGGTGAAATCGCACAAGATCCCATCAGTCAGGGCTCACTCACTGAAGCCAAACGTATGAATCGGGTCAGGTAGGAGGTCAAAGAATACTTAGATCAACTCAAAAAGATAGTCCAAATAAGATCTTGAGGTAAACATGCAGAATATGCAGAAATACATTGGTGGCCCTATCCAAATCAATACCATGTTGATCCTACTAAAGAAGGAAACTTAGACCGGTTCCAAATCAGTGTACTCAGATGCCACATTAGGGAAATTGTGAGGTCTAAAATGGGCTTCCTAAGAAAAATGTACAACAAAAATAAACTTTATAAGAACCCATAGGATTCAAGATGATGATGTCAACCATGGGGGGCGATTCACTATTTTTGGAGTAAAAAAGTAAAAAGATTAAAAAATAATAAAATAATAAAACTACTTTTTCAACTCGTATTTTCAACTTATCTCCCTAAGTTTTTACTCAAATTTCGAGCAGGAGTACTCATTGGATGAAAAATTTAATTCCTCATCCAAGGAGTACCCATGTTGCATACTTTCAATGGACCCTACTATATGAAAAATGAGAAATACATGAAAAAACGTGATTGCAATCACATTTTTCATGTATTTCTCATTTTTCGTGTAATAGGGTCCATCGAAAGTATGCAACATGGGTACTCCTTGGATGAGGAATCAAATTTTGCATCCAATGAGTGTTTCCGCTCGAAATTTGAGTAAATCCATAGGGAGATAAGTTGAAAAAATAGTTTTTTTCTTTTTTTCCCTCTAAAATTTGATGATGTAATCTAATCTTGTTTTATTATTTCCACTATTATTTTATAATTTCCTTAGGAGGCCCATTTTATACCTCAAAAATCCCCTAATGATGGAGGCTAGAGTGTGCTTCCCATCTTATCCCATCACACAATTTGGGGAAGTCATCGCGTAGTACAAATCTTGGCACCGTCATGTAACCGAGAACCTACAAATCAAAATTGTTGAGCTAAAGTTTCCCCAAACTCAAGCTTGACTTGTTTTGTCTTATTAGGTTGTCTAGTTGGCTCTACCAATTTTTTCCTATATGGGTACGAGTATATTATAGAATACTTTAGTAATTAATTTGTAAGTGAAATTCCAAGTTTTAGTTGTGGAATGTGAAGAGTCATTTTGTAATGAAGTTGAAGAGTCATGAGGGAATTTCAAGAGTCACAAAAGGAAGATGAATAGTTGCCCCTTTTGTTATAAATATGTCCTCATAACTCATGTAAAGGGATTTTTGGGAGCCAATATTTTGGCTAGGCTTTTATCTTAGGATCAGGAACTTGGGAGTTTTGTTGAGAGCCTTGACTTGTCCATAGCATAGAGGGGGTATCTTTCTTTAGAGGAGTAGGTGTAGACTTCATGTTCCACTATTGGGACTAGTGGTTCGTCAATGATATATGTATGCTTGGAAATTTCACTTTAATAAAAGCTTAGAGCCGGCATGTTTTCATGCATAGGTTGTGAATATAGTAGGACTATTCTTGTTGTGTTTGCAATATATGTATTTCATTTACACTAACTCTTATGAACTATTTCGTTTGCATTAGTATGAATCTTGTTGAATGCATGTTGTTGTATATTTATGTCATCATTAACTTGTGAATTGTTTTGCAGTCTAACTCATGATGTCTTGTTTTCTCATGTGTTTCTTTCATGTTGTGTACTATTACAGGCTTCTAAGGGGCTCACTCATTTTCGCCTCATTGTGTTAGAACCTTTCATACATCACACTTGAAACTCCATAGAGTCACACACGTTTTCACCAAAGTCACGGATACACCATTCTATGTGTTATTGCAGCCAAGGCACATCATTAAAACCCACGGCTTCGACAACTGAACCGTATCCCGGATGGGGCTCCTACTCCAAATGTGTGAGGTCTAATTGGGACTTCATATCAGGGAGACCCCTTAAATGTTGGTGGGTCCAGCACTGTCAACATTTTTGCCACTAAAAGGAGGGTGAGATGACAAGCTAAGCTCGTGAAGTCTATTTGAAATTTCCTTATCTTTAAATTGCTTCTTCCCATATCTTAACCCCAACATGTTTTTCCAAAACTGCAAATATGAAATTGCCCACAGGGATAATAAATGACTTGTCAAATATGAAATTTTATGGTGAGGGTGTAACAACCATTCTTGAGAACACCGCATGCTTTCTTGAATTTTTCACTCAGCACAATATTCACTCCAAGGATTTTTCTTCCAGGTTGTTCATTCTCACATTCAAAGAACACGTTAAGGAATGGTGTTACACATTTCCAACCACTTATATATACTCTTTAAAACATCTTTTCAAGGAGCTCTACCACGCCTTTGACAGGTATGATTACAAATATGTTTTCAAGAAAAGCACCTTATGAATCTCTTAACAATTTTCACAATCGCTTTATTCATTTCTATTTTAAATTTCTAAAGATGATATTGATTGGAATTTAATGAAAGAGAAGTTTCAATTTCTTGTTCATATTTCAATGAATCCAAAAGAATATGAATCTTTTGAAAGTCTCCCAACATACACTGGTTATGGAGCTCCCAAATCTGTGACGAAGGAAGTTGTTGTTCCAAGTGACTCTTCATCTTCCTCTCATCAAACAACTCCATTTACGCAGGTTGAGGTTGGAGAACTTGAGAGTCCATATGTTGATCTCCCACATCACATATTCAAAATTTAAACGCAAGTTTGGACTACGGATCTGATTTTTATAGTGATGTTCTTTCTTCTCTCCCTCCATTCGTTGGTTCTTTTGGTCCTCCCAATTGTGAGTTATTGGGCACGCCGGTTTCAATTATTTCTTCTGATGTTCTTGAGGATCAAACTCGGGATGGAGTTAGTGTTGACCAGCAAACTTGCAATATCATTTATGATGATTATGTGTGGGATTCTATTTTTGAACAAGAATATCTGATGAAGGCTGATATTTCTCCTTTTTCACCTCTCCCTCATTATCCTGACATCTTTCACGATTTTGTCATACTTGTTGTATATTTTGAAGAATCGGTTTCTAACGATGTTAATTATGATCACACTCAAAACTCATGGAATGTCAGTTTCACATTTGAACTTGGAGAGGCAAAATCTTCTCTTCTTAATCCTTCCCATCCATTATCTAGTCATTTTGAAGAAACAAAGGGTGAAATTTCTTGTTTTCAATCTTCCCCTCTCTATGATTCGTTAGATCAATGGGATGCCTTTGATTTTGATGTTTAACTTTCTGATCATGGTTGTCGTGATTTGTTCTTTGACTCATCGAGTCAAGACTCTAATTTTTATGCTATTGATATTTCTAAGCCACCACTTTTTATGATCTACCTTTCAATGTATTGGAGCTACTAAAATCTTTCAAGGCACTTCAACCCATGTTGATGGTTATGTCAGGTACTCGTAGTCTTGAGGCTTGTCCCAATCATGATCAGGATAGTGCTTTATATTTCAAGGATCATTATCATTCCATTGTGCAAATTAAAAATCAATCCTTTCCACAATATTCACACCCTCCATCTATTTTTCACGATGCTATCACTCAATCATTGGAGGAATCATATTTGGAAAGACTATTCATGAAACATAAGCTTTTCACTTTCTTTATGTTTTTCGAAGTTAGAAGTTTGAAAGGATGACCTCGCATGTCACCTTATTGCGATGTGTACAAACACCATCATGCATCCACAAAGTGTTTTGTATATGCTTTTCTGTCATATTTTTTTGCGTGCATTTTCACTCTTCAAATGCGACGACATGTATCAATTTACCTTTCTTGTCTGTTGTTATTCTCAAATATCTTTATTAATATGGATTCCCTCACCCATATAGGTCAACCTATGTGTTGGTGATTACACTGGAAGTTTCACTTTACGTAAGCCTGGCCTATTCTCGGTTAGTTTAGGAGTAGGATTAGTTTGTTTTTTTTTCTTTTGATTCACTTTCCACCCTGCTCTTTCTTTCATTTTTTTGTAGGATAGCTTCCGCATGAGACCGTGTTTGGTTTTCGAAGCAAGCATGGTGAAGTTTGAGAGGAAATTGTGCTACTGTCAATGCTTGGTTATCTATTTATTCCCTCTCTTTGCATGGATCTTGCACCTTTAGTCGATGATACCCTAATGGACAATATGTTATTTTCAAAGAAAACCATAGTGGAATAATGATTCTTAATCTATAACCAGTACCACCTACTCTAATTGGTTTTATAATTTTTTTTGTTTCGCCTTGTCAACAAAACCGAGTAGAGTTAGGAGGGGGGGAAAATTTAACAAGTGAACTGTATTTCAGGGGTGTATAAATATCCTTCTCTAAAGGGACAACCTCTACTACTCTCAATAAGTCGGGATCCATATTACACCTCATTAAATCAATAAATTCCTATGCATAGTTCTTTGAACAAAAATACAAAAAAAAAAGGTGAAAGAAGAGAAAGGCTTCTTGCTTAGGGAGGTGAAGCAAGAAACTTCGTCGGGGTACTATCCAGGCTCACTGGAAACGGATTAATGTTTTTGTCCTGAAGTGACTCTGTCGGAATGTTGTCTAGGCCTGTTGGCAACGAAGCAACACTAGATATGAAAACCAAGACTCTGGCAATCCTTTTTCACTTGTGTATCTATATACTTCCATCCCTAATCGAAACAGCTGAGTATGACTTGCCTTTATTAGTGTGTTGTCAATGAAGAGAATGGTAGGGAAAACATGTATAACTCGAACTAAGAAAAGAATCTATGGTGATAAATAAACTAAAACATACTTCCTAAGAGTTAGACTTGTCTTACATGAAGTAAGACCCATAGAAGAGTTGGAGTTCTACCAGTGTGTTGCTAAGTGTTGTAGCTACTACAACCACCCTCCAAAATTTTTCCCATGCTTTGATTTTGGAGCCTCCCTTCTATCCATAGGATCTTATCATTTACTGATGTCAAGTATTCTTGTTATGTTAAAGACTTATCTTTCATGCAGTACTTGTGTTGTGTTGGTTTGATCCTAGTTTGATACCTTTTAGACAAACGTTATCTCTTGACTTTGCAACAATGTTAGTCTTCCCTTGAGAAATAAAAAATTTTGGAAGGCAAGCCAACCTTGTGAATCTAATTATGCAATCTAGATAGGAAGGCTAGCCTTGAGCTCAAAAGCTCCACAATTTTGGGAGACAAAATGACCTTGAGCTCAGAAATTGTGAAAAGCTTCTCTTAAGCTCAGAAACTGCGCAATTCACTAAGTCAAGGAGTTTCCCAGACCCTTTTGATTGGGAATTACGCAATCCTTATTGGTGGTTTGAATGGTCGGTTTCCTAAAAAAGCAAAAACGAAAAAAACAATCCCCAGAAAACGGGGAGTGTATAATTAGTTTCCCAAAGGATGACTCAAGTTTTTATTTTTGGACTTTTGCTAAGTGTTGCTTTTTGATAAACCCTAACTAGCCTAGATATATATAATCAACACCCCTAGAGCCTATTTTTACATTCAATCTTGGAGCTCTAGCCTTGCCAAGGAGATCAAAGAGCCTTTGGTGGAGTTAGTGGTGCTTTTTTGGGTGAG
The DNA here is from genome assembly GCA_031772625.1 of Pinus tabuliformis. Taxonomy (NCBI): domain Eukaryota; kingdom Viridiplantae; phylum Streptophyta; class Pinopsida; order Pinales; family Pinaceae; genus Pinus; species Pinus tabuliformis. The sequence continues at coordinate 820,825,519 of CM062804.1, read as the reverse complement.
CTTTGCTTTTGTCACTTTTTTGTCGCTTTTTGTCATTTCGCTTATGTGAGTGTTGTTTTGCCTATTTCTTTTCATGATTGTTGGAATTTTAACTTATATTAACTTGTACAAGTGTTGGTTCAGTCTGTCGTTTTCCTTTATAAAAGTGTTGTGTCATCTTTCTTGTTTTTGCCCATTAGTGGTCTTTGTTTCAGCGACTCCCCGTGCATGTTTGTTTTTCCTTCTGCATGTTGACCATCTGCACTTGATCTTCACTGATCTATCTTGCCTTAGTCAAATTTACACTCTAACTTTCACTATCACTTAGATCTACCACTTTCCCATCATCTTTCTGGAAATATCTTCCCTTCACTTGGCCAACAATTGCCTTGCTTAACTAGGCATTACGCAAGTCCAAGGCTCAAGCCTTGTGCTTGGCCTCTGAGACTACACAATGCATAGTCCCTGGCTTTCCCAATTGTGCATTATGTAGTTCCATGGCTCAAACCTCACCCTTGGCCACTGAGACTACACAATGCATAATCTCTCCCTCAGTCTTCCCAGGCTGAGACTGTGCATTTCTCAGTCTCAAGCCTCAAGTTTCTCCACTAGCTACTAAGACTACGCAATGTGCAGTTCTTGAAGCCAGTCCCTTCCCCCAGCTCAGGAATTGCACAATTTTTACCCTCAATCTTGTGGTTTATGCCTTGATCTTTCTTTGTGAGTCATTTTGTTGAAGTTAATTCATGTTTTCCATGAGTGCATTTTCCTCCTACATGTATTGCATTTATTGAGAACTTCTCTTGATCAGTCACTATTGTCATGGCTCTAAAGAGATTTTCCTCAAAGGACACTACAAAAAGAAGCACCTAGGAGGTAGTTAAGAGTACTCCAGTAAATTTTCCATTTTTCTCATATACTCAACTATTTATAGAAAAGGATTCAGACATCACATGGCACAAACTGAATGATGCAATCTCAGCAAGAAGCTTCATATCAGATCTTGAAGACTGACGGGGGTATATCAATGTCCAAAGGTAAGGGTTACACAATATTGCATGCAGGTACCCAATTTTCCCATGTACAAACATTATCAACTGGATAATTTCTCATGCGGATTCCAAGACCATGACACTTAGCAGTGCAAGTGGACAAAGGCTTCCCTCTTTTGTGACATCGGATAACCATCTCATGTATCACTTGTTGAAGCCAACCTCACTCATGGATTCTTACTTCTACACAACCACCAACTACTTGAGCACAAAGGAGGTCATCAAAGGTTGGTTGAAAGAGCCAACAAAGCTCCACCAGACACGCAACAACACCTACAAGACAAAATATCTTAGGAAGGCTTATCAGTACTTGATAGTTCTATGTTGCAAGAGCTATGGTCAGCAGAGTACTAAGACCTTCGCGAAGGGTGGGTGTCCTTTCTAAATCAAATTATGAATGAAGGAAAACCATTCAAATGGTCAGACTTGTTGGATCAACAGCTAAAGATCCATGTAGCTAATACCCAAAATCCTCCCAAGGGAAAGAAATCCATATTCTACATGTCTTCCTACATACTCGATGAAATATGCACTCACGATTCATTTCCTGGCATGAATTGGTCCTAGACACCAAGGGTGCCTGTCGTGCACATTTACTGCAAGTTACTTTAGGGGTGCAACCATAAAAGAGTAATGGAAAAGTTGATTTATCACTTCCTCATTCCATTGTACAAATTAATCTTTGAGGAAGAACCACCTTGCATGTCGCGTGGGGAAATGGACACAGTGTCAGAAATAGCATAGAGTTTGCCTCATTGGATGACACTTTCCTCAGAGTATTTGGTGGACATAAGTCTCCACATATTCTATCGAGGTATGCCACCGACAATTTTTTCATGCAAGAAGTTTCTTAACATCTTTTCATGGGGTTATCATCAGTTTTTCACAAGAAGAAGAAAGCACCTTGGCCCACTCCTCCTTTGCAAATCGGATTGTACGAAATAAAGAATTTAGAAGTCACAGACACTAAAGGCAAGGAGATATAGAAATTCACATTCGGTCATTTGGACTTCAATCTGGGAATTCCTAGGAATGTTTGTAAAGATCATTGTGCAAGGATTCATTTTCAATGGCCAAGCAGGAAATTTCGCAGACCCGAGGAGGAGGAGATGAAGAATTGTTATAATGCCTCTAAGTCTCGCGAACTAGTAAGCTTCACAGGAACATCATAGGTTACTCCACAAAAGGAATTCACTCTAGAGGCAGTACCAGTAGAGACGCATAACCCAGTGCGCGAAAATGTAAAGAGGAAAGTTATGCATAGTCCAGTGGAAGAGCAGAGTCATAAGATGAAAGAAAATCCAATCATCCTGAAAGTGGCCAAAACAGTAGAAAAGAGGAGGAAACAGAGGAAGCAGGAGGAAGATATGAAGCATAGGGAAGAAAAAGAGGAGAGGAGATTGGAAGAAGAAAGGAAAATATAAGAAGAAGAATAAAGGCATAGAATAGAAGAAGAAGAAGCAGCACAGAGACAAGCCAAGGAAACATAGCAGAACTAGCTACCACGAGAGGAGAGGGAAAAATTGCAGGACAAGGAGCTCACTTAAGAAATTGAGGAGTTGATTGTGATTTAATACATGGAGGTGGAACCAGAGCCATTGAAACAAGATGTTGATCTAATGCCAAGAACTCAGGAGATCACCATTCACCATCCTCCTCCTCTGACAACGAAGCAAACTCCAAGTGAGGAAGAGGAATTTTTTCCTCTTTATGAGGGTCTAGCCATGGACACGTACAATTTGACTCTTGAAAAGCTTCATAAAAAGATTGTACAAGAAAGAAAGACACATTTTCTAGATGACCTCACATCTGTATCATTCATCATATAAAGTGAGATTGTGAAAAACACCAGAAGGAATCCAAATGTGATTGCCACAACCAACTTGACCTTCGCAGGTGCTACCAAGTCAAACATGGAGTATCTAATGGCCGAGAATAAATAGTTGGCAAAGAAATTATTGGTTGTGAGGAAAGAAGTTGAAAAACTCTAAGTAAAGGTCTAGAATGCAGCTCCCACACAAATATATTTGGAGGAACTTAAGGCAGCCATACTTGGTGAAGTATTGGCATTGGGAGAAACCTCATGGAGCCTTTATGAGGAGCTTGTCACCATGCATAAAGCATTTTTCTGCTTCCACGACATGTAGCAGAAGTGTAAGTATAATGATAAAGTTGTCAATATTATCCATACAACCATTGTTTCCTTGCATGAGTGGTCATCGCAATACAAAGGGTCACTGTTCGAATTGGAAAAGAAAAAAGGCAACAGACAACGTTGGAGAAAGCACAAGTATGGATGATCATTTAGAGTAACAAACATCTCGCCTCATTCATTGCCAATATTCAGGCCTCATATGCATGATTGTACAATAACACATATTTCATGGTGAAATCACGCAAGATCCCATCAGTTGCCCACTCACTGAAGCCAAATATAGGAATTAGGTCAGGCAGGAGGTCGAAGAATACTTGGATCAGCTCAGACAAATCGCTACCAAAGAACATCTTGAAGTGAACATGAAGAATATGCAGATGTACATTGGTGTCCCTATCCATATTAATACCATGTTTCTCCTGCTAAATAAGGAAACTCATATTGTTTCCAAATCAGTGTACCTAAATGCCATGGAGGCTATAGTTTGCTTCCAACTTGATGCCATCACACAGTTTGGGGAAGTCATCACGCAGGACCAAGCCTGGCACCGTCATGTGACCAACAACCTACAAGTTGAAGTTGTTGATTTAGAGTTTCCCCAAACTCAAGCTTAACTTGTTTTGTCTTATTAGGTTGTCTAGTTGACTCTACCCAATTTTTTCCTATATGGTTACAAGTAACTTGTAATATTCTTTTGTAAGTAATTTGTAAGTGAAATTCTAGGTGCCAATTATGGAATGAAAAGACCCGTTTCGTAATGAAGTTGAAGATTCATGAGGGAAGTTCAAGAGTCACAAAAGGAAGATGAATAGTCACTCGTTTTAAAATAAATATTTCCTCATAACTCATGTAAAGGGATTTTTGGGAGCCAAGCTTTTGGCTAGGCTTTTAGCTTATGATCAAGAGCTTGGGAATTTTGTTGAGAGATTTGGCTTCTCCGTAGCATAGGGGGGTATCTTTCTTTGGAGGAGCAGGTGTAGAATTCATGTTACATTATTGGATCTATTGGTTTGTCAATGTTATATGTATGCTTGGAACTTTCACTTTAATAAAAGCTTAGAGCCGATGCATTTTCATGCATATGTTGTGAATATAGTTGGACTATTCTTGTTGTGTTTGTAATATATTTTATTTCATTTAAGCTAACGCTTATGAACTATTTTTTTTGCATTAGTATGAATCTTATTGAATGCATGTTGTTGTATATTTTCGTCATGGTTAACTTGTGAACTAATTTGTATGCTAACTCTTGATGTCTTTTTTGCTTGTATCTTCCTTTCAAGTTGTGTACTATTACAGGCTTCTAAGGGGTTCACTCATTTTCCCCTCATTGTGTTAGAAGCTTTCATAAATCATACTTGACCCTCTGCAGAGTCACACACTTGTTCACCAAAATCATGGATACACCATTCTATGCATTATTGCAGCCAAGGCACATCATTAAAACCCACCACTTTGGCAACCGGGCCATATTCCATATGGGGCTCCTACTCCAAATGGTGTGAGGTCTAATTGGGACTCCATATCATGGAGACCCCCTGAACGTTGACAGGTCCAACACCGTCAACACACAAAGATAGAATCACCTAGTAAACTACTAAGAATAAAGAATCTAGTAAAATTACAGATGTTGCTCCTATGTTTCCAAAACTATTGGCCATAGTAAGACCATCCACATATCGTGAATTTGACCTCATAGGGGAACTATAAAACTTATGTACTAAAAATCCTCTTCTCCAAGTTATCATAGATATACTATTTGTGCTAAAATTATCAAATACATATGTTAAGAAGCCTAGAAGAAAACCAAAAGACCCTCCTACAATCCATGTCCATGGGAAACTTTGTGATATTTTTTTAAGAAAGGATATACCCATCAAATAGGATGATCCGGAAACCTCGTGTTCACTGTTAAAATTCAAGGACTTAGCTTTACAAATAATTTAGAGAACTTAGGAGATGCTATAAATATCATAGCACTTGAAACCTATGCCCTCCTTGGAAAAACCATGTTAAAACCAATCCCAATCATGTTGGAGTTAGTTGACAGATCTGTGATAAAGCCAGAAGTAGCCCTGGATGATATCATCGTCTTTGTAGATTCCTGGTAGTATCCATTATATTTTTTGGTTCTTAACCCTAGAAATAAGTTGGAAGGACACCCTCTCATACTGGGTAGACTGTGGCTCGCCATTGCTGATGTGTACATTAGGTGTCGAATAGGAAGTATGACTATTTCAAAAGTATTTTCCATCAAGAACCTTATTCTATACCCACCTTCTAAACCCAGCATGTCATCTGACAACGTTAAGTTGCTTCCTCTCAAGTACAATGAAGGAAAACTACGTTCTCCCCTTACCATTGACAAAACCTTTATTTTCAAGGGACAGACTGAGGATGACACAATCAATGGTTTTATTAGCCATCCTTCCATCATAGTACATCCAACATGTCAGATGAAATCCATGCTCGCTAATGAACCCCAAGGTGATCCATTGGAAGATTTAAATAATGATCACATACCTACAACTACATTCCATAATAGTATTCCTATTGAGATTGAACCAGGAAAAACATTGAATATTAATGCTAGTCTTGATGACCTTCAATGTGAGAAATTGATCCAAATCCTTCAAAAATATAAACAAGCCTTTGCCTAGGATTATGCAGACATGAAGGGAATTGATCCACAACTATGTATGCATCACATTTACATTGAAAAATATGCTCGAGCTATTCATCAACCACAAAGGAGATTGAATCCACATCTTAGGGACATAGTGAAGCAAGAACTCCAAAAACTACTCGATGTCAACTTTATATACCCTATATCTGATAGCCAATGGGTTTCACCATTGGTGGTAGTCCCTAAAAATAATGGAAAATGGAGGATTTGCATAGATTATAGAGAACTAAATAAGGCCACACAGAAAGATCATTTTCCTCTCTCGTTTGTAGACCAAGTCCTTGATACACTCACTGGGAAGAAATACTTTTCCATCCTAGATGGATTCAGTGGATACAATTAAATTCAGATACCTCCTAAGGATCAATAATCAACTACATTCACTTGGCCATGGGGAACATTTTCATACAAAGTTTTACCATTTGGGTTGTGTAATGCACCAACCACCTTTCAGAGGGAAATTCTGAGTATATTTTATGATTTAATCAATGATGGACTTGAGATTTATATGGATGATTTTACTCCTTATGGTAATGAATTTGGTGAAGTTTTGGATAATTTGGAAAATGTTCTTGTACAATGTATAGCTACCAGACTATGCCTCAACAATGAGAAATGTCATATGTTGATGACAGAGGGTGTAGTCCTGGGACACTTTATTTATGTTGTAGGTATTTACATAGATCCAACTAAAATCATGGTAATCCTTAAACTATGTGTTCCTCGTACACCAATAGACGTATGTAGCTTCCTTGGTTATGCTAGATACTATCGTCATTTCATATCACATTTTTAAAAACTTGCAGCATTATTGTATGCATTAACTAGACACATGGAATTTGAATAGACTGATAAGTGTGATATTGTTTTTGCATAGTTGAAGAAGTTGGTCTCAAAAACACCTTTGTTGTAGGAACCATATTGGAGTCTATTATTCCATATATATTTAGACACATTTGATATGATGATAGGGGCGGTTCTGGGATAGAAAGAGGATATGAGAACTTATGTAGTTTATTATATTAGAAATAACCTAACACTTGCAGAATTAAATTATACTATGACAGAGAAATAATTTATGGTTGGTGTCTATGCTATAAATAAATTACGTCATTATATAACACGCTATCTAGTTTTCTTATACACTGATCATTTTTTTATTCGAGATTTAGCCAATAACCCTATTACCAATGGGAGATTAACTCGCTGGTTACTGTTGTTATAGGAATTCGACATCACTATAAAGGACCGGTCAGGAAAGGAGAACCATGTTGCAGATTTCCTGTCATGAATTTGACATGTAGCTAATTCTTCACCAGTGGAAGATTGATTCCCGGATGAACCTTTGTTTCCCATGACTGTCAAAACATCATGGTACGCTGACATTGCAAACTATTTGGCTACTGGAAAACTACTATCACATTTGTTACCCTAGGAAAAGAAGCACATTATTCAGCACAATGCTTGATTCTCATGGATATATGACTATCTCTTCCATACAGGGCCATATGGCCAAGTTCGCAGATGCATTAGAGAGGACAAGATATACGATATCTTAAGGGCTTGTAATGATGAACCTTGTGGTGGTCATTTTTATGACCGTATGACTAGGTGTAAAGTATTGCATATGGGCTATTTTTGGCCTACAATATTCAAAGACACCAAGAAATACATCCAGAGTTGTGATAGTTATCAAAGGATGGGTCATCCCATTCAGGCTGATGAAATGCCTCTCCAACCACATCTTGTATTGGAACCATTCGAGAGATGGGCAATGGACTTTATAGGTCCCATTAGTCCTCCTTCAAACCAAAAATCATACATTCTAGTTTGCACAGACTATGTAACAAAATGGGTGGAGGCAGTAGCAGTCCCGAGAGCCAGAAAAGAGGTAGTCATCAACTTTCTATTTGAATTTTTTGTCTGATATAGATTTCCTAGAGAACTTGTAACTGATGAAGGTTCATAATTCATGGACCAAATATTTTTTTCCACTTTGAAAAAGTATCATATGAAGCATGAAAGCACAAATAAAGTCTTGGGAGGGATCCTAATTAAGACAATAACTACAAATTGTCGAAATTGGGCCTCTAAACTCTCTAAATTTTTGTCGGCTTTTCAAACGACCTAGGGCAATGCTACCGGATTTTCACCTTAACATCTTGTCTTTGGTAAGGAACCTATTTTTTTCATTGATTTTGAGGTTACGACTCTTAGAACTACTCAGGAATTCGGTCTAGACCTTTTAGAAGCACAAAAGCAATGTCTGCAACAACTCAACAAAATGGATGAAATGTGCCTTTCTGCTCTTCAACATTCAACTATAGTTCAACAACAAAGAGTTAATTGACACAATCATTTGATTAAACAGAAGACCTTTCAGAAGGGGTATTGGGCATTGTTATATGGTTCCAACTTCCAGGACTTTCCAGGTAAGCTTCAAAAGAGATGGTTGGGTCTTTACAAAGTCAGCAAAGTTTATGTTAATGAGATAGTAGGCCTTACTATGATTGATGATTGTGGCATTTCTTTCCTCATTAATGGTCACTAATTTGGTTTGTAACACCAACCACTTACAAGAGAGTCATTTCTTCATGAAATCAATAATGATGAAAACTCGTAGGTTGTAGCCAAGCGGGGGAATATCCCCACTGCCACGATCAGGTAAACTTTCTTTGAAAATCCATTATTGCAATGTACATAATGTAAATAGTCTTTATTTTATTATGGTGTATATATTTTCTTTATTTTGGAAAATGTCATGAACATTTTCTTATAAAACATTGTTGCTACGATGTTACTACAATTGTTGTGTCTAATTCATATTGTTGCTTCTTCAATTGTTGTTTCCTTATTCATAACACCATTATCATAGTTGTTTCTTAGTCACAGCCTCCAATATCATAGTTGTTATTTCCTTAGTCGCAACACCATTATCACAGTTGTTGTTTCCTTAGTCACAACATCATTATCGCAATTGTTGTTTCCTTAGTCATAGCATCGCTATCACAATTGTGTTTCCTTAGTCACAACACCATTAACACAATTGGTGTTTCCTTAGTCACAACACCATTAACACAGTTGGTGTTTCCTTAGTCACAACATCATGATCATAGTTGTTGTTCCTTAATCATAGAACCATTATAAAAAATGTTGTTTCCTTAGTCACAACATCATTATCACAGACGTTGTTTCTTTAGTCACAACATCATTATCATAGTTGATGTTTCCTTAGTCATAGCTACCATTTCCTTAGACACGATTATTGTTTCCCTATATGTGGTTATTATTTATGAGTTGTTTTCCAATATCTTTGTTTTTCTTGAGATAAGGAATATCTTAATACCTTTTTCAATATGATGGTTAGAACTAGTTTGTTTAGTTTTTATCACATGAGAAATTATTTTTAAAAGCATAAATTCTTTTAAAGATGCTTTTATTATGTCAAGCTAGGAGGTAACTCCTCAAATCGAATTGTTTATTCATTAAGATTACTCATGGTTATATATAGGAAGGAGAGACTTTTGGGCTTCACCTCTCGACGTCTCTTCATTTTCCATTATTTACTATTTACATTATTTACAAATGTTCACCCAATCCCAATGATTAGGTTTCAACATTCCCCACCTTAATCTGAAGGGATGTTGGTGAGTTGAAACATCTTTCTGAATCTGTCAAACTTTTCTCTTCCAAGTGCTTTGGTGAAGATTTCTGCAATTTTCTCATTAGTGGAACAATGGCATTGATGGATTGTCTTGTCCTTAACATGATGTCGAATCATATGGTATTTTGTATTGATGTGCTTTGTTCGATCATGGAACTTTGGGTTCTTGGCCAACTTTATTGCAGAGGTGTTATCACTCGGAATTTTTTCCTATAAGTTATCAGAAGAGGGAAAATATTAAGGTAACCACAAACCAATCTTTTAAGAGCCAACCTATGACTCAGATAGGGCTCTCTCTATATAATTCAGCTTTGTTTGTTGAGATTTTAGGCTAGTTCTTAAAATTCAAGGGGTTTTGGATTTGTATTGGAAGTTGGATGGTGGAATCCTTAAACAGATGGATAGAATGATGTCTCTGGCTATTGGGCTATGGAGTCAAAGAAGGGCAGTAGAACTGGGATTAAATCATTAAAGAGAGTGTTCAATGGATAAGCTAGCAGAGAGAAGCACGGGATTTTAGGTCGAATAGGTGAAATGGTCTTAACCAAGGTAAGAGAGCACTTAAGAATTCTCAAACCAGGATTAAAAGTAGGAACATAGGGTAATCATGAGCAAAGTGTAGTTAAGAATCCTTTACTATAGACTAGAGGGAAACTACCTTAACTAAGTAGCAATCAAGAATTCCTTAGCTAATTTAGCAGAAAACATAAAAAATGCATAATAGTTAAAACAGAGTGCAGTGAAGCAAGTTCTGAGATATCATTCCATATTATAGCATTTAGATTTTTAGATACACTTAAGATTATGGAAAAACCTTTAAAGAAAAGTGACAACACAAAAGAAGATACTTGTCTTTATTTCTCACTACACATGAATCCAGTGAAATGTCTTTGCTTTATTCATTAATACAGCTTGCTGATCACAACAATGATACAATAGCTTACAATCTTTGATCAATAAAACTATAGAAATGTCTAAGAATCCACCCCACATAATTCGATTTGTGAAGTATTTATACAAAAAAATATTACAAAATATCTCAAAACAAATTGAGATTTAATCTAGGAAATACAAATATCTTCTTGCAAGAAGATAGAGACAACTAATGAATTGTTTCATGTTGTCCCTTTTACTATGGTTGTGCTGGCCTTTATTGTTGAATTTGTAGCCCTTTATGCTGGCTTGTTGTTGTAGAGTTTCACGTTGGAGTCTTCTTTACTTTCACTTTCAACTGATACTCTTTAACCCTGATACTCTTTGACCCCGTTGTGCTGTTTTTACCTATTTTACCTCATTGTTCTGTTTTTACTGTGTAGTAAATTTATCCCAGTAAATCCGTCATTTTCTCCCACCATTCTGCATCTGGTATTTTCACATTCACCATTCTCCTATAGATTTCATCAGCTTCAGTATACTTGGCAAAATTTGGCTTGGTGAGGAACAAATGTTTTGCCTCATGCTCAAGGAAAAACAAGTTCTCAAATGTGTCATATAACACTTTGCCTATTGGTAGCTATTGGGCCGTTAATATGTCATTATTATTATTACTTTTTAACACATATTTCATCCATTTCTACTCTTCTTTATCATTTCATTTATCATGGTTTATCATATAATTCCATCTTATAATGATTTATGCTCTTATGGATAAATATTATTTATTCTCCTTTATTTTTAATAAATTGATGATTATACATGATTTTACCAATGATGGTTTATTAATAAATTGGTTGTAACATCACTCACCATTTTAGCCTCCAAGATATTTTCCAGATGGAAGATTTGATCTCCAGCTCATCATTAAATGTGCCAACTCAGAAATTCGCTGGAATAAGAAGTGACAGTTTTTCATTGGACGTTTTGGGCAAATGGAGAAGAATCTGGAAAATCCGAAACATGGGTTTTGTCCAGAACGGACCAAATTAGTTTTGTAATGGGCAGTTTTCCCAAATTCGGTCTGTACTAAGAGAAACAGAAGGTTCTTTGAAGACGTTTTTCTCAGATTTGTTGTTGTGGCCATTTTCCAAATTATCCCAGTTGCAATGCCAAATTCGACCTGTTCCTATTCAATGATTGATGGAAAGATATTTCAGATATGATCTTGCTTATCAATTTGTTGAAAACAATCCAATTTTGTAATGGGAATCATATTGTAATCATCACGGTTGTAACTTCTCTTTTTTCTCTGCGTATTTAAATCAGAACAGAGATCAGAGAGGAAATTATGGATTCATGATGGATGATTAGAGAGAGAATTAGATGGATCATTAGATTAGAGATAGATAGGATAGGATAGGAGGAATGGGAGAATTACTATTGAAATTGTAACTTTGATCATCGACTCTCGCTATTGAAGCAGAGCACAAACTTGCTGTAATGATTATGCAAATGATGAATATATAAAAACAGTTGCAGTTCCTTCACATCTCCTGAAGTAATCCACTTGCTTCTTGTATCATTATTTTACAATTCCGTGTGATGGTTTGATTTCCTTTTCATTTCTTTAATTTGTTTTATTCAGTAATCTTATATTTCTGAACATTTTGCTGAATCGCCCTGTTATATCAAAATCGTGATTGGATTGCATTGATAGCAAGATTATTATCCATAACTTAAAATGTCATGTTGTTCATTCTAAAATAATATTGTGCTATCTAATTCAGATTCTGTTGTTCATTTACAGTTGTGATTGCTTTTTATTTAACTACAGTTCACTTGCAACTGCGATTGTTGTTCACTTAATTATCGTTCAATTATAACTGCGATTGCCATTCCTATTATACCTGTGGTTAATGTTCATTCTGCTAGGATAATATTGTTGATTCAATTTAATTTACAGTTGTTGTGTGTTCCCACTTAATTAGCTTTACTATTCCGTTATATTTTAGATTGTTGTTCATTTCCATTAATTTAGCTTTGTTGTTCATTTCCATTAATTTAGTGTTGTTGTTCAAATAGGCTTTGTTGTTATCTCTTTGATGCAAGGATTTGATTTCACCTTTTAACTGATATTGCAGTAAGTGTGTTTTAGTGAGCATTTCCAACTGAATTGCCACTTCCAGTTATTTGCTTTAGTGTGGATTGAAAGATCAACAACTGTAAAGGACACTGACTACCATTGTCTAAGTTCTCAGATTGGACATCTTGCCTATGATTGATTTTCATTTGCATTAGTTTATAGGGGAGAGAGTTATCATTACTGAGTCCTCGACTGATGATTGTTTGAGTAAATGATTTAGTTACAGAACATTTTAGGTTCTTGTTGTTTCAATTAGATTTTGTTTCCAGCATTCATTTACTTTTGCATTTTAAGCACTATACTGCAAAACATTACTCTTGAACAAGTGACCACCTCAGACTGAGTACACTCTTAAAATAAAAAATCGTCCCTGGGTTGACAATTAATGTGAAGATAATTAGGAGTTAAAAAGACACCTTTTATCACTCAACATTTTGGCGCTGTTGCTGAGGAGAGTGTAGCCATTTCTAAAGAGTAGTGTGCATCTGATGGGTGCATGTTAGGAAAGAGTTGGGTATTAAAAACAGAAGGTAAGAACCTACGTACGGAGCATGTAAAAGCCCTACTCCCCCGCCCGCTTTCCAGCAGAATTGTTAAAGAACTTAGGGTAGAAATAAATGTTTGAATTTCTGTGTGAATGACTAAAAAAAATAGAAATTTTGAAAAACAAATCTCATGATTTCACTTAAGTGGTGATGTAAGCACCACCCATTTCACTAACCAATTGACAGGAACATTTGAAGAAGGAGCCTCAAATAAACACATGAAGAACATCTTCTATTATGGTAAGAAATGGCTCACATTTCTACTTTTGAATTTCCTATCAAAGATCTAGGAGGAGTGACATAAATGCACATAATTCTCACATCTTCTCTACCAAATTTTCATGGCTTGACAAATGAAGATCTAGATACATTCTTATTTGAGTTCAAAATAATTTGTAGAGGATATGATTATTGTACTAATGATCAAAGGTTGAAAGTGTTTCCTCTTACTCTAAAAGGAGTAGCTCTCCGATGGTTTATGAGCCTAGGTGGGAACTGCATCCAAACATGGGAGGACATGAAGAACATATTCTTGAAAAAGTACCAAGACTACTGCGAATCCAATGAAAATATTTTATGTATGATACAAGGGGAAGATGAAAGCTTGGAGGACTATATAGAGCAATTTCAATATAACCTTCAAAAATCAAAGCACAAGTATTTGGAAAAAGAGATCTTAAAAACACTCATTCTTAAAGGAATCAAAGATGAATTTTTAGAATTAAATCTGATAGGAAAAGGCGATGTTTTTCAGTTGTCATATGATGATGTTTATGAATTGTGCATAAGGTATTCAAGAGGAATCTCCAAGGCTAGTAAGAATTCTAGAGACGTTTGTTCTTTCTTTTCCAAATCTGCTACAAGAACAGGAGACATAAGAGCTGAAATCAATGTTTTATTTAAAATTTTAAGGTTGATTTTATTAGCTCTTTAAATTCAAAATTGAATGTTTTGTAGATTCAGAAAAATCAAGAAATTGAAGAAGTGCTTTTTCCTCATTTCCAAAAGGAGCATCTCATAAATACTCATTCTTCCTTATCTAGGATGGAAGTATCATATCAAAGAGATGAGGAAGCTGCAACAAGGTCAAAACCATGGAAATCATGGCCTACAGGTATGGTTCAAAACACTTCTTCTCCATTCTCTTACTTTCATAATCCATTATGGAATACTAATGTGTTAGTGCAACCATGTCAATCTCAATATAACCACCACCAATCTTGTCTACAAGTTTGGCATGGTTCACCTTATGATTGCATGACTACTCTCCCTCATCTTGTAGCACAAACACATTCTCCATATTCTTCATTAGCTCTTCCACAACATTCTACTTGCATATCAAAATCATCCACTCAACCCAATCAACTACATCATCAAAATGCTCCATTCCGTACAGAATTTCCTGCTCAACTCATTCCACACCCTCACCATAATAAACCAGTAAAACATGCTTACAGTGTTGAACTGCAAAATTTACACACCCTTCCCACCCATTCTACCTCACGTGCACCATTAGAGAAAATTTACAATGAGATTCAGAATGTTTCAAATTCAAAAATTGCAGAAGTTATGGAAAAAAATGAGGTTTCTTCTAGTTTGCATCAACAAGCCATTTTAAAAGCTCAAGAACTTCATGATATGATGGCTATGGGAAATCAAGAAAGTAAAGAATATATTGAAGATTGGTTTCACTCCATCATTTGTTTGTAGCATCACTCCATACTTCAACAATTTTTGACACCATCTTTTCAAGGGAAGTTGGCTTCTCATACCCTAATATTTATTAACATGCATTTTTCAAATTTGGGTATGTGCATACATGAAGCCTTATTTCGAAAATGGTTCCATTGGAAGTACTCTTATACATAATAATATTCATTTTTCAAATCAGGATAGGTTAGTGTAGAAAATAAAATAAATAAGGAAATAAATAAATACATTTTGTTTTATGTAAAAATAGTTGTTTTTGTTGCAACACGCTGTGGAAATCAACATCGGTGATAAACGTTTTAATTTATTTGTGTATGTAGATGAATTATATTGGAAATAACAGTTCTACAAACACTCATATTCATTTTTATTACCAATTTGAAAAAAATGCTTGAATATCATATTTTTTTGGCTTGTGGGCTTGATGAAATTCTTAAAACACAGTCGGGACAGTCATGTTTTGAGGGACCAAATGAAAATATTTTTAAAACCTATTTTTATCCTAAGTATCCCTTGATGTCTACTTTCCAACCCAATTTGAATCACTCAATTTGGATTTGAAACAAAAAGGTTAGAACCAAAACATTGACAAGGTGTCTAGCAGACAGCTCAGGAACAGAATTGGGATAGTCCGTTTTTGAAGGCCTAAATGACCAAATTTTTAAAACCTGTTTCTATGGTAGATTCCCCTATGAATATAGTTTACAAGTCAATTTGAATCACTCATTTTCGATATCGTATGTGGAAGTTATGATCAAAATACTGACTGTCTATTGTAAATCAACACTCTTAAAACTCTGTCTTTCCGGCTGTTCCTTAGAGTATTTGACCTATTAATTCTTCTTTTCTTCAAAACCTGTTTCTATTGGAGATAAATAAATGAATATACTTTCATTTCCAATTTGAATCATTTGAATCCAACATCAAACGAAGAATCTATGCTTAAAATATCCACTATTGTTCTAGGTGGGGTAATCGAAAATGACTTTGTTATGCAGGTTGTTCTAAGTAAAATTGACTTATCATATCATTGAATTTCTAAAACCTATTTCTATTAGATATATACCTTTCAATTAGCTCTCATCTGGCTTTGGAATCACTCAATTTGGACGAAAAACAAAGAAGTTGTGATTAAAACACTGCTGGTTAGTATGGTCGACCACTGCTCTCCCACAAGTGACAAATAAATTTTACTTTGTTATTTTCTCAGTGGATTTGTTATACAGAGTAACTACTTGTTTTTTTTTGCATAATTCTTGGATTAGGAGAGCCTGATCACCTCTCTTTCTCCATTATTTAATGTTTTATGGTAGGTAGACACTCGTTTTTTGCAGGTCCTAGGAGAATAAAGAAGGTCAATTTATGGACGATTGATTCTTGAAAGAAATTTTAATGAAACAAGGGAATTTCATCCAAATCATTACCCAATAGCTTCATAACATAAGAAATGAAGAATTGATTTCAATTTGAATATTCCTGTCATGTTTCCGCTGCCAAAACATTTTTCAAAGAGATCATTTTTTTCCTTGCCTTAAGAAATAACATCATAGCTGTGGTAACTTAATTTATTTATTTACATATTGTTTTTAAATAAAATGTTGTTTATTTTCTGATTTCTCTTATATTTTTGTGTTTCAGGGGTTGCTTCCTTCAAATTGTAACCCATCCTCAGCATCAATGCAGTGAACAACTAATTCGTTTTTGCGTGCCTACATTTGTTGTGTTGTTCCTCCTAAGGAACCACTGTTGTTCCTCTTAAGCAACAGCAGCCGTTCCTCTTAAGGAACAACAATCTTGATTACTCATATATGTTTGTTGTTCCTTTTAAAGGAACGGTTGTTGTTCCTCTAAAAGAATAGTAGCTATCCCTCTTTAGGGACAGCGGTTCTGCACACTTTATATTTTTGTTGTTCCTTTCAAAGGAACAACACTTGCGTATGATTGTGCATTTTCGCATTTCTGTTGTTCCTTTCAAAGGAACAGCACTTTCGCATTTTTGCTGTTCTTTTTCAAAGGAACAACACTTTCACATTTTTTTTTTGTTCCTTTTTAAGGAACAACACTTTTTCGCATGCATTTTTTTGTTGTTCCTCTTAAGGAACAACATTTTTTTGTGTATTTTTTGTTGTTCCTTTTAAGGAACAGCACTTTTTCGCATGCATTTTTTTGTTGTTCCTCTTAAGGAACATCACTTTTTCGTGTGTATTTTTCTTGTTCCCTATAGGGAACAACACTTTTTGGCATACATTTTCTTTGCTGTTCCCTATAGGAAAAAAACACTTTTTGCATGTATTTTCCTCTGTTGTTCCCTAAGAGGAACAACACTTTGGGAGTATTTTCAAGAACAACCCTTCCTTCCTCTTGTGGGATTATTCCTAGTTCATCTCAACCATATTTTACTGATTCCCTTTCATGGCATGAAGTACACTAACTTTATGAGGACAAGAATTATGGATTCTATTGAAGCGAGTTAATATCATTCACATTATGATTTTTAACAGGACAGCGCCTTGATGATAGATTATTTTCAAAAGGGACACAATTATTTATATACTACTTTACTGCATTGTTTTCTATTGTACATGATATTGATTGATCATCTTAATACCATGCTCGTTCCACCCTTCTTGGTTATAATCTTCTCTGTCTGTAATAAATGAGATTATGGGTATATTTTTTCTATTGACATGTTCAACTTCTTCCACCATCCCAGCTCTTAAGGAGTACTAAGCCTCCCTCTATTTATCATAAAAATGTGTAATAACAACAAATTTTGTTCGCAGATGGAGGATAGGGGGTCTCATTATGAACCAGCCTACAATATTCATAAGGCTGAAACAAAGTGACATTCCCATTATGGACACCACAGCAGGGTTATGATCCATTGGATAGCCAAATTATCCTTGGAACATGAGGTCTTATCACGAGCCAACCTGATCAATTTTGCTACATCCCACTGAATGGCAGTATGGTTATCTGGTTACCATGCCAACACACTGATCTCTTCTGTAGAACAACACTAGAACTTTCCATTTATAAATTGAGGATCCTGGCTCATACGGGTTAAAAAGCAACCCTGCCGAGGCTATGGATGCCTGCTGGCCTTTATTGTTGAATTTGTATCCCTTTATGTTGGCTTGTTGTTGTATAGTTTCATGCTGGAGTCTTCTTTACTTTCATATTTCAACTAATACTCTTTAACCTTGATACTCTTTGACCCTGTTGTGCTGTTTTTACCTATTTTACCTGGTTGTACTGTTTTTACTGTGTAGTAAATTTATCCCGGTAAATCTGTCATTTTCTTCCACCATTTCGCATCTGGTATTTTCACATTCACCATTCTCCTATAGATTTCATCAACTTCAATATACCTGGGAAAATTGGGCTTGGTGAGGAACAAATGTTTTGCCTCATGCTCAAGGAAAAACAAGTTCTCAAATGTATCATATAACACTTTGCCTATTCGTAGCTATTGGGTCGTTAATATGTCATTATTATTATTACTTTTTAACACCTATTTCATCCATTTATACTCTTCTTTATCATGTCATTTATCATGGTTTATCATATAATTCCATCTTATAATGATTTATGCTCTTATGGATAAATATTATTTCTTCTCCTTTATTTTTAATAAATTGATGATTATGCATGATTTTACCAATGATGGTTTACCAATAAATTGGTTGTAACATCACTCACCATTTTAGCCTCCAAGATATTTTCCAGATGGAAGATTTGATCTCTAACTCATCATTAAATGTGACAACTCAGAAATTCGCTGGAATAAGAAGTGACAGTTTTGTATTGGACATTTTGGGCAAATGGAGAAGAATCTGGAAAATCCGAAACATGAGTTTTGTCCATAACAGACCAAATTAGTTTTCTAATGAGCAGTTTTTCCAAATTCAATCTGTACTAAGAGAAATGGAAGGTTCTTTGAAGACTTTTTTCTCAGGTTCGTTGTTGTGGCCGTTTTCCAAATTATCCCAGTTGCAATGCCAAATTCGACCTGTTCGTGTTCAATGATTGATGGAAATATATTTCAGATATGATCTTGCTTATCAATTTGTTGAGAACAATCCAATTTGGTAATGGGAATCATATTGTAGTCATCACGGTTGTAACTTCTCTTTTTTCTTTGTGTATTTAAATCATAACAGAGATCAGAGAGAAAATTATGGATTCATGATGGATGATTAGAGAGAATTAGATGGATCATTAGATTAGAGATAGATAGGATGGGATAGGAGGAATGGGAGAATTACTATTGAAATTGTAACCTTTTATCATCGACTCTCGCTGTTGAAGCAGAGCATGAACCTGCTATAATGATTATGCAATGATGAATATATAAAAACAGTTGCAGTTTCTTTGCATATCCTCAAGTAATCCGGCGGTATTCATCGGCAGCTAAGGGCCCGGCCCTGGTGGATCCACTTGCTTCTTGTATCATTATTTTACAGTTCCGTGTGATGGTTTGATTTCCTTTTCATTTCTTTAATTTGTTTTATTCAGTAATCTTCTGTTTCTGAACATTTCGTTGAATCGCCCTGTTATATCAAAATCGTGGTTGGATTGCGTTGATAGCAAGATTATTATCCATAACTTAAAATGTCATGTTGTTCATTCTGAAATAATATTGCGCTATCTAATTCAGATTATGTTGTTCATTTACAGTTGCGATTGTTGTTCATTTAACTACAGTTCACTTACAACTGCAATTGTTGTTCACTTAATTACTGTTCAATTATAACTGCGATTGCCATTCCTATTATACCTGTGGTTAATGTTCATTCTGCTAGGATAAGATTGTTGATTCAGTTTAATTTACAGTCGCTGTGTGTTTCCACTTAATTAGCTTTATTGTTCCATTATATTTCAGATTGTTGTTCATTTCCATTAATTTAGCTTTGTTGTTCATTTCCATTAATTTAGTGTTGTTGTTCAAATAGGCTTTGTTGTTATCTCTTTCATGCAAGGATTTGATTTCACCTTTTAACTGATATTGTAGTAAGTGTGTTTTAGTGAGAATTTCCAATTGAATTTCCATTTCCAGTTATTTTCTTTAGTGTGGATTGAAAGATCAACAACTGTAAAGGACACTAACTACCACTTTCTAAGTTCTTAGGTTGGATATCTTCCCTATGATTGATTTTCATTTGCATCAGTTTACAGGGGAGAGAGTTATCATTACTGAGTCCTCGACTGATAATTGTGTGAGTAAATGATTTAGTTACAGAACATTTCAGTTTCTTGTTGTTCCAATTAGATTTTGTTTCCAGCATTCATTTACTTTGCATTTTAAGCACTATACTGCAAAACATTACTCTTGAGCAAGTGACCGCCTCAGACTGAGTACACTCTTGAAATAAAAAATCGCCTCTGGGTTGACAATTAATGTGAAGATAATTAGAGTTAAAAAGACACATTTTATCACTCAACAGTAGGGCTTTTATGGATGAAGAATTGGCTTGTTCCTTAGCTAACTGACTGAGCTTGGTATCAAAGTCTAACTATGTCATGAGTTTTTCATTGATAACCATAGGACTGGGCAGACCTTTTTCCCTCAAAATCTAGAATATAGCCATGAACCTATCAATGGCTTCCTGCGTGTTGTGACATTTTTCTTCTAAGTTGAGCATAGGGTTCATTTTGCAAAGGACCTTCCTTATTTCCAAAATGGTGGCAGTTCTATCTTCTATATTTAGCTCATGGAACTCGTATCTGTTCTTGTTGTTGAGAAAATGGATGAGTCTATTGGTATCCTCTGACTTACCTCCCAATTCCTCTTTCACTTTCTAGATAGCTTCTGTAGCTATCTTTACTAACTCTGTTTGTTCAAAAATAACTTGAATTGAGGGAAAAATATCCTTGATGGAGTCAATGATATTGGCCCACAACATTTCCTTAGTTTGCCCAAGTGGTTTCTCCAGTGTTAAGTCTTTCTCTAAGAATTTGATCCTTTCACTCATTCTTTGGGCTTTTTGTGCTTCTTCTTTCTGCTTCAGTTGCGCAAGTTTGCAGTCTGATTCCAAACTTGCAACTTTTTCTCTTAACCTGTTCATTTAGCCTGGATAGAAATCTCTTCCATGGCTTTGACTAGTTCCGTTGCTTTCTCTCCTTATGCACCTGCTGATGATGAGGACTCTGTTGTTGCTAGCAAGGCTATTGTAAGTGGAGTTGTAGGTGCCAAAGATGTTGCTAGTGTGGATGGCATTGCTGTGGAGACTATGGGGATAACATTTGTTGGAGAAGTGGCCACATCTACTTGTTTTAATTGGATCAAAGCATCTAATTCCTTTTCAGTCTCTTTTATTTGATCGTTCAATTTTAAGACCAAGTCCATTAGTTCGTCATGCCCCTGCTGGGCTTCTAGGACTTCCAATGTTTTTGTATGCTGCAGCTGAGGTATTTTTAGCTATTTCTTCAATGCAGCTATGTCATCATTCTTCTTTTTGATGAGCTATTCTATGGCTTTTATATCCTTGGGATCGTATCCCAATTCAATCACTAAGTTCTCTAAGGACTTGATCCTTGTATCCTTCGCCTGTGAGGAGGCCTTCTCTAACTTGAATTGTGCTGAGATGTTGTTTAGAGAGTTTTGTAGCTGATGGGCAGTTATGGCTTTACCTGTCAAGGTGGAGTATATCATCTCTCTAGCCTGTTTGTGTAGTTCAATCTGGTCTATGGGATGAATATCCCTTGCCAATACTTCAAAATCTACCCTTTTGGAATCTGATGTTGTCTTTGGCTATTGGGTTGTAGGCTTAACAAAGGTCATATATAGGTTGTATTGTGCATATGTTTGGGCCTTAAGCCTCTCATTTCTGACTTTGATTTCTTTATATCTTTCCTTTATATCATGGTCTTTGTCAACAGGCATTCTGAAGGAAGACACTTCAACACTAAGCTCCATTTCCAACATCTGAGCCTGAGATGTGGAAGGCTCTTGCATGCCTCCAGATGGAGTGGTAGGCCTACTTCTCTCTGCTCCTGTATTTGTGACCTCCACTGAGCCTTCAGTATATTCCTGCTCAGAGGCTAGATTTAGCCTTTGCCTCTTTTTGGATTCCTACTGCAAATCAGAGGTGGCCATTCTTGAAGTGGAAGCCCCTTCTCTGTTTATTTTTGGGATCTTCTCCTCATTCTAAGGAGTTTGCATGACTAGAGGGGTCCTCATAGTAGTCTCCAGTTCTTCGGGTACCTGCAGAAAAATCTGCTTTTCTAAATCAATTAGAGCATTCTCTACGTCTACTCTAGTGCTGTCTTGGTCTACTAGGGTACCCTCCACCCATTCTCTCGGATTTGCATATGCTTCTATTTCAGGTATGAGATGGTCAATGAAAGGTCCTAGATTGACCTTTTATCTCTTGTTTGTGATGAATCCCAAAGGATCATATCTCCAGAAAAAACACCTTTGGAACTTCATTCTTTGTAGAATTAGGTCTGCTTCTTCGCCTACCTCCCTAGAGTTGCATATGAAGGGGCCTAGTTGGTCTTTTATTTTGAAATTGGCCTTCTTCTTAGCATTGTCTATAATATTCTAATGCAAACAACCTCATTGGGAGGTATCTTAGTAGCTTGTATGGTGCCAGCATGCAACCATAGATTCTGATTTTTGTATGGTTCTAGTAAAGGTACCAGTCACCCACTTTGGTCTATTTAGACAACTGAAGGACTCTCTATATTTCTAGACTGATTCTAGGAGGAGGGCTTCTAGTCAACATTGTCGTGACTGGGTGTACAAAGAAATAAACAAAATAAGAATAAGAGTATGGAGACTAAGATTGGTGGATCAATGGGGTCCAAAAAATGACTAACTTGGGCTGACCTTTGGTGTCCAGCTTCTGAAGGGTGAATGGGAACTTATCAGGTTGGTAATATAAGAACATATGGTATAAAACTGAGTACTTGAAAACCCTTTCATTGTTCATTCTAAGGAATTGATCATGCATTCTATCAACTATAAATTGGGCATAGTCATAAATGATAGTAGGAGGTTGTCCTAGAATGTATATGGACATGAAGGCAAGGATTAACTCACCAATGTATTCACTAGTGGTGTACCCCAAAATGCTAGATACCATGGCTACAATATTCTGGCCCCATGGGGAAAAAATAGAAACTACATATGGGGGGGGAGTCCTTAGGGATGTGTCTCTCTTCTCTGATGAAGGTTTGGAATAGTTGGGCCAATTTTGCAGAGCTAAGTTTAGGATACAGGTCCAATAAGTCTCCAATTGAGGGTGGGGTTAGGTTTGGCCCTGGTTGGAACTGTAACATTTCATTAATAGACTCACAAATAATGGTGAAAAGGACCTTCTAGTCATGAGACATGATAGATCTATGACTGGGGACATAGCAAGCATAGCACATATGAACAATATTAGGAAAAATGTGGACTTGGGGGAATTGGTACTTGGGCAAATGTGACTCCCAAAGGCCAATTTCATCAGCATGGTTTAGGAACTTTTCCCTACTTTGGAAATGTACTTTGAGTGGAGACTCTTGAGTAGAGGTATCCTTTATTTGGAAATATTTATCAGCTAAAGGAAGGTGGTCCAGGTCTAAATGATGTGTAGTGATGGGCGTTACATCCATAGCAATTGGGATGACCATACTCAGTTCTTATGGATTTGAGTGTGGCAGGTGATTTAGATTTTTATGGAAATGGAGGTTTTGCAATCATTTATGGCTCATAGTGTTAAAATTTTAAGTAAATTTGATCTTTTTTACTTAACTAACAGTGTTACGAGGGCGAATTGACTTGGAATTTTGACAATGGAGTTGGAGTTCCAAGGTTAAATACCTAGAATTTGGGCAAAATTGATTGTAAATGGGAGGTTGATGGTGGCTGCAAAGGTTCGTAAGATACTGGTACAGACTGATGAGCAAGCTGGGCTGTCTACAGCATCTGTGAAGCAATGGCGGAGGTATGTGAAAAATTTCGTTGTTTCCAGGGGTTGCAATGGCTATTCTTAATTCTCAATTACAATTGCGCGAAAAGAGTGAAAAGAGGGGTAAACAGGCTTTTATAGAAAAAACAGTTAATTTTGGCAGGTTCACTAAATGATGAACACTGACGGTTTTTTTTTTAATGGAGGTAGCGGATTTGGAGGGCCATCGCACCGATTTTGTGGTGTGGGTGGTATTCGGGAGGGGTCGCCCGATTCCATTCAGTGCTTGCCACGTAGCGTCGAGGGCCAGGGGGAAAACCGCCTTATCGAGCGGGTAAATGGTGGACGTCGGGTCGGCCTGATATGCTTGTGGGGCATTGGATGTGGAGGAGGGACGATCAACAATGATCGGGAGATGGGAGTTGCGCAGGGGTGAATGATGGGATTTAATGGGGGGGCCGGGGATTTAATTGCGGTGGTTTCGGGATTAGTTTAAGGATTGATCCAGGTTTATGGGATTGGGTCAGATTGTAATGAGGGATTAGGGACTGAGGGAAGGGTTTTAATGTTTTTTTAGGGATAAGGGGTAGTAATATAGTTTATAGATAAACTAAGGGGTGGGGTTAATTTATATGAGGGAGTTAAATATATACAGGACAATTGGTTTTTCGGGTTTTTTATATATTTAATTAAAAACTTAATATGAAGTGAAATGAGTGGAAGGGGTATTGCACTTAGGTATATGAAATGTTGTGTGCTTTCCATATACTTACTACTTTAGGATAAATGTATTTGGTGAGTTTTTGTACATAAAACATGTTTATAAAGGGGTTTTCCTAGGAAAGAGAACTTAACCTTAGGAAAAAGGGTTTTGTGAGGAGGATGAATGAATTATAAGGGAATTTAACACCTCTCCTTCTTAAGTCATCAAGCCGAGGGTCTAGTCCCACCAAAAGTCAGAGAAATGCTCTGAGCCTTTTTTACTTAAAAACTATAGGTATTAATATTTTTATTATGGAAGGGAAGTTAGTAAGTGTCATAGGCGTTAAAATGAATGAGGGGATGTTAAATAAATCACATTGTGAACCATTGTCTTTGTTTTGTTTACCACTTGTACATAAAACATGTTTATAAAGGGGTTTTCCTAGGCAAGAGAACTTAACCTTAGCAAAAAACGTTTTGTGAGGAGGATGAATGAATTATAAGGGAATTTAACACCTCTCCTTCTTAAGTCATCAAGCCGAGGGTCTGGTCCCAC
This sequence comes from Pinus tabuliformis, assembly GCA_031772625.1. Classification (NCBI taxonomy): domain Eukaryota; kingdom Viridiplantae; phylum Streptophyta; class Pinopsida; order Pinales; family Pinaceae; genus Pinus; species Pinus tabuliformis. The sequence goes on along the minus strand of CM062804.1, from coordinate 820,800,551 downwards.
CAAAAGTCAGAGAAATGCTCTGAGCCTTTTTTACTTAAAAACTATAGGTATTAATATTTTTATTATGGAAGGGAAGTTAGTAAGTGTCATAGGCGTTAAAATGAATGAGGGGATGTTAAATAAATCACATTGTGAACCATTGTCTTTGCTTTGTTTACCACTTACGCATATTTAAATGATGCATTTGGAACAATGACATAAGTGTTTTTTTGTATCAAATGACATGATATTTCTGCAACCTTTCTACTACTTACCCACTTATTCATCCTGCCATTTTTTCTTCACTTTATTTGGGTACATTTAGGCTAGCAAACCCTTATCAATCTTTTTCTTTTCTTTACAAAATAAACTATCTAATTCTAACCTTATATCATCCAAGGGCTCAGATTAAACTGATGAGCTCCTTTTATTCACTCTACCTATCTAAGACCTGCCAAGATTACACTGTTTGGTCAGATTTATTCACTACTTATAAACAAAAATTCAAAGTATGAAATAGCCAAGTTTAAACATTTTGACTTCATGGATTGTGGCATAAAGAACAAGTTGCACACAATCATTTATTATGCATAAAACGTAAATAGTAGTGGCATTTTGACTTGCACACTTTCATGGTCTCTTTTTGTCTTTTGGGATTCATATATTTCATGTTTTTGACCTATTTTCATTTTTTTTGTCCTTTTATTATTCTTTTAGGACATACCCTCTTTACATTTTTTTAATTTTTTAATATGGAAAAAAATTTCAGAAAGCAAAGGTATGTAGATTATTACAAGGCTTAACCTTAATCATTCAAAATTATGACTCCTATTGGTATAGGAACCTAATCGTGGCTCCACTTGGGGATGGCATTTCCTGGTGAAATGTCAATAACTTTGTAGATCAGTAGCCTTTGAATTGTTGTTGATGTTACCTTGCAAAATTATCCTTTATGCCTCTGCATTATTGATATTTATGATAGTGAATCCTTAAGGCTTAGGGCCTTCTCTTCAGGCTTCAAATTCAAAGATCACCATCCAATCCAAACTAACATTTTTGAAGAAAAATGAAATATGTACAATGGGAAGTAAAAATCAGTAGTTAGGTTCAAAATAGTGTTTGAGCATTCGACCATTCACCGATCCACCTTTTGCTTCTGTACCATCTATTTCTCTTGGGAAGAAAGAATTATTAGCTCTGAAAGCATAAATGACATATGGGCCTTTCCATAGGAAATCAAATTTCCCATGTTTACCTTTATCTTCCCTCCTTGAATCCCATTTTAAGACTTTGTCACCAAGGTAGAAATCTTCAGCCTTGGTTCTCTTATCAAAAATCTTTTTAATCCTTTCCTACACAGCTTGAGATCTGATATATACTTCCTCCTTGGTTTGTTGAAGATGTATTTTTTGGTTGATTCTTCTTTGGATACTATTTGGTTCAACAGGAAACTCTTGAAGCAGCTTCATCACTGGTGTTCCCAAGGAGGATGGAAAAACAGCTTCCATCCCGTACACTAGTTGGTAGGGAGAGGTACCAAATGATTTCTTAGTGGTTAGTCTGTCTGCCCATAAGGCATTGACTAAATTTTTATTCCATGTTTTCCTATTGTCTTCTAACAACTTTTTGATGATGTTCACCTGACTTTGTTTGAGGATTATACCAGTCCATTTCCTTGAGAATAATAGGTTATGGAATGGCCCATGGTTATATCATATTTGTTGCATAAATCTATCATTATTTTGGATTTAAAGGTTGCTGCATTATCAGTAATGAGCTTAGTTGGACATCCAAATCTTGATAGAATGTTGGTTTCAAGGAAGGTTATGATAACAGTGTCAGTGGCTTGCCTTGAAGGTATGGCCTCTATTCATTTTGTGAAATAGTCTGTGGCAATGAGGATCCATTTGTGTTGGGCAGAGGAAGGTGGGTGAATGTCACCAATGAAGTCTAAACCCCATTGTTGAAAAGGTGTTTCAGTAGATATTGGCTTGAGGGGTAAAGGTAGAAGCTTTTTCTTTCCCTCAAGAATTTGACATTTGTAACAGGAGGTCACATATTTCTTTACATCAGAAAACAAGGTAAGCCAGTAGAAACCGGCTCTAAGAATCTTATCAGCAGTGGTTTTCCAATAAAGGTGTCCTCCATAGTCACCTGCATGAAACTCTTGTAATACTTTGTCAGATTCATCTTTTAATAAGCAGTTGAGAAGAATACCTTCATGATTTCTCCAAAAAAAAGCATTGCCTAATATACAAAATTTTAAGGATTTCATCTTTAAAAATCTGCTTTTGGTCTTAGATAATTCAGGAGGAGCTTGTAAATTCATTAATGATCTTAGCATACCATGGTGATTTAGTAAAGGCCTGGCTGATTAGTGGAGTCACCATCTCCTCTTCATTATCTATTTGTGCAATAAAATTTATATCCAGGGCCTGATAGTTTGATTCAACCATGAGCTTGGCTAAACCTTGGCCCTTAATTAACTTAGTTGGTTTGATTTCTATGACATATTCTAGAATAGTAGAAATCCATTTTTCCCTCTTTTCATCCAGACCACCCTGGGTTAGGATGTCTTTGACTACTGAATTAGGAACACAGGCTAATATATGAGACTATAAAATGTACACCGTAAAATCCTTGATAGCTTTGACCAAAGCAAAGGCTTGTTTTTCCATTATGTTATATTTTAAGGGGGAATCTCTCAAGGCTTTGCTAAATAAAGCAATAGGTTGTTCATAGCCTTGGTCATTTTTCTGCAGGAAAATTGCAACAATTGTGTGCTCAGAAGCAAAGGAAAATAAGATGAAATCTCTGTCAAATTTTGGACTCATCAAAACTGGTGTTCTAATTAAGGCTAGTTTAATGTCTTCAAAGGATTTCTTAGCTTCAAAAATCCATTTTATGGTCGAATCTTTTTTCAACATATTGTTCATTGATCTAATTAATTCTGCTAGATTAGAAATAAATCTTCTAAGAAAGTTAATTTTCCCTAAGAAAGCTTGTAATTCCCTAATGTTCCTTGGATGTTGTATTTGTAAGATGGCTTATATTCTTGCAGGGTCTATTCGGATACCATCTTTTGAAATTATATGACCTAGTAACTTTCCTTCTTCTAACCCAAACAAAGACTTTTTGGGGTTTAAAGAAATTCCATATTTCCTGCATTTAATAAAAACATGCCTTAGATGATCCATATGCTAGTTGTCAGATTTTGAAAATACAGTAATGTCATCTAGGTATATCACAAGAAAGTCATGAATTTCTTTGGCAAAGGCTATATCCATAGCCCTTTGGAAAGTGGCTCCTGCCTTCATTAGTCCAAAAGACATTTTCACATACATGAATGTGCCCCAAGGAGTAGTGAAGGTAGTCTTGGCTTGGTCATCAGAATGAACTAAGATCTGATTGTAACCAGAAAACCCATCTAATAATGGGATTCTGGTTAATCCAACTACCCTTTGAAAAATATGATCCATTTTGGGGAGAGGGTAATTGTATTTAAGTGATACTTTGTTGAGGTTCTTAAGGTCCACACAGAGTCTGATCTCGCCAGTTTTCTTCCTAGTTGGCACCAAGTTTGAAACCCAATCAGAAAATCTGATTGGAGCAATTATCTTGGCATCATACATTCCTTGGATTTCCTTTTCAATTGAAGGTAATAGGATAGGATTAATCCTTCTAAGTCTTTTCCTGAAAGGTTTTTTATTTTCTTTTATAGGGATTGTGTGTTGCATGATGCTGGTGTCATAGGATTTGAGGTCCTCGTAACTCCAAGAAAATACATCCTGAAATTCTTTTAATAACTCAATGTATTTCACCTTTTCAGTTGGAGGTAGTGATTTCGAAACTTTGATCACTTTTGGATTTTCAGTAGTGCCTATATTACACTCCTCTATATCAGATTTCAAAGGTTCCATTTTAGGATTTCTAGGAACATCATTTGAATCAAACAAATCTTCTAAAGGGGTTAATCCTTTAGGTAAGAAATTGTCTTTGAGGTTGATTACTTTAGTGTCTTCGTTAATTATTTCATCAATCTCAACTTGCTCTAGGTTTTCTACATCTGATTTTGTAAATTTAGTGGGATGAAATCTATCCATTTCTTCACCTTCTATCTCATTTATTTCTATTTTTTTTTAATGTTAGGAACTATTGATGTGTCAGTATCTATATTTCTATTTACTAACTCTTCTTCTGATATTAAAAAGTTGTTTATCTATTTGTAATCAGCAAATATTTGCCAGTTCTTAAAATTATCTGGAATTGCAGATTTGTGCCTAACTTCAGTAGTGTACTAATGGTTAGGTTGAAAGGGTAACTTGCAAGTGCTGGCAAACATTGCTAAACTATGAGTCTGCATATTATGTTTTCTAGGAATTACAACAAGCTTGGTTTCTAAAAAAGTTTTTAGTATGTCTATAATGGTTCCTCTGTAACAACTTAACCTAGGGTCCTTTGTTATATATACAACATCAATTTGTTTTATAACCAGTTCAAAGTCTCCCATAACAGAAACTCTTTTGGCTCCTAGATTTCTAACTAATTTAAGACCTAAAATTAATGCCTCATGCTCGACCATATTGTTAGTACATTTAAAATTTAGTCTGTATGCATGGCCTTCTGAGTGATTATTCTCCATATTGTATATCCAAACTCATGCTCCTGCTCCAAACTTATTGACTGACCCATCAAACTCAAGATGCCACAATATCTCATGTTCATAATTCTCATCATCTGGTGCCACAAACTTTTCCTCATTTTGACTACCTTGTTTAGTGGAAAGTTCTAAAGTTTGGACAGTTTCCTCTTGTTTTGAAATTGAAATTTCTTTTGGTTATGTATCAACACTGTCTAAAAGAGTTTCTTGTGTTTGATCAACATTATACATGATAAAATAATCAACGTTTGTATGTACAGAGTAGATAGGAAAGTTTTGAGTCCGATCCTGGCTACTCACCATGTATTTCATTAAAGTTTCTCAGTACAACTTCTTGGGTTGTCAAAAAATAGAAATTGTTGCATATGACATATCAAGTTGTAAAGATCCCTGAAGTTTGGCTCCCCATGATCTGGACAACAACATTCCATACTTCAATGGGATGTCAGCAACCACAATATCCATAAGGATTCTCTTGGTAGGATATTGAACTAAGGTAACACACAGGTCTTTAATCAACCCTAGACACTTGACTTGACCTGAGTCAAATGAGAATAAGTCCTTGTAAGGCCTTGTAATGTCCAGGTTTAGTTTCTCCATTACTGCTTTGGCCATTAAGTTGTGGGAGGCCCCAGAATCCAACATTGCATTATGAAGAATTTTGTCAAGGATGCTAAGGCTAATGTAGAAAGGTGGTATTCCTCCTGCTAGTGGTTTTCCATTAACATCTAAACCAAATATAAGTTCTGGTTGGTTATCAAACAGGTTGACCGAATCCTCATTTTCAGCAACATTCAGGGTCTGGTTTATCTGTGTTTTGTAGGTTTCATTCTTGATTATTTCTGTCAAAGGGACTAAAATCTTTAACTTAGCTACCACTGCTCCCAAATTGAATGGAAAAGGGGCTTTCTCTGTTTGAGAGTTTTGAATTTTCACAGCAGGGATTTGAGTGGGATGGTATTTTTTCTTTTATTGGGGACCTCTTTTTGTGAATTTTCCAATCTAGAGCCTTGAGGTGTGTCCACTGGTTTTTAGGGGGAATTGAAGTGGAGGGTTGATCATCAGAAGGTTGATTAAGGGTTATATCTACAATGGTGGGGCTAGAAGGATTCTGGTTTTGTCTAGGGAGAATCTGGAGGATTTTAGAAACCGGGGCTTCTTTGATTTTCTTGGGTTGATTTGGCACTATTTTCTTGGTTTTCTCAGGGATATCAGAATTATTTTTACTCCTTAGGTTATAATATTTATGCACTTCAAAGACGGAAGAATCATAAACTTGTTTATAATCAAATGATTCTCCAGACTGGATTTGCAATTACTTCAACATATGCAATTCCTAATCATCTTGGGTCAGAAAAACAACACCTTCATCATCTAATCCCATCATGTTAATATGTGTGTCTTGCTCTGGGTCTTCAGGATGGGATGTTTCTGCATAATTCTCTTGGAAAGGAGGTCTAATATTCTGATCAGGTCCATTTTTTCCAGTGTTTTGGTTTTGGTTTTGGTTTTGGTTTTGGTTTTGGTTTTTCCTAAAGTTTGAGTTTCTAACTGGAGGTGCCTGTTGATTATCCCACTGGGATTTCTTCTCAATATTCTCTATTCTATCCATTAACTTTTCCATGTTTTTCGCTAAGTTATCTATTTTAATGTCTGAGGGTGAAGGCTCATCTTTAGCAGTTCCTCTTCTTTCATTCCTAACTCTAGCTCTTTTAGCTAATAAATTAGCCTCTACACTTACAGCTACGCTTTTCATATCTTCTAGGGTTGGGGGGTTTCTTTCCCTGAGCTAGAATGCCATGTCTGTGTCAAAACCATCAGGGAACTTTATTAATGCTAAGTCAGGTGGGGATCTAAGATTAACTGGAATTGCATTGTATATATTGTTAAATCTGGTGCAATAATCTTGAACAATTTCATTGGATCCTCTACTAATATTTTCATATTATAAAAGGATCTGTAGTGGATTCTTTTTCTTCTCCCATCTATTCAAAAATTGCTATTGAAATACTTATAAATTATCAATACTATTATGAGGCAGTGATCTAAACCATTTCCTAACATCACCAGCTAAATTCTAAGAAAATAGTCTCATTTGGAGATCCACAATATCTATTTCATGAAGTTAAAAGTAGTTTATCATCTTATTAACATGGTGTTGTGTAGTGTAGTGTCCTATGCCATCAAATTGGAAAATTTTACTCTGGTAGCCTACTGGCATGGCACCAAGTGGAGTAGGTAAGACAAGGGGAGCATATCTATTTGCCATGGCTATAAGCTGGGAAGGACTAAGATGTGGGCTTGAGGCATTGGAAGATGATACAGTAGTGGAGGATGAACTAGGACTGGTGAGTGGTAAATGAGCAGTACTAGGTTGGTAAGGGAGTGAGCGTATGAATGGTGGTGGGGAATGGGCTTCAGAAGTTGAAGGGAATAGTGGTGAACTAAGAGTAGTGGAAAATTGTTCAGAAAGCTCAGGGATCTTGGCAGTACTAAGGGATGATTATGGTGAATTCAGAATTTACTCATCAATTGATTTGTTGGCTTTTTGGAATTCAAGGTCTGCAATAAACTCAGGATCTAGGATAGTATAATGAATTTCACTTTCAAACTTTGACTTAAATAATGACAAATCAAATTGCTCATCAAAGGGAATATCTTCTAAAAACAACCATTCATCAGGGCATGAATTAGCTTTAACTAAGGGTGTGTGACTAGCTGAACTTTCTTCTGTTTTGTATTTTCTTGAAATCGGGTTGGGATTATCAAATACCAAGATAACCACCAACATTGGGGGATAACCACCGGTCCGGACCTTAATACAGCTCCTTTTCCGTTTGGAATGGTGGCTCTGACTGGGTATAATGGGACCAGTTTCCCAATAATGAATAAAAGGGGTGGATGAATGATTGATTATCTAATCTAACGATAGGTGAATAACTTAATCTATCAGCAAAATAAAAGAACTACTACTAATCCTGGGAACTATTATTCTTTAAAATGTAGCGCTTGATGATCTATGTCTATTGACAGGCATATAGATGACTCTATCTAATAAACATGTACATTCATTCATTTAAGGATTACTTTGTTTAAATAGTTAAACAAAGTGATTAACACAATATTGCTACACTTATCATTTATATCATCGATACATATATGATCAAAAGAAAAGCATACTATAAACATCCAATAGTGGAAAGAATAAAGAATGTTGTTAAAACACATACATATATCCGATAATAGCAAAAGTGATCAAATGACAATTCATATAAAAAGAATGAATTCAGACATAGATAATAGTACCATATGAGCTGCTTATCACTCCCAATATCAATCGCTATTTGAAATTCTTCTTCCAACGCAGAAATACTTTCAAACAAAGACAGTAGTGCACATTCGCATAAAAGCTTCTTTGTCAAAATCAGAATAATTGGTCCAGTTTTATAAAAGAATATGCCTGAAGTACAGTAGTGCAACTTCAGGTTTTAAGTCATGTACAAAACTTACGACCCTTTCCAAATACAATGAAAGGGTCTATAAATACTTAATTAAGCTAACTATCTATGAAACTGAAATCCTACTTAATTGGTATCAATTGATCTTGAATATCTCCTTTACAGCAATCTGGCAGTCGGCGGCATGAATCATCATTTAGGTTGTTTGCCTTTAAACCTGAGCTGACATATCGCAAGCATTGGCTCCACTTCGGGCGGTCTGTTGAGGCGAGAATTGAGTTGGGCGGCATAGGTGGCATCCTGAATATCGGGAATGATATACCCGATTGCATCTGTAAGGCATTTGAGGGCGGTTCTCTGGCTGTGTGGTTTGACTAAGAAGAACCAATAGGTGTCCCATGTCAAACTGTTAATTCCTGCGATTAATCTCCCATTTTTCTCTAGTTTCGGATAACATGACTGCTCCAATGTTTTGGCCGCTGTCAATTTACCTGGAGTACATTGGGAAATCATGTTAGACAAGTAGAGAGTATTATTAACCAATTCAATCAAATTACTTGTGGTTGATTTGCATCTTGAAATTGCTCTCTCTGCTTTCATTAACTGGGACTGCCATTCTGTAAATAATATCTCCTTATGTGATTCTAAAATATTTGGTAAATTAGCCGCCTGTCCCTGATCGGTATCTTGCCACTCAAAAAAATTAGTTAATGTTTCATTGGCTTGATCCAAGTCTGTTCTAGCTTTTTCCAATTTTTCACTTATTGATGTCGTCAAATCGCATAATGGTTCCGCCTGGGCGATTTGTTGACATAAAAGCTTTATCTGGGTTATCAATGCCTTGTTTATCTGTAATGCCTCTACTTTGAATTCGGCTATCTATGGAAGATTCTTTGTTTTCTCTAGCTGGGCTGATAGTTGAGCAATCTGCTCATCTTTTGACTTCAGCATTTGTTCATTTGTTGCTTTCAGTTGTGCCAATGCTTCAGACAGCTCTTTCTGCTTTTGGACTGCACTGTGATCAATCCTCTGTTTCTCTTCCTGCAATTGTTTAGTTAATTGATTATTTATTTGCTGTTGTGTTAACAATTGCCGTTCTGCCTGCTCTGCCTTCTGTTGTGCTTCTGATAGTTGTGCTTGCTGTGAAAAGGTCTCTTGGTCTTTTGTTTTTAATAAAATACTAACCTCTGATGCCTTATCTATTGTTGCTGCCGAATAGGCTCCAGCATATTGTGATAGTTTTGTTAGGTCATCAGAGGGGTCAAATTCCTCCTTCCAAACCACGTTGCCCGTCACTGTTTGTTCCGGGAATAGGGAAGGTTGATCAGTCCTTCTCCTCTTCCTCTGTCGTTTTACCACAGCTTTGTGTCTTGGGCTATAGAAGACATCTAAGGGAGGAATTTCTTCTATTTGCAAAATAATCTGATCGGAGGGATCCTTTGGGATTATCTCTACTTCTTTCGAACTGGGTAGGCCGTTGGTTCCACTTGGAACTTGTTTTGAAGTGGTCTCCTGTGTGTCTGCCGCTTTTGATGTCTCGGCATCTTTAGAGCATTCAAGATTACTGATAATTGAATCAAATTGCTGCCATTCCTGGAGCAATTTCAGGTCAATTTGAGTATCTTCATTCACCTCTATGCTGCATTGTTCCTACTCTTTCGTCTGGGTTTCCTCTTGTCTTTTCATATGCACTTCCTCCTGTTCTTTTTATGTAACAGGAGGTTCCTTAGTATGTCATTGTTCAGGCTCGCTTGATTCTGTTGTTGGGGTTGTTGCTAACAGATCTAGAGGCAGAGTTTGCAACCTCTGTTCTCTAAGTCTGTTGAATTCAACTAACCCTTCATCTTTGTATTCCATTCTAGCCAGCGATTTAACTTGGGACATTGACTCGGCTGAGGAGAACAGGTCATCAAACTTATCTTCTTTATGATCAAACTTTGTCAATTTGGCCTGTTCAAGTGCATTATAGGCGACTTTGTTTGGATCAAATCGCCTATTAGGGAGAGTTGCTAGAGTTAATGACTTCATCTTTGTAGATTCTTTCTCTGCATGTTTGAAATCATGTAAAGTGTAGACACCACATCTCAGAGGAAAAGAGGGCCAGACCTACTTCTTATTTTTCTTTAGAGTTTGTGTAACTCCTTCGGAGATAATCTGATAGGCTATCTCCCTAGCTAGCAGTTTATCAGGTATGTACAAAGGAAGGACATGAGGTTCGGCTTGGCTGCCGAAAATTCTTATATAAGTAAATTTTCCCTCTCCGAACCATCTTCCTATTGATGTCAAATCAATCCCTGCTTGGTAGGAAATCTTGGGAGCAGGTTTATCAAAAATAGAGTAATGAATGGGTAACATAAATCCATTGCAGACTTGGTATAAATGGTGCTTATAGGAAGTTTTCCACAATTTCTGATGGTATATGTGAATGGGCATGGGGTCTTGTGAAGTCCACCTCCAGCCGAGCACGGGAAATTCAGAATTAAAACACAGGGTGTCTAGTATATAAGCACTATAGTAGAATGGGGGAATAAGCCTTTCAGTGATGTGGGTTTTGCTTCTAAAATCAAGAACTGATGTTGCTAGCTTATCTGACAGTATAGTTGCCCAATCCATTATTTCACTATTACATGCTGCTTCCATCAAGGGAACCATTTCTATAGTGAAATTAGCGGAATCGTGCAACCCCCACAATCTACACATCATTATCCCAGCATAACAATAAGGAGAACATAGAGAATCAACAGAGTACTTACCCGAAGATTCATGCTTGTGTTTTGCCAGATTTTGTCTCCAATCCCGAATGGGTTCAGATTCAATTTCGTTCTCTTTTCGGAATTTCTCCAGAAATGCCTTGTTGTACTTCTTCTCTGGCACAGGCAAATGATACATTTGCCTCAAATCATTAGACTGAAATGAACCTAAGATTCTCCCATCTCTGGTGCAGAAGGTTCTGTCTGTGATTGGGATTTCCTCAATTGCCCACCTCACTACATCCGTATATGGGAGAATTTGTTCCCGAGCTGCTATCCGATGAAGGAAAGAATCGGCTAAGTCCTTTAAAGTAGCATCAGATTTTCGATTGGTATCTACTGTGGCTTGTACTGCTATCACCTCTGGTTCTTTGGCCTCAATCAAATTATAGGTACTTTTCCAAGTAGTTCTGTCGAGTCCTAGACATGTAGTATCGGATATCAATCCTTTTCTTTTAGTTCCTGGATCAGCGATGAGTTGTCCTGTGGCTGGCGAAGCGGAAGCAATTGCAGTTTTCTTAGACTTCTTCCCCATTCTGCTTGAATCTATTACTTCAGAAGAGTTCTGCACAGGAGTGAAAATGAACGTAATACAGAGGATTGGTAGCGCAAACCAAATATGAGTGAGATATATTGATCAATGCACGATGAAGGATTAACTTAAAGTGGCCGCGGATACAATCTGTGAAAAGATTTTTAGGCTTACTATTTCATTAAATGGCCGTTAAAACCTACCAATCCTTTAAATGCCCATCATATCGTTTATTAGCCAATTGATTTGTTTAAGCGTGCCTTGGATGTTTTGGCGGTTGAGCGCAGGTGAATCATTGTTTGGAAGATAAGGCCTTTAATACGAATTAATCGTAATATCCCTGCTTTAACAATTCTTTGAAATTCGCGCTTTTGGCTTTATCGCAATCGGGCGTCGGGGGAAAACTTAAATCGTTATATTGGTTCCTTTTGGAATCCCCGATTGCCGATAGTGATATCGCATCGCATCGAGAGTATTAACTGAGCACTTTGAAAAGCATGCATGGTACATCCCTGATCGCTGATAGCGATATCGCATCGCATCGGAGCGAAAGGGACTTTATCGCATCGCATCGGAGCGAAAGGCACTTTTGTTATGGTAACTTATTATTGCCGATATCCGATAGCCTATTGCATGTTGTCGCGTCGGAGAAAACCAATGGGTCTTTAAGTTATGCCTCCTTTGTCATTGCGACATGCGATCTTGCGATCGCTTTATCGCAATGATAAAAGATTAATCATTTATATTATAAGACCAAATAATTGGTTTATCAAAAAGGTTTTGTAATGTTTTCATTTTGTTTTCGGACCTTTTTGAATAATACAAATTTGATACCAATTAAAACAAAAAGGGACCCATTTCATATTATAGTTTTGTGAATAAAAATGATATGAAATGGGGGGTTGTTGTAGAGCACAACAACAAGTTATAAAGAAAATGCCACAATGACCTATTTGGAGCAGTGAAACCCTAGAATCCAAAGCTCTGATACCAAATGTTATGAAACCAACTCACAAAAAGATAGAAAAGATAGATGAACACCTTATAAATCAGCCTCTTCGAGGTGGAAACCTCCTTTACATTACACAAATGAACAATTCTTGGATGATTCAAATGACAAGAGCTCCTTACTATATATAGGAGTCTAAGGGGTCATAATATAATCGGAGCCGACATAACAATAATAATGTAAGGGCACAATAATAACAATAGTGGGCTTCTATGGGGCACAATAATAACAATATGGGGACTACATGGGCACAAAAATATAATAAGGGGGTTGTACTAATAACAATAAGGGGTTACACTAGTAGTATAGGGGCCTAACATAAACAAGCTACTTTTCTAAATCAATTAGAGTATTCTCTATGTCTACTCTGGCGCCGTCTTGTCTACTAGCGTACCCTCCACCCATTCTGCCTAATTTTCATATGCTTCTATTTCAGGTATGGATGGTGAATGAAAGGTCCTAGCTTGACCTTTTGTCTCTTGTTTGTGATTAATTCCAAAGGATTATATCTCCAGACAAAACTCCTTTGGAACTTCATTCTCTACAGAATTAGTTCTGCGTCTTTGCCTGCATCCTTAGAGTTGCATATGAAGGGGCCTAGTTGGTATTTTATTTTGAAATTGGCCTTCTTCTTAGCATTGATGAAGTTTATTTCATCTGCATTGATGATTTGTCTATAGTATTCTAATGCAAACAACCTCATTGGGAGGTATCTTGGTAGCTTGTATGGTGCCAGCATGCAACCATAGATTTTGATTTCTGTATGGCTCTGGTAAAGGTACTAGTCACCCACTTTGGTCTATTTAGACAATTGAAGGACTCTCTTTGTTTCTGGACTGATTCTAGGAGGAGGGCTTCTGGTCAACATTGTCATAACTGGGTGTACAAATAAATCAACAAAATCAGAATAAGAGTATGGAGACTGAGATTGGTGTATCAATCGGGTCCAAAAACTAACTAACTTGGGCTGACCTTTAGTGTCCAGCTTCTGAAGTGTGAATGGGAACTTATCAAGTTGGTAATATAAGAACATATGGTATAAAACTGAGGAGTACTTGAGAACCCTTTCATTGTTCATTCTAAGGAATTTCTCATGCATCCTATCAGCTATAAATTGGGCATAGTCACAAATGACAACAGGAGGTTGGCTTGGAGTGTAGATGGGCATGAGGGCAAGGATTAACTCATCAATGTATTCACTAATGGTGTACCCCAAAATGCAGGATATCATGGCTACAATATTCTAGCCCCATGGGGAAAAATAGCAGCTACATATGGGGGTGAGTCCTTAGGGATGTGTCTCTATTCTCTGATGAAGGTTTGGAATAGTTGGGCAAATTTTGCAGAGCTAAGTTTAGGACACAAGTCCAACAAGTCTCCAATTGAGAGTGGGGTTAGGTTTGGCCCTGGTTGGAGCTGCAACATTTCATTAATAGGCTCACAGTGATGGTGAAAAGGACCTTCTGGTCATCAAACATAATAGTTTTGTGACTAGCGACATAGCAAGCATAGCACATATGAACAATCTCAGGAAATATGTGGACTTGGGTGAATTGATACTTGGGAAAATTTGACTCCCAAAGGCCAATTTCATTAGCATGGTTCAGGAACTTGTCCCTACTTTAGCAATATACTTTGAGTGGGGACTCTAGGGTAGAGGTATCCTTTATTTGGAAATATTTATCAGCTAAAGGAAGGTGGTCCACGTCTAAAATGACGTGTAGTGATGGGCCTTACATCCATAGTAGTTGGGGCAGCCATTCTCAGTTCTTGTGGATTTGAGTGTGGGGGGTGATTTAGATTTTTAGGGCAATGGAGGTTTTGCAATCGTTTATGGATCACAGTGTTAAAATTTTAAGTAAATTTGAACTTTTTTACTTAACTAACAGTGTTACGAGGGTGAATTGACTTGGAATTTTGACAATGGAGTTGGAATTCCATGGTTAAATACCTAGAATTTGGGAAAAATTGATTGTAAACGGGAGGTTGATGGTGGCTACGGAGGTTCGTACGGTACTGGTATGGACTGATGAACAAGCTAGGTTGTCTACAACGTCTTTGGAGCAATGGCAGAGGTTTGTGAGCAATTTCGCTATTTGCAAGGGTTGCAATGGCTATTATGGATTCTCAATAACAATTGCTCGAAAAGAGTGAAAAGAGGGGTAAATTGGATTTTATAGAAAAAAACAATTAATTTTGGCGGGTTCACTAAATGATGAATAGTGACGGTTTTCAGTTGAATTTGGGGTAGTGGTTTTGGAGGGTCATTGCACCACTTTTGTGGTGCGGGCTGTATTCGGGAGGGGTCACCCGATTCCATTCAGCGCTTGCCACGTAGCATCGTGGGCCAGGGGGAAACCGCCTTATCGGGTGAGTAAAGGGCAGACGTCGGGCCAGCCTGATATGCTTGTGGGGCGTTGGATGTGGAGGAGGGATGATCAATGGTGATTGAGAGATGAGAGATGCGCGGGGGTGAATGATGGGATTTAATGGGGGGACCGAGATTTAATTGCGGTGGTTTTGGGATTAGTTTAAGGACTAATCCATGTTTAGGGGATCAGGTCAGACTGTAATGAGGGATTAGGGATTGAGGGCAGGGTTTTAATGTTTTTTACGGGATAAGGGGTAGTAATATAGTTTATAGATAAACTAAGGGGTGGGGTTAATTTATATGAGGGAGTTAAATATATACGGGACAATTGGTTTTTCGAGTTTTTTATATATTTAATTAAAAACTTAATATGAAGTGAAATGATTGAAAGGGGTATTGCACTTAGGTAGATGAAATGTTGTGTGCTTTCCATATACTTAGTACTTTAGGATAAATGTATTTGGTGGGTTTTTGTACATAAAACATGTTTATAAAGGGGTTTTCTTAGGCAAAAGAACTTAACCTTAGGAAAAGGGGTTTTGTGAGGGGGATGAATGAATTATAAGGGAATTTAACACCTTTCCTTCTTAAGTCACCTAGCCAAGGGTCCGGTCCCACCAAAAGTCAGAGAAATGCTCTGAGCCTTTTTGACTTAAAACTATAGGTATGAATATTTTTATTATGGAACGGAAGTTAGTGAGTGTCATAGGGGTTAAAATGAATGAGGGGATGTTAATAAATCACATTGTGAACCATTGCCTTTGTTTTGTTTACCACTTATGCATATTTAAATGATGTATTTGAAACAATGACATAAGTGATTTTTGTATCAAATGACATGATATTTCTGCAACCTTTCTACTACTTACCTATTTACTCATCCTACCTTTTTTTCTTCACTTTATTTGGGTACATTTAGGCTAGAAAACCCTTATCAATTTTTTTCTATTCTTTACAAAATAAACTATCTAATTCTAACCTTATATCACCCAAGGCCTCAGATTAAACTGATGAGCTCCTTTTATTCACTCTACCTATCTAATGATCTACCAAGATTACACTGTTTGGTCAGATTTATTCACTACCTATAAACAAAAATTCGAAGTATGAAATAGCCAAGTTTAAACATTTTGACTATCATGGATTATGGCATAAAGAACAAGCTGCACACAATCATTTATTATGCATAAAAGTAAATAGTAGTGGCATCTTGACTTGCACACTTTCATGGTCTCTTTTTGTCTTTTGGGTTTCATATATTTCATTTTTTTGACCTATTTTCATTCTTTTTGTCCTTTGATTATTCTTTTAGGACATACCCTCTTTACATTTTTTTATTTTTTAATATGGAAAACATTTGCAGAAAGGAAAGGTATGTATAATATTACAAGGTTTAACCTTATTCATTCAAAATTATGACTCCTATTGGTATAGGAACCTAACAAGAGGTATTTTCAAGTGGAATTGAATGTACTTGTTTCACCTACTAATCTTCCAGAATTTTCCTGAGGCACACAATTTCTTTTGTTGCCTCAATTGTTGCCACATATTCTACCTTTGTTTTGGAATCTGTTGGAACTAATTGTTTGCATGATCTCTAGGAGACAACTCTTGATCCAAGATTCATAGCATAACCTGAAGCAGATACCCCAGTTTCTTTGTCTCCATCAAAGTCTAAATCAGCGCATCCAATCAAGTTGAAGATGCCCACCTGTGTATACTTGAATCCAAAGTCTTAGGTTCCCTCCAAGTACTTTAGAACTCTTTTTGCAGTATACCAATGTCCCTCACAAGGCTTTTGCATAAATCTGGAGAGGGTTCCAACACTAAACGAAATGTTTGGTCTGGTAGTAGTCAAGTAGTTGAGACTTCCTACAAGCTATCTATACTTTGTTGCATCCTCAAATTCTTTTCCTCCAATGGATGTGAGATTTAAGTTTTGTTCCATTGGAGTAGTCAGTGGATTGCACTCAGCCATACCAAACCTATTCAATAGATCTCCAATGTACTTATTTTGAGAGAGGAATATAGACTTCGTATGTTGAGCTACTTCAATACCAAGATAGTAGTGAACATAGCCCAATTTAGTCATTTCAAAGCATTTCCTCAATTCCTTCTTTATGGATGCAATGTAGCTCTCATTGTTCCCTGACATCAAAATATCATCTTCATATACCATAAGATATACAATTATTTTTCCAACTTTCTTGACAAACAAAGTTGCATCATCAAGATCATAATGTTTGAAGTTGAGTTTCAGAAGATGTTCAGTTAACTTTTCATACCAGGCTGGCGTTGCTTGCTTGAGGCCATACATGGATTTCGCAAGTTTGCATACTTTATGTTCATGTCCCTTCACAACAAATTCTTTTGGATGGGACATAAGAACATTTTCTTTCAGATCTCCATTCGAGAAAGTAGTTTTTATGTCCATTTGATGGACTTTCCAACCATTCTGAGCTGCCAAGACAAAGAGTGTTCGTATGGTAGCCCATTTTTCTATGGGTGGGGGGGAATTCTCCTCGTAATCGACCCCTTCCTTCTGTGCAAAACCTTTTGCCACAATCCTGACTTTGTGCTTTTCAAGTGAGCCATCAGCTTTATACTTGTTCTTGTAGACCCAATTGTAACCAATTTGTTTGCTTCCCAATGGAGGACCAACCATCTTCCAAGTGTCATTCTTTATCAAGGCCTCATACTTCTTTTTCATCACTTCTTTCCATTCATCATGAGAAGTGGCTTCTTTGAAGGAAGTTGGTTCAAAATATGTAGACAAATTTAGTTCACAATCATGAGAAACATCCATATAACAGATGAATCAGAATCATCTACATCACCTCCATTTTTCCTGGTTGAATTTCTTATTCCTATCTTTCCAACCTCATCGGGATGAACATTTTCAAGTGTCTTTGTTAGTTATTTTGGAGGACCTTTCTAAGATGGCCCAGGCTGCTCAAGTGACTAAGTTGGGACTGAATCAATATTGAGTCTCCCAATTCTGTCAATCACATCACATAAAGTATCATCAGTGGTTAAAACTTCATGTGGGGGAGAGAGTGCTTCAGAAGAAGATTCCACAGATTGATGCAGTATAGGAATCCCCCCTTCAAGATGTGGAATCTGATTATCAAATTATTGGAACGATTTTTCATTTCTGAATCTATCCAAGAGATTAAGTTGTTGCCCAGAAACACTATCATCTTTGGAAGATTCAAGAAAGATTACATCTCTAGATACAACAAACTTCTTATTAACTTCATCGTAGAGATGGTATGGTTTGGAGGTATTTGAATGCCCCAAGAAGATACACTTATGACTCCTTGCACCAAGTTTGTTTCTTTGTGGCCTTTGGTATTAAGGCATAATAGGTGGAACCAAAGACCTTGACATGCTTTACCAAACGAATGTGGCCATACCACATTTCATAAATATTCTTGTTTCTAATAGCATTAGATAGGCATCTATTCTTTACATGCACAACACATAGAACTGCATCAGCCCAAAACATCAATTTTACATTCTTGAAAAACATCATAGAACGTATCATATTTAAGATTGTCCTATTCATTCTTTCAGATACTCTGTTATGTTGGTGATTATAAGGCATGATTGTTTGATGTTTGATCCCATGCTGGCGAAGATAGTTTTCAAATTCATTTGAAGTGTATTATTTTCCATTATCAGTGCGTAGAGCCAATATGAGATTGTGCATCATTTTCAATCCATGTATGAAAGTTCTTGAATGTTTGAAAAGCATCAGATTTGTTCTTCAATAGATAAACCCAAAACATTCTGGCGTAGTCATCAATAAATGTCATCATATATTTATTTCCATTTGCAGAAGGAACAAGCAATGGACAACATAAATCTGAATGAATGAGTTCATTTTTTCTATGTGCTCTGGAATGTGAATCATGAAAATATTGTTGCTATGCTTTCCTAGAATACAAGCATCACATTGCTTAAGTTTCCTAGGAATTGTTTCCAAACCAGTAACACCATTTTTCTTCAATAAGCGAAGGTTTTCATAGTTCAAGTGTCCAAATCTAGCATGCCATAAAATACTTGATGGAAATTTACCTTCATCATCATGAGAACTGTATGAGAAATTTTGTGCACGAGCATAGGTACCTTGCAGCTTCAGAAGTCTTTCTTCTTTTATCCCCGTCATGACAAGTGAGTGATCTGATGCTTTTTTGACCTCAACCTTGCCATAAAACATATGAATGTAGCATCCTTGCTGGCAGATGTGGACCAAGGACAACAAGTTTCTACTCAGGTGTGGGATATATAAAACATCATGCAGAAGAAAGTCTAGAAGACTAGGCAATTTGAGCCTGATTGTGTCAATCCTTGATGGCTTGAGTTTTGATTTGTCTGCAAAGTATACTGCTCTATCAACATTATCAGTAAATTATTCAAACAAATATCTTCTAAAAGACATGTGGCAAGTTGCTCCTGAATCAAGCAACCAATCATTTTTTTAAGAAGCAAGTGAAGCATTAAACAAGTCTTGATTTACTCTAGTATTACAATGTACCACAACATAGTGAACGGATTCAGGTGCTTTACCTTTCTCTTTGTCATTGATTTTACCTTTGGGTTGATTTCTTTCCTGCTCAATTTTGTCCCAAGGAAACTTGCATGTGGATGCATCATGTGATCCATCTCTATTGCAACGTTTGCAATTGTTGGACACAAATTGTCATTGATGTCAATATGGCAATATTCGAGGAGCAGACGAAGCCAAGAGGAGCATAACAGAGGCATGAGGAACAAAGTACATGAGAAAACAAAGAAAATAGAGGACACAGACAGCCATCAGAGCAACAGAGGAACAAGAAAAGTCATAGGAGCAAACGGAGCCAAGAGGAGAAGACAGAGCCACCACAAGAGCTAACAGAGCACAGAGCGGTCAGAGCCATAGGAGGAAGCAATCAGAGCAAGGAGGCATATCAAAGCCAAGAGGAGCCACATATGTATATGTCATATATATATATGCCAAAGAAGAGGAGCAGATAGAGAAAACAGAGCCATCAGAGAGCTTATATGCATGCATTTAACAGCAAACAGAGTTATCAGAAGCCGAACTCATATATATATATATATATATATTATATATATATATATGTTATCGGGCCCGTCAAACCCATGT
This sequence comes from Pinus tabuliformis, assembly GCA_031772625.1. NCBI lineage: Eukaryota > Viridiplantae > Streptophyta > Pinopsida > Pinales > Pinaceae > Pinus > Pinus tabuliformis. Next base: position 820,780,637 of record CM062804.1, on the reverse strand, counting down.
ATGCATGATTTAACACTATCGGCGGGCAAAACTATGCAATATGGCAAATACACTATCGGCGTAGACTTCCAGAAAAATACATGGCAAATACACTATCAGCGCAAACTCCCATCAAATACACTATTAGAGACCATAAACTCACGTATAAATGTCTTTATACTATCAGAGGTGGATTGCGGACTTGTAACTTTATACACGAGAGCAGTGAGTCATATCGGGTTCGGTACATAATATCATATCGCATCGGCATTTTGGAGCGGAGGTAATGTAGTGTTAAGCGGCCCCTTTTTTGCGATCGCCGATAGCGATATATGTGTGTGTGTGTGTGTGTGTGTGTGTGTGTGTGTGTGTGTGTGTGTGTGTGTGTGTGTGTGTGTGTGTGTGTGTGTGTGTGTGTGTGTGTGTGTGTGTCTGTGTGTGTTTGTATGCGGACCCGATGCAATATCACAATTGAATTAATATAATATCGCATCTAGTGGAGGATCGGTCGTCGGCCATCGGCGATGCCATGGTCTCGACATATAAAGGACCTCCAAGAGTCATGAATCGTCGATTCCGATTTAAGCACAGACCCGATACAGAAATAGATGCGAGTGTAATATATCCTAAAGTCTTCCCTTTAGTCTTTTCGACTGTTTCGCCCATGTTTCCTATGTAATTGAGTTTTTTGGCCTGCGTGGGGTTTTTAGGACTAAATGCCTATGATAACTTCTCCGATGATTTAGGAGGTTGAACGTCAGTTAAATGGGGTGCATCATGGTGATGGAGATTGCGATTGGGGCATAACACCTCCATTATACTGAAAAACTTTGTGTATGCCTGCAATCATTGTCAAAAGGAGCGTTGTTACAGTTAACCGGGAAGATGTGTTTTCCATGGATTATTTAGATCTCTCTAATGAATCTACGTGTCCCCAGAAGAGTCAATGAACTTGCACAGCGCAGAGGAAGCCACAATGACCGAGGAGGAAGCCAAAGAGGCAGTGTAAGCGAAAACGATCAGTCAGAGGTGCCTGAAACACATAAAAACATAAACACAAGGACAAGTGTGGGTCGTTGAATGTATAATCTGTGAGAGAGGAAGTCGAAGAATAGGCAAGAGGTAAGAGAGACCAGAGATGCAAGAGAACTGGAGAAAGGCAGAAGTTGAGCATTGTTGGGTGTAGAAAACTGCAGCAAAACAGTTGATACCAGGTTTGGGTTGGAGCCCAAGAGGTTGGAACCTCTGAACTAAACAGGATTGAAAGATTTGGTGCTCCTAAGCGCAGAACTATTGCAAGACAAAGTTGGTGCTCTAGAGGTTGGAGCCTCACTAAATTCCAAGTTGGAGCTTGGAAACTAATTGCAGCCAGTTAGTTATCTATATATATATATATATATATTGTATTTATTTCATTGCATTGTTTTTGTGTTAATAAAAGCATTAATTCCATCTATCTGTTTCTGTGTTTCATATATATGTGTGTGTGTGTGTGTGTGTGTGCTTTTGGTAACAATAAGAACAACAACAAAAAAGAAATACTGATTCAGCCCCCCCCCAAGTAATTCCAACAATTGGTATCAGAGCAGGCTTCTTCATACTAGCCTAACAGCTTGAAGAAAGATCCACAGCCATGATGAGAAATCACGAAACATCAGGAAGACCTCCTCTGTTCGATGGCACTAACTTTGGTTTCTAGAAAAAAAGAATGACCTACTATTTGATGTCCCTTGGACCTGAGGTCTAGCATTTTGTTCAAAATGAATACCAAATGACTATCACTCTTCCAAAAAATAAAGATGAGAGGAAAGCCTACATCGCAAATGCAAAGGCCTTGAACTCCATCACTAGTGGAATCACTGATTCTGAGTTCACAAAAGTCATGCACTGTACCTCTGCCAAAGACATGTGGGAGAAGCTAGTTGGCTTATATGATGGAGACTCAAACGTCAAGAAGGAAAAGCTTCAAACTCATAAAAGACAATTTGAAAGTCTCAGGATGGAAGATGAAGAAGATATTGCAACATACCTCCTCCGAGTAGCTGAAGTGGTCAACTCCCTTAAACGATTGGACGAAAAAATCGAAGAAAGTACCATTGTTCAAAAGGTATTAAGATCTCTTCCAGACAGATTTGACTCCAAAATAAGCGCCATAGAAGAAGCAAAGGATCTAGATACTCTCAATATGGATGAGCTCCATGGAATCCTCACTGCCTATGAGATGAGGAAAGGTGGCCCAAGCTCCAAAGATGCAGCATTCAAGGCCTCAAAGTCAAAGAAGGGGAAAGAAAGGAATGACTGCAGTGATGAATCCGATGTGGAATCCAAATTGGCTCAATATACGAATTGAAAAAGGATCTAAGCTTAAAGGCAAACACCCTTATCTGTTTTAAATGTGGAAAAATAGGTCATTATGCAGCAAAATGTCCTCATAAACATGATAGTAATGATGAAGGAAATTCTAAGAGAATGGAACACAAAAAGAAAGGGTTCAATAAGAAGAACTTCTTCTCTAAGCAAGATGAGTCTGATGAGGATGAGTTTATGGTCATCAAAAAGAAATCAGATGAGAAAAGTGACCATGATGAAAACCAAGAAACATTATTCATGGCATTCACAAATGATGATGACTCAGGGCTGGAAGGAAATGTAGATGAATTGTTAATAAGTACCACTGAAGAAAATGAGAAACTGCGGAGTAAACTCATTTCTCTCAAAGTGGAAAATGAGGAAACAAGAAGGAGAGAATATCTTGGAAGCAAAGCTAAAAGAAAAAGAAGAGACTTGCGAAGAACGTGAAGCCGAGATAGTGTCTCTAAGAAAGGAGTTGGAGCAAATTAAAAGGGCTGTAAAATCTCTCAAATACTTGAGACTATTCTAAAAATTCAAAAACCTCAACATGACAAGTCTAGAATAGGTTTCAAAGGAGAATCCTCAAGCACTAAGAATAGTGCGAAAAGCTATGCCGATGCACTTTCCTACAATCCAAAATAGGAAAAAGTATGTTATCAAAAGCGCATCCCAGATCCAAAGAATGAAGAGAGAATTACTCCAAAGAAGAATGTGAAGTCGAATCATGTATACTTCAGCAAATACAAACCTATACTCAACCAAGGGCCCATCTCAAATCCAAAGAATGAGGCAGGAGTAATTCCCAAGAAGGAAATCAACTCAAACCGTGGCTGCTTCAATAGGTACAAAACTATCTTTCCTGGACACTGTTTTCACTGTAAAAACTTCAAACATCAAGCTAGACATTGCATGGCTTGCAGAAGTGAAACGCCAAAGCTAAAGGACTGAATAATCAATTCATATGCCCCCAAAAGGAAGGGACAAATCAAAACCTTCAATTCATTTGATCCCTTGACCAAATTTGATCTGATCTACTCATTCTGTTACAATAATGGACACTATGAACAAAACTGCCCACTCAAAGGAAGAAAGACAAGTAGTAAGAATTCCAACATGGATAAATGCGGCCTGGCTCTATATGCTCAAAATAATGGAAATCATTGGTTTGTGGATAGTGGGTGCTCCAGACACATGACAGGAGCCAAAAGGAAGTTTGTCTAATTGATAAAAAAGGAAGAGAATGTGTCCTTTGGAAGTGGATCTGGGGAGAGTAGAAGAATATTGCCATCAATAACAAAGGGGGAGATTGTTGGACATAGATTGTCATTGATGTCAATATGGCAATATTCGAGGAGCAAACAGAGCCAAGAGGAGCAGAACAGAGGCATGAGGAACAAAGTACATGAGCAAATAGAGCAAACAGAGGATGTAGACAGCCATCGGAGAAACAGAGGAATAAGCATAGCCATAGGAGCAAATGGAGCCAAGAGGAGCAGACAAAGCAACCAGAGGAAATAACAGAGCACATAGAGCTATCGGAGGAGCCAAGAGGAATAGACAGAGCCACCACAAGAGCTAATAGAGCACAAAGCAGTCAGAGCCATAGGAGGAAGCAATCAGAGCAAGGAGGCATATCGGAGACAAGAGGAGCCACATATGTATATGTCATATATATATGCCAAAGAAGAGGAGCACATAGAGAAAACAGAGCCATCAGAGAGCTTATATGCATGCATTTAACAGCAAACAGAGTTATCAGAAGCCGAACTCATATATATATATATATATATATATATATATATATATATATATATATATATATATATATATATATATATATATATATATATATATATATATATGTACACATTATCGGGCCCATCAAAACCATGTATGCATGCTTTAACACTATCAGGGAGCAAAAATATGCAATATGGCAAATACACTATCAGCGCAGACTCCCGGCAAATACACTATCAGAGGCCAAAAACTCACGTATAAATGCCTTTATACTATCGGAGGCAGAAAACTTGGCTCTAGGGTAAATACACTATCGAAGGTGGATTGCGGACTTGTAACTTTATACATAGGAGTGTTGAGTCATATCGGGTCCGATACATAATATCATATCGCATCGGCATTTTGGAGAGGAGGTAATACAGTGTTAAGCGGCCCCTTTCTTTGTGATCGCTGATAGCAATATATATATATATATATATATATATAATATATATATATATTATAATATATATATATATATATATATATATATATATATATGCGGACCCAATGCAATATCACAATTGAATTAATATAATATCGCGTCCAATGGAGGATTGGTCATCGTCCATCGGTGATGCCATGGTCTCAACATATAAAGGACCTCTGGGAGTCACGAATCGCTGATTGCGATTTAAGCACAGACCCAATACAGAAATAGATGCGGGTGTAATATATCCTAAAGTCCGCCCTTTATTCTTTTCAACTGTTTTGCCCATGTTTCATATATAATCAATTTTTTTGGCCTGCGCGGGGTTTTTAGGCTGAAAGGCGTATGATAACTGCTCCGATGATTCAGGAGGCTGAACGTCAGTTAAATGGGGTGCATCATGGCGATGGAGCTTGAGATTGTGGCATAACACCTTCTTTAAACTGAAAAACTCTATGTATGCCTGCAATCATTGTCAAAAGGAACGTTGTTACAGTTAACCGGGAAGATGTGTTGTTCGTGGATTATTTGGATCTCTCTAATGAATCTACATGTCCCTAGAAGAGTCAACGAACTTGCACAACGCAGAGGAAGCCACAGTGACCGAGGAGGAAGCTGAAGAAGCGGTGTAAGTGGAAACGATCAATCAGAGGTGCCTGAAACACATAAAAACATAAACACAAAGAGAAGTGTGGGCTGTTGAATGTATAATCTATGAGAGAGGAAGCCAAAGAACAGGCAAGAGGTAGGGGAGACCAGAGAAGCAGGAGAACTGGAGAAAGGCAAAAGCTGAGTAGTGTTAGGTGTAGAAAACTACAGCAAAATAGTTGATACCAGGTTTGGGTTGGAGCCCAAGAGGTTGGAGCCTCTGAACTAAACAGGATTGAAATCCTTGGGAGTTGGTGCTCCTAAGCGCAGAACTATTGCAAGACAGATTTGGTGCTCTAGAGGTTGGAGCCTCACTGAAGTCCAAGTTGGAGCTTGGCAACTAATTGCAACCAGTTATATATATATATATATATATATATATTGTATTTATTTCATTGCATTGTTTTTGTGTTAATAAAAGCATTAATTCCAGCTATCTATTTTTGTGTTTCATATATATGTGTGTGTGTGTGTGTGTGTGTGTGTGGTGTGGGTGTGGAGGGGGTGTGCTTTTGGTCACAACAAGAACAACAACAAAAAAGAAATATTGATTCACCACCCCCCCCTCAATATTTCCAACAACAATGAAGATCAGAATTTTCTCCCTGAGAGTGTCTGCCCGCCCTACCTTTGAAATTTCTTCTTCCTCTTCCTCTTTGACCACCTCTTCCTTTAGAATAATCTTGAGCATTATCCTTCTCTCTATGTTCAAGGCACACAACTTCTTCAGAAGATTGAGGAGTTGTATTTTTCCCAAAATCCTTCTCTCTCTTAGCAAACTTTTTCACAAGGGATTCAAAGGTAATCTCTTTGAGATTTCCATTTTCTTGCAATGACTCAAGATAATTTGAATAAGTGGGATAAAGTGCCTTGAAAAAAGCTATAAGAGGAATGTCTAGTTCAAAATTAGTGACTTTTATATCATGCATAATAGATCTTACTTTTGATGCCAAAGCAAGAGGATCATCATTAATTCAAGACTAAACAATTTAATCATCAATTGGAAAACTTCAAGTTTAGAGTGCGAGTCATGGAGTTCCTTCAACTTCTGTAAGGCTTCAAAAGCATTTGAAAATGGTGAAATATGGCGACTCACCTCTTCATTTACAGATGTTGCAATCAATGTATAGGCCTTGTTGTTCTTGTTTTCCCAAATGGTGAATTCCTTATCTGAGGTAGGATTTGTAGGTTCATTATCTCCTTCTCCTACACAAACTCCTTTCCACGGCTCATTGAAAATGAGAGTGTGTTTGATCTTCTGAGACCACTCATGATAGTTCTCCTTGTCGGTGAGAACCACTCCCACAATGGATATCAATGAATGAATTTTAAAATCTATGTACTGTAAAAAAAAATTGTTCTTCTGCTGGAAAAAATGCACTTCTGAAGGTAATAGGTGTAAAAAAAAATACAATTATGGTTTACATTTATGATAAAACTGAACCAGAGGTGGTATGGGAACTCAGCACCTCTCATGCAAAGGAAATTTTAACAACCCAGAAGTTACCGAGGACCGTGCTTCCGGTTTGGAGGGAGACTTACGTAACAGGCGTTATATGATGGTTTCAGAATGACCATGATATGCGGTATGGAGAAACCAATGGTATACACCAACATTACAAAGCGGTGCCAAGGGAGCTAAGGCCAGACCGGGAGTGAAACGGGAGTGTTATTTGCAAACGATGGAATATACAGTGGCGATGGAGGGTATAAAAATTCAACATTCAATGCATGAGGAGTCGAGGCATATAGAGAATACACCATAACTTTCTTTTCTACGAGCTCTATAACCAACGGGATCTCAGTGGAACCTCCAGTGAGCGACCTTTAGTTTCCACTACATTATTCGCCACATAGATGACAGCAAGGGGGCAGACAATAGCAAATCCTAAATAAACTTTGTTGATTCCAAACTTATTACAAACACTGAGGAAATATAGACCAATAATGAAGTTTGAAACCTAGTGCATTCCAAGAGACAGAGAAACATCCTTGGCATGAATGCGTGACACAAAAATCTCAGGTAGAAGTAAAGCCAAAACATGATATTGACTATGTAAGTATGGTATGCATTATTAAGTGTGGAGACTGAAGGTGGGTAGGCTGGAAGGTGGAGGGGCCAGAAGCAACCCAAGCACCTCATCATTGTTCAATATGGCAGTGCGTTACAATACATAGAATATTATTCACAGACATAGCAATCATTGCATCAGTGTTCGCCGCACTAATGTTAAATCTTTCACAGCTCCAATCCTTCCTCTATTCCACACTCACCACACCAACAGTGACTTTAGTGTACAGAATTTAGGTCTCATATGCAAGGCAGTATTTAGAGCAGAGATTATGCATGGCACAACAAACTTTCTATCAAAGGAGAGGGGCAAAGGACAAACTGCAAAAAAATGACAAAAGGGAGTTACAAGGGCAGAAAGGGATGCCAAAAATGGAGTTTTCTCAGATACCAGGTCAAGCTAGGAGGTAACTCCTCAAATCGAATTGTTTATTCATTAAAAATACTCATGGTTATATATAGGAGGGAGATACTCTTGGGCTTCACCTCCCGATGTCTCTTCATTTTCCATTATTTACTATTTACATTATTTACAGATATTCACCCAATCCCAGTGATTAGGTGTCAACATATTGTATGGATTTTTGAATATCCTAAAATATTTAATTCCCTGATTTTGTAAGAAATTCATAAAGTAATCATTATACATTCCTTCTATCACCACTTAAGGAGCGATCTACTACTCTATGTTTTAAACAATTCTACGGATCTTTTGAAAAAATTATTTTTTGAGAACAAGATTAGCCAACTAAAAAATAGTTGTCAAAATCGTCCCCAACTCTTAAGGAGTTGATGTTCCATCCCATCTATTAAATAATCTTTTATAATTAATAAAAATCGTAGCAGAAAAATAATAAAATAAGAAGTCTGTAGAGGATAGGATATCTCATCACGAGTGTTGTAGGGAAAAGTATCCGACTCGGATGACCCTATCCCACTCTAAGGGTGATAGTACCTCAGCAACAACTGTAAAGAAAACTACTTAAGGTTTACTTCTTTATGAAAGCAAGAGAGAATGAAGAAATGCACTAACCGTTGCCTTGCGCTTAATGTTGAATCCAAACTCTCCTCTTTGCTGCTTGCTCCCAGCTCCTTGCTCTTTTGTTGGCCCAGCTACAATGAGATCCTGCAAAATAACAAAGAAGGAAACTACAAGAAGCATGCAATCATAACTGATTCAAGGATTAGCATAAATCAAATATACAATCATCACAATACATCATTGAAACAAGTGCATATAGAAGAACCTCAATAGCTTTTATTAATGGAAGAAGTAAAGTTCTGAGAGTGTTACAACCATTGAAGGCCCCAATCCAGCAACACCTCTCAGCAGAAAGAATTTCTCCTCTTCACCTCCCTCAAGCAATCACCCAATAGTTCTATAGTGAAACCAACAGCATATCATTACTTTGCACAAAATTCCAGCCTCCTGAGCTCATAGGAGAGAGCTCAATATATAGATGAATTGAGAAAGGATGAGTCAGCTTGCAACTGATGTGTAGCTGCCTTGTGTCCTCTCTCTCTTCAGTTGATCTTCAGTTCTTGAGTCCACTTGGAGAACCTTGCTTCCACTTGGAGAAACAGAGCCTCTGACTCATCACAAGGCGAAATCCCTGATCCAAGTGTCATTTTTGGAAGATTCCAGAGCAATGACTCAGTGTGCCACTTGTCCCATCTCGCTCAGCGTAGGTGGCCTTTGTTCTACCTGCTTTGCAACGTAGGTACACCATGGAGGAGTTAAGTTTCAGCGCAGAAGCTTAGTGGAGCACCTGCTTTGATTTTAGGATTGCTTGTTTTTGAGTGTTTTCAGGTGGAGAACTGATCTGAGAGCTGTTGGTTTGCTGACCTTGTTCCTCTAGGGGTAGGAACATCATGTTTAGGGACTTTGGATCCCTTGGATTATTGACAATTCATGCCTGATGCTGCAAGGCACAAAATTGTCTATAACAGATGCCCCCTAAAGTATGAGGTCGTTTATCGGGTGAAATGCTTTATTAGGAGGATCCGAAGTTCATTCAATCTGCTGAGAAGTGTCCTGTAATAAGATACAATACAATACATTATTTTTCATACTTTTTCATGATCTAGCTGAGGCGGGCATTCCATGCTCAGCTTTATAAATTCATTTTGGTACATAGAACAGACGATCGTCTGATGGTAGACTGATAATTCTCTGCTGAAATTATCATCCTTTGAGAAGGATGATCATCTGCTGTGCAATGATGTACACATCAAATGTCTTTATATCCTGAATATATATCGCAGCCCGGATGGATGAAACTAGATCTGGGGTCTTCAATCTCTTCCGATCTTCACTCGATGTACAAGTCGATCCATGTGAGAATTTCTTGAAGTCGAACATGGAAAGACATCGCTTGATTACCGGTCAATGATGTAAACCGTTAACAAGCGCGAGAGGAATCACCGATAAGGATGATGACCCTCAAGGTACGGCAGTACAATTCACATGGTGGGAATAAAGGACTTGGCGTCGACCACCATGCAAAATCTTCTGGTCGAAGGTCCCTTATGTATACCTGTCGCCGGAAGTGAGAAACTTGCCATTGAGGCATGCAAGCTTCAAAGTACTGAAGGGGTTGTTCCTAGATCAACTCCTTGGATAATGAGCTGATGTCGACAAGGAGCGATCCGTCAAAGGCGGGCCTTAATGAATCCCACATCAGTGACACGGAACGGAGATAGTGATTGTGATGAGGTGAAAACAAACTGTGATGTATGATTCAGGGTGGCGGTCATGAAATGGATGAAGGACAATGTATGGCAGTGGATGGGACACGGTTGACTCTTTGCACAACAACATCTCTTGAACATATAACGACACTGATGTGATGGATCGGTAGCATTACCCCAAATGTGGATGGTGTGGCGAGGACCAAGGTGATGAGACCGGTGAATGAAACAACCCAACCCGATGTGATACGGAGGACAAAGTGTCATGTTCAAGAGCGACTTGCTACCATTAAAGCTGTGAGGTTCTCCCAATTTTTCCCCAGTCATTGCTGACCAGTACCTCTTTATTTTTGTCAAGCTTGAGGAGGATAACATATGCTTGTTCTATAACCTGCCCTTCGGGCAAGCCCATCGCTATGTTTTAACGAGCCTAGCGATAGGGAAACTCGTTCTCGTCTAAAGACAAGTTTGTCGCTATTTAATGAATTTAACGAGTCTAACGACAAGGATAACTCGGTCCTTTTCATTTTTAGAGAGTCTGAAAAGGTACATAAAGTCAACTCCAGAATTCCTTTTTCGTCATCTAATCCCTTAAGTCCGAAAAAGTATAAAACAATACAGAAGGGATGAATTTTCGATTGCTTTAACGAGCCGAACAAAACAAGTGCTCGATCTTTTTGTGCAATAATCCCTCAGGTCCAAAAAGATTAAAATCTAGAGGAGGGATAGCTCTTCCGGTCGTTTAACGAGCTGGAAGGCCAAAACTCGGCAAACTTTTCATATTTTACGAGTCAGGAGAAAAGAGCTCAAAGAAGACTCGTTTTTTGAGGAACGAGTGATAAACAGGGATAGCAGCAGATTCCAGGTACAGGTTGGAATTTTCCAATCACGACAGTGTCACAAGGATGGCTAAGTGAAATCACTCTTCGCAGCTGTTCCTCAAAATGGGTAAACAAACATATGGAGATGAACGATTGGCCAAATGAACGGATGGAGGTGAGACTGCAAGAACACGACCAAGGGCTTTAATATGGCTGTCAAAGGTTACATTTACCAAGGTTATTTACCGGTTCATTTTTTCTGGGTGAGCCTGAACTCTAGGGGAAGATTGCTCACAACTTATGTTTATTTTTTAACGAGCATGAACTATGTGCTAAAACTGCTCGGATCTTGCGTTTATTTTTTAACGAGCATGAACATTGCTAAAACTGCTCGATGATGGATGCCCCCAGCATAATAATGCAGACGGGGCGTATGCCCCCTAAACTTTTAAGGGGACATTTCATTTTTTAATGAGGTTGACATCGTAAAGAACTATCCTCTTGACTCCTTATTTCATTTTTTAACGAGGTTGACATGATATAAGAACTATCCTCGTAACTTTTAGATCCATTAAAAATAGAAGGCTTCATATTCCATTGCACCCATCTCCGCAAGATTACTTGGCGGTGGCGGGGCAAAAGTGCCCATTAAAGAAGGGCCTTTTAGGAAAATTACTCCGATATATTGGAGAGGATGATTGCCTCCATGGATCGTTGGAATGCTTCTTGTATTGGATGGCGGCACAACTTCTGTCGAAGTTGTTGTCGAACTGCCTGATCGACCTTTTCTCTCGCCATTCAACAACTGTGAATTCCCATAGCTTTTGTTTAATGTTGAAATTAAAGCATCATCTTGGCGCTTAAAACTTGACAACATCATAACTTGTGATGGGGAAGCATTTCCACTATCAACCAGATTCTGACTTGGATCGGGAAATGGATCAGTCAACACAGCTGGAGTATGCGAATTCTTCACGAATCTTTTAAACTCAGCTTTGTACGGGCAATCTGCCGTCCAGTGATCCTCGTCACATATGTGACACCCCCCAGGTGGTTTCTCCTCTCTATGAGGAGTTTTTCGAGGAGATGACTTTCTTCGATCTTTCTTCCCTTTGTCTTGCTTCTTCTTGCTTCCTGGTTGATTGGTTTCTTTGCCCTTATCTGTCGATACGGCATTTACTTCCGAAGCAAGAACTTCCTCATGCGCATTTTGATTCGAATCCTTACGGGCCTTCTTTTGATTGGTCCTTTTCGGATTCATGTTTGCCGTGCCAATCACGCCATCGCCGGCATGAGAGTCACTATTTGATTTAGGAGGAGGAGGGATTGAAAACTCTGGTCTAGGGGCGTCTGGTATTTTGTCATAGAGCGTGCCGGACTGAGTATATACCAAGTCCAAATATTGTGCACGAGCAATAACCTGCTCTTCTGTTACGGCTCCCCCCTTTGCCACGTCTTCCGTTATGGCCGGAAGTAACGACTTTATAAACCACTCAGCTAAAAGCTGATCAGGAACGTATGTTTTAACCATTCTTCGTCGACGTCGCCACTCATGTATATGATCTGATATATGAGTTGCGGTTGTCTGTTTGAAGTTAGTCAATATCTCTGTTCCCGTTTCATACCTTATCGGTAATTGAAAGTGGGTTAAAAATGTCGTGGCAAGGGAGCTAAAATTGTCGAACGAAGCTCTTGGCAATTCTATATACCATTTCGCTGCTGGACCTGTCAATGTCCTCTGAAAGAGGCGAAGCCTTATCGAATCATCATTTAAAGTGTTCGACGAACACCATAGATGAAATGTCATCACATGATTCGACGGGTCTTCACCTGGATTTCCATTGAATTTAGGAATGTCGGATGGGAGTTTGTGCGGGATCACTGGCCACCATGGGGCGTAAGCAATTGGATCATTGGTTAACCGATGTAAATCAGGCAACTCTAAAGTCGCCACGAATGGTAACTGTTGATTCAAGTTAGGTGAAGCGTATCCAGGGTATGATGGAATCGCCTGAACAGTTGGTCTTTGCATACCAGCATAATGGAGTTGATGTTGGTATGACTGATACGGTTGATGGACTTGACCACTTTGGATATATGGTTGTCCAGTATTCGCAAAGATTTGCTGTTCAGAACCTTGGTACACTTGTTGGAATTGTGGCTGTTGGTATTGCACTATCCACGGTTGCGATACCATGGGTTGTTGTGCTATACTAACCATTGGACCAAGATGTGGGGTGATTGTACCCGATTGTACTTGTGTCGCCCCACCAGTAGGCGATTGTGGTTGGGTCGCAGGGTCAAGGGGCTGTTGCATGAGAACCTGAGAAATCTGAGGTTGACATACAACAGGCATCGTTTGAACTTGCGACACGGTTACAATAGCCGGTGTAGTTGGGATGTTCGTCACAGGTACACACTTTTGCATAGAATATACAACTCTTGGTGGCTGGGATAGCATAGGTACCCAACTACTCGTTGCAATTCCACCATAACTTGAATAAGGTTGAGAACTCCCGTATGGGTATCCTCCCGGAGGGGGTAATGAAAGGGCGTACTGCCCCCCATACGGTGGTAATCCAGAACTCAAGGCAATTGATTGTCCTGGAGGACTGGATGGCCTAAATTGATTCCCAAAAGGGTCAATTTGTTGAGTCTCACCATAAGAGTTACCAGACATTACTCCGGAACAAACAGGAACAGACCATACTGCCGAGATAGTCCCTTGGTGGACTCCTTCTAGCAACTGAGAGCTAGTTGGGACCGATGGTATGCCGGCGAACATTGTTGGATTTGCAGCAGGTAATTCTGCCGTCGCCGTGTCATTTGACACAGTCCTAGATGTCGACAGTTGTTCAGACATTTTGAGTCTATCCAATTGATTGCCTAGTGATTCTACAGGAACTTCCACTGGTGATGGACAAACTTCTGTTGTAGCAGGAAATAGAGTGACCCCTACTCCAAAATGAGTTGGAGTGGATACTTGCGGTTCCTCTATAATTTCCTCTATCGCAATCAGACCAGGTGGAAGAGGAAGACCGTCAGGTCCGTAATAGATTTCCGGTGCCGAAGAAGGGGTTGTATCAACAGCGACAGATGTTTGAGGAACAAAACTCTCTGGACCAGTTACAGATGGAATTGGTTCAGTTATACAAGTATTTGCCCCCAGACTAGGATCAGTATTACTTTCCTTCTGCGGCGGTCGAACTTCTTCTATAGAGGCAGGGTTTCCAGAAATGTTTGGAGTAACCAGAATCTCAGATGTTGTTGGAACACTTGTTCTAACTTTTAAAGGAGATTTTGAACTGGTTCGACGAGCTCGCTTTTTCTGGACTGTTTTCGATTCCGGAGACAAAGACGGTTGACTCGCGAGCCTCCGAGAACGACGGATATTCAATTGACTTTCTTCCACGATTGCGGATTACTCGATCAACTAAAATATAAAGGGGAAAATTTGTGTTTCCGATTTGAATGAATTTTATTAGACGCTTTTAAACATAACTTTGCTTTTTCATGTTTTAAGAGTCGAGAAAAAGCTAAAGATGACTCTAGTCTCCTTCGATGTATTAACGAGCCCGAAGTGACAAATGCTCGGTTGGACCTTTTCAGTTATAGAGTTTGAAAAGGGCCAAAAGAAACTGCTCTGGAGATCTAGGCAGAGGGTGTGCCAAACCTTTCGCGAAACCACAGAATACGTTTTACGGTACGGGTGGTCGATCTTCGTGAATGTTGTGTTCACTGCATCGCGATCAGTAGGGCGGCCGACACGGCTTCCTAAGGATAAAGGATAAATACCTATAGGGGTCTCCCAATATATACGCGACGGTACGTGGGAGCACAAGTCCGTATTAGTGCTATCGTCCCTCAGGAGGAATCACCCACCTTCGTAGAGATCGACAGTCACTACGTTTAACGACGCCGGAACACGTCTCTAGCTTAGACCTCTATGTGTTTGCGTTATGTTTCAATGCGTTGTTAGGTTCATTCAGTATATTTTAAGTTGATCTTTTTAAAGTTTGCCTTTCAAGGTTCACCACGAGATGTATATGAAAAATTCCTAAATGCAGCCTAAGATGAGAAGCAAGCTTTTTCAAATCTTTTTGACTGATGAAAATCTTAACTACTGAGGGAGAAGAAAGGTAAATCTTTTCACACAGTTCATACAGCACAAACTAATGCACTTTCTCCTAAATCATCATGCAAACTTTTCAAATGCAAAATGCACAATGCAAGTATTTCTTTTCCCTTTCTTAATGTTGATGCACTACAGAAAGAAAGCTGTTATATAATTTTGATTTCAATTTCAAGCGAAAACAAACAAGCTTGTCCAAAATCAAAAGACACCTTAAGATTTACTTGTTTAATCACTGGAAATACATGAAATCAAACCATAATGACGAAAGTAAAAAGACTAATCAGCTATGGACAGCAAACAAGCTAACTCTTTAGACCAGCAAAATGCCTAACACAGGTTCAGATCTAAGAGGCCAAAGCAAGACTAGTTCACTTTCGTTATGGGAAATTGTAAATGATGTAAGAAATACAAAAGAACAAGTACAATTTCGTTATATAACAGAGGCGGAATGATGGCAAGTAAGGTTGGTTTCAGAACAGGTACAAGACTGGTAACTGGCTGCAAAATCTATAGTGAAAACAGGCAAGAAAAAGGGAGGAAACCCCAAATGCACAAGGCAAAATTGGGCCAACGCAGGTGCTGCACAACCAGTCTGGCTCTCAGCGCAGGTAGCCCCTTCGGGACCTGCGTTGCAAAGCAGGTAGCCTGTATGCTACCTGCTTTGGAAAACGAAAATTGCGTTTTCTCAATTTCCGGGTCACAATTTTCTCAAAAATTCACAGTTTTTGCTCAAATCAGAAGCTATCAATCAAGCACACACTAAGGGATGACAAGGAAGATGAAAAGCTATCACTAAGAGCTTACAAGGATCCTTGTAGATCAGCTCTTCAAATCATGAACATGCTCAGGAATGAGCTAGAGTAGCTGCCCTCTACTTCACTTTTGATATAGTCAAAAGCTTTTCGATTTGGTACTCTTTTGTTCAGGAAATGAATAGCAAAATACTACAAACAATCAAACAGATACGATCCCCAGTGGAGTCGCCAGTTTGTTGTAGGGAAAAGTATCTGACTCGGATGACCCTATCCCACTCTAAGGGTGATAGTACCTCAGCAACAACTGTAAAGAAAACTACTTAAGGTTTACTTCTTTATGAAAGCAAGAGAGAATGAAGAAATGCACTAACCGTTGCCTTGCGCTTAATGTCGAATCCAAACTCTTCTCTTTGCTGCTTGCTCCCAGCTCCTTGCTCTTTTGCTGGCCCAGCTACAATGAGATCCTGCAAAATAACAAAGAAGGAAACTACAAGAAGCATGCAATCATAACTGATTCAAGGATTAGCATAAATCAAATATACAATCATCACAATACATCATTGAAACAAGTGCATATAGAAGAACCTCAATAGCTTTTATTAATGGAAGAAGTAAAGTTCTGAGAGTGTTACAACCATTGAAGGCCCCAATCCAGCAACACCTCTCAGCAGAAAGAATTTCTCCTCTTCACCTCCCTCAAGCAATCACCCAATAGTTCTATAGTGAAACCAACAGCATATCATTACTTTGCACAAAATTCCAGCCTCCTGAGCTCATAGGAGAGAGCTCAATATATAGATGAATTGAGAAAGGATGAGTCAGCTTGCAACTGATGTGTAGCTGCCTTGTGTCCTCTCTCTCTTCAGTTGATCTTCAGTTCTTGAGTCCACTTGGAGAACCTTGCTTCCACTTGGAGAAACAGAGCCTCTGACTCATCACAAGGCGAAATCCCTGATCCAAGTGTCATTTTTGGAAGATTCCAGAGCAATGACTCAATGTGCCACTTGTCCCATCTCACTCAGCGCAGGTGGCCTTTGTTCTACCTGCTTTGCAACGCAGGTACACCATGGAGGAGTTGAGTTTCAACGCAGAAGCTTAGTGGAGCACCTGCTTTGATTTCAGGATTGCTTGTTTTTGAGTGTTTTCAGGTGGAGAACTGATCTGAGAGCTGTTGGTTTGCTGACCTTGTTCCTCTAGGGGTAGGAACATCATGTTTAGGGACTTTGGATCCCTTGGATTATTGACAATTCATGCCTGATGCTGCAAGGCACAAAATTGTCTATAACAACGAGGCAGCCTACTGTGATCATAGGACTTAGTGAAGTGACATTACCACTTCTAGTCACCAACCCAGGGTAATGGCCTTCAGTCTTAAGGCTGGAGGAAAAGAGGTCTCATCACGAGCCGACTTGTTCACTTTATTATATCCCATGAATGACATTGTTAGTAACTATTTACCACGCTGGAATAATCACCTTCTGTAGGCATTTAACAAAATTTAAATAAATTTATAGCTATGAATGTATTTCTAATAGATGGGATACTGGAATCTCAATGGGTTAAAAGGAAACCCTGTCAAGGATATGGATTCTTGCTGGGAGAAGTTGACATGCTTGTGGTATTAAAGCTAATTTAAATACTACAATCCAGTTAGCTATCTTGTCTCCCCAAAATCAATAATCAACAAAGGAAAACTGTTAGATTTGTTAAAACATGTTATGGAGTACTATTAAAATAGCCCCTATAAAGTGATGATGTTGATTGTTAATGAGAACTAATAATAATTCTACATATCAGGGATAAAGATTGTGGGACATTCAGAAACCAAGCATTTTTATCATCCTTCTTTATTAACTACTTTTTTTTTATGTGGTATTCCTTAATCGAACATAGTTTCCAACCATCCATTGTTTCTAAATCTCCCCATGCCTTTATTCCTTTTGACATTAATGTTTTGGTTATCGTGATGATTTTCGTCATTATTTCACTTTATGATTGATGATCGACCTAATGATTAGTTTTCGTGTTATAAACACCTCTCGTCCTATGCCACCATTCTTAACAACAATTTTCCCATGCTTAATCAATATAGCTTTATCCTCTAATTATGACAAAATCTGGTCAACTCATCAAATTTGATTGATGGCTATGGTTGACCCTCAAATTCTATTGGGGGGTGAGAAGGTGTCGTTGCATGTTATGTTCGCCAAATTTCCAAGAAGCTGTTGTTGCATATTATGTTCGTTGAAATTCCACATTCTACACAATATTGTTACCACATTATACTCTGAGATATGTTGTTTCCATTTGCGAATCGTTCCTTATGGAACATTTAATTATGGGAGGCCATTTAGTACACTATGAACCAACCCAACTGCAGGCCACGGAGGCGGCACGTAGTATTCTAAATCAGGCAGGATGGCTAGATTATTTTGGACGATTGCAAGGATTTAACAATGAAGTTGCACTCGAATTCATGAATAATTTGAATGCAGGGGTAGAAATCGTAAAGAATGTGTATATATAAGTAGGCGAATAAATAATGATGCAGGAGCATCTGGACTTAGCCAACAATGTGAAAGTCTGTTCACATGTTGTGGTTAAACAAGTTGAATTTCACTTACCTAAGTGGTCAAAAGTCAGTTTTTACCAAGAGAGTTGGATCTCTTAAGAAATAAGTTGTATTTCATTATTGCAATAAGTAGAAATTGTCTTATTTTTAGATCCAAAGATAAGTTGTTAGCATAGGTGTGTGATAGAGATAGAAAATAGAGATTTGACTGTTAGATTGTTTAAAAATAGGGATTGAGTAGTTAGAGTGGGATTCGATTGATGAAAAGGAGGAAAATGTAATGTGGAAGGATTAGCAAGGATGAGAGAGGATTGAGGAAGCGAGAGTTTGGTGACAGAGCGAGGACTTCCATATTGAACAGAGGTCTTTTGAAATCGTTGTAATTGAGCTGAAGGGCGAGACTCTGTAACATTGATAGTCTTGATAAATTGATGTCGTGTGGGATTATATATATATATATATATATATATATATATATATATATCGATTATGTGTGAACTTTCATTTTGCCTCTATTTATTTGTATTCGGGATAGAATCAAGTGTTTCTATGTTTTATGCTTTATGATATATAACTCCATATTCAACAGAAATCACAGGCCTTTGTGTTAATTATAGTGTTGAAACCGCTTAAATCCCAACCATTGGATCACCCATATTGCATCACAAGAAAGCCTTTGTGTGTTATCGGAACCCCGGCAGTGGGACAATGCGATATGCGATTGTGATACATTGCATCTCAATATTTCAACGAGAAAGGAAATGGGCCTCAAAACTTGGGAAGCTGCGATGTATAACATGCGATGCGATCATTGAATTAAATCGCATCGCAACGATTTAAAGAGGAAAGCACCAGGCCCTAAACCCTTGCGACTTGCGATTATGCGATACAATGTGGACCGTTGGATCTAATGTGTTACGATCTATGGAGAATCGTGAGTAGTTCTAGTTAAAAGGGTAAATATCATTGTTGGCTACTAAAAAGGTGGAAATCCGATCAGAGCGCAAAAAGGTTGGACTGTAAAAGGTAAAGCAATGCAGGGCCGATTGTTGAGATTTCTTGAAACAATTGATTCCTGCATCATTTGTGGTATCAGAGCAGAGATTAAGGTTGATTACAGTAAACATGCCGCCAAGGAGAGGAGTTGGCATTGGTCGACGAAGTCCGGAAGCAAATGCAGTTCTGCTGGAGGAGATCTGAAGTCTGCGTGCGAGGATGGAAACAATTGAGACTGCTCAGAGAAGAACACCTGATGAATGGGATGATAGTGCTAAATAAGAATCTTCTGAGGAAGAAGAAGAGGAGGAAAATGAAACTACCAGAGTTATTAAGATGCTAGCTAGGAGGAAAACCAAAGGTGGAAATTCCTACGTATGAAGGGAGTCATAATGCAAAAGAGCTAATGGATTAGATCAGGTCATTAGACAAATACTTTGACTATAAGAGGAAACCGACAACAAGAAGAAGGTGAAATTTGCAGTTACCAGATTGAAGGGTCATGCAGCTATTTGGTGGGATGAGCTACAGGCATCCAGAACAAGGAAAGGAAAGTCCCAGATCAAGCAATGTAAAAAAGTGGTGAGTAAGATGAAAGCCAAATTTATGCCTAAAGATTATCAGTTAAATCTTTTTAAACAATTGCAGAATTTAAGGAAAAAAGGAATGTCTGTTAAAGAATACACAGAAGACTTTTATAGATTGAGTATTAGAGTAGGACATGTAGAAGATGACATGGATAAGGTAGCCATATATATCAATGGCTTACGATATGACATACAAGACGAGATCAGCTTGTTAAGTATGAAGACTATTGAGGATGACTATCAAGAAAGTTTTAAGATAGAGGAGAAGATGTTGAGAAACCAGAATCAAAGGAATAGAGGAAGAAGCTCAGTAAGAGGTAGAGGAACTACCAAACCAAGTGGACATCAACATCAGCATGAAGCAGGCATTTCAAGTAGCAGACCACCACAGAGAGGAAATTTTAATAGAGGAAGATTTGCACCTAGAGGAAGGGGCCGAGGAAGAGATATTCGTTGCTACACATGTGGAGAATGGGGACATGTATCGTGGGACTGTCCTCGTAATAAAGCAGTAAGTCAAAGGAATGCGAATGTCGCTGAGGCAAAGCCAGAAACGCCTCAACTTATGGAAAATTAAGAACCCCTTGAAGTAGGAGAATCCATGTTGTTGAGAAGGACGTTGCTTAAGACAGAGAAAGAGATTGAAGAACTAGCGCAGAGGAAGAATTTGTTCAGAACTACCTATAAATCAAAAGGCAAGTGTTGTAAAGTAATAATTGACAGTGGAAGCACTGATAACCTTGTTTCTACAGAGATGGTGGACAAGCTCGGATTAGCAAAGGCAGTGCACCCTACTCCTTACAAAGTGTCGTGGTTGCAAAAAGGACATAAGATTATTATGACAGAACAATGCAAGGTTGAAACATAGATTGGTACGTATAAGGGTGTAATATTATGCGATGTAATTCCAATGGATGTATACCATGTATTGTTGGGGAGATTGTGGCAGTTTTATTGGAAAGTTATTCATGATGGGAGAAAAAACACTTATACTCTGGAGAAAGATAGAAATAAACATACATTGTTGCCATTAGAGGATGACGCTAACAAGGGAGCACTGGGAAGTAGTGTTATGCTTATGAGTGGAAAGGATTTGTTGCAAGAGATTGGGAAAGGTGAAGAAATGCATTTTGCTGTCATAGGGAGACCGAAGGTAATTTTAACTTCCACAAACTTAGATGATTTACCTGAAGAAATCAAAACTCTGTTAAATGATTTTGCTGATATTATTGTGGATGAGTTTCCAAATGCATTAACACTGATCAGGAGTATTAGTCATCATATTTATCTAATACCAGGAGCGAATTTGCCAAATAAAGCAGTGTATAGATTAACTCCTCAAGGGAATGCAGAAGTTGGAAGACAAGTGCAAGAACTGATGGATAAGGGACTAATCAGAGAGAGTCTTAGTCCATGTGTTGTACCAACAGTACTTAGTCCAAAGAAAGGAGGTGAATGGCGTATGTGCACAGATTCCAGAGCCATAAACAAGATCACAATCAGGTATAGATTTCCTTTGCCACGCATGGATGATTTAATGGATTGTTTGAGTGGATCAAAGTATTTTACTAAAATAGATCTGAAGAGTGGATATCATCAAATAAGAATTAGAGAAGGAGATGAATGGAAGACTGCATTTAAAACAAACAGTGGGTTGTATGAGTGGTTAGTGATGCCTTTTGGACTCACTAATGCACCTAGCATGTTCATGAGATTGATGAATGAAGTCTTGAAGGAATATGCAGGCAAGTTTGTTATTGTTTATCTTGATGATATTCTAGTTTTCAGTAAAAGTAAGGAAGAACATCTAGAGCATCTTAAATTGGTTTTAAGAACTCTGCAGAAAGAGAAACTACTGATAAATATGAAGAAATGTAGTTTCATGAAAGAAAAAATAATTTACTTGGGATTTGTAGTTTCTAAATAAGGATTGAAAATGGATCCAAAGAAATTCCAAGCAATTTGGAACTGGCCTATTCCCATAAATATATTTGAGGTAAGAGGCTTCCATGGTCTTGCAAGTTTTTATAGAAAGTTTATCAGAGGTTTTAGTCAGATTTGTGCACCAATTCTTGAAACAATTAAGGAGACCAATCAGCCGTTCAAGTGGACAGAAGCAGCAAACAGGAATTTTAAATTGCTGAAGAGGAAAATCAAAGAGGAACTGAGTTTATCTTTGCCTGATTTTGAAAAAGTATTTCAAGTTGAAACAGATTCTAGCGGAGTTGTAGTTGGCACAGTTCTGAGTCAAGAACAAATACCGATAGCGTACTTCAGTGAGAAATTGAATGAAGCAAAGAATAATTATTCTTCTTACGATAAAGAGTTTTACGCTATTGTACAAGCCTTGAAAAAATGGAGACATTATTTGCTACCAAAGGAATTCATATTGTATTCGGACAATCATTGATATGGATTTAAATAGGAACACAACAAATTACAGAGATAACCATAAACATAGAGATGCAGCGGAAATAATACTTCAATTCATTAATGTAAAATACTGAAATATGCTTACAAACAGAATTGGAAATAAACCAGCTAGGGCGATGGTAGCTTATCTCTGAGAAGGGATGTGGCAACTACATGCCTTTGGATTGTGTTACAATGAGGCTTGAAGGCCTATTTATTGTTGATAAACAATGGAAAACCCTTAACATTCCAAAACCTAACCCTAGAATATGAAACGCCAAATTGTTGTCCCCATTTAGGTAAATTGGTACATCAACTTCCCGGGGTCATAACTTTGGCATACGATCTCCATTTGACGCGCACAGTATCTCGTTAGAAAGATCTATCTGAGAACTACAACTTTGGGGAGAGCAACATTTGTCCATGGACCCATGTTGCTCCCAGTTCTCCCAAAAAACGTCATTTAGGGCCTCAAAACGGCTCCAAAAGTTCAGGACCCAAAAAACTACTAAAAATAGTAAATTGGGCTACAATTAAGGAAACTAAAAAGATGAAAGAAACAATGGTGGGGTTCCAAGTGGGCTTGGTAGGTGGCCACCAATATCCACCTGAATCATTCCTCTCCCCTTAAGAAGCAATGGTCCCCATTTTGTTGAGTTCCTCCATGAGGTGAGGAAACTTCTATTGAACTTGGTCCTTGGTGAGCCACTTGCCTGGGTGAAGGAGTTAGCCTACTTTGACAACTCGATACAATTGGATATTCTACTAGCGAGTGTGCTTGATTTGTGTGTCCATGATCCGATCAGTTGCAGCTTGTGCCATGCAATATGGGTTTAACTATGTGGGTGTGAGTTGTTCTGCAATGTCGGATGTGTCTAGTAATGGTGGAAAGTATGGCTGAGGGTGGTCCACATTGAACACTGGGTGCAGGCCAATGAATGGGGGAATGTTGAGCTCAAATGCATTGTCTCCCATAGCCTTGGTAATGGTGTAAGGACCATATTGGAGTGGTCTGAATTTCCGATAGGCTCTGGTAAGGCGTTCCTTTTGCAAATGCAACCAGACTTTGTTGCCCACCTGAAACTTGTGTGGCACCCAATGTTGATCATGTCGTTGCTTGTACTTGGCATTTGATTTCTCCATAATGTCATGGACCTGCTGGCGAATATTTTGGATGTGCTCAATGAAGGTATTTGCCTTATTTGTTTCAGACTGGACATGAGCCGAATTTGCGTGAGTAGCTGCAAATGGAATGGCCACATCAATGGGACATATTGGCTGGAATCCCAAGCCCACATAAAAAGGGTTGTGGCCAGTCGAGCTGTGGAGAGCCTGGTTGTAACTGTGTTGAACATAGGGGAGGCTCTCATCCCATGCGCATGGATGCTTTGAGTTGTACATGTGTAGAATGAGTATGATCATCATGTTAACAACCTCTGTCTGGCCATTAGTTTGAGGATGGAAGGTTGTGGACTGAGTGAGTTTGCTATCGAGCATCGACCAGAGACTGGACCAAAATGTACTGAGGAACCTACTGTCTAGATCTGAGATGATATACTGTGGGATCCCAAAGTGTACCCACACTCATTCAAAGAAGAGTTTAGCAGTTGCTTCTGCTGTGATATTCTTCTTGCAGGCAACCAGAATGGCCATCTTTGAGAACCTGTCAACGACCACAAAAACACAGTCGTTTCCGTGCTTAGTGGAAGGAAGGCTTGCCATGTAATCCATGGAGATGGATTCCCAAGGTTGACTAGGGGTAGGCAGTGGGGTAGAGAGGCCTTGCTTCTTGATGGTCGGTTTGGCAATGGCGCAAGCAGTGCATGATCTGATGTACTTCTCGACATCCTGTCGAAGATTCGGCCAATAGAAATAATTTTGCAGTACCTCCACTGTTTTTTTGACCCCGAAATGTCTAGCATCCCGACTGTAGTGTGCTTCCCAAATCATCTTGGCACGCTCGCTTGAAGGAACACAAAGGTGACCCAGGTGGCATAACAGGGCATCCTAGAGGTGAAAATATGGAACATGCTGACCCTCCAAGAGTGTCTGGTATGTGTGGCCAAATTCTGCATCACTTTTATAGAGAAGTGACCAATCAGAAGTCTCGTTCCCATAAGATTTGAGCACAGTGGTTAATGCCATGATCGATGGTCGACTAAGGCAATCTGCAACATTATTGGTGCTACCATTCTTATACTTGATATTAAAATGGAACTATAGTAGGTATGTGGACCACTTCTGATGGTGATCATTCTGCAATTTCCCTTAGGTCTATATGAATTGCAAGGGTCGGTGGTCTGTGTGGATGACCATTTCCTTCCCAAAAATGTAATGCTTCCGTTGTTGGCAAGCCTACACAATGGAATACATCTCTTTGTCATAAGTGGGATACTTCTGGACTGTGTCTGAAAGTGTCTCACTGTGATATGCCACTGGATGCCCGTGTTGAGTGAGGACTGCCCCAATAGCATAGTCAGAGGCATCTGTCTCGACCTCAAATGGTTGTTGCAAGTCTGGTAATGCGAGCACTGGTGCCATGCAGAGGCGATCTTTCAACTCTGTGAATGCCTTCTATTGAGATTCAGACCAAAAGAATTTTGCTTTCGCTCCTCCCTTGGTGACTTGACTCAAGGGCCAAGTGATATGAGAAAATCCCAACACGAACCTGCGGTAGAAGTTGGCAAGACCTAGAAAGTTGCGGAGCTCTGTCAAAGTGGTTGGAGATGGCCAATCGCGAATGACTTAGATCTTGGATGGATCCACATGTACCCCTTGTTCATCAATAATGTATACCAGATACTGAACCTAGGTCATGCCAAAAGTGCATTTCTCCAAATTGGCACATAACTTGTGTTGCCACAGTGTTTGAAGAACCTATCGGATGTGGTGGAGATGCTCTTCCCAACTTTGGTTGAAGATTAGGATGTCATCGAAGTATACCACTAAAAATGAGTTGGTGAATGGCCACAAGATGTCATCCATTAGCCTCGTGAAGGTTGCAGGAGCATTCGTCAATCCGAAATGCATAACCAACCATTCGAAAAGGACCTCCTTGGGTTTGAAGGCAGTCTTCCACACATCGAAGGGTTCGATTGGTACATGGTGATATCCTGACTTCAAATCAATCTCGTTGAAATATTTTTCCCCCTTCAGTTGGTCCAAGAGGTCATTAATCCGTGGGATCGCGTACCTATTACAGACAGTGATCTTTTTCACTACCCGATAGTCAATACAAAGTCTCCAAGTCCCACCCTTCTTCTGTACCAAAATGGTCGGTCTCCCACAGGGTGATGAACTTGGATGGATGTGACCTTTCTGTAGCAGCTCCTGAATCTGCCTCTTGATTTCATCATTCTCTAGAACAGAGCGCCAATAGATTGGTCCATTGGGTAGCGGTGCACATGGGGTCAAATCGATGGAGTGCTTGACCTGACAGTGCAGAGGAACCCTTGCGGGGGAGGTGAAGATATCGTCGTACTCCTCCACGATCTTGTCCATCTGTAGTTGTCATGCAAAGGGGCCCTGTCTGGAGGTTGTGGCCACCATCTTGTTCTTTCCTTGAGGGCGTATCATCAGGAAAACAAATTTACCGGTTTTGGAAACGAGCTTACTGCATTGTTTTGCAGTAATCAAAGAGGTGGCAGTAGGCGGTGCTACCTTCGGTATCTTGTACAACTTATTTCCCAAAGTAACAATAATAGCACAGGGCCTTGATTCATACACAACATGTCGCTTCCACAAGTAAGGTTGTCCTAATAATACATCACAAACTTCAAGGGGAGCAATGTCACACAATACCTCGTTTGTGAAGGGATTGATGTTGTATGGAAGGTGACACTGCTGGCTCACGCGAAGATCCCGTCCTTGGTGAAGCCACCCGATGGTGTACGGTTGTGGATGTGTTGTGGTTGGTAAGCCCAGCCGCTTCACAACCTCTACCAAAATGAGGTTCTTTTGGCTCCCGCTATCGATAATGAACTATAGCAGGGAGCCCTTTACCCACATCTGGGAGTGGAAGAGATGCTCCTCCTCTGTTGGATCTTCGGGTTCCTCCTTCTGGATCTTCGTGGTGGAAACAATGGCATTGGGCTCTGCATCAATAATCTGCTTCCATTTGTCATTCCCCTTGTCGAGTTCTGACTCAGAGTCGAAACATGCATCTGATTCTGAAACCTTTAGCTCGGCCACCAGTGACTGTCTGACCTGACACTCACTTGTGTTGTGAGTGGAGCTCTTATGGAACTCACACCACTTTCCTGTGTCCTTTTTTGGATTCACGGCGTTGTTCTTTGCTTTCAGCTTTGACGGGTTGTCTTGGGTTGCCCCGCCTTGGCTTTTTCCTTTGTTCTGTGGTTTGGGGTCACCTTTCCCTTGCTTCAGATTCACATATCCAAAGTCTCGCTTCTTCTATTTAAACTTTTTCTCGACCTTGACAACATATCGGTATGTCGTGCTGAGGGAGGGGATGTTCACGAATTCTATTTCTTCCTAGATGTACTTGTGTAAGCAGTAGGGTATTTGAGTATTAAATGTTGCTCTGAATCCTTGATACCCAACTTTGTGCGAAGGGTATGGAAAATATTGATAAAATCTGGCAAGTCTTGGTCCCTTCCCTGCCACAGCGTGGTTCACTTTATGTATTGATCCTCATAGCTTCCGACAGGGTAGTACTGCCTCTTGATGGCATCTCAGAATGAATCCCAAGTGGGTGCGGCTGAAAATAGTGAGCCTGTACTTTCATCCTTCTACTCGTAGAAGGTTTCCCACCAGTCCTTGACGTGGGGAGCTGCTTTGAGAAGAGCGAAAATAATCTTTTCTCGACTAGAAAAATCATGAATAGAAAAATAACCATCTAGCATATTTAACCATTTATTGACGGCATCTGCGTCTATCTAACCCTCGAATATGGGGATTTCAAAATTAACTTGTACCTTAAACGGTGTGGCATTTCTAGAGTAGCTGTTGGAAGTCGATGCGTCGCCCCTGGGTAGCCACTGAAGGATCTGGGCAAAGTTGTCCATCATCGCATTCCTTTATCGCTCGAGGGCTTCTTCGAGCAAGATTTTGATAGGATCTCCTACCCCCTCGTCTTTCTTTTCATCCGCCATGGGAGGCCGTCAGGATTTGTGAGGCTGGTCTTGCAAAGGTTAGACCAGTTCAAGCCCTAACTCCTTATATCCCAACCTCGTTGGGGACATGCAAAGAAAAACATATTAAAAGCAAACCACTCTGATACCACTGATCCAGATTTAAATAGGAACGCAAAAAATTACAGAGATAACCATAAACACAGAGATGCAGTGGAAAAAATACTTCATTTCATTAATGTAAAATACTGAAATATGCTTACAAACAGAATTGGAAATAAACCAGCTAGGTCGATGGTAGCTTATCTCTGAGAAGAGATGTGGTGGCTACATGCCTCTGAACTGTGTTACAATGAGGCTCGAAGGCCTATTTATTGTTGAGAAACAATGGAAAACCCTTAACATCCCAAAACCTAACCCTCGAAGATGAAACGCCAAACTGTGGGCCCCGTTTGGGTAAATTGGTACATCAACTTCTCGGGGTCGTAACTTTGGCATACTATTAGGCCACTATACTACTAGTGTAACCCCTTATTTTTATTAGTATAACCCACTTATTATATTGATGTACCCATGTAGTGCCCATATTGTTACTATTGTGCCCCATAGAAGCCCACTATTGTTATTATTGTGCCCTTACATTATTATTGTTATGTCGGCTCTGATTATGTTATGACCCTTAGACTCCTATATATAGAAAGGAGGTCTTTTCATTTGTATCATCCAAGAATTGTTCATTTATGTAATGTAAAGGAGGTTTCCCCCTCAGAGAGGCTGAATTCTAAGGCGTTGATCTATCTTTTATATCTATTCTTGAGCTGGTTTCATAACATTTGGTATCCGAGCTTTGGATTCTAGGGTTTCGCTGCTCCAAATAGGTCATCGTGGAATTTTCGCTATAACTTTTTTTATGTGACGTTTCAGAAGTTGCAAAAAAAACCCATTTGAGAAGAAATCACATTGAACCTCGGGTCCAAATTTCAGAGCTTTTCGCGCTATATTTGCTGAGATATGATCTGAGGAAGTTGGTCTTTTTGCAGACTCCAGAATTACATTCCAAATAGGTGACCTGGGGAAATCGTCATAACTTTCTCTCTGAGGATCGGATTGAAATTTCGTAAGAAGGTACAGAAAGAGGATGGATTGTAGTTTCTTGTATGCATTTTTCAGATCCAAAGGTTGAAACAGTGACACGTGGCACTTCATACAATTTCGCTCTTTTGGGAAGGTCTATAATCAGGTCATCTTGGGAGATTGTGCATAACGCTTTCTTAGATAATCCAATTTGGATCAGACTGGTGGCATTGGAAAGAGAACACAGAGGGCTACTATAGGTCATAATTTCAAAACTTAAAGATCTGAAAGTACAAAGTTACAGTCGTTTCAAGGTCGAGTTCCTAAAATCAAGAAAACGCGAGATGAGGAAGTTTGATGGCAAGGATCCGGTAAATTGGATACTTCAGATGGAGCAATATTTTGATCTACATGGTGTACAACTGTTACAAAAGGTATGTATTTCATCTTCATATTTAGAACCAGATCAATTTTTATGGTACGAAGGGCTTTGTTCTCGTAAACAACTTGTTACGTGGTCAATTTTCACGGAGGAAATGATAGCACATTATGAGGATACAAAGAGCAACACCTTCTTTAGAGCAACACCACAACAATTGGAAAGAGTAAAAGGGTTTTGTGACATAGTGGAAAGCAAAATTATGGAAACCAGGAAGCATACCCGTGACAACTATAAAGATGGAAGTGTTGCTTCTCCTAGCCTTCCACAACCTACAAGGGTTACACCACAACAATTGGAAGAAAAAAGATAAAAAGGGCTTTGTTACAATTGTGATAGCAAATGCACTAAAGGTCATAAGTGTGCTGAGAAGAAATTATTTTACATAGAATATGAAGAGGAGGAAGAAAAGGATCAAGAAACATCAAAAGAATAAGATATACGCTAGGACCCCACCCCAGAGAAAGAAGAAATGAATCAGACCATATCTTGTAAAGCATTGGCAAGAATTACCACTCCTCAAACTCTCAAGATAGAAGGACATATCAAGAAGAAAAAGGTGCAAGAAGTGAAAGATCACATCGAGAAAGAAGAAATGAATCCAACCATATCTTGTAATTCATTGTTCAAAATTACCACTCCTCAAACTATCAAGATATAAGGACGTATCGAGAAGAAAAATGTTCAAGAAATGAAAGATCACATCGAGCATCAAGAAATGAATCCGACCATATCTTGTAAAGGATTGGAAGAAACTACCACTCCTCAAACTCTAGAGATAGAAGGACATATCAAGAAGAAAAAGGTTCAAGCAGTGAAAGATCACATCGAGCATCAACAACAAGTTCTCCAACTTTTAAAGGATAACGCCACTTCGGTGCAAAATCAAACGAAACAACAGGTAGATCAACATCGTAGTGAAAAATGTTTTGATGTAGGTGATTGGGTATTTTTACTGCTACATCTCAAGCAAGCTATTTATGAGAAGGAAATGTTGGCAATACTACATGCACTTAAAAAATGGCGACCTTACCGAATGGGAAGACTCTTCAAGGATGAGGATGTGGAAGCATTGTTTTGTGCTATTTATATATCCAACCAGATTGGATAAACGAAGCAAGGGATGAATGGAAGAAGGACGAAGAAGTATGGCCACTTATTTAAAAGTTGCAAAAGATCCCAATTCAAACAATATTTCCAGAAATTGAAGAGGAAGGAAAAATCATATTGGAACCTGGAGTAGTCAAAGAAACAAGAACCCCACAGCTACGAAATCGATCAATTTCAGAGTATCTCATCAAGTGGAAGAACTTACCTGCTGAATATTCCACATGGGAGGACAAGAATTTTATACAGAAGCATCAAGAACTACTCAAGCGTTGAGGACAACGCTTTTTGAAGGAGAGGGGCATGTTAGGCCCCTACACTACTAGTGTAACCCCTTATTGTTATTAGTATAACCCACTTATTATATTGATGTACCCATGTAGTGCCCATATTGTTACTATTGTGCCCCATAGAAGCCCAATAATGTTATTATTGTGCCCTTACATTATTATTGTTATGTCGGCTCTGATTATGTTATGACCCCTTAGACTCCTATATATAGAAAGGAGGTCTTTTCATTTGTATCATCCAAGAATTGTTCATTTATGTAATGTAAAGGAGGTTTCCCCCTCGAAGAGGCTGAATTCTAAGGCGTTGATCTATCTTTTCTATCTTTTCTTGAGCTAGTTTCATAACACATACGATCTCCGTTTGACGCACACAATATCTCGTTAGAAAGATCTATCCGAGAACTACAACTATAGGAAGAGAAAAATCGGTCCATGGACCCATGTTGCTCCCAATTTTCCCAAAAAATGTCGTTTAGGGCCTTAAAACGGCTCTGGAAGTTTAGGACCCAAAAAACTACTAAAAATAGTAAACTGGGCTACAATTAAGGAAACTGAAAAGCTGAAAGAAACAATGGTGGGGGTCCAAGTGGACTTGGCAGGTGGCCACCAATATCCACCTGGATCAATCAAGCATTACAGTTCATAAATAGCCAGTTGAAATTGAACCAGAAGTATGCCAAGTGGGTAGAATTTTTGTAGAGCTTTACTTTTGTGATAAAGCACACAAGTGGTAAGTTGAATAAACTCGTTGATGCATTCAGCAGGGTAAGTTTTATTGTGCAAGAATTCAAAGTTGGTGTTGTAGGATTTGAAGAAATGATTGAAGTATACAAAGATGATGCAGATTTCGAAGATATCTATACAGCAGTTCAAAATCCAATAGTTCGTAACAGAAAGTCAATGGTTAGATTATCTAATCCAAGGAGGCTTATTGTTTAAAGGAAACAAGTTGTGTATTCCCAAATTTTCTATGAGGGAAAACATAATAAATCAAAAACATAGTGGAGGATTATCTGGTCACTTTAGACAAGATAAAACCTTTGCTCAGGTGAATTCTTTTTATTATTGGCCAAAAATGTAAAAATTATTTTAAGAGATTTGTTGAGAAGTGCAGGATATGTCAGCATGCTAAGGGGAGAAGTTAGAACACAGGATTGTATCAGCCATTGCCAATACCAGACCAACCGTGGGATGCAGTTAGCATGGATCTTATTTTGGGATTACCAAAAACTCATAGAGGGAATGATTCCATTTATGTTGTGGTAGATAGATTTTCCAAGATGACACATTCCATTGCTTGTAAGAAGACTAGTGATGCAAAACATATAACTAATCTATTTTTTTCAGAAATTGTAAGATTACATGGATTGCCTATAAGTATTGTGTCTGATAGAGATACAAAGTTTGTAGGACATTTTTGGAGAACTCTTTGGAAGAAACTAGGAGCTAACCTCAGTTTCAATTCTGCATACCACCCTCAAACAAATGGATAGACAGAAGTATTAAATAGGATCTTCGGAAACATATTGAGAAGTTTAGTGTATCAAAATCCTAAGCAATGGGATTTAGCACTAGCTCAGGATGAATTTGCTTATAATGACACTCCAAACCGAAGTACTGGAATGAGTCCATTTCAGACTTTTTTTAGAATGAATCCAAGAGGTGTGTATGATCTCAGAAATTTGGGTAAACAGGAGACAAGAAGTGCAAAATCTGAAGAGTTTGCAGAACATATGCAAAGACTACAAGAAGATGTCAAAGGTAGATTGCAGGAAAGCAGTGGTAAATACAAACAGAGAGTGGATATGAAAAGAAGAGAGAAAGAATTCCATGTGGAAGATTTAGTGATGGTATATTTGAGAAAAGAAAGATTTCCTACTAAGACTTACAATAAACTAAAGATGAAAAAGATAGGACCATGTAGAATTGTAAGAAAGTTTTCAACTAATGCATATGAAATTGAATTTCCAGAAGGGATTGGAATATCACCTATTTTCAATATTGCAGATCTGTATCCATGCAAAGGGACAAAGATAGAGTTACAGGAGGAAACTACAAAAGATGAAGTTCAAACTTTAAACTGGGAAGAACAAATGCCAAAGACAATTAGGAAAGAAGTGGAAGTTGTTTTAGAGAAAAAAGTATCCAAAATAACCAGAGGACAGATTTATTTTCAATATCTAGTCAAATGGAAAGGAAATCCATTGGAGGATGCTAGCTGGTTAATGACAGTGGAGTTGCAGAAGTATGGAGTAACCCCTAAAAGTCTGAAGGATGATTCTTTTCTTCCCTAAGAGTCTGATGCAGGAGCATCTGGACTTAGCCAGCAATGTGAAATTCTGTTCACATGTTGTGGCTAAACAAGTTAAATTTCATTGACCTGAGTGGTCAAAAGTCAGTTTTTACCAAGAGAGTTGGATCTCTCAAGAAATGAGATGTATTTCATTATTGTAATAAGTAGAAATTGTCTTATTTTTAGACCCAAAGATAATTTGTTAGTATAAGTGTGTGATAGAGCTGGAAAATAGAGATTTGACTGTTAGATTGTTTAAAAATAGGGATTGAGTAGTTAGAGTGGGATTTGATTGATAAAAATGAGGAAAATGTAATGTGGAAGGATTAGCAAGGATGAGAGAGGATTGAGGAAGCGAGAGTCTGGTGACAGAGAAAGGACTTCCATATTGAACAGAGGTCTTTTAAAATCATTGTAATCGAGCCGAAGGGCGAGACTCTGTAACATATCTATATATATATATATATATAGATATATGTATATATATATATATTTATATATATATATATATATATATATATATATATATATGTAGATATATATATATATATATATGTATATATATATATATACATATATATATTATACATATATATATATATATATATATATATATACATATATATATATATATACATATATATACATATATATATATATATATATAGATATATATATATATATATACATATAGATATAGATATATATATACATATAGATATAGATTATATATATATATATCTATATATATATTATATATTATATATATATATATATCGATTCTGTGTGAACTTTCATTTTACCTCTGTTTATTTGTATTCGGGACAGAATCAAGTGTTTCTCTATTTTTATGCTTTATGATATAGAACTCTGAATTCAACGGAAATCATAGGCCTTTGTGTTAATAACAGTGTTGAAGCCGCTTAAATCCCAACCGTTGGATCACCCATATCGCATCACAATAAAACAGTGGTGTGTGATCGGACCGTAGGCCTTAAGAAATTACGAAGTGCGATCGCCAAAATATCACATCGCAAGAAAGCCTTTGTGTGTTATCGGAACCCCAACCATGGGATAGTGCGATATGCGATTGATACATCGCATCACAATATTTCAATGGGAAAGGAAATGGGCCTCAAACCTTGGGAAGCTGCGATGTATAACATGCGATGCGATCGTTGAATTAAATCGCATCGCAACGATTTAAAGAGGAAAGCACCAGGCCCTAAACCCTTACGACTTGCGATTATGTGATACAATGTGGACCATTTGATCTAATGTGTTACGATCTACAGAGAATCGCAAGTAGTTCTAATTAAAAAGGGGAAATATCAGTGTTGGCTACTAAAAAGGTGGAAATTTGATCAGAGCGCAAAAACATTGGACTGTAAAAGGTAAAGCATCGCGGGGCTGATTGTAGAGATTTCTTGAAACAATTGATTCCTGCATCAAATAATAGTAGAGGTAAAAGGCATCCCCTTAGAAGGGGATAAGTGGTACGGAGTACATACCTCACTATAAAATGTGACCCTTCTATTTTCGAACCCTGGAGAAGAACTAGTCAAGAAAGGGAAAGGGTATAACCCCAATTCACTTCCAAAACTTTAGAAAGAGTTAGCAGGCATTATTCAATGGTACATCACTTACGATGAAAGGTATGGTGTAGTGTGGGGTTTTCATCTTAATTTAATGGTGTAACTTAGACAAAAGGTAGTCCTGAACCTTCCTTATTTTCTACATTCATTGTTACATGAAACTGTTGGTAGATTAAGAAGTTCTAAAGATCAAGCTTCAGTTGTTAGCCATCATGGGCTCATTAAATTTCTGGTTGTGAGGAGTTTGAATCAAATACAACAAATTTGGGATGGATTTTTAGGAAACCTTAGGGGTGAGCAAGAAA
This sequence comes from Pinus tabuliformis, assembly GCA_031772625.1. NCBI lineage: Eukaryota > Viridiplantae > Streptophyta > Pinopsida > Pinales > Pinaceae > Pinus > Pinus tabuliformis. The sequence continues at coordinate 820,746,216 of CM062804.1, read as the reverse complement.
TTTCATTGCGAGGGGAAGCAATTGCTGAAACATTTAGAAATATTTCAGCCAATAATGAGCAGGCAGAGAGAGATAGTGAGACTAATCAAAATGAAACCCCAATGATAGGATATACTTCACAAGATACCGTGAAACTTAGAATTCCAACTCCTCATAAACTTAGCAGAGCAAAGAAATGAGTGGCATCCTTTTTTGCCTCTTTTCCAAAAATAGGATAAGGTCAACCAAACTAGTTAGACTACAACATGGATAGAGTTCCTCAAACCCCCTTGAGCAGTCCACAACAAAAAAATTACTTCAAGAACATTATGATGAGGAAGGGACACAACAGAAAACTCCTGAAGAAAACCTGGCTTAGGATTCATTAGTCCCAAAACAAATAAATTTAAGCCAAGAAGAATAGGAAATAGAGGTGGCCAAAGTATTAGAAGGAATGGAAAAATTATTGGAAATAGTGAAATTAGGGGAACCAACATCCATTACAATGGAGGAGATTGCAACTCATTTAGGAAACCATCATAATTCCAATCATAATGTCTTGCCTAATTCTCTAGTTGCAATTCCTTCTGTTGGATCTCTAGCCACTATCATTCTAGAGCCATTCGATAATTCTAAATTTATTTCCACTCAAGAACATTCTGAGGGTTCTGTTGTCACTGTAGTAGAGCCTCTTCTTCGGAAGACATGGCTCCATAATTTCCTCCTGAAGACTTAATTGATGTAAGTCGGGAGCTTAATGCTACTCCTTCAAGTGAACCTCGGATTGAACCTCTTGCTAACGATTTCTCAGTACTTATGATTGATAAAGTTCCAATGGAATTTGGTAACTCACCTATCAACCCTCTAATGGTTGATTCTGCCCAAACAAATACTATTGAAGATTATAAAGTAACAGCCTTTGTCTCCCCTCCTCTCTTCAAAAGCTTTTTCCAGAGACTTTGCTCAAAGAACTAGAGGTACCAAAGCCATGATGAACAAAGTAAAAGGAAAACTTCTCAAGGAAGTTATTATATTAAGGAAATAAAATGATAGGTTACAGAGGAAAGTGCAACAGTTGAGAAAATGGTTGCAAACTAGCATAAAGTTTCATGAGGTTCATGAAAAGAAAAATGTAGAACAATTTGGAATTGATGGTATGAAGAAATAAGCCCATGATGTTGAAACTCAGGCTAATCTTGTACATGTCTCCATTGAAGCAGGTGTTCAGACTGATTTTGTCCTTGTTTCTACTGAAGTAGGAACTCAAACTGATTTGGAATTTGTCTTTATTAAATAATAAGTTCAAATGATCCTCCACTTGTTTTTATTGAATTTGAGACTCAAACTGATCATGTGCCTACTTTTATTCAAAAGGGAGCACAAACAGACGTTATACCTCCTTATATCCCATTGATTGTAGATGCTATAATAAAGGTTCTAAATAAAACCATGGCAGAACATAAAGAGACCATATCTAGATATCGAAGGGAAGTAGTGCCTCAAGGGGAATATTAGAAGTTGCTCCAACAGTTCCAAGAACTAACAGTGACAGAGGATGAAACACATGTAAAGTTAAGAGCTGTCAAAAAGAAAATTCAAGCCTAGAAGGAACATATTTGTAAGGTCACAAAACATAAGGATGAAATTTATTCTATTTACTCAAATTCCCTAGAATATAGATATCCAACATTAAATTATGCTTTATTTCTACTTGAATAATATTTGTTTCTCAAAGCCAAGGCTATATAATGTGGTTAATCGTAAGAATTCAACAATGTATTGGATTTGATTGTTGTTTTCCATAAGCAAGATGAGAAAACAAAGTATCTCTTGTGCGAACTCTACATGCATAACTTTCTTTTGGAAGAACATCTAAATGAAAACATTGTTCCATTCATCGGAGATGTCCAATTCTAGGATTTTATATCATTTTCACTAAATCAGATAAAATGGGAAAAATCCTATCACACTTTTCAGCGAAGAGAGCATAATATTGATCTCATGGTTAGAGGTGAGCCAGAGAATACCTTTGCTACATTTCTCCACCATAATGCCTTTATAGAGAAGCCTGATTTTCCTCCCTCACTTGGGAAAATTCATAATGAGGTATTACACTCAGGGTGGGAACAACTGGAAGACATAAGTGATGAGGCTATCTATGGAGCCAAAATGAAATGGAAAGAGTCATCCAGAGAAAGAAAAACATGGAACCTCTTGGCTTATATAATTTCAGCAATCTATGTCTAGAGTGTAAGGTTATGTTAACATCATGATGGAATATGGAATCAAATGGATGGGATGTAGGTACAGATGCCCTATTATTTGGTGTCCTCGGTTTTACTATAAGTCTGATTATGAATTGCTAGAGGCAGGTAAGTATGTGGCTTTTCATGAAATCAAAAGTAGGAGTGCATTCTGTAGGTTTTAACCCCGTACAGAAATTACCTGCATACGAATTCTAAAACACATAAAATAAACAATGCGAGAGCATAACACATAAAACACATATACACAGAGATTTTCCCCTGGATCCCAAAATCGGGACTACCAACTTGATTTTTCATTATGTTCCTTTCAATGTTACAATACATATTTATACATGTTGAAGCATCCAATACCATGGACCAAAAAACCATCGCATGCAAAACCATGGACTGAAAACCATCGTGTCCAAAACCATGTGCAAAAATCATGCACAAAACCATAGGTGGGTCCGCCCAACCTAACATAGGGTCCAAAACCAAACTTTTCTGGGGCGCTGCCCCGAACCCCATAAAGTGGGGTTATGGGTATGCCTCAAACCCCCTGTGACCCAACCCCCCCCCCCCCCCCCCCGGCCCCCGCTACATAATCGGCGCAACGAAGGGGGGGATCCACCCCCCCTCTAACCCCCCAGTTAACTACGTGGGCTAGTCGTGGAAAGAATATAAAACAACCAAACATTCTCCCACTTGTTTTTTTCTTTCCATAGGGGGCCACAAGAGAGCTTAATCATTTTTCTAACCCTAAAATGCCCATTGTCTCTATACACCAAAAGAACTTCTCAGAGCTCATAGATTTTTTCAATGCATCTACAGTATTCTTCAAAGTGTCCACCTTTACCAGCAACACCTTTTTGTCATCTATCATATCCCTCACAAAGTGATACTGAACATCAATGTGCTTTGTCGTTGAATGATATGCAGGGTTATTTGCCAAGAAAATTGCACTTTGGCTATCACAGTCTATCCTTATAGCTTCCTGTACTAACCCCATACTTGAACACAATCTCTGCAACCAAACTGCTTCCTTGCTTGCATGAGTGGCTGCCATGTATTTTGCCTCTGTAGTTGATAGTGCCACTACAGATTGTTTCTTACTCATCCAACTGACTGCACCTCCAAATAGGTTAAACACATACCCACTTGTAGATCTTCTCTGATCCAGATCTCCAGCCCAGTCTGCATCAACAAAGCCACAAATATCCAACACTTTGTCCAACCCTAGTCTTCCTTGGTAGCACAAACCATAATCACTAGTGCCACGCAAATACCTGAAAACCCACTTCACTGTTGTCCAGTGGTCCTTCCCTGGTTTTGACATAAACCTGCTCAATACTCCCACTGTGTGTGCAATGTCTGGTCTAGTACAGACCATTGCATACATCAGGCTACCGACTGCACTTGCATATGGAACACGGGACATGTCCTCTTCCTCTTCCTGTGTCTTGGGACACTGTTCAGCAAATAAATTCACACCTACAGGACTAGGAACCTGTTGTGGCCACCAACAACCCCCCTCTTTGTTTGGTATTAGCAATAACACCAAGCAAATGGGGACCCTTAATAAAAAATCCAAAAAAAAAATTATGAAAACCTTTGTATTCAACTCCTTAAAACTGTATCGCATCGCAAGAAGAGAATGAAACGTTTTCCTATGAGCATAATAAACTGCGAAGAAGCGATGCGAAATTCATCGCATCGCATACATTATGAAACGCCCTTAAATGAAAAATCTTAAGAAATCTCCGACGGCCGATATGCGACATCGCATATCGCAACATCGCGTAAGCAGCACACAATGATTGAATGATTAAACGCGATCTGCGATCTACGATCTGCGATAAATGCGATCATGAATTTCTGCGATGACACATCTTGACGACACAATCTGCGATGTTGCGATGCGAGTCGCAGAAATCACCCATCGCAAATTTTCCTCGGCGCCGTATTCAAGGAAAGTTGTCCATAAACCAAAATTGGGCGCGCGCCTTAAAAGAAATTAATGAATGTACGCCAAAGAATTCAAGAAGGACAGTTTTGTGTTTTTCGAAGAGTCAGTTCGTTATGGGTGTCATGATTATGCATTCAATAAGAGCTTAAAGCTTTCATGTCAATCTTTATTATCATTACTCTTTTCCTTTGTGTAAACTGTAAGACAGGAAATAACATGAAGCAAAGTGCAGGAAACATCTAAGGAAAAGGGGAAAGCATCAATGCTCGGAGAACAGAGAAGAGATCCCTTCATAAACGGATGCCACCTGCAACAGGACCACAGATTCCAGAGTATCACTCAACAGATGCTGATGTTAATAGGCCATCCAACGCCCAGAGTCAAAAGCGCACAAAAGCAGCATGTTTACAAAAGATCCTGACGCTTATGCCCGGTAAAGCAAAAAGAAAAAAGGCGCTAAAGAAGGAAAACGCACCAGAAAAGCCCAGAACAAAGAACGGAGGCAGTTTTCGATGCAGAAAATTGTTCAGAGAGAAAAATCCCTAACTTGTTCAGTCATTCGCAAGGCCGGAAACCGAAATAGCAAAAGCAGAATCAGTTTGAGAGAAATTTGGGTTATTACCAAGTGTACACGCAGTGAATACACCCAGCCAGAGGAAGATTCTCGAAAATATCTTCTATTTTACCAGAAAGTGGTGCTAGCACTTGTTATTTCTATTTTCATAGCTCAAACGAAAGCAGAAGGCGACCAGCCGACCCTTCCGAGGTGAATGTTGCATGCTTGCAGCACTAAGGAGCAAATACAGAAATGGTTAGGAATTAGATTCAATTTTTAGAAATAGTTTTGCTTTAGCAGAAGGGCGGTCATTTAAAACCGTATCCTAAATTTATGTAATTAAGTTAATTAGTTAGCAGTATTTAAACCCTTCTCAGGCATTAGGAGAAGGGTCCAGAAATTTGTCAAAAAACTTGTCCTCAAAACATGCACTTTTGCACCCTCGGAGGGGGTTTTGATGAATGGATGGATCAAGGTTTATTAATGTTTGCATTTGATATCTGCTACTGATGTTGCACTTATATACTCTTAGTAGATGTTAGAGCAAGGAGAGATAAATCATTGTTGCTTGAAGCTTATGAGTGGAACCAGTCATAAATGGTACTTTTATCTATTGACCGTTTCTACTTATATTCTTAAAGTGATATATAGTTTTCAGTTGTTTATATGTTATTGCATGAATGTGTGAGTTACCATTTGGCACTTTTGTACGGTGGAGTCATGTATTTATGTTTGATATATGAATAACTTATTATGCAATATGCTGTTCACAACTGTTTTGCCTAACTTTTTATGCAAAGTGGTTTATCTTAATTGATTTCTATTCTTATGATAGCTTAATGATCTTTATTACCAGTTATTGTTTGAAATCTATTTAGATCACATAATAGAAGAAATACACCCCGGGTTAGCGTAGATTAGATGTGTTGTTTCTCATTAGATTACAATAGCATAGAGTTAGCTTAGAAGTTTGAATTAAATTAGCTTTAAGTACTCTTAGATCAGCATCATCCAACTCTACACACACACACACCCTTAAATTGGGAAACTGGTCCCATTATCCCCAGTCGGACCCGTTATACCAAACGGATAAGGAGCTGCCAACCAAGGTCCGGACCGGGTGGGTATCCCCCTTGTTGTCGACCTGATTTTCGGGGCTTCAACATATTTGGCGCTAGAAGGAGGGCCCGAACTATGAATGGCACCTAAATCAAAATCTAAATACCATTCTGAGAGTAAATTGCCCTCATCAACTCCCCCGACTTCCCCAGTACGTTTAAATCCAGAGTTAGAAGTCGCTCGATTATTAACCACTGCTACATACCCTAATATTTCAGACCAATCTACCATTGAACCCCCTGAAGTTCAAACTCTGATTCGCAAACTCCAGGGATTTTCTATTTCTACACAAAGGTCTGATAAATCTCAAAGCAGCGTGACTTCGCAGTACAATCCTGCTCATCCCCTGACCAGATTAAAGAGTGAAAAATTTGGCATCCAGCCAACTGAATTCCCTCTCCCCACCAGGAAAAGAGCAAGGAAAACACCACAAGATTCTGACAGTGAGACTCTTTCATCTACGTCGTCCATTTCAACTCCCTCACCGTGAAGTCAGCCACCCACATCTTCATTCCAAACCACTCATCCATCTTCCACAACCCCTCTTCTTCAATCATCTAAGATCATAATATCTTCATCTTCCCAGCCTCAGGGATCATCCTCTGCACTTTCATTTACCAGTAGCTCAACGATGGCCCAGTCTCCATGGAACAATCCTGGGGCAGTTTTAATGCCTCCACCCCTGAGCCAAATACTGGCCCATCCTGAGAAATGGCTACCCAAATTCAATCCAGAAGCAGGCATGCTAGCTGAAGAGCACATTAATAATTTCATGCTTTTTGTCAATCTCAACGGAGTTACCAACGAGGATGCTGTTGTCCGGATTTTTCCCTATACAATGCAAGGAACAGTCGGGTCATGGTACTTTTCATTACCCTCCGGGTCTATCACAAGTTGGGACATTTTTCAAAGTCAATTCCTTACCAAGTTTTGTGATGACAGATCAATAGCAACGTTAATCAATGACCTATCCAATCTTAAAGCTGAGGCTAGAGAACCCATCAAAGATTTCAATTTACGGTTTAATAAAATCCTCAACAAAATTCCCACTGCTTCCCAACCCAGCGAAGAAGTACGATGTGAATGGTATATTACGGCCTTACCATCAAACTTAGCAATCTTCGTGGATAGGGCAAATAAAACAACCTTAGTTGAAAACCTGACAGAGGCGATAGCAGTAGAGAAACGCGTAGTAGCCCTGGAAAAGAGATCTGCGATAGAGGAACGCAAATCTAAAAAAGTCACCTTCAAGGAAGACTCCAAGAAGAAACAAACGAAAGACCCTTTCGATTTGGAAGGATTGCAAAAAGTATTAAAGACCATGTCCAATGAGATGATTGACATAAAAAAACAAGTAGCAGAAACTTCTTCAAAAAAGCCCTACAGAGCTTTTAAAAGAGGCCCTTCAACGGATGTGAAACCACCCAATGCTATCTCAAATGTCGAATCCGAAGAAGAGGAAGAAGAAGAGAGTACCACTGAAGGGCAGACCGATGACGAAGAAGTTGTGGAACTACAAGGAATGTGGGATTTCATCCTCCCACAAGAAGAAGATCAAGAAGCATTTCCAATTAGCACACGAAGCAAAAATCAACTTGATCCTCCCCAAACTACCCCTAAGCAGAAGGGTGCAAGCCCTGCAGCAAAAGATAAAGTCGCAACAAAGAAAACGACCACTAAAGTGACTCAATCTAGCCCAGTCCAACCAGATCAAAAACCTCCATCAAGAACACTGATAGTGTCGGATGAAATGGAATACAATATTATTGATGACATGAAAAAGACTAGGGCTAATATCACTCTTTATGAATTGAGCAAATTGAAACATCAACAGAAGATAATGATGAAAGAGTTACATACCGTGCCTACTACATCTTTGCCTACAGTTGTAGCTTCCCACAACATGGGAAGACCTCCAACCAACATGATCAATAAGATTGATCCAAATGACATCGCCTTGATTGGAGGAAGATCAAGGTCTCACACTCCCCCTTTTCTTCTCACTTATGAAATTTTCAATAAAAATGTGCACAATTGTTTGGTAGATTCTGGTGCTTCAACGAATATTTTACCCAGATCAATATGTGCCAAGTTGAATGTTCAACCACAAAAATCCGCAGTGTGCATAGTTCAGCTTGATCGATCTCAAGTCGAAGTGATTGGTGAACTTAATCAAGTGACCATAAGATTGTCGTCTAACCGAAGGTATGTCAGGTTATTGACATTCTAGTAGCTGATATCCCAGAATTCTATGGCTTGATTCTTAGCAGGGATTGGTCCGAAAAACTCCATGGATACTTCTCAACCGACTGGTCGCACATGTGGTTACCCTACAATGGTAAACCAAATCAAATAAAGGTTGAACGAGAGTTACACCAGAAGTACATAGTGACGGAATTGGAGGGAGAAAATGAAGCAATAGCATATAATAGCAGTATCATAGGCAATTACTCGGTAGATTCTTTCCTCGGAAATTTCAATGCTCATACATCACCTTACTTAGAAAATTCAGTTTTGTCCCAAGTCAAAAAATTTTCCCAAACTGATAATTCAAAGTGTGTTAATTTTGTAGATAAACCTGTAAATACATCTTTGTTTTGGAAATTATATTTTGATGGCTCTAAATCTAACGAAGGAGCAGGAGCAGGATGCGTTCTGATTAGTCAAGAAGGAAATAAGACCATGCTTACATGCAGACTTGAATTCGATTGCACAAACAATACAGTGGAATATGAGGCCTTGGTGCAAGGCCTATACAAAGCAATCGGGCTGAACGTCAAGTATCTTCAAGTCTTTGGAGACTCTGAGATTGTCGTCAAACAGGTACGTAACACCATACATTGCCTATCAGGTCATTTGAAACACTATCAATCTTTAGTACAAGATCTGACTGAGCATTTTATAGCATTCAATATTTCGTCAATCCCAAGACTCCAAAACGTGAGCGCAGACCTTTTAGCTAACGTAGCCTCTAGACTTATTCCCTCCGAAGATTTTAGTCCGGATAGATTCTCAATAGAATTAATCTTTAGACCGTCCATCCCTGACAACATTACAAATTGGAGAGTATTCAATGACGATCCTGATATTGTAAATTTCCTCACTTCTGAAGGATCCTACTCCAATCAGATAATTGACGAAGACCATCACGATCGACAAATACAACAAGATGGCACTGATAATGCTATACCTAAATCGGTGGTTAAGTTGGAAGACTTATATGATTTGAAAAGTTGGTTTAAAAGATCTACCAATTCTAAGCTCTACAGTTCAAATCTGAACTACGAATTAGTAAACCTAGGAACCGATGATAAACCACAAAATGTTAAACTAGGCCATGGCCTAGCCCCTGAAGAAAAACTAGCGTATATTCGTCTTTTGAGACAATACAAAAATGTTTTTGCCTGGAATTACGATGAGCTGAAGACATACGACACTTATATCATTCAACATACTATCCCTATGATTGACAACGAAAAACCTGTCCAACAGAAACTCAGAAAAATCCACCCCAATTTAGAAAATCAGATAAAAACTGTGCTAAATAAGTTATTAAAAGCCAGAATAATTTTCCCCGTCAGACATTCCAAATGGGTCTCCAATATGGTACCCGTTAGAAAGAAAAACGGAGATATTAGAATCTGCATCGATTTTCGGAATCTCAACAAAGCCTGTCAAAAAGACAATTTTCCCCTCCCACCTATGGAGCAGATATTACAGGCAGTAGCAGGCTCAGAACTAATGTCTTTTTTGGATGGATGTTCAGGATACAATCAAGTGCTGGTACATCTCGATGATCAGTTAAAAACCACATTTCGAACTAAATGGGGCACATACGCATATCGGAAGATGCCATTTGGTTTGATCAATGCCGGCAATACATTTCAGAGAGCCATGGACATCGCATTCAAGGGTTTAGTCAATAAATATGTAGTAATTTATTTGGATGATATAACAGTGTACTCCAAGAAGCGAAGCGACCATCTCAAAGACTTGAAACAAATCTTTCAACGATGTTTAAGGTATGAGATTTCACTTAACCCAAAGAAATCTTTTTTCGCATTAAGTGAAGGAAAACTTCTAGGATTCATAGTGTCAAAATCTGGTATTCACATTGAGCCTGACAGAATCAAAGAAATTTCTGAAATATCCTTACCTCATAACAAAAAATCCATGCAATCTTTCCTTGGTCAAATCAATTTTGTGAAGAGATTTGTCCCAGATTTTTCACGAATTGTTTCTCCCTTGCAAACCATGATTAAAAAGAATTCAAATTTTAAATGGGGTCAAGATGAGCATGAAGCATTCAACCTGATCAAACAAGCTATCATTAACGCTCCATCTTTAGCAACCCCGAATTTTTCAGAATCTTTTATCTTATACACATTTGCCTCAGAGAAATCATATGCCGCGATTCTAACTCAAACAAATCAAGAGAAAGCGGAAGCTCCAATCGCATTTTTTAGCTCAAATTTACAAGGTGCTGAACTCAACTATTCAGACGTGGAGAAACAGGCATATGTTGTTTTCAAAGCGGTCAAATATTTTAGACCTTTCTTACTTAAAACCCATACTAAGGTCATAGTACCGTTTCCAGCGGTAAGAAATCTTCTAATACAGAAGGATGTGGGTGAAAAAAGAGCAAATTGGATCACCGCTTTACAAGAATACGACCTTGAGATCAAACCAGCAAGCATTGTGAGAGGTCAAGGCTTCTGCAAAATGTTGGCTGGAGCATCGCAAATTCCTGAAAATTCATCTGAAGAGGTACAAATGTATGAGGTAAGCCTAAACGATGCAGAATCATTATATGCTGACACCATTTATTATCTTAAGAACGGGTATGCTCCATCACACCTGGATCACACCAAGAAAAGAGCTCTTAGATTGAAAGCTAAACAATATCAGCTCATAAATGATGTTCTGTTTAAAAGGAATTACGATTCTGTTCTTCTTAGGTGTCTTGAGAAAACTGAAGCCGAAAAGGTTTTGCAGGAACTCCACGATGGACCAGCAGGCGGACACTATGCTGGAGATGCTACTGCACATAAAATCTTACGTGCAGGATATTATTGGCCCACACTGTTCAAAGACTCACACAGTTACGTGAGGAAATGCCAAGTCTGCCAAACTACTGCAGGGAGACAAAAGAAATCGTCCATGCCACTACAGCCAGTAAACATCGAGCAACCATTCAGACAGTGGGGCTTGGACATAATAGGTGAGATCATTCCTCACTCTTCTAAGCAGCATAGATACATCCTCACGGCAACAGATTATTTTACTAAATGGGTAGAAGCAGTTCCTCTCAAGACAGCTAATTCTGAAAACATCATTGAATTCATAGATCAATTTATAATCACTAGGTTTGGATTGCCAACGGCTTTAATGTTTGATAATGCCTCATACTTTTCTGGGAATGCAATGACTGAGTTTGCACTTAAAAGAGGGTTCAAACTAAAATATTCGGCCAACTACTATCCGCAAGGTAATGGGTTAGCTGAGTCAACAAATAAAAACCTAATCAGGATTATTAAAAGAACAGTTGACCAGAACCAAAAGAATTGGCACAAAACTTTGGTAAATGCTTTATGGGCAGATAGAATAACGAAGAAAGCTTCAATCGGCACTTCTCCCTTTAATTTAGTTTATGGGAAAGAAGTGGTTCTTCCAACTCACTTAGTCATCCCCTCTTTGTCTTTAGTACAATACATCGATGAAGTATCTACTTCCTCCTTACAATTAAGACAAATGGAAATAATTAAATTAGAAGAACGACGAGAACAAGCTAAGAAAACCCATGCTCATCACCAAGCGCTAATAAAATCCTCTTTTGATTCAAGCATAATGACCAGAAAAATTTTTCAGATGGGAGATCTAGTTTTGAAATGGGATAAGGCTCATGAAGAAAAGGGCAAACATACAAAATTTCAGAAGATGTGGCTTGGTCCTTTTCAGATTGTAGAAGTCATAGGCCCATCAACGTTTGTGTTGCAGGATTTAGCAGGTAGAAGGGATTCTTTGCCTGTTAATGGACAGAACCTTAAAATATATTTTCCATAGAAGATTATTCTTCTATTTTGTAGGATAGTTTTAGTTTTTCTTTTCTTTCTTATAAATAAAACCAGTTGTAGATGGTTACTACAGGGGTTCACGAAAAAAGACACCAATTCTCTATCAGATTTTGATTTTTTCGCTTGTACAAATAGTAAAATTTTTCGAAAAATCTGATCTTTATTATTGACAGATAGAGTTAACTTTAGCCTAGATATGATACTAGTTTCAACTTCAAAAAATTTGATGAAAGCAACCTTTGGCAAAAAAATGTTTTATATCAGCACAATGAAAGGTATCAATAATAAAATAAAGATTCTCTGTAAAAACTGATGTTTTCAAACTCTATTATTGTCGTCCAGAGCTTTCTTAAGGAAAAACAATGATTTCCTCCCTGCTAAAGAAAATCGCAGCATTCAGAGGAACAATCCGAGAAAACACTATATCTCAAAGAATAAGAGGTCTCATCACGAGCCGGCTTATCATGATCACAGATATTATAACTTGCTGACTTTGCCAATACTATCCACCAAAACAGGGCAACGATGTTGGAAATAATACTGAGAGGCGGGGGGTGAATCAGTATTATCTAATCAATAAAACTTTTCATTTCCATACTTAGATACATATACGCTACTTAAATTAAGTGAACCCGCGTGTATACGCTACTGTGTCTAAAGCAACTAGCATATATCCAGAATAATTGTGATTCAGTTAATCCATTAAATATGAGTCTTTAGTTAGGCATCAGATCTTCATTAACCATATGAACAATAAGCAAGTGCAGTAAACAGAATAGATCATCACACACAAGAAGCACACATGAACACCATGATATAAGGTGGAAACCCAATGTGGGTGAAAACCACCTACTGCAAGTCGTCTCTATCTTTCCTTAATAAGAAACTTCAGTTTACAATCTTTTGTACTGGTGCAGCCTTATACCAGTACGCAGGCTACAACCTGCAGAAGGCTACAACCTTCTCTCGTTTTCCAGACTCTCCTAGAAGGGAGCTCCAACCCCCTTTGCTCTTGTACTAGCTAAGATATTAGTACGTAGGCGCCGGCCTACAATATTTTCTCCTCCAGGTACCACGTTTCATATATTTTCAGACTGGATACTCCTGAAGCACAACACTACAATCTGAAGACCACGATTCATCCAATTTTCATACTGGACCCATAAATATAATTGAAGCACAAAAACTATCAATACTAGCATCATCAATCTTTGAATCACTGAAACACTGAAACCCAGTCAACAACCCAGTCACCAGAACACAGAGCAGACAACAGAACTCTGCAATAACAATCAGACCCAACTGCAACTTCAAAAATCAAACTTCAAAAGGTATACGCTACTACAATGAATCAAACCCGCGTACATACGCACTTTTTCCAAGGCCAACCTGCGTACAGATCTAAAAATATTTTCTTATAACTTTGCAGCTGTATCAGACATCAGTCATACTCAGAACATAACATGTATCAGTATGCAGATCTATAATAAGCATAATCAACCATATAAAGATAGTTCATTTCAAACCATTTGATCCCGATCTATCCTTAGATCTTGTCTTCCATCGACCGGTGAGATCCCTTCTTAGCTCAGATCAAGCAATGCATCATCAACCCAGAAACCCAATACTAGATCTCTTTCTTCATCAGATATTGAAGACTTTTTCCATGCCCTTGCCTAATGATCTTCTTCTCCTTTTATAGTCTTAGGCCCTTCACAATACCATGGTCCAAAACCATAGTAACACAATACCATCAACTCAATACTAGGGATCAACACGTCTGTCGAGATACCATGGTACAAAACCATAGGTTCAAATTCCAAAGACTAACTGCCATGGACCAAAGGTAAGTTTTCCAACATATACGCGCTTTTCCTTGCATGAAAGTGCGTGTATACGCATACGCACTTTTATAAAGTCCAACCTGCGTGTATACGCGACTTGATCTTAATGAACCTGCGTATATGAATTTTCTCTTCATTCTTGTAGTCTGAACTGAGATCTGTCATCAGAGAGAGTTGCCATCAAGGACAACACCTGTACCATAATGCCAATAATCTCCCCCTTTGGACTTGATGGCAACCCCAAGATCCTCAAAGTCATTCTCCCCCTTTGTCATCAAGGGCAAAGGGCTGTGCTCCCCCTGAGTACATGCTGATATCTCTACTCTGCTGTGCTGAACATGCTCCCCCTGACTGTAGGCAAGATCTGCAAAAAGATGTTCTTCAAAAGAACCATGACTTATACATTATAAAAGACTTTCCTATCACCAAAAGACTCAATACATACATCCATTGCCCACTCAAGTGGGGATCATCCACCCAACCAAGTGGGGATACATCAGAAATTTACATATGACAACCAATTACATTACATCAATCATCCCAGGCATAGTGGGGAAACCAAAATAGGCCGTTACATGACCTTGACACAATAAAAGGGATACCACAAAAGAGATACATGACATAGAGACGAAATATCTAGACCAAGACTTATGAAAGTCATTAGCAGCATCTGTTAATCACCATTTAGATCAGCAACCAAGATTTCCTTCTGTGCTCCTTCTTCCTCTGCTCTACCTAAAACCAACAACAGTTGTGAACTAGAACCAAAAGCTTCTAAGGTAATGCCAACAATGCATTATTAGAAGTTCATCTGCTCCCCCTGAAGCTGTGCCTGATGGTCTCTGACAGACCCATCTCAGACTCTCTCCAACCAGAGTCTTCCCTTGCTGATTTTCTTCAGAACTCCATATACGCTACTGCACCTGCATAAATCGGCGTATGTACGTGGATATCCCTTATCCAACTCGCGTACACCAACTTTTCTTTAGAACAGACAAGCTTCAACAGCAGGATGAAGCATCAACGACTCCCAGCTTTTGTCTGAGATATTCAAAAGTTTCCCTGGGCAGTGGTTTGGTGAGAATATCAGCAACTTGTTCCTTAGAAGGAACATACTCCAACTTGACCTTTTGTTCAAGCACTTGTTCCCGGAGAAAGTGATACTTGATTGGTATGTGCTTGGTCTTTGAATGCATGACTGGATTCTTTGAAATGTTGATTGCACTTGTATTATCACATAAGATAGAGACAGGTGGAGTGCAATTGATTTGAAAATCCTGCAAGGTTTGCATCATCCAAAGAAGTTGTGTGCAACAAGATGCCGCAGCCACATATTCTGCTTTAGCTGTAGATAAAGCAATTGAACTCTGTTTCTTGCTGAACCAAGATACTAATCTAGAACCCATGAAGAATGCACCGCCACTTGTGCTCTTCCTGTCATCCACGCTTCCGGCCCAATCTGCATCTGTGTAAGCATGAAGAGTGAGATCTGTATCTCTAGGGTACCATAAGCCATAGTTTTGAGTCCCTTGAAGATACTTGAAGATTCTTTTGACTGCCTGAAGATGAGTTTCCTTTGGGTTGGCTTGAAACCTTCCAACTATTCCCACTGCATGCATAATATCTGGTCGGGTACCTGTCAAATAAAGCAAACTCCCAATCATGGATCTATAGGTTGGTTGATGCACTGCTGCTGATTCATCATTTGCACTGAGGCTGCATCCTGTAACCATGGGGGTACATACTGGTTTCGAATCTTCCATGCCATACTTCTTCAAGATCTGCTTGAGGTACTTGGTTTGAGACAAGAAAATACCTCCTTCATTTTGTTGGATTTGCAATCCAAGAAAGTATGTCAATTCTCCAAGTAATGACATTTCGAATTCTTTCTGCATCACCAAGGAAAAGCTTTGACTCATAGCCTCTTCATTGCTGCCAAAGATAATATCATCTACATACACAACAAGTATTAGCAATTTGTTATTTTCAATTTTTATATAGAGATTGCTATCTGCTGATCCTTTTGAAAAACCTTGTTGATGAAGGTATTTATCCAACCGATAGTACCAAGCTCTTGGAGCTTGTTTAAGCCCATAGAGGGCCTTTTTAAGTCTACATACAAGATTTGGATCATTTCCAAGGATAAAGCCATCTGGTTGTTCAATGTACACTTCTTCTTCTAAGTCTCCATTCAAAAAGGCTGACTTCACGTCCATTTGAAATACTTTGAATTTTTTAAAGCTAGAGAGGGCAAGGAACATTCGGATGGCCTCAAGTCTAGCAACTGGAGCAAAAGTTTCTTCAAAGTCTATTCCTTCTTGTTGAGCATATCCCTTACAAACTAGTCTTGCCTTGTTTCTAACTACTTCTCCATTTTCATTTAATTTATTTTTGAAGATCCATTTTGTCCCTATGACATTCTTATCTTTTGGTCTAGGAACCAACTCCCAAGTGTTGTTCTTTTCGATCTACTCAAGTTCTTCATCCATAGCCTTGACCCAACATTCATCTTTGCATGCTTCTTTTACATTTTGTGGTTCAGTGGAGGAGAGCAATGCCAAATAGCTTGAGGCTTCTGCTATTGTTCTTCTTGTTTGTACACCTACCTCTTTCTGTCCCAAAATCTGAGATTCTGGATGATTCTTTTGAACATACCTGGATGGAGACTTCTCTTCTATCCTTATCTGTTCCTCTGGTGCCTCTTGAGGTTCTTCTTCTTCATCATCAGTCTGATTTGGAGGGTAGTCTTCATCTTCTTCGATATCTTCATGATTTACTTGCCTAGGAATGTATCCTTTTTCATCAATCACTACATCAATGCTGTCAACTATTCTTCCAAGTCTTTTATTGTAACACTTATATGCTTTGCTGTAAGGAGAGTAACCAAGGAGAATGCCTTCATCTGCTCTAGGTTCAAGTTTGCCAAGCTGTTCATCAGTATTCTTAATATAGCATTTGCTCCCAAAAATTTTGAAATGCTTTACCGAAGGAGTCTCACCATACCAGAGCTCATGAGGAGTTTGAGTGTTGTTCACTCGGACATTTGTTTTGTTGAGAATAACAACCGCAGCATATGCAGCTTCACCCCAGAAAGTTGCGGGAGTTCCAGACTCATCAAGCATAGCACGAGCCATTTGTTGGACTGTTCTGTTCATCCTTTCCACCACTCCATTTTTCTGAGGAGTTCTAGCTGTAGAGAATTCTCTTCTTAGCCCATTTCTTCACAGAAATCGAAAAATTCATTTGAGGTAAACTCCCCACCTCTGTCAGACTTGAGGCACTTAATTTTGTAACCTGATTCATTTTCAACCAAGGCTTTGAAGGATTTGAATTTTTCGAATGCTTCATCTTTGTGCTTCATAAGTCCCAACCAAACAAACCTAGAGAAATCGTCAATGAATAATATCAAGTATTCTTCTCCTCGAGGTGTCCTTTTCCTAAATGGACCACATACATCTGTATGGACTAGCTCAAGAGGCATGCTAGCTGATCCTTCCTTCTCCGGAAAGTTAGTTCTGGTTTGCTTTCCAAACTGACATGATTTGCATATGGTGTTGTCTGGAATTTTGATATCTGGAAGACCACGAACTGCCTGGTATTTGCAAGCTTTCCTTATTTGTGAAAAACTTAGATGTCCCAACCTCCGGTGCCATAACCAGTGTTCCTCATTCTTGCTCAAATAGCATTGTTGTTGTCCTTCTTCAAATATGTATAGATTATTTGGAGTCCTTCTGCCTTTGATCACTGTTTCACCTGTATCAAGATCACGAATGCGACATTCATTTGATCTAAATATTACCTCGGTTCCTTGATCACACATCTGACTGAAACTCAGAAGATTATGCTTCAATCCATCAACATACAAAACATTTCCAGCTTTGACCTTTTCTTTCAACTGAGCAACGCCTTTTCCTTTTATATCTACAGAGATATCGTTTCCAAAAGAAACCTTCTTTCCCTTTTCTAATGCAGTATATGATTCAAGTTTCTCTTTGTCCCCTGTTATATGCTTCGAACATCCGCTGTCGATGTACCATAGACTTTCCTATCCTTCTGCATAGAAAGCTATCCCACATATTTCTGGTTGCGGTTCCTTCATTCCCCATGTTCTGGCACTTGAGGTTTGTTCCTTCTGTGTTGCTTTCCAAAACCTGCTCCTGCATTCAGAGTCTTCATGACCAAAGTTATTACAAATAGAACATTCAACTTCATTTTCAAGGACCGAAAAGTTGTTATAATTCCTTTTCGTGGTCCCAGTCATATTCCTTTGTTTTTGAGCTTCTCTAGTCATGATTGTCTTATAGGCAACACATTGAGCTGCTTTGTGACCAAAGTTATGGCAAGAGAAACATTGGCCATTGAAGAAACTCCTGCGATTATCAAATCTATCATCCAACCGATTGTAGTTTCTATTGACGTCCATTCTTGAGGTAAATTGGGAAGATTTTACCTGTGGCTGATTGTAGCTTTTGTTTGTCCTTAAGGTAGCTTGTCCCCGATTTTCTTGATAGTCTTTATTCGTTCTTGAGGTAAACTGTCCCTGATTCACCTGATGACTTCTATTAGGCCTTTGCTCGCTCCTCCTTGCTGCATCAAGATAACTTTTGGAGGTAGAAGCTTGAGATGTTTCTCCATTATATCCCAGACCTGTCTTGATCAGTGGAGAATGCTGCACATTGATAATCTCATCCAAGGTTTCAGATCCTTTAACAAATTTAAGATTAATAGCTTTTGTTTTCTCAATCTCCTTTCTAAGACAAACAATTTCACATTCCAATTTTTCAAGATGTTTTTCCCTTTCAGCCAGTTGGCATTGTAGAGAATCAATAATTGCATTTTTCTCTTCTAAGCACACTTTGAGATTAGTCATCTCTTCAAAAAACCCTTCTACATCTATAGCATCCATGTAGTCATCATCTTCAAAAGCCATTAAAAGTTTATATTCATTACCTCGTTCACCTTCGTCACTATTTGACAGACCATCACTATCTTCATGAGTGTAATAGCTTTTCTTGTTTGCATTATGTTTCTTGTTCCATCTAACAGGTTCCTTTCCGTTGTCAATCTTATCCTTATGAGGACATTTGGCAGCATAGTGACCTACTCTTCCACAAGCAAAACATTTGAAAGGTAACTTACCTCTGAATCTTCCAGTACCCCGTTGAAGATTTCTGACAAAATTTGATTCTTCTTCTTCTTCGTGCCCTGATTCATAGTATTCTCCTTTGAAGGCAGCTTCTCTCCTGTCTGATGGACCTCCTTTTCTCATTTCATAAGCAGTTAAAATTCCATGTAGTTGAGACATGGTGAGAATTCGTAGATTCTCCTTTTCTTCTATAGCGAACACTTTAGATTCAAACTTGGGGGACAAGGATCTTAGGATTTTTTCAACCACGATAGCCTCTTTTATTTATTCACCCAAGTTTTTCATGCAATTAACAATCTCATCTACCCTAAGGAAATAGTTAGCCACACTTTCATCATTATACATTCTGAGATTCTCATACTGAATCCTGAGAGTTTGAAGTTTAGCACGCTTTACCTGTTCATCTCCTTCATAGCTCAAGACAATCTTGTCCCATATTTCCTTTGCGGATTTATATTGCATAACCTTCACGAATTCTGATTGGGATAAGCATCCCAACAGAGTATTGACTGCTTTAGCATTTGTTTCATATTTCTTCTTCTCGGCTGAATCTGTAGGAGTAGCTGAAGGAAAAGTGTAGCCTGTCTCTATGATATCCCAAACTTCTGTACCAAGTGATTGAAGATAGGCAGTAACTCTTACCTTCCAATAATTGAAGTTTGTCCCATCAAAAATCGGTGGCCTGATTGATGCTTCCCTCTCATAGTTGCTCATGATGAACGATCTTCCTTCAAGCGATCAAGCTTCTCTGAAGGACCTGCTCTGATACCAATTGTTGGAAATAATACTGAGAGGGGGGGGTGAATCAGTATTATCTAATCAATAAAACTTTTCATTTCCATACTTAGATACATATACGCTACTTAAATTAAGTGAACCCGCGTGTATACGCTACTGTGTCTAAAGCAACTAGCATATATCTAGAATAATTGTGATTCAGTTAATCCATTAAATATGAGTCTTTAGTTAGGCATCAGATCTTCATTAACCATATGAACAGTAAGAAAGTGCAGTAAACAGAATAGATCATCACACACAAGAATCACACATGAACACCATGATATAAGGTGGAAACCCAATGTGGGTGAAAACCACCTACTGCAAGTCGTCTCTATCTTTCCTTAATAAGAAACTTCAGTTTACAATCTTTTGTACTGGTGCAGCCTTATACCAGTACGCAGGCTACAACCTGCAGAAGGCTACAACCTTCTCTCGTTTTCCAGACTCTCCTGGAAGGGAGCTCCAACCCCCTTTGCTCTTGTACTAGCTAAGATACTAGTACGTAGGCGCCGGCCTACAATCTTTTCTCCTCCAGGTACCACGTTTCATACATTTTCAGACTGGATACTCCTGAAGCACAACACTACAATCTGAAGACCACGATTCATCCAATTTTCATACTGGACCCATAAAGATCATTGAAGCACAAAAACAATCAATACTAGCATCATCAATCTTTGAATCACTGAAACACTGAAACCCAGTCAACAACCCAGTCACCAGAACACAGAGCAGACAACAGAACTCTGCAATAACAATCAGACCCAACTGCAACTTCAAAAATCAAACTTCAAAAGGTATACGCTACTACAATGAATCAAACCCGCGTACATACGCACTTTTTCCAAGGCCAACCTGCGTACAGATCTAAAAATATTTTCTTATAACTTTGCAGCTGTATCAGACATCAGTCATACTCAGAACATAACATGCGTCAGTATGCAGATCTAGAATAAGCATAATCAACCATATAAAGATAGTTCATTTCAAACCATTTGATCCCGATCTATCCTTAGATCTTGTCTTCCATCGACCGGTGAGATCCCTTCTTAGCTCAGATCAAGCAATGCATCATCAACCCAGAAACCCAATACTAGATCTCTTTCTTCATCAGATATTCAAGACTTTTTCAATGCCCTTGCCTAATGATCTTCTTCTCCTTTTATAGCCTTAGGCCCTTCACAATACCACGGTCCAAAACCATAGTAACACAATACCATCAACTCAATACTAGGGATCAACACGTCTGTCGAGATACCATGGTCCAAAACCATAGGTTCAAATTCCAAGGACTAACTGCCATGGACCAAAGGTAAGTTTTCCAACATATACGCGCTTTTCCTTGCATGAAAGTGCATGTATACGCATACGCACTTTTATAAAGTCCAACCTGCGTGTATACGCGACTTGATCTTAATGAACCTGCGTATATGAATTTTCTCTTCATTCTTGTAGTCTGAACTGAGATCTGTCATCAGAGAGAGTTTCCATCAAGGACAACACCTGTACCATAATGCCAACAATTTACTACAGGGGTTCACAAAAAAAGACACCAATTCTCTATCAGATTTTGATTTTTTCGCTTGTATAAATAGTAAAATTTTTCGAAAAATCTGATCTTTATTATTGACAGATAGAGTTAACTTTAGCCTAGATATGATACTAGTTTCAACTTCAAAAAATTTGATGAAAGCAACCTTTGGCAAAAAATTGTTTTATATCAGCACAATGAAAGGTATCAATAATAAAATAAAGATTCTCTGTAAAAACTGTTGTTTTCAAACTCTATTATTGTCGTCCAGAGCTTTCTTAAGGAAAAACAATGATTTCCTCCCTGCTAAAGAAAATCGCAGCATTCAGAGGAACAATCCGAGAAAACACTATATCTCAAAGAATAAGAGGTCTCATCACGAGCCGGCTTATCATGATCACAGATATTATAACTTGCTGACTTTGCCAATACTGTCCACCAAAACAGGGCAACGACTCAAGATTGTTGCAATCAAAAGACAAGGGGTCTCATCACGAGCCAGCTTGTTCAGCAAAAGTGTAAATCAAGTGAATGACTGTGTCATAATTTGGCCACCAAACCAAGACATTTTTCTTTAGAGAATAAAAAAGGAAAAAAGTGTCAAAATGGGTTTTTCTCTGAAAAGTTGTAAATAGCCTTAAGCAGGATAAAGGATCATTGTTGGGTAACAGGTAACCCTGTCGAGGCTATGGACGCCTGCTGGCAGCAGAGGCTCTACCTACGACAAATGAGCATATTTTAAAAGCCAGCACACAGAGAAGACCTTATTTTATCTTTAAAAAACCAAGTAATGGCTGATGTAAATGCAAGGACAAAGCCTGAGGAAGCAAACAATTGGAATAGAAAAAGGTTGAAACAAAATATCATTGATAGGGTAAGGCATAATGTACTCTATCTGTCCATAACAAAATTTAGACTTATGAAAATTTTTCTGCTTTGGAAGTTAAAATTCAATAGAAAAGCAGAGATAATTGGTTCTTCCCAGTGAATCGCCATTGTTGTGGCCACCAACAACCCCCCTCTTTGTTTGGTATTAGCAATAACACCAAGCAAATGGGGACCCTTAATAAAAAATCCAAAAAAAAATTTATGAAAACCTTTGTATTCAACTCCTTAAAACTGTATCGCATCACGAGAAGAGAATGAAACGTTTTCCTATGAGCATAATAAACTGTGAAGAAGCGACGCGAAATTCATCGCATCGCATACATTATGAAGCGCCCTTAAATGAAAAATCTTAAGAAATCTCCGACGGCCGATATGCGACGTCGCATATCGCAACATCGCGTAAGCAGCACACAATGATTGAATGACTAAACGCGATCTGCGATAAATGCGATCATGAATTTCTGTGATGACACATCTTGACGACGCGATCTGCGATGCTGCGATGCGAGTCGCAGAAATCACCCATCGCAAATTTTCCTCGGCGCAGTATTCAAGGAAAGTTGTCCGTAAACCAAAATTGGGCGCGTGCCTTAAAATAAATTAATGGATGTACGCCAAAGTATTCAAGAAGGACAGTTTTGTGTTTTTCGAAGAGTCAGTTCATTATGGGTGTCATGATTATGCATTCATAAGAGCTTAAAGCTTTCATGTCAATCTTTATTATCATTACTCTTTTCCTTTGCGTAAACTGTAAGACAGGAAATAACATGAAGCAATGTGCAGGAAACATCTAAGGAAAAGGGGAAAGCGTCAATGCTCGGAGAACAGAGAAGAGATCCCTTCATAAACGGATGTCGCCTGCAACAGGACCACAGATTCCAGAGTATCACTCAACAGATGCTGATGTCAATAGGCCATCCAACGCCCAGAGTCAAAAGTGCACAAAAGCAGCATGTTTACAAAAGATCCTGAAGCTTATGCCCAGTAAAGCAAAAAGAAAAAAGGCGCTTAAGAAGTAAAATGCAACAGAAAAGCCCGGAACAAAGAACGGAGGAATTTTTCGATGCAGAAAATTGTTCAGAGAGCAAAATCCCTAACTTGTTCAGTCATTCGCAAGGTCGGAAACCGAAATAGCAAAAGCAGAATCGGTTTGAGAGAAATTTGGGTTATTACCAAGTGTACACGCAGTGAATACACCCAGCCAGAGGAAGATTCTCGAAAATATCTTCTAGTTTACCCAAAAGTGGTGTCAGCGCTTGTTATTTCTATTTTCATAGCTCAAACGAAAGCAGAAGGCGACCAGCCGACTCTTCCCAGGCGAATGTTTCATGCTTGCAGCACTAAGGAGAAAATATAGAAATGGTTAGGAATTAGATTCAATTTTTAGAAATAGTTTTGCTTTAGCAGAAGGGTGATCATTTAAAACCGTATCCTAAATTTATGTAATTAAGTTAATTAGTTAGCAGTATTTAAACCCTTCTCAGGCATTAGGAGAAGGGTCCAGAAATTCGTCAAAAAACGTGTCCTCAAAACATGCACTTTTGCACCCTCTGAGGGGGTTTTGATGAATGGATGGATCAAGGTTTATTAATGTTTGCATTTGATATCTGCTACTGATGTTGCACTTCTGTACTCTTAGTAGATGTTAGAGCAAGGAGAGATAAATCATTGTTGCTTGAAGCTTATGAGTGGAACCAGTCATAAATGGTACTTTTATCTCTTGACCGTTTCTGCTTATATTCTTAAAGTGATATACAGTTTTCAGTTGTTTATATGTTATTGCATGAATGTGTGAGTTACCATTTGGCACTTTTGTACGGTGGAGTCATTTATTTATGTTTGATATATGAATAACTTATTATGCGATATGCTGTTCACAACTGTTTTGCCTAACTTTTTATGCAAAGTGGTTTATCTTAATTGATTTCTATTCTTATGATAGCTGAATGATCTTTATTACCAGTTATTTTTTGAAATCTCTTTAGATCACATAATAGAAGAAATACACCCCGGGTTAGCGTAGATTAGATGTGTTGTTTCTCATTAGATTACAATAGCATAGAGTTAGTTTAGAAGTTTGAATTAAATTAGCTTTAAGTACTCTTAGATCAGCATCATCCAACTCTACACACACACACACCCTTAAATTGGGAAACTGGTCCCATTATCCCCAGTCGGACCCGCTATACCAAACGGATAAGGAGCTGCCAACCAAGGTCCGGACCGGGTAGGTATCCCCCTTGTTGTCGACCCGATTTTCGGGGCTTCAACAGAACCTTCACTGGTTTACTATCCTGCATATTAAACCTCTGCAGTATTGTCTCGACATACTTCCTCTAGTTTAACTAGAGCTTCTCTTTGTATGATCTCTTTTAATTTCCATGCCCAAAATATAGTTTGCAGCACAAATATCTTTCATGTCAAATTTGGAGGACAATTGGGTCTTCAAATCCTGGATAATTTCTTTTTCATTTCCAACCAACGACATATCATCCACATACAAGACCAGATAAATAACACGGTCGCCAATTAATTTAAAATACATACATTGATCTGCTTTGCTTCTCGTGACGCCAAGTCCCCATATAAATGTATCAAATTTCTGATACCACATCCTTGGTGACTATTTTAACCCATACAGAGACTTCTTTAACTTGCATACCAGTTCTTTCTTACCCTTCACCGCAAAACCTTCAGGTTGCTTCATGTAGATCTCCTCTTCCAGATAACTATGAAGAAATGTTGTCTTCACATCCATCTGTTCTACCTCATAATCAAAAGCAGCAGCAATAGATAAAAGTAATCTAATAGAAGTTACTTTGCAAATGGGAGAAAAAATATCACCAAAATCAATTCCCGACACCTGGGAATAACCTTTTTCTACCAACCGAGATTTGTATTTCTCCACTTTTCCTTCTGCATTTGTGTTCTTCTTGAACACCCATTTGCTGCCAATGGGTTTCCTTCCAGCCGACAACTCCACCAAATCCCAAGCCTCATTTTTGTGCAAAGATGTCATTTCATCAACTATGGCCTCTTTCCAGAGTTTTTCATCCTCTGAATCTACTGCTTCTTTCATAGTTTTGGGATCATCATCAATAGTAGATAAAGCAAAATTTGAATAGAAAGCAAATGGACTATACCTTTCTGGCTATCTTCTTTCTTGAACTGATCTTCTCACAACTGGAGTTTGTGGCTCTTCATCTTCTGATTCCTCCTCTGTTGTAGAGTCTGATTCTTCCTCCTTTAGCTCAAACACTAGCTTCTCAGGTTCCTTTGGTTGAACTTCATGTTTAATAACATCTTTCACCTCTCTGAACACCACATCTTGGTTGTACACAACCTTCCTTGTTACTAGGTTCCAAAGATCATAACCCTTTAAACCATCCTTATACCCAATAAAGATGCACTTTTCAGATTTACTATCCAGCTTGGTTCATTTCTCCTTTGGAACATGTACATATGCATCACATCCAAATACCCTCAGATGTGAAAGAGAGGGTTTCTTACTAGTCCATACCTGTTGTGGAGTTTTATCCTCCAACGCTGATGAAGGTGATCTGTTGACTAGGTAACATGATATCTCCACCGCCTCTGCCCAGAAGTCCTGTCCTAACTCGACACCACTAAGCATGCATCTTGCCCTTTCCATCAACGTCTTGTTCATTCTTTCTGCAACTCCATTTTGCTGAGGTGTATATGGAGTTTTCTTCTGCCATGCTATACCACACTTCTTGTAGAATTCTTCAAATTCCTTACTGCAAAACTCTCCACCGTTATCTCTCCTCAACACCTTTATCTTCTTCTCTGTCTGGTTTTCCACCAAAGCCTTAAATTCTTTAAACCTGTCAAAGACTTCAGATTTCTTCTTAAGGAAATATATCCATGTATTCCTTGAGAAGTCATCTATAAATGATACATAGTACACAGACTTACCCAGTGATGCAACCTTCACAGGTCCAAACCCATCACTGTTCACAAGCTCTAATATTTGTTTCACCCTCTTACTACCAGAGGGGAAACTCACCCAATTTTGCTTCCCATATACACAATTTTCACAGAAATCAAAATCCATAGAGCTATTACTCATACCTTCTACCATACCTTCACCATGAAGTATTTGAAGGCCCTTCTCTCCAATATGTCTAAGCCTTTGATGCACAGCATGGTCTTCTCTCCAGAGACCACTATATTTTTTTCTCCACTTTCAGGAACCATAGAACTGTTGCACCCATCAATAACAGTGCTACCTTGCAGCTTGTACAAAGCTCCAATCCGAACTCCCTGCATCAATACCAGTGCTGCCCTCACCATCTTATAGGTATCCTTCTCGAACACTGTTTTTACACCTGCATCATCCAGCTTGCTTCTAGAAATCAGATTTCTGGCCAATGCAAGAATATGTAGAACACCCGGAAGTGTTCTAACCCTTCCACCTTGCAACTTCAACTTTACCTTTCCGCGGCCAATGATTCTAGCCTTCCTATCATCCCCTAAGAAGACATCACCACCATTGTATTTCTCATACTCGCGAAACCACTCTCTGTGGGCAGTGAAGCGAAAGGATGCACCTGAGTCAATCAACCATGCCTCATGATCTACATGTGTACTTGAAGAAGCCAAGTAGACATCCCCACCTTCATCTGAGGTGGTTTTTGCCTCTGCAGAAGGAGCATCATCAGATCCCTTTCCTTTGTTAGGAGCTTTATATTTACAGTCCCTTTTGTAGTTCCCTTCCTTTCTGCATTTCCAGCACACCACATTTATAGGTTTTCCTAGAAATTTAGATCTCCCTCTAGATTTAGATCTTCCACTCGATGACTTATTTTTGTTTCTGTTCTGGGACCGTTCTCGTACAGACAAGGCATCACCATTCTGGATCTTCATATTTTTCCGTCTCATCTCCTCCGTCAGCAAGGATGAGACTACTTCATCAAACTTCAAGGGCAGTTGCATTACTACCAATTGCAATAACCAGACTATCCCACAAATCTAGTAGAGAACACAACAAACTGATGCACTTATCTTCATCTAAAAATTTAATATCAACAGATAATAACTGACTTACCACAGTATTAAATGTGTTCAGATGTTCTGTGATCGAGTCTCCATCTTGTTGATGGCCCCGAAATCGGGTCAACAACAAGGGGGATACCCACCCGGTCCGGAACCTGGTTAGCGGCTCCTTGCCCATTTGGTGTAACGGGTCCGACTGGGGATAATGGGACCAGCTTCCCAATCTAAAGGTTATGTGTGTGTGTGTGTAGATTTTGATTATGCTGATTTTGAAAGTATTTTAAAGCTGACTCAAATCTAACTAGTAAACAGATTCTATATTATTGCAATCTAATGAAAAAAACATATCTAATCTACACTAACCCGAGACATGTCTCTTATATTATGCGATCTAAAAAGATTTCGAACAATAACTGGTAATAAAGATCATTCAGTTATCATAAGAATATGAACCATTTAAGATAAACCATTCTGCATAAGAAGTTAGGAAAAACAGTTGTGAACAGCATATCGCATAATAAATCATTCATATGTCAAGCACAAATAAATGATCCCACCGTACAGAAGTGCCAAATGGTAACCCAAACATCCATACATTAACATATAAACAACTAAAACTGCATATCGCTTTAAGAATATAAGCAGAAATTCGTCAAGAGATAAAAGTACCATTTATGACTGATTTTCACTCACAAACTTCAAGCAATAACGATTTATCTCTACTTACTTCTAACATCTACTAAGAGTACAGAAGTGCAACATCAGTAGCAGACATTAAAATGAAAACATAAGTAAATCTCGATCCTTCCATTCATCAAAACCTCCTCTGAGGGTGCAGAAGTGCATGTTCCGAGGACAAGTTTTTGACAAATTTCTGGACCCTTCTCCAATGCAATGAGAAGGGTTAAAATACTACTTCCTAATTCTAATAATAGTATCATTACAAAATTTTAGGATACGGTTTTCAAATGACCGTCCTTTTTCTAATCTAGTTAAAAGAGAAAAAACAACATTCTAAATGAAATCATTTGTGAACTTGGTCTTTGAAGTTGCAAGTGTCCAGCATAGGCTTGAGAAGAGTCGGCTGGCTGATTTCTGCGCTGAGCTGGGCTGCGAAAACGGCATCTATGAGAGCTGGCGCTACCTTCTCGGCTGTGTTCCTAATGCACTTCACCGTCATCCATTGGTTGTGTGGTTTAACCAAGTACGTCCAGTAACCTTCCCAATTCAGCCTAGCCAATGCTTGGATTGCTTTCCCTTTTGCCTGCGCTTTCTGCCTCCATTCTGTCTCCAGTTGCAACTTGCTTGGTAGGTACCCCGGGGTAGTCTCTGTAATTAAATTGGCCCTGTGTAAATTTTCATTTACACAGTCGATAAGAATGCTCGCTTGTGTCGCCGTTGTCTCTGCTGCTTGCTCCGCCTGCGTGATTTGTTCGTCCCATTTATTAAAGAGCAGCTCCTTATGATTTTCATTAATCCTGGGTGCTCCTACTCTTTTCCCTTCCTCATCATCTTGCCAATTTAGATATTCTGTCACCTTCTTGTCGTTCTGATCATAGTCGCTCCGCAATTCCACCACCTGACTGGTGATTTTATCGCTCAGCTCACAAAAGTGCCTCCACTGTGATATTTTACGTCCCAACTCTTCCTGTTGCTGTAGTAGTTGCTCGTTCAAGCTGATGGACTCTGAAATAAACTCTGCCATTTTAGGCTCATCTTTATGCATTTCTTGCACCGTATGCAGTTGTTTTTCTTTTTCTTCAAGACTTTTCTAGTAGCCTATCTGCATCTGTTGAAAGTCTTCCTGTAGCTTTTCTAGCTGTCTGGAAGCTTCAGTGTTCGCGTTGGCTTGTTGCAACTGTTGTTGTAGCAGTTGTATATGATTTTCTTGTTCCTTTAAGAGTTGCTGAACTTCAGAGGCCTTGTCAATAGTTGCAGAAGCATATGCTCCTGCAATCTGAGACAGCTTCGTGAGATTTTCGGTAGGATTATTATTTGGGTCTTTCCACAAGACGTCCAGATGTTCAGCACTTTGAGACAGTGTATTCTCAAGCTTTCTCTTCTTTCTTTGTCTCCTTACGACTGCTTTGTGCTGGGGGCTATAGAATACATCCAGTGGGGGAATTTCTTCTACGTTAAGTAGAAGTTCTGAGGCTGGAGCGATAGGAAGGTGTTCAGCTTCTGTGGTGCTACTGACCATGGTCGAAACGACTTCTTGCACCACCTGTGTATTGCTCACAGGTGTCTTCGGGACTTGCCCTTCAAGATTAATTAATTCATTGAAGGTTTCCCACTCTTTATCTAGCTCTGTTGTGACAAGGGGTGCTTCGATGACAGGAGGGGGGACATCTCTTGGTGGTGAGGCGATAACTTGCTGCTGAGACATTGCACTCGACTGAGCTGTGTCTTTGGTCGTTTCTTCGTTTTTTCTTTGTTCGTGACCAGACTCTTCAGGATGCTCAGATACTTCTTGTGCGGTGTTGGACTTAGACTTGGAAGTGCTGGTGTTTTCACTCAGGCTGATGCTCGGAGTCGGTTCTCTAGTAGGTATTCGCAGCTTCTCTAGTGGAATACTAGCCAGCCTTCTTTCTCTGTATAACGTGAATTTCTGGAGGTCACCTGAAGACAACCTCGACTGAGCTTCCTGCAAAATTTCTTTGAGCGAGCTCTTACTCTGAAAGAGATCATCAAACAGATCTTTCTTTCCAGAGAACACTCTTATCTTGACGTTCGTTGTGAATTCTTGGGCCACATTATTTGGGTCGAATGGCCTCGCTGGGAACTTAAATAATTGAAGACACGTCACATTCTCCACCTCACCAAAAGCGTGTCCTACATCGAAAAAAGAGAATGCCCCACAAGTGACGGGAAATTGAGGCCAAATGGCCTTCTTCTTGTCCTTTAGGTCCTTGGTTAAACCGCCTTCAGAACAGGTTTGATAAGCGATTTCCCGGGCCAAACGTTTATCAGGGATATATAGGGGTAGGACATGTGGAGGTACAGTGCTTCCAAAAACTCTAATGTAAGTAAACCATTCTTCCCCAAACCATCTTGCGACGGGGATGATGTCAATTTGGGCCTCGGGGGAGCACCTTGGGGGGTCCTTATCGTATATCATTCTATATAGGGGCAAAATAACCCCATGGAAAATCTGGTAAAAATGAGGGGCAAACTGGGAATCCCATAAGATCTTGTGATAAACATGGATGGGCAATGGGTCTTGGGTAGTCCATTTCCAACCCATAACAGGAAAATTAGATACAAGACAAACAGAATCCATAATATAGGCAGACAGATAAAAAGGAGGATAGACCCTTTGAGAAAAGGATCTCTTAGACCGATAATTGACAACGGCCGTGTATAGAGTATCAGAAAGGATTTTGGCCCAATCTAGGATTTCGGCGTTAGTGGCAGCATCAATTAATGGTAGCCATTCAGATGAAAACTTGTTGATATCTGGCATCCCAAATAACCTACAGAGCATAGCCGCAGCAAAACAATATGGGGAGGTGAGGGAACCAGTGCTGTACATACCGTTTTTATCCTTCTTTAGCGGCTCATCTCTTCTAGACCATTCTTTAGTGGTGTCTGATAGATCTAGATTCTCCGCCGCGAACTTCCTAACGAATTCTGCATTATAGGTTGCTTGAGGTTCAGGAAGATGATACATAAGTTTCAAATCTTGCGCAGCAAACGATCCTACAAGCCCATGTCCATGAACTTTGAATTGTCTGCCCTTCAATTCTGCATCATCCAATATCCATTTGATCATATCTGTGTATGGTAGAATTTTGGATCTTGCAGCTATTCTGTGGAGGAATGAACATGCTAGGTCCTC
This sequence comes from Pinus tabuliformis, assembly GCA_031772625.1. Taxonomy (NCBI): domain Eukaryota; kingdom Viridiplantae; phylum Streptophyta; class Pinopsida; order Pinales; family Pinaceae; genus Pinus; species Pinus tabuliformis. The sequence continues at coordinate 820,715,233 of CM062804.1, read as the reverse complement.
CAAGGTCAACTCAGAAGAGCGTGGAGCGCCCACGACAGCAGTCACCTTCATTATTCTAGGCTTTTCTTCTTCTAGCAGCTTGTACATACCGTCCCATGTTGATATCCCTGCGTCTTTGTTGCAGGCTGTGTCTGTGTACAGGGGTGCCATCTCCTTGGTCTTCTCTCTTGCTTCGGAGCTTTGAGCTTTGTTCTTCTTTCCCATTTCGCTTTGCGTTTCTGTCTGAGTCGTCTTCGCGTTTTGTTCCTGCAGGTTACGAGTGAAATGGAAATGACTGATCCAAAAAGGTGATGGGAGAGTTTTAAATGCAAGAGATAATTCAAATATGCCACCTTACATGAAGCAAATCTCTACCAAGGCACGCGTCTTTAATCCACTTAATAACTGACAACTAATTCATTTACTATCATTAAAAGCGCATGATTTCGGGTCAGATTATAGTAAGTGGCTTTTTCTTTGAATGGCGCGCCCGAAGGATTCGTACTGAAGTGATTTATGATTTGCTGATGTAACCTCGCATGTCGCGCGATCGCTAATCGCATCATCGCAAATCGCATGGATGTGGCATCGCAGCGATCGCAATATCGCAGATCGCAGGAATTTGGTATTCACAAAATCTTGCCTGGCTCATTTCTGCGATATGCGATCTAGCGATCGGCGTTATCGCAGATCGGGGGATCTTTAAATTTTCTTTATGAGCGTTACCAATTTGCGACGCGATGTCATTATTAACACGAGGATCTTGCGCATAAAAAGGGAAATGAAGGTGTTTCATACCTTTTGCAATGCGACCTTAAGGTTTTCTCTTTTATCATAGACTTAGGTTTTAAACTATCTAAGAGGCTTTTTCCAAGCGTATGATTGTGACTTCAAAAAGAAACTCTTGCTTTTCCTAAAAAATTAACTAAGGGTCCCCATTCATCCAGTATCGTGGCTGATACTTAATTGAATAAGGGGGGGTGTTGCTGGCTACAACAATTGGCGATTCACTTGGGAGAACCAGTTATCTCTGCTTTTACATTTATGCTTTCAAACTTCCTGAGAAAAATGTCTTAAAGAAAAACTTGAACTTTATTATAAAAAGATAAAGCAAATAATACTTTAAACTGTCAATGATGTTTCGTTTCAACCTGTTTCTATTTCAATTACTTGCGTCTTCAGCTTGTGTTTGCATTTAAACCAGTCATTACTTGGTCTTGTAAAACATAAAATAAAGTCTTCTCTATGTATCAGCTCATTTTTCTTAAATATGCTCCTTTGTCGCAGGTAGAGCCTCTGCTGCCAGCAGGCGTCCATAGCCTCGACAGGGTTACCTATTACCCAGCAATGATCCTTTATCCTGCTTAAGGTTATTTACAACTTTTTCAGAGAAAAATCCTTTTTTGACACTTTTTCCTTTTTTATTCTCTAAAGAACAATGTCTTGGTTTGGTGGCCAAATTATGACACAGTCATTCACTTGATTTACACTTTTGCTGAACAAGCTGGCTCGTGATGAGACCCCTTGCCTTTTGATTGCAACAATCTTGAGTCAATGCCCTGTTTTGGTAGACAGTTTTGGAAAAGTCAGCAAGTTATAATATATGTGATCATGATAAGCCGGCTCGTGATGAGACCTCTCATTCTTTGAGATATAGCGTCTTTTTAGATTATTCCTCTGAATGCTGCGTTTTCCTTTAGCAAGGAGGAAGTCAAACTTCTTTCCTTAAGAAAGTTCTGGATGACAATGATAGGGCTGTTTTTTGGTAATGGCTGCTTTCACAGAAAAATTTTATTTTAATATTGATACCTTTCATTGTGCTGACCTAAAAACAAATTTTCCACTGAGATAGCTTTCTTTAAAGTTTTTGCAGTTGAAACTATCATCATATCTGGGTTAAAGTTCTATTGATAATAAAGATCAAATTCCTAAAAGATTTGCTGTTCGTAGAAGCAGAAGTTTCAAAAAAAAAAAAAAAAAAAATTCAATAGAGAAAAAGGTGTCTTTAGTAAATGCCAAATGTCGTTAACCAAAGCAAACATTATTATGAGAGGCGAACATTCCCTAGGGTTATGTAGAGAATATGAATAATTTTGCCTATCGATTTATTAAAAGCAAACCTAATAACCTAGCTAAATTACTCCTACTCCTATTCTAACTATATACAGGAAATAACTATGTGAAATGATATTTCCAATGGAACCATGTATTCATTTTTATTCCTAGCCGTATGAATCTTCCAAGCATGAGTAAAAAGAACCAAACTTTCCTTGGATCATAAATATTGGCCGTGGAACAGAAACATACAACCCCGATTGGAATTCTGTCTGATTTTCCTTTCTCATGAGAGCTTTTTTCCAACTGGATACCTATTGGATCATAAAAATTAGGATGAATTTCTGTTATGAATTGATGATCTCTCAATAGGAGGGATAACAAGTCATATTGCGAAAATGATTTTTTAGTTTTAATGACTTGTAACTTATTTTTTGTTAACGCTGAGTTTTTAGCGATTTCGTTTGAAATGAAAGTTCTCATATATAAATCGCTAAAACAAAATCTATCAAAAGTTTGAAAATTTAAAAAGAAATCCGATTTTGTACAAAATGAGTGCAAGTGAGAAAGAAATGATTGGGTATTTATAGAAATAGTGTTACAGCACCACTGGGATCTACTTGTAACATCTTGCTCCTCACAAGAACTGGCCGGGTTTTGTGAATCAAGAACTAGGTTATGATTGCGAACAGGGATGAAGCTTTCCTCACGATATGAATCATAGATCGGGGTATTGTCTTGGATAGTAAAATTATTCAAATGAGCTTTTACTTTGAGATGAGGATCGGCCGATATGATTTCTGATTTAAGATGTTCCTTATTATCTGACCCTAGTTGAGTTACTTGAGATAACTCAACAACATCATCATTGTCAAAGTAACTATCGCAAAAGACTCTACAGATTTCCCTAGGTTCCTCTTTTTCATTATATGTTTTCAGACAAGGGAGGTCAGGAAGCTCTTGTTTGACATTGATCAGAGGTTGTGCTAAAGCGGTCTCTTTATCTTGAAAACCTAATGATGAGTCGTTTGAATAACCCTCTATGTTTTTTGAGATATGCTTAATATTGAGAGGGGAAACATTGTCATCACTAAAAACATCGGGATAAAGAGAAAAATGTGAATCTGGAATAGTGCATTTAAAAACATCATGAAGAAAATTTTGTTCATCAGATTCATCATAAACATCGGGCTTTAGATCATACCTTTGTGCGCTGATACTTTCTGAAAGAGAAACAGTTGGTTGATCTAACCTTGGCATAGGCATTCGTTGATTTGAAATGATATTGTCTGACTTTATGTCAGAGTCATCTTCTGGTTCCAAGGTAGTTTCCCTTTGAGCATTTTCATCTTTATTTTCTGGTATTAGAGCATGCATGACTCCTAGGCTTTGCAGATTCTCTTCATTATGGATGATCTATGTATTTGACTTGAAATGCTCATCTATATTAGAAGAAAACGAAACAAAGGTCGAGCTAATTTCTGCTTGGTCAGATAAAGGAGGTAGGAAATACTCATCATAATCTGAAGATTCTTCATCTGTGAGCTCATCCTCGAGATCACACTGTAGACATTTGAGATGAAATCGCATATTGAAATCCCTTACGGGTTCATCTTGTTTCCGTAGATAATCAATTTCATCATATACCTGGTCATAGTCATAACAATCAAATTCCAAGATGAAAGTCCTAACGAATTGGTCCCAGCTGTGGATTGATGCAACTGGGAGGGTTCTGCACCATTTTCTAGCTTCCGCTGTAAATGTAAGAGTAAAAATCCTGCACAAAACGCCTTCATCAATTCTCTGAATGTCAGAACTCGAAACTTTTTGAATGAACTGAAGGGCATGATTAAATGCAGAAGAATCATTCTTACCGTTGAATTTTACCTGAGACAAGAGTCTTACCACATCTGGTGGAGTGTTGGAAGAGGTAGGAACATGGATGCAACTCCAAATAGGAATTCTATGAGCAGCCATCCTGTTTCAAGATTTATAATTTGGAAAACATTCCAACAGACACTATGCTTCAGGCCCTCCTTCTAGCGCCAAATATGTTGAGGGCCCTGAAATCGGGTCAACAACAAGGGTGATACCCACCCGGTCCGGAACCTGGTTAGCGGCTCCTTGCCCGTTTGGTGTAGCGGGTCCGACTGGGGATAATGGGACCAGCTTCCCAATCTAAAGGTTATGTGTGTGTGTGTGTAGATTTTGATTATGTTGATTTTGAAAGTATTTTAAAGCTGACTCAAATCTAACTAGTAAACAGATTCTATATTATTGCAATCTAATGAAAACAACATATCTAATCTACACTAACCCGAGACATGTCTCTTATATTATGCGATCTAAAAAGATTTCGAACAATAACTGGTAATAAACATCATTCAGTTATCATAAGAATATGAACCATTTAAGATAAACCATTCTGCATAAGAAGTTAGGAAAAATAGTTGTGAACAGCATATCGCATAATAAATCATTCATATGTCAAGCACAAATAAATGATCCCACCGTACAGAAGTGCCAAATGGTAACCCAAACATCCATACATTAACATATAAACAACTAAAACTGCATATCGCTTTAAGAATATAAGCAGAAATTCGTCAAGAGATAAAAGTACCATTTATGACTGATTTTCACTCACAAACTTCAAGCAATAATGATTTATCTCTACTTACTTCTAACATCTACTAAGAGTACAGAAGTGCAACATCAGTAGCAGACATTAAAATGCAAACATAAGTAAATCTCGATCCTTCCATTCATCAAAACCTCCTCTGAGGGTGCAGAAGTGCATGTTCCGAGGACAAGTTTTTGACAAATTTCTGGACCCTTCTCCAATGCAATGAGAAGGGTTAAAATACTACTTCCTAATTCTAATAATAGTATCATTACAAATTTTAGGATACGGTTTTCAAATAACCGTCCTTTTTCTAATCTAGTTAAAAGAGAAAAAACAACATTCTAAATGAAATCATTTGTGAACTTGGTCTTTGAAGTTGCAAGTGTCCAGCATAGGCTTGAGAAGAGTCGGCTGGCTGATTTCTGCACTGAGCTGGGCTGCGAAAACGGCATCTATGAGAGCTGGCGCTACCTTCTCGGCTGCGTTCCTAATGCACTTCACCGTCATCCATTGGCTGTGTGGTTTAACCAAGTACGTCCAGTAACCTTCCCAATTCAGCCTAGCCAATGCTTGGATTGCTTTCCCTTTTGCTTGCGCTTTCTGCCTCCATTCTGTCTCCAGTTGCAACTTGCTTGGTAGGTACCCCAGGGTAGTCTCTATAATTAAATTGGCCCTGTGTAAATTTTCATTTACACAGTCGATAAGAATGCTCGCTTGTGTCGCCGCTGTCTCTGCTGCTTGCTCCGCCTGCGTGATTTGTTCGTCCCATTTATTAAAGAGCAGCTCCTTATGATTTTCATTAATCCTGGGTGCTCCTACTCTTTTCCCTTCCTCATCATCTTGCCAATTTAGATATTATGTCACCTTCTTGTCGTTCTGATCATAGTCGCTCCGCAATTCCACCACCTGACTGGTGATTTTATCGCTCAGCTCACAAAAGTGCCTCCACTGTGATATTTTACGTCCCAACTCTTCCTGTTGCTGCAGTAGTTGCTCGTTCAAGCTGATGGACTCTGAAATAAACTCTGCCAGTTTTGGATCATCTTTATGCATTTCTTGCACCGTATGCAGTTGTTTTTCTTTTTCTTCAAGACTTTTCTGGTAGCCTATCTGCATCTGTTGAAAGTCTTCCTGTAGCTTTTCTAGCTGTCTGGAAGCTTCAGTGTTCGCATTGGCTTGTTGCAACTGTTGTTGTAGCAGTTGTATATGATTTTCTTGTTCCTTTAAGAGTTGCTGAACTTCAGAGGCCTTGTCAATAGTTGCAGAAGCATATGCTCCTGCAATCTGAGACAGCTTCGTGAGATTTTCGGTAGGATTATTATTTGGGTCTTTCCACAAGACGTCCAGATGTTCAGCACTTTGAGACAGTGTATTCTCAAGCTTTCTCTTCTTTCTTTGTCTCCTTACGACTGCTTTGTGTTGGGGGCTATAGAATACATCCAGTGGGGGAATTTCTTCTATGTTAAGTAGAAGTTCTGAGGCTGGAGCGATAGGAAGGTGTTCAGCTTCTGTGGTGCTACTGACCATGGTCGAAACGACTTCTTGCACCACCTGTGTATTGCTCACAGGTGTCTTCGGGACTTGCCCTTCAAGATTAATTAATTCATTGAAGGTTTCCCACTCTTTATCTAGCTCTGTTGTGACAAGGGGTGCTTCGATGACAGGAGGGGGGACATCTCTTGGTGGTGAGGCGATAACTTGCTGCTGAGACATTGCACTCGACTGAGCTGTGTCTTTGGTCATTTCTTCGTTTTTTCTTTGTTCGTGACCAGACTCTTTAGGATGCTCAGATACTTCTTGTGCGGCGTTGGACTTAGACCTGGAAGTGCTGGTGTTTTCACTCAGGCTGATGCTCGGAGTCGGTTCTCTAGTAGGTATTCGCAGCTTCTCTAGTGGAATACTAGCCAGCCTTCTTTCTCTGTATAACGTGAATTTCTGGAGGTCACCTGAAGACAACCTCGACTGAGCTTCCTGCAAAATTTCTTTGAGCGAGCTCTTACTCTGAAAGAGATCATCAAACAGATCTTTCTTTCCAGAGAACACTCTTATCTTGACGTTCGTTGTGAATTCTTGGGCCACATTATTTGGGTCGAATGGCCTCGCTGGGAACTTAAATAATTGAAGACACGTCACATTCTCCACCTCGCCAAAAGCGTGTCCTACATCGAACAAAGAGAAGGCCCCACAAGTGACGGGAAATTGAGGCCAAATGGCCTTCTTCTTGTCCTTTAGGTCCTTGGTTAAACCGCCTTCAGAACAGGTTTGATAAGCGATTTCCCGGGCCAAAAGTTTATCAGGGATATATAGGGTAAGGACATGTGGAGGTACAGTGCTTCCAAAAACTCTAATGTAAGTAAACCATTCTTCCCCAAACCATCTTGCGACGGGGATGATGTCAATTTGGGCCTCGGGGGAGCACCTTGGGGGCTCCTTATCGTATATCATTCTATATAGGGGCAAAATAACCCCATGGCAAATCTGGTAAAAATGAGGGGCAAACTGGGAATCCCATAAGATCTTGTGATAAACATGGATGGGCAATGGGTCTTAGGTAGTCCATTTCCAACCCATAACAGGAAAATTAGATACAAGACAAACAGAATCCATAATATAGGTAGACAGATAAAAAGGAGGATAGACCCTTTGAGAAAAGGATCTCTTAGACCGATAATTGACAACGGCCGTGTATAGAGTATCAGAAAGGATTTTGGCCCAATCTAGGATTTCGGCGTTAGTGGTGGCATCAATTAATGGCAGCCATTCAGATGAAAACTTGTTGATATCTGGCATCCCAAATAACCTACAGAGCATAGCCGCAGCAAAACAATATGGGGAGGTGAGGGAACCAGTGCTGTACATACCGTTTTTATCCTTCTTTAGCGGCTCATCTCTTCTAGACCATTCTTTAGTGGTGTCTGATAGATCTGGATTCTCCGCCGCGAACTTCCTAACGAATTCTGCATTATAGGTTGCTTGAGGTTCAGGAAGATGATACATAAGTTTCAAATCTTGCGCAGCAAACGATCCTACAAGCCCATGTCCATGAACTTTGAATTGTCTGCCCTTCAATTCTGCATCATCCAATATCCATTTGATCATATCTGTGTATGGTAGAATTTTGGGTCTTGCAGCTATTCTGTGGAGGAATGAACATGCTAGGTCCTCCAAGGTCAACTCAGAAGAGCGTGGAGCGCCCGCGACAGCAGTCACCTTCATTATTCTAGGCTTTTCTTCTTCTAGCAGCCTGTACATACCGTCCCATGTTGATATCCCTGCGTCTTTGTTGCAGGCTGTGTCTGTGTACAGGGGTGCCATCTCCTTGGTCTTCTCTCTTGCTTCGGAGCTTTGAGCTTTGTTCTTCTTTCCCATTTCGCTTTGCGTTTCTGTCTGAGTCGTCTTCGCGTTTTGTTCCTGCAGGTTACGAGTGAAATGGAAATGACTGATCCAGAAAGGTGATGGGAGAGTTTTAAATGCAAGAGATAAATCAAATATGCCACCTTACGTGAAGCAAATCTCTACCAAGGCGTCTTTAATCCACTTAATAACTGACAACTAATTCATTTACTATCATTAAAAGCGCATGATTTCGGGTCAGATTATAGTAAGTGGCTTTTTCTTTGAATGGCGCGCCCGAAGGATTCGTACTGAAGTGATTTATGATTTGCTGACGTAACCTCGCATGTCGCGCGATCGCTAATCGCATCATCGCAAATCGCATGGATGTGGCATCGCAGCGATCGCAATATCGCAGATCGCAGGAATTTGGTATTTACAAAATCTTGCCTGGCTCACTTCTGCGATATGCGATCTAGCGATCGGCGTTATCGCAGATCGGGGGATCTTTAAATTTCCTTTATGAGCGTTACCAATTTGCGACGCGATGTCATTATTAACACGAGGATCTTGTGCATAAAAAGGGAAATGAAGGTGTTTCATACCTTTTGCAAATGCGACCTTAAGGTTTTCTCTTTTATCATAGACTTAGGTTTTATACTATCAAAGAGGCTTTTTCCAAGCGTATGATTGTGACTTCAAAAAGAAACTCTTGCTTTTCCTAAAAAATTAACTAAGGGTCCCCATTCATCCAGTATCGTGGCTGATACTTAATTGAAAAAGGGGGGGTGTTGCTGGCTACAACACATCTTTCATCCTCAGGTTTTACAGCTTTTTCCGCAGGAACAGTTTATTCACCAGAGACTTAGATTGGTACAAAGTCCCTAACTTGTCCCACAAAGCCTTCACCGTAGCTTCCCCTGATACATTCAGCAATACTAAATCCAGACACACAATCGTATTGTGCTCTTTGCCTTCCATCCAAATTTTTCCATTCTTCGTCGGACACTCTCGTTGGTTTAGTACCCAAATCTACTGTGATCCACTGATATTTATCCACCAACAAATCCTCAATCTTGAGTTTCCACAACTCAAAACTTTGACCATTAAATTTCTCGATCTCTATCTTTCCACTGCTCACCATCTTCTTTCACCAACATAATCGATCTTGCAGATCTCCCACTGAACAGAGTCTACCATAGGCCCGAGTGAAACCCCTCAACAACAAAGGCATCCCCTTGAAGCCAAAACAACTCTAATTCCAAATGTAGTTTTTAACCCTGTACAGAAATTACCTGCATACGAATTCTAAAACACATAAAATAAACAATGCGAGACCATAACACATATACACAAATATTTTCCCCGGATCCAAAAACCGGGACTACCACCTTAATTTTTCATTATGTTCCTTTCGATGTTACAATACATATTTATACATGCCGAAGCATCCAATACCATGGACCGAAAAACCATCGCGTCCAAAACCATGGACCGAAAACCATCGCGTCCAAAACCATCTGCAAAAATCATGCACAAACCCATAGGTGGGTCTACCCAACCTAACATAGGGTACAAAACCAAAATTTTCAGGGGCACTGCCGCAGACGCCATAAAGTGGGGTTATGGGTATGCCTCAAACCCCCTGTGACCCCCCCCACCTCGCTACACAATCGGCGCAACAAAGGGGCGGTGGAGCCCCAGTTAACTACATGGGCTAGTCGTGGAAAGAATATAACACAACCCAACACATTCAAGCTCAGAGGAGAAGAACCCTATGGAGCCTACTCCATAACTGCCTTACATATTAATTTTTTATTTGCATGAGGACATGCAAAAAGGTTAGTTGGGGGCTGATGTTGGGCCTCACAATTGTCATAATTCCCTTATCCTATTTCTTAGTTTTAATATTGTTTTCTTGTATTTTTCTTATATTTATGATACATTAACTTATATAACATAGGTTTTAGAAGGAATTAATTTAATTTTACTATTTCTCCTTTTTGATGAACTATTTTGATTGCAAAAAGTGTTATTTACTCATGGTTGAATCTTTACTATGAACAAGGGATTTGTGACAGTTGGCACTTGATGTTGTTTCCTGAGTTGTTCATGGTAAAATTGGGATAGTGTGATGTTGTCTCAACCAACTATAGCAGATCAAGCGAGGTCGATTCTTATCTAAGTAAATATGTTAGGGACAAAGCCCTTGGTTTTCTCATCTGGGTGATATTAAGACTCTTTTGTAACTAAAAACGAGCATCCTAAGAATATTTAGATTCTCAGGATTTCCCTTTTTTTAACTATTTATTGTTTTTATCTCCCTCTATTGTGGTATAAAGATGGGGGCTTGTGTCCCGAAAGAGAGATTTCTTTAATTTTTCATACATTTGATAGAATTGTTGAAAGCATTGATTGTAATCGTTCTTTCATAATATAGTGCAAGTTTCTACTATTGAGAGTTAATTTATTATTCTTATTTTTTCTACAAGGCAGTCTGACTCTAGTAGTTTGACTGGCTCCTGAATGAGGTGTTGTCTTCATTTGTATCACTAGATCTGCAATTTATCTCTTTATGTTGATCATTTATTTGATAGATTAATTGCAAGTTGTATGTTATACTTTAAGTAGGGACAATATTGATAGTCGTAATATTGATTTGCGGGGATTGTTCTTTTAGATAGTTGATTTATAATCATTGTTGCTTTATTGTTGTTCCCTGAAGGTTATCTCTAGATCATTGATGTTTTTGCACTAGTTCGGCTTCTTTTCCTATTATTTTTTCTTTTCTATTTCACAAAGTATAGTTTTCTAGTGTTGTTCCTTCAATTACGTGATTGCGTTTCTTAAGTAACAACTTAGCATTCAATAGTTTTTCCTTGTTGTTTCTTATGAAGAGTAATTAGAATTTGATATTTCTAAATGGTTTCTAGAAGATATAGTTTATCTGAAAGATAGATCTTTTCAATGCATATTTCAAGTTAGTGATTGCCTTTTTCATTACAATTCATTTGCGCCTGTTGTTAGAGAATTAGTTACTGTTAGTTTCGACACTATATCTTGCATATACTTTGCAGACAACCTTGAAATAACCAGATGAAACCTCAGGTTGACAATTTAATATGTGGTAGTTAGTTGCTTCTTTAGAACAATTAATTGTCCCAACAATATGTCTTCAACCATATTCTAAACCTAAACTTTTCAAGCTAGAAGATTAATCATATATAGATCTCTCGATGGTTGGATGCATATGACTATCCTCTTCCACCTTTGACTTGAAAAAACCAAATCAAATGGTAAGGGCTTGTTTAGAAAGCTCATTTCCCTTGACATTTAATTTCCTATGTGATGAAAAGAAAACTTAGATAAATTTTGATTAAGCTCTTTAATTCTTTCTATTAGTGGAGATAGGGTCAAAATATGCATATTGTTTTTATCATTTACCTAGTCCTTGACTAGTTCTGAATCTCGCAGTATCTGGATTTGAGCAGTACCTTTCTCAATGGTTAATCTCACCAGCATCTAAAATGCACTTAAACTCTTACCAATTGTTGGTACCTTACCCCAATGCAACTTTGAAATAGAAATTATGTTTTTTGTTTTTGTTGGAAATAACACATGTATAACACCACAATTCGCCAGAATTTATTAGAAATTTATAGCTCGCACATTTCATAGCCATTAATATAGTAGATGATGATAGTTCTTGACAGTAGAGGTGTTTTGTTTATAATGAATTATTTATTTTATTATAGGTTTTTCACATTCTTGGTGACACGTGTTATACTGCCAAATATTGTGGGTTCATTAAGGCCTTTCCTCCTTGGAAATTAGAAGTGTTGTCATCTTCATTTTATAGGACATTTTTCTTCAGTTGATATTATTTACTGAATATTACAATTGTGCGCTTATATTGTGGATAATTTTAGGTCGTATTCATAGTTTTGAAAGGTAATTAAATGGTGTCATTGGTTGCCATGTGACAAATTTTGGTGCCTTAAGAACAATTTTTATGACTTATAAGAGAGATGTTTTTCAAAAACTTATTAAAGAGGAGTTTTTTGTTTATGAAATTAGGTATACAAGGGTATTTAAAAGGTTTGGAACAATTTCATTAAATTTGTTCGAGAAGGAGGTGTATGTAAAGAAATAAGAATGATTACATGGGGAGTTGTAAGAAGAAGAGCATCTTCCTTTCTAAGTTAAGGGTGTAAAAGGACAAAGTATATCTTCCAAAATTAACCATCTCTCATAGTCTCAGTTGTTGGGTATATGCTATTTTTTATGTCAACCCAAGGATGGTTGGGTAGACCTAAGGAAGGGGGGAGGGCCCAAGGACAGTGAGTGAACCTACCCATGGTTTTGTGCATGGTTTTTGGCATGGTGGTTTTACCCATGGTATTTTGTAGATTAGAAAATGGATTATAAGAAGATAATGTAATACCATTTTGTAAATAAATATTGGTGTTCTCGACATTGACGAAGTGAAGAATTACTTCCTATCAAATCTCACTCTTGGAAGTGAAGTTGATCAAACTCCCTACGAATGAATATGTTGAATTCCCATCCTTCATTTTGTTTATTAGTTGTAAATTCGATCAACTTCCCACCCCTATAGCCTACAAAACTTGTGGCATTATTTTTGTTTAGTTTTTTTATACTCAAATATTTAGGTGTAAAATGGAATGTTACAACCCTCTAGCCAATGTAAAGGATCACTTGTGGAAGTAAATGGTAGATAAGCCTGGAACTGAGCCTAAATAAGAAATGATTGTGAAATTAGTATATATAGGAGATAATCTCCTATTTTTTAGAATTTGCGGTGCAATGCATTTCCATTATTCTAGTTCCCTGTTAGCAGGTACCCAGTTCAAATCTTCGAGCTAGATGCACTAATCTACACCAATAATTTTACTAGAGATTCCATGCATCCCTTGGGTTACCTGATAGGTTTTTTCTTGGAAAACAAATTATCATTATTCTACTTGGAATTTTCAATCCCCATCTATTTTTAGCATATTCATAATAAACTATGCTATTTTGGGTTTATAAGACATTACAAGTGGTTTTAGAGAATTGGGTATTGATTACATGACTCTATAGAAGACACTCTACCAATGCTCTTTGACATATATTTTCTACTTGACTTTCATATTAACTAAGATAAATCGAGAGAAATCTAACAAAAAAAATCTTACATTGGTACAATGGAGTTTGAGATTTGAATACAAAAGTGTTTGAACCTCCATACAACCAAAAATATACAATAGTAAATAGAGAGAGAACTACTTACCAAGTCCAGGGGTTTACCTTAGCTCATATTTCATATGTGACTACCTAGCTAGTATAGCATCATCTGAATCTTGCGGCTGTGACATGACATCAATATTTGTTTCTCTATACACTTTAGGAACCTCTTGTCGAGAGTTTGGTGTAGCCTTCAAAACATCTAGATCAACTCCTTTCTTAACTATAGGAACTAAACCAAGTGGGAATAGAACCACTGGGCTAACACTGGAAGCACTCCCATTCTCTGCCACTAGAAGCACAACTCTCGCCTTCTCAATTTCCTTAATATCCCCATTAGCATTCATAACTCCTTTCTCCAAATCCACCACTCAATGAGCTGAAGTCGCTAGAGGAGAGGAGGAGACTTGGGAACAATGTCATTGGTCCCTGCATCAAGATTATGACTGATCTCAAAATCACCAAAGGTGCTAATAATTTCATTAGACATATTACTTCTAAATCTAATCCTCATAGACCAAGTCTTCAACACTTTAGGGTTGTTATTTGTATCATGGGGTAAGGGTTCCATTCTTGATGGCCATAACCCAGGCCTGCTCTTGCCCTGTAAATTCTTTGATATGTTCTTAGTTCCTCTAGTATGCACTAAAACCATTTCCCTCACTAAGTAAGAAACACCAAATGCAGCTTCACTTCATTACGTGAAAACCTTCAACTGTGTTTAATCACGTTATTATCTGTATATAGCCAGATTTCTCATATCATTGTCCATCTGTAACTATAAATTATGTTGGATGTCATGATCTAGGGGATGTTTTACTAAAAATTTAGAACTAATGCCATGTCGTAACTCACGCAAATTATTTATAAAAAAATCGAAAAAGATAGAGCAAATCCAAAGCTATATTCTAATGTTCCTAATAAATCCTTTAAGGCTTATACATTAACAAGTATACTCATAATTTTAACCTCATGGGACCATGGTTTAGTGGAAAACAAATTGTGTATACAATGTATATATTGATCGTAAAAGAGCACAAGAAATCATTACCAAAAAAAATGGTATTTGGTCTACCAAAGCATCAGTGGGAGCATCTAAGTAGCCCTGCCAACCCAGGCCATGAACTGCAATATGGTTTTGAAAAAGAAAGACACTTTGAGAATGAAAAACATATACACATAGATAAAGTCTATGGATGTGTGAGTTTCTTGTGAAAACAAGGCCTTTTAAATACCCTTTTTTAATAAATATTTTGTTAATTGATCCGAACTTAAACAAGAATGCAACAGAATATAGATATAACCATAAATACAAAGTTGCGGCATACATAACACCTCATTTCATTAATATCAAATAACTAAAATATGCTTGCATATAGGATGGAAATAAACTAGCTAGGGCGATGGTAGCTTATCTCTCAGAAGAGATGTGGTGGCTACATGCCTCTGAATTGTTTTACAATGAGGCTCAAAGACTTATTTATTATTAACAAACAATAAAAAATCCTAAACATCCAAAACCTAACCCTAGGAGATGAAGCGCCAAAATTGTGGGCCTCATTTGGGTAAATTGGTACATCAACTTCCCGGGATCGTAACTTTGGCATATGATTTTCGTTTAGTTATCATAATACCTTGTTTCAAAGATCTCAATGAGTAGGTCGAAAACAATCAAGTGAATTCATTTGGGACTTTTTTAGTCTCTCTATTTTCCCTAAAAATGTCTTTTAGTCCCTCAAAATGGCTCTGAAAGTTTAGGACCCAAAAAATTGCCAAAAATTGTAAGTTGTGCTACAATTAAGGAAACTGAAAAGAAATAATGGTGCGAATCCAAGTGGAATAGGTAGGTGGCCACCAATATCCACCTGGATCATTCCTCCCTCCTTAGTAAGCAATGGTCCCCATTGCATTGAGTGCCTCCATAAGATGGGGAAACTTAGGTTGAACTTGGTCCCTAGTGAACCACTTACCTTGGTGTAGGAGTTGGCTTGCTTTAATAACGTGATATAGTTGGATATTCTACTAGCGAGTGTTCTTGATCTGCATGTCCATGATCCAATCAGTGGCGGCATGTTCCATGAAGCCTGGGTTAATCTTTGTTGGTGTGAATTATTCTGCAACGTCTGATGTGTTCAGTAATGGTGGAAAGTATGGTCAAAGTCAGTCCACATTGAACACTAGGTGCAGGCCCAGGAATGGTATAATATTGAGTGCAAAATCATTGTCCCCTACAACCTTAGTGATGGTGTAAGGCCCATATCGAAGTGAAAAATCTTGCAGTGGGGCCCAGCGAGGCGCTCCTTCTGCAAATGTAACCAAACTTTGTCACCCACCTGGAACTTGTGTGGCACCCAATGGTGATCATGATGATGCTTGTACTTAGCATTGGCTCTGTCCAATATGTCATGGACCTGCCAGCAGATGTGATGAATGTGCTCAATGAAATTTTTAGCCCTGTCAGCTTCGAAGTGGACATGATTCGAATCTGCCTGAGTAACTGCAAATGGTATGGCCACATCAATGGGGCATAGTGGATGGAATCCTAACCCCACCTAAAAGGGGTTGTGGCCAGTTGAACTATGGAGAGCTCTGTTATATTTGTGTTGGACATAAGCAAGGATTTCATCCCATGTACATGGATGCTTTGAGTTGTACATACGTAGAATGTGTATGATCATCTTGTTAACGACCTCTGTTTGTCCATTAGTTTGGGGTGGAAAGTCGTGGACTTAGTGAGCTTGGTATCTAGCATCGACCAAAGACTTGACAAAAATTTACTTAGGAACCTTTTGTCCCGATCTAAGATAATGGACTGTGGGATCCAAAAGTGTACCCATACTCATTCAAAGAAGAGCTTAGCAGTGCCTTTTGTTGTGATACTCTTCATGCAGGATGCCAAAATGGCCATTTTAGAGAATCTATCGACAACCATGAAAATGCAGTCATTGTCGTGCTTAGTAGAAGGAAGCCCGACATGTAATCCATGGAGATGGATTCCCAAGGTTGACTAGGAGTAGGTAGAGGAGTGTATAGGCCTTTATTCTTAATGGTTGGTTTGGAAATGGCGTAGGCAGTGCAAGATGTGATGTACTTCCCAACATCATGTCAAAGGTTCGTCCAATAAAAATACTTCTACAACACTTCCATTGTTTTCTCTACTCTCAAATATCCAACGACCTGACTATAGTGTTCCTCCCAAATCATCTTGGCATGCTCACTTGAATGAACACAGAGGTGTCCCAAGTGGCATAACAGTGCATCCTGGAGGTGAAAATTTGGAACTTGCTTTCCTTCGAGGAGCGTCTAGTATGTGTTGTCGAACTCTGGATCGTTCTTGTAAATATGCGGCTACCCTGAAGTCTCGTGCCTATAAGAGTCAAGCACAATGGTAAGCGTCATGACCGATGGTGGGCTGAAGCATTCCACAACATTATTGGTGTTGCCCTTCTTGTACTTAATGTTCAATGGAACAATTGTAGGTATGTGGACCATTTCTAATGGTGATTATTCTGCAACATCCCTTGTGCCTGTATGAACTACAGGGGTCAGTGGTCTGTGTGGATGACCATTTCCTTCCCCATAATGCAATGCTTCCATTGTCAGTAGGCCTACACAATGGAATACATCTCCTTTTCATAGGTGGGGTACTTTCGAACTATGTCTGAAAGTGTCTCACTGTGATATGCCACCGAATTCGCCTGCTGAGTAAGAACTACACCAATAGAATAGTCAAAGGCATCCATCTCAAACTCAAATGGTTTTTGTAGGTATGATAATGTGAGCAATGGTGTAGAGCAGAGGTGATGCTTCAACTTAGAAAATGTCTTCTGTTTGGATTCATACCAAAATAACTTTGCTTTCGCTTTGCTCTTGGTGACTTGACTTAAATTCCAAGTGATATGAGAGAACCCCAACACGAACTTGCGGTAGAAATTGGCAAGACCAAGAAAGCTACAGAGCTTTGTTAGATTCGTTGGGGCTAGCCAATCCTGAATTACTTGTACCTTGGCTGGGTCCACATGAACACCTGATCATCAATGATGTACCCCATATACTGAACCTAGGTCATACTAAAAGTGCATTTCTCCAAATTGTCTCACAACTTGTGTTTCACAGGGTTTGGAGGACTTGTTGAATATGGTGGAGATGCTCTGACCAACTCTACCTAAATATCAGGATTTCATCCAAATAAACCACCACAAATTAGTTGGTGAAGAGTCACAAGATGTCATCCATCAACCTCATGAAGGTTGCGGGGGAATTCGTCATCCCGAAAGGCATGACCAATCATTTGAAAAGGCCCTCCTTGGATTCGAAGGTAGACTTTGATACATTAGAGGGTTCAATTGGTACCTAGGGATAACCAGACTTCAATTCAATCTTTCTTAAATATTTGGCCCCCTTGAGCTGGTCCAAAAGATCATCAATCCATGGGATTGGATACATGTTCCATAGGGTGATCTTGTTCAGTGCCCGATAGTCAATACAGAGTCTCTAGGTCCAATCCTTCTTCTGTACCAACACGATTGGGCTCCCACAAGGTGATGAACTTGGCTTGATGTGCCATTTCTACAGTAAATCTTGAATCTGCCTCTTGATTTCATCGTTCTCCAGAGCAAAGTGTTAATAGATCGATCCATTGGGTAGCAGTGCGCCCGGGGTTAGATCGATGGAATGCTTGACCTTACAGTGTAGAGGTGCCCCTGTGGGGGAGGTGAAAATGTCCCTATACACCTCCACGACCTTGTCCATCTGTTGTTTCATGTGGAGGAGCTCTGTCTAGAGGTTGTGGCCATAATATTCTTCTTTCCCTAAGGGTGAATCATAAGGAAAAAAATCTCGATCTGGGAAACGATCTTACTTCATTTCTTCATAATGATCAAAGAGAGGATGGTAGGTGGTGCTACCTTCAGTATCCTGTACAATTTATTTCCTAAAGTAATAATAATGGTGAAAGGCCTATACTCATACATAGCATGTCATTTCCACAAGTATGGTTGTCCCAATAATAAGTCACAAACTTCAAGAGGAGAAACATCACATAATACCTCATCTATGCAGGGCTTGATGTTGTAGAAAAGGCAGGACTGCGCGCTAACATGGAGATCTCATCCTTGGTGAAGCCACGATAGCGTATGGTTGTAGGTGTGTTGTGGTTGGTGGGCCCAGCCACTTCACAACCTTCGCTGAAATGAGGTTCTTTTGGCTCCCACTGTCGACAATGAACTGCAATGGATAACCCTTCACCTACATTTGTGAGTGAAAGAGGTGCTCCCCCTCCTCTGGATCCTCAATCTCATTCTTTTGGATCTTGGTTGTGGCAACGATGGCATATGCTTCCCTTTGTCATTTCCCTTGTTGAGTTCTGACTCAAAGTCAACACATGCATCTGATTTGGAAGCCTTTAGCTCGGCCACCAGTGATAGCTTGGCCTAACACTCACATGTATTGTGAGTGGGGCTCTTATCGAACTCACACCATTTCCCTGTTTCCTTCTTTGTCTTTGTGGTGTTTTTATTTGCTTGTAGCTTTAGCGGGTTGTCTTGGGTCACTTCACCTTGGATTTGTCCTTTGTTCTGCAGTTTGGGGGCACTTTTCCTTGCTTCAGATTCACAGATCCAAAGTATCGCTTCTTTTGTTTAAATTTTTGCTCGACCTTGACAGCGTATTGATAGTTCATGCCGAGCGAGGAGATATCTAGGAACTCCATATCGTCCTAGATGTAATTGTGTAGACACTCGTGGTACTTGAGTACCAAATGTCGCTCAGAATCCTTGATACCCAACTTTGTGCGAAGGGTATGAAAAATATTTGTGAACTCTGACACATCCTGGTCCCTTCCCTGTTGAAGCCTAGTCCACATAATGTATTTACCCTCATATCTCTCGACAGGGTAATACTACTCCTTGATTGCATCCTGGAAAGAATTCCAAGTGGGTGTGGCTGAAAATAGTGAGGGTGCACTCTCGTCCCTCTTCTCACAGTAGGTTTCCCACCAGTCCTTGACATGGGAGGCGACTTTGAGGAGTGCAAAAGTAATATTTTCCCCGGTTGGAAAAATCATGAACCGAAAAATATTATTTTAGTAGATTTAACCATTTATCTACGGCATATGCATCTATCTGACCTTCAAATGCAGGGATGTCAGAGTTAACTTGCACCTTAAAGGGTGTGGCGCTTCCAGAGTAGCTGCTAGAAGAAGATGTGTCACTTGTGGGTAGCCGTTGAAGGATCTGGGCAAAGTTGTCCATCATCGCATTCCTTTATTGCTCAAGGGATTCTTCGAGAAATATTTTGAAAGGATCTCCTACCCCCTCATCTTTCTTTTCTTTTCCATGGGAGGTCGTTGGGATTTGCAAGGCTGGCCTTGCAAAGGTTCAACCAATTCGATCCTAACTTCTTATACCTTGACATCGTTGGGAACATGCAAAGAAAAACAAAGAAAGAGCAAACCGCTCTGATACCACTAATCTGAACTTAAACATGAATGCAACAAAATATAGATATAACCATAAATACATATTTGTAGCAGAAATAACACTTCATTTCATTAATATCAAATAACTAAAGTATGCTTACTTATAAAATGGAAATGAACTAGCTCGGGCAATGGTATTTTATCTATCAAAAGAGATGTGGTAGTTGCATGCCTCTGAATTATGTTACAATGAGGCTCAAAAGCCTATATATTATTGAGAAACAATGAAAAACCCTAAACATCCAAAAGCCTAACCCTAGGAAATGAAGTGCCAAAACTGTGGGTCCCGTTTTGGTAAATCAGTATATAAAATTCCCAAGGTCATAACTTTGGCATATGATCTCCGTTTGGCTATATAATACCTCATTTCGCATATCTCGAAGAGGGGTCCGAAAACCAACAAACAAATTGGTTTGGGACTTTTCCGGCCTCTCTATTTTCCTAGTAATCATCTTTTAGTCCCTAAAAACAACTCCAGAAGTTCAGGACCCGAAAAACTGCCAAAAATAATAAGTTGTGCTACAAATAAGGAAAATGAAAAGAAACAACGATGGGGATCCAAGTCGAATAGGAAAGTGGCCACCAATATCCACCTAGATCATTAATGTCTAACCATTTAGAACGTCGATATTTGACAATTGGCCTAGCTAATGTTGTATATCCAACAAAATCTGAATGTTCAACAGATATTTGATGAACATTCAATTATTTTCATATACATGGAAAAAAAAAATTATTGTTAGATATCTAATGAAACATTAGTCATATATCTCGTGTTTCATTAGATATCCGATAATAATTGTGTTTGTCGGATATTCAACGAACATCGAGGCATTTAAAAAATATATTTACAAAAAAAACAAGTAAAATCTGATAATACGACTGAACTTTCATAGTACAGTGTCTACCATATGTACTAGTGTAGGGATGTGTTCCAAGCGCTTAAAGGGCTACTGACAAAGAGGGAAGTGGACAATAAGATCCAATTATTTTCGAACTCCCCATTTCCAAACATTGTGTTTTGCATGCAATCTAATATAGAAGCAAGTGAGGTGAAGAATTAGTTGCAATAACTATTAGAACAAAGTGCCATTCAACTAAGTACCTCACCATGTGGGTCACCCATCATCATTGTGCCAAAGAAGGATGGGACTTGGAAGGTGTGTATTGATTACAAGGTGTTAAACAAAATTATGTTCAAGAATAAGTACCCCCTCCCAATGATATATGGTCTACTAGATCAACTGGAGCAAGTCAAATATTCCACCAAGTTGGACTTAAGGTCTGAATATCCCCAGGTTTGAGTCAGGAAAGAAGATAAATACTACCTTCAAAGCTAGGCAAGGTTTTTATGAGTGGCTAATCATGTCAATACACTACACAATGCATCGAATACATTTATAAGGTTAATGAATGATATATTTTTCCCTTTTATATATTCATTTGTTATCACCTATTTGGATGATATATTGGTATGCAATGTTACCTAGGAGGAGCACATATCACATTTAATGTAGGTACTACAAACTTTAAAGAAGCACCAATTCTAGAAAATCTCAAGAAGTGTGAGTTTGCACAACAATATTTGATGTATCTAGGATATGTGATATGTGGAGAGTTGAAGCTAGATCTTAACAAGATGGAGGCCATCATGAAGTGGCCAATTCCTATTAATGTTTTTAAGGTCAAGAGTTTCATCAGGGTAGAATAGTACTTGAAAAAATTCATAAGCTATTTTTTGTTAGAATATTAGATCTACTAAGCTAGCTATCTATCTAAGAAACCAACAATATATCAAGATATAAATAAGAACAGAAAGAGAACAAGGAAAAATAATACAACATATATACATGGTTCACCCAATTGGGCTATGTCCATAGGAAGGTTGTCTTCTATTGTCTCCAAAAATCTCCTACAATCTTACAAAGAAAGAAACTACAAATAACCCGATACAAATAGCAGTATGTTGTGAGAACATGATAAGATGTGATGGTATTGTTGGCTTAGGCGGTCCTGACCCAAGTTCAGAGTTAGTTGCGCCAAACAAATCCCTACACTAATGGACCTTTCGGCATCAATCTGCGGTGCACGGACTAAAGTCTCACCCGAAGCAGTTTGGGGGGATGTTGGAACCAAGTTTCCACACCCAGAGATCAGTGTGATGTCCTTTTGGCAACCTAGATCTACCTTCGCGTAGGCCTCTATACTCATGTAGCCTATTGTTGTAACTCCCTCCAATCGACCTCTAGACCTCCACGAAGGTCTACGATTGGCTTTTGTAGACCCTGAATAGGTCAATTAGCTACTTACACGCGCTTTAGTTTACCCTTATACCATTATTTGCTTAAATCCACTTAAGTGTTGGATAACTTTAACATGAAGCGTTATAATATTCGCGTAATCACTTAACATTAATTGTGTTCAGATAACAAGGTAGAAAAAGTAAAGTCACGCATCAATACATCATTATTTCATAAAACCCTTATTCAACATAGCATAAATCGCATTTATACATAACAGAGGATAATAGATAAAACACAAGAATTTATGCAACAATATTCTTTATTAATATTCAGTTAAGCTTACAGACTCAAACTTCCTTGCACACTTAGCTGCAGGGGTCTGTGCACTCAGTTGCGAACTCTACTCTAGGCCTCTACGCACTCAGCTGCAGAGTCTTTCCCTCCTCTAAGACTTCTACTTCTGCGCTAGACTTCTTCACTCATACCATAGACTTCTTCTTTCTTGCCTTAGACAATCCTAAGGCACACCTATTTATACAATTCCATGGTCCGCGGACCATGGGTACATCTTCCAAGTCAACTCAAGTTACATAAAAGAAGGGTAAAACCCTTTTTTACTCTTAAATAGCTATGCACTCCGTGACCACAACTTATGGAGACTTTACATCTTTTTACATAAAAACTTGGGCTTTTTCCCCAAAACTGACCTAGGGGACCTCATCCCAATAGGCCCCCAACACAAAGATCATGACTCGCCCTCGAGTCACTCAGTTGGCATGGAGATCCTACTACAATTATCCCCCAGCTCCACTTGCACCACTATTACTTCAGTCGCGCTCTGCGTGGCTACCTGCTTCACCTGTTCGACTAGCTGCTCTGTGGTTGGTCCCTCGTTGTCCTGTTTGATCTTCTGTTGTGTAAGCTGCAGGTTCGCCAACTTGTCTTGTATATTGGTGGAGACTTAGTAGGCTTCTTCCAACCAAGGATCTAACTATGCCTTAAGGACTGTCTCTTTCTTCAGTGCGGCTTCCACTTGTGCAAGGAGTTGCTTCCCCTCCTACAACTTGGCAAGGCGTTGTGCTATATCCATTGTACGTATCTTCGCCTGCACTTCATCATTATTGATGTTGAAGCTCGCAGGTCTCTGCCTTTAATCGCTACAGGTTGGGATCTTCCTGCATGTTTGTCACTACTTCCATGGCCTACTCAAATATCATTGTGTAGTCCACTACCACGGCATTCACAGTAGCTAATCCATCCTTAACAGTTGCTTCACGTTGTTCCCTAACTTCTGGCGGGGTCAAAGGCTGTGACCTTATCTCTAGTTTTTTTATTTTCAAGTTGAGTTCGAATTGAACTCGAGCCACCTCTGTCTTAGCATCACAAACACCCACTGCAAGCTTTTTGATCTTGGCCTCAAGCAGCACTTCCTCCGGTATGTGCATCTCCGGCACCGTCCTACATGCTTCTGCCACCGCGACCACTAGCTAGGCGTTGTGCGCCTGGATTGTCTCCTTTTCCTTCAATGCCTCTATCTTCTCAGCGAACATCTGTTCATTGTTCACTCGATACTCACTTCTGAGACTTAGCACGCGCTACTCTCGTGCTCGTAACTCCACTGTCACACCTACCTGCAGCGTTTGAAGATACTCATTGGGGAGCGTTGCGAGGTTGAGGTTGATGTTCTCAGAATACTCATGATGACCTTATCATCAGACGTTTCCACGCTCAAAGAACCTTCTCGTAGTGTGACTGCTTGAACATCCACTGATCTGAGCATTTCTACGACCTGATTGGTCCCTGGTACCAAGCTCGTTTGTGCAGTGCTCACCTGCCCAATGCCCACCTGGATCCTGCTGGTCTAGATATGCAACTCGCGTAGATCCTTCCTAAGAGTACCAAGCGACTACAGGTGCTTCTATTCGAACTGTTGCAATAGTTCTGCTATAGTATTGCAAACTTTGTCTCCGATCTTATCACTATCCCCTTCTATGAGCGTGATGGGATCTAGCGGTGGCTTCATCTCTTTTGACTTTTACATGGTCCCTCCTTCTGTTGTTCCCTATGCCTTTTCACCGAGAAGGGGGTGCTATATTCTTCATCTCTGCCACCTCCCTGCTCTGACTGCTCCTCTTCCTTGGTCTAGGGCGAAGGGGATTTACCACTCTGCTCAGAGCGCGTTGTTCTTGTTCCTCCTGCTGCTTTGCAGCACACTCTTTTTCTAGCTTGGTCCTTCTCCTCGGCCTCCTTCCTTCGCTTTTTGGCCAACTGCTGGACCGCCTGCTCTGTGGCCTCCTTGTTATTTTTCTCTGCAGATCTCCCTGCGCCTTTCTATTGCCTGCGACCAAATCGGATGGAGAATGCCAATCTACCGGCAAATGCTTGATAACCTCCCAAATGGCATCGTCTGTGGCCAGATAAGGCAAGTCAAACCATTTCTATTGCGGATCTTTCCATGCCCTGATATATATGCAATGGAATTATGCTTTAAACTCCATGTATTCTGTTAGCTGCTCAAACACCATTACGAACAACTGTGACTTCTAGTTGATGGCCATGCAAATGCTCACCTCCATCAACACCCAGAAAACTTTGGTCTCTGTGACCCGCGCGGAGTCCTTTGTGGCCCAAAGGGAGGAAAACTGTGCAGCCTCCAGAAATCCTTTCTCCAAGGGTGAAAATTAGCTGTCCTCTAGCAGCTCCCAAGCTACTAGCATGATGGAGAGAAACAACCATGCGTAGTGGAAGGTTTTTCTCTCATCCTCAGCCTTGCAACAATTCGCAAGGAACTCACTGCAGAGGTAGCATGACCAGTTAAACTGCACGCCTTGCAGCTAACGAGATAACTAGTGCCAAAACCTCGTCCACGCGACATTTTCTCATGACCTTGCTAGCTAGGATCTGTGTAGCAATTTACACCACGAGGTCGGGGATAAATGTGATAGAGTACCCGCGTGGCTTCTTAACCAGCTTGAACTTCTCCTTCATCTTTTTTGCTAGGTCGTGCTCACTAGTTTTTCCACGAAAATCCTTGGCCGGATTCAAGCCTGAATGTGGCAAGAGCATGATATGGTGGATCAACATGTCTATGATTGGATCAATGTTCTTAACCACAAACATCCATCATGTACCAAGGTCAACAATTGCTTGATGATAATGATATTGATGTTGGAGTTGTGGTAGTGGGGCACCCACAGTAGGTTCAGTAGCCCCGACTGATTCACTCTGTGAATCCACTCGATTGGCTCCAACACGGTGACACTATATTCTTTATAGTACACCAGCTTCATGTAGTTCCCAGTTGCGATGTGGGGGAACCTCTCATGGTCCGCCAAATACCAGTCTTCCATTTTTAAGTGGGGAATATGTGCCAGGCACGGGCCTTCAAAGGTGATGCCTTCCGGTAGTAGGGGTGTATTTAGGAGGAATTTTCCTGCATTTGGGTCCTTAGTGACCTTCACATTTCCCTTATGTGGAGGGATGTAATCTGGTGGTTTGGAGATGGGATCCACTCCCTCAGCATCTATATCCTTTGTTCCCTCTTCGGCCTCAAAATCCACCACTTTCCCCTTATCCTTCGTTGGTTTTTTATCTTTCTTCTGAGCCTGGGTAGCAGAGTGCTTCCTTGGTGACTCGTGCATTGGCATTGGCCTTTTCTTCTTGTGTTTCTTGGGCTTGGTATTCTCACGCACTGGAGTGGGCTTCGGCCTAGGTGACCACGGCGTCGTAGGCGCAAGAGCCGAAGCCTCCTTGGTTACAACTTCTGGAGCCGCTCCCTCGAAGGCAACAGTCCCTTCGGTGCTTGCAGTATCACCTGGTCCGAACATGGTGTTGAGAATGAATAGTTGGGTATCCTTAGGTAACCTGTCAAACACAGAGCTTGCGACTAATTCTGTGAAAACCTGAGGATTCATAAACAACACACAGCACCACTAAAAAATTCAAAGGATGCAAAGTGTTCTCTGCTAGACGGCCATGCATAGTTTATAGGCAAATTCGAATTCAAATTCGACCATTCCCCCCAAAATCTGTCCATAAATGTTGATTTGGTAGTAGATATTCAAATATTTCAACCTTAAATTACAACCCCCAGCTCCTCTTAACCATCTCTTGGCTGTCAAATCATGAACAGTGACTGTAATAGTCATTTTCTGGCTATTTTGCACGCTATCTCCCCTCATAGCATAGCTCCCTTCGCGCATCTTCTGATACTGTGACATTACCCTTTTTCGCGCAACCCCTCTATCACGTAGTTCCACCAATTGGGCAATGTAGTTTATAGTCTCGTGCTCCCTTGCAGCTTCCTAGAGCGCTAAGACTATCTTGTCGTCATCTAGTCATTGGGCCGAATCCCCTGTGTACGGCTTTAATCGGCTTCCATTTATTCTTCCCGGAAATGCTTCTCCATTCAATTTTGCAAGCTTAAATGCTCCATCATCTGTAATTTCTTTGACGACATATGGCCCCAACCAGTGCATCTAAAACTTTCTTGGAAACTTAGCGAACTTGCTATCATATAATAAAACCAAGTCATGTACCTTGAAGGTGTGGAGTTTGACGTGGCGATCATGCCAAGCTTTTTCATGTTCCTTCTGAATTTGTTGATGGAATCCAGCCAGAAACCTCTCTTCTTCGAGCTCCATTAGCTATGCGATTCATTCTTCTAAGGCTTCACGGTCCTCCATTCCTATGAAAGTCGCTATGCGTAGACTTGGCACGATGTATTCCATCAGCATTACATCCTCTACACCATAAACCAATTGGAAAGGCGTCTGGCCTGTTAGCGTTTTGCAAGTAGTTCTATATGCCCATAATGCTGCTAGTACGTGCATGTCCCAATCATTCCGTTGCGCGTTACAAATCCTTGTCAGTGCATTCTCCAATATCTTATTGAAAGCATCAACTGTTCCATTGGCCTGAGGATGATATGGCATACTCTTCTGATGGTAAACCTGGAACTCTTCTATCAGTGTGCTGATCATTTCATTGAGAAAATGTGTATCGCAATTGCTCATCAATACCTTCGGGCACTCGAACCTGGTCAACACATATTCAAACAAAAAACTTTATCATTGTTTCTCCTATACAGTCTTTCACAGGCTGTGCCTCTGCCCATCTGGTCAAATATTATGTCGCGGTGATGATGTAGTGCGCACCTGTTTTCTTTCCTGGGGGCTGAATAGGTCCTACAAAATCAATTGCCCATTTTGCAAATGGTTGTAATGACACATGCGGATTCAGCAGCATCTCATCCCTCCTCGATGGCCTGCCCATCCTCTGACATGCATCACATGCCTTACGATATGCTTTAGAATCTCTATGTAGTGTCGGCCACCACAACCTAGCGCGCAAAACCTTCTACGTTGTTGCTTTCCCTGCATAATGTCCTCCCGTAGCTCTTCCATGGGACTTTAGCGAGGATACTATTTCGTTCAAAATTGGGCACATATCGTCGAAGTATCTCATCTCAATCCCATCTTATACAAATGGCCTGCAATTACTGAGAAATCGGTCGTGCGCACCACCAATTATTTCTTCTGCTAACTGGTGTACCCATATGGATTCGTCCCTGTAGTCAGAAAGTGGATAATATCCACAAAGTGGTTATCCGCTACGCATACCGCGAAGAGTTGCGCATCGGGTAGCCCTTCCTCCAAATTAGTAGGCTCCTATCTTGTCTCAATGCACGACAGATGGTCAAGGCCTGCATTCAACCTTCCTGGTTCACAATTACCTCAAAATCATATTATTGGAATAACAACAACCATCTGCATATTCCCACCCCCCAACACAGGCTTATTGATTAGATACTTCAATGCAGAATGGTCTGTGTACATCTTGAAATGTCCCCCCAATAGGTAATGCCTGAATTTTTGGAGAGCGTACACCATCGCCAATCCTTCGTGCTCTGTCGTCGAATAATTCTTTTCACCTTTGACAAATTCTTGCTCACAAATGCTATAGGGTGATCCAGTTCTCCTTCACCAGCCTGTGTCAGCACTGCTCCCAACACAATACATGAGGCATCAACGTGCACATGGAATTCTTTCTTCCAGTCCAAGAAGACCAAGATTGGCACAATAACCATTTTTTCCTTCAAGACATCCAAACTGTGCTGACATTCTTCATTCCAACAAAATGTAGCGTCCTTCTTTAGCAACTTTTCCATGGGCGTGGTGATCTGAGCATAAGCCTTGATGAACGTTCGATAATACTCGGTATGGCCCACTGTTGCACACAACTATTTAACACTCCTTAGGGCTTACAAATTGATTATTACCACGATCTTGGCAGGGTTCACCATGAATCCTTGCCTGCATACCACATGACCCAACCAAATCCAAAGGGGGACACAAAACTAGCACTTGTTCAGGTTCAACGCAATCTTATACCTTCGGCACATATCCAACATTAAGCGTAGACTGTCTGCATGGCACTTGACTAGCCCAAACACTGTCTAGTCATCGAAATAGACCTCCAAAAATTTGTGAATGAATTCTTTGAATGGCGCAATAACTACACGCGAGAATATCGCTGCCTCATTTTGAGTCCGTAGGGCATCACCATATACTGAAAACAACCCCATTCCATCGCAAAGGTTGTTTTACTCCTGTCTTCTGGCGCGATCTTCATCTGATGGTATCCAGGGAACCCATCAGTAAACGAATATGCCTCACACCCCCCAACATTGTTCAGGGCCTCGTCAGTAAACAGTGTAAAGAAAGGATCATGGACGCAGGCATCATTAAGCTTTCTTAGATCTACACAAATTCTTATTTCGTCCTTCTTCTTCTTTTCGTGAACTACCATTGGGCTCACCCAATCAAACTTCTCCACTCATTCAATAATACCTACCTCAAGCATCTTATCCAACTCTAAACGAACCTTTTCCTTGTATTTGGGATTAAGGCAATATGGCCTCTACTTAACAGGCTTCACGTCTAGTTTCAAAGTTATTTTCATCACTCCCAAATCGCCTATGATGCCTTTCAGGTCCGAAAATTTTGTGGGAAACAAATCTTGATATTCATGGAGAAACTCAATAAGTTTATTTACTATAGCATCATCCCAGTAATCCCCAATCTTCGCAAACTTCAGCTCCGCCTCTGTGCCAATGTTTACTTGCCTAGTCTTCAATGGCGTGGTGATGTCTGGATTCTCTATCTGCAGTCCCTCAACTTCATGGTGGCCTTCTGTTTCTCCTCACCTTCAGCAGTCATATTATAGCATTTCAGCTCATGGCATAGCTGGGTGCTCCAATCTGGTTGAATCAATTCCAAATGATCCTGCAGTATTCGGAAGATCGCTGCCTTAACCTCCTGCAGTGCTTCATCAATACTTTCGAACCTGTCTTCAAAGCTGAATGTTCTCACGAACCCTTCTCTTAAGGAATTCCACTCCACAGTTGATCCGGATTTTAACAGGAACGCAAAAAATTACAGATATAACCATAAACACAAAGATGTAGTAGAAATAACACTTCATTTCATTAATATCAAATACTAAAATATGCTTACAAGTAGAATGAGAATAAGACTAGCTCGGGCGATGGTAGCTTATCTCTGAGAAGAGATGTGGTAGCTACATGCCTCTAAACTGTGTTACAATGAGGCTCCAAGGCCTATTTATTATTGAGAAACAATGGAAAACCTAAACATCCAAAAGCTTAACCCTAGGAGATGAAGCGCCAAACTATGGGCCTCGTTTGGGTAAATTGGTACATCAACTTCTCGAGGTCATACCTTTGGCATATTATCTCTGTTTGACATGCACAATACCTCATTAGAAAGATATATCTGAGGAATACAACGTTTGAGTGAGAAAAATCAATCTAGGACCCATGTTGCTCCTATTTTTCCCAAAAAATGTCGTTTAGGGCCTCAAAACGGCTTCAGAAGTTCAAGACGTGAAAAACTACCAAAAATAGTAAATTGTGCTACAAATAAGGAAACTGGAAAACTGAAAGAGACAATGGTGAGGGTCCAAGTGGATAAGTGGGTGGCCACCAATATCCACCTAGATCATTCCTCCCCCCTTAGGAAGCAATGGTCCCCATTGGGTTGAGTGCCCCCATGAGATGAGGAAACTTCTGTTGAACTTGGTCCCTGGTGAAGGAGTTGGCCTGCTTTGAGAACTCGATATAGTTCAATCCTTTATTATCGGTGTTCTTGATCTGTGTGTCCATGATCTGATCAGTTATGGCTTGTTCCATGAAATCTGGATTTAACTCTGTAGGTGTGAGTTGTTCTCCAATGTCTGATGTGTCTAGCAATGGTGGGAAGTATGGTCGAAGGCAGTCCACATTGAACACTAGGTGCAGGCCAAGGAATGGGGGAATGTTGAGCTCAAATGCATTGTCTCCCACAGCCTTCATAATGGTGTAAGGACCATATCGGAGTCGTCTGAGTTTCTGATAGGCTCTGGTAATGCATTCCTTTTGCAAATGCAACCAGACTTTGTCGCCCACCTGAAACTTGTGTGGCACCCGACGTTGACCATGTCGCTGCTTGTACTTGGAATTTGATTTCTCCATAATATCATGGACCTGCTGGTGGATATGTTGGATGTGCTCAATGAAGTTGTTTGCCTTATTGGTTTCACCCTGGACATGATCTAAATCTGCCTGAGTAGTTTCAAATGGCATGGCCACATCAATGGGACATAGTGGCTGGAATCCCAAGCCCACCTGAAAAGGGTTGTGGCTAGTCGAGCTGTGGAGAGCCCGGTTACAGATATGTTGAACATAGGGGAAGCTCTCATCTCATGTGTGTGGATGCTTTGAGTTCTACATGCGCAAAATGTGCGATCATCCTGTTGATGACCTATGTCTGGCCATCAGTTTGGGGATGGAAAGTTAATGTGTACAATCATCCTGTTGACAACCTATTTCTGGCCTTCAGTTTGGGGATGGAAAGTTGTGGAATTAGTGAGCTTGGTGTCCAGCATCGACCAGAGACTGGACCAAAATGTACATAGGAACCTGCTATCCCAGTTTGAGATGATAGACTGTGGGATCCCAAAGTGTACCCACACTCGTTCAAAGAAGAGTTTAGCAATGACTTCTGCTGTAATATTCTTCTTGCATGCTGTCATAATTGCCATCTTCAAGAATCTGTCGATGACCACAAAAAAACAGTCGTTTCCATGCTTAGTAGAAGGAAGGCCCGACATGTAATCCATGGAGATGTATTCCCAAGGTTGACTAGGGGTAGGCAGCAGAGTATAGAGGCCTTGCTTCTTAATGGTCAGTTTGGAATTGGCGCAGACAGTTTAGGCTCTATTGTACTTCTCAACATCCCATCAAAGATTTGGCCAATAGAAATACTTATGTAGTACTGCCACCATTTTCTCGACCTCGAAATTCTCAGCGGCCCGACTGTAGTGCGCTTCCCAAATCATCTTGGCATGCTCACCTGAAGGAACACAAAGGTGTCCTAGGTGGCATAACAGGGCATCCTGGAGGTGAAAATCTAGAACTTTCTGACCCTCCAAGGGTGTCTGATATGTGTGGCCGAATTCTGGGTTGCTTTTGTAGAGAAGTGGTCAATCTAAAGTCTAGTGCCCATAAGAGTTGAGTACAGTGGTTAGCGCCATGATCGGTGGACCGCTGAGGCAATCTGTGACATTCTTGGTGCTGCCCTTCTTATACTTGATATTCAAATGGAACTGTTGTAGGTATGTGGACCACTTCTAATGGCGATCATTCTGCAACTTCCCTTGCGTCTGTTTGTCTAGATGATCGTTTCCTTCCCCAAAATGTAATGCTTCCATTGTTGGCAGGCCTGCACAATGGAATACATATCTTTTTCATAGTTGGGGTACTTCTGGACTGTGTCTAAAAGTGTCTCACTATGATATGCCACTGGATGCCCCTGTTGAGTAAGGACTACCCCAATAGCATAGTCAGAGGCATCTATCTTGATCTCAAATGGTTGTTGCAATTCTGGTATTGTGAGCATTTGTGCAGAGTAGAGGCGATGTTTCAACTCTGTCAATGCCTTCTGTTGAGATTTAGACCAAAATAATTTTGCCTCCGCTCCTCCCTTGGTGACTTGACTCAAGGGCCAAGTGATATGAGAGAATCCCAACACAATCTTGTGGTAGAAATTGGCAAGGCCCAGAAAGCTACAGAGCTTTGTCAGAGTGGTTGGAGCTGGCTAATCCTGAATGACCTGGATCTTGGCGGGATCCACTTGCACCCCCCGTTCATCAATAATGTATCCCATATACTAATCTTGGGTCATTCCAAAAGTGCATTTCTCCAAATTGGTACATAACTTGTGTTGCCACAGTGTTTGGAGAACTTGTCGGATGTGGTGGAGGTGCTCTTCCCAACTCTGGATGAAGATCAGGATGTCATCCAAGTATACCACTACAAATGAGTTGGTGAATGGTTGCAAGATGTCATCCATCAGCCTCATGAAGGTTACCAGAGCATTCGTCCACCCGAAAGGTATAACCAACCATTCGAAAAGGCCCTCCTTGGCTTTGAAGGCAGTCTTCCACACATCAGAGGGTACGATTAATACCTGGTGGTATCTGAATGTCAAGTCGATCTTGCTGAATTATTTTTTCCCTCCCTTGAGTTGGTCCAGAAGGTCATCGATTTGTGGGATTAGGTACTTATTATGGATAGTGATCTTCTTCAGTGCCCAATAGTCAATACAGATTCTCCAAGTCCCATCCTTATTTTGTACCAACACGATCTAGCTCCCACAGGGTGATGAACTCGGCCATATGTGACCTTTCTGCAGCAACTCTTGAATTTGCCTCTTGATTTCATCATTCTCCATAATAGAGCACCAATAGATTGGTCCATTGGGCAGCGATGCACCTGGGGTCAGATCAATGGAGTGCTTGACCTAACAATGCAGAGGCACCCCTGCGGGGGAGGTGAAGATGTCCTTGTACTCCTCCATGACCTTGTCCATCTGCTGTTGTTGTGTGGAGGGGCCCTATCTAGAGGTCATGGCCACCATCTTCTTCTTTCCCTGAGGGCGTATCATCGAGAAAAATTTTCCAGTTTTGGAAATGAGCTTACTGCATTGTTTTGCAGTAACCAAAGAGATGGTGGTAGGCAGTGCTACCTCTGGTATCCTGTACAACTAATTTCCCAAAGTAACAATAACAACATGAGGCCTTGACTCATACATAGCATGTAGCTTCCACAAGTATGGTTTGCCTGATAATACATCACAAACATCAAGGGGAGAAACGTCACATAATACCTCATCCGTGAAGGGCTTGATGTTGTATGGAAGGCGACACTGCTCGCTCACACGAAGATCTCGTCCTTGGTGAAGACACCCGA
Source organism: Pinus tabuliformis (assembly GCA_031772625.1). Classification (NCBI taxonomy): domain Eukaryota; kingdom Viridiplantae; phylum Streptophyta; class Pinopsida; order Pinales; family Pinaceae; genus Pinus; species Pinus tabuliformis. Next base: position 820,681,961 of record CM062804.1, on the reverse strand, counting down.
TGGTATATGGTTGTGGGTGTGTTGTGGTCGATAAGCCTAACCACTTCACGACCTCTGTCGAAATGAGGTTCTTTTGGCTGTCACTGTCGACAATGAACTGTAGCGAGGAACCCTTTACCCACATCTGGAGTGGAAGAGGCGCTCCTCCTCCTTTGGATCTTCAAGTTCCCCCTTCTGGATCTTCAGGGTGGCAATGATGGCGTTGGGCTCCACATCGATAATCGGCTTCCCTTTATCATTCCCCTTGTAAAGTTCTAACTCAGAGTCGGAACATGCATCTGATTCCGAAGCCTTTAGCTCAGCCACCAGTGACTGCTTGGCCTGACACTCACTTATGTTGTGAGTGGAGCTCTTATGGAACTCACACCACTTTCCTGTGTCCTTTTCAGCTTCGTGGTGTTGTTATTTGCTTGTAGCTTTGGTGGGTTGTCTTGGGCCACCCCGCCTTGGCTTTGTCCTTTGTTCTACGGTTTGGAGGCACCTTTCCCTTGCTTCGGATTTGCATATCCAAAGTCTCGCTTCTTCTGTCTAAACATTTGCTCGATCTTGGCAGCATATCGGTATGCCATGCTGAGCGAGGAGATGTCCAGGAACTCCATCTCGTCCTGGATGTATCTGTGTAGGCAGTTGCGTTACTTGAGAACCAAACGTTTCTCAAAATCCTTGATACCCAACTTCGTGCGAAGGGTTCTAAAAACATTGGTAAACTCCAACACATCTTGGTCCCTTCCCTATTGCAACGTTATCCACTTTATGTATTTATCTTCATAGCTCCTGACAGGGTAAAACTACTCCTTGAAGGCATCTTGGAATGAGTTCCAAGCGGGTGCAACTAAAAACATTGAGCTCATACTTTCATCCTTCTTCTCACAGTAGGTTTCCCACTAGTCCTTGACATGGAGGGCGGGTTTGAGAAGAGAAAAAGTAATATTTTCTCGGCTGAAAAAATCATGAACAGAAAAATATCCTTCTAGCATATTTAACCATGTATCTACGGCGTCTGCATCTATTTGGCCTTCAAATATGTGAATGTCAAAGTTTACTTGTACCTTAAAAGGAGTGGACCTTTCAGAGTGGCTGTTGGATGTGGATGCACCACTGGTGGGAAACCGCTGAAGGATCTGGGAAAAGTTATCAATCATCTCCTTCCCCCTCGTCTTTATTTTCTTCCCCCATGGGTGGTCATCGGGGCTTGCGAGGCTGATCATGCAAAGGTTCAACCAAATAGAGCCCTAGCTCCTTATATCCTGACCTCGTTGGGGACATGCAAAGAAAAAAAGAGAAAGAACAGATCGCTCTAATACCACTGGTCTGGATTTAAAAAATAACACAAAAAATTACAGATATAACCATAAACACAAATATGCAGTAGAAATAACGCTTCATTTCATTAATATCAAATACTAAAATATGCTTACAAGCAGAATGGAAATAAGCCTAGCTCGGGCGATGGTAGCATATCCCTGAGAAGAGATGTGGCAGCTACATGCATTTGAATTGTGTTACAATGAGGCTCCAAGGCCTATTTATTATTGACAAACAATGGAAAACACTAACCATACAAAAACCTAACCCAACGAGATGAAGCGCCAAACTATGGGCCCTGTTTGGGTAAATTGGTACATCAAATTCCTGGGGTTGTAACTTTGGCATACGATCTCCGTTTGACGCACACAGTACTTCGTTAGAAAGATCTATCTGAGGACTACAACTTTTGAGTGAGAAACATCTGTCCATGACCCATATTTCTCCCAGTTTTCCCAAAAACTGTCGTTTAGAGCCTTAAAACGGCTCCGAAAGTTTAGGACTCGAAAAATTGTCGAAAATAGTAAATTGTGCTACGAATAAGGAAACTGAAAAAACTAAAAGAAACAATTATGGGGGTCCAAGTGGAATAGGTGGGTGGCCACCAATATCCACCTAGATCAATGGTGTCGTGGTGGAGCTCCATCTCCAAATACCAATTCATAAGGATTATGTCTAGAGTGTGACAAAATAAAAGCACCCATTCTGGTTGTGGATCCATTCCATAAACCTTAGTCCATTTGGCCAAGTGATCACGTGGATCATTCCTTCCATCTTACTTCTTAGTTACCCGTACTTTAGGTTGACCAAACCGCATTCTCATCATCCTTCTGTAATCATGCCACTCATCAAAGTTGTCTTTGTGTGTACCCCACCACCGAGCAGGCGTAGCGCACAGTGCCCAGTCCAACGCCTGAAAGCGGTAATCCTCTAGAAATTCTCTTTCAAAAGCATCCAAAAATTTATCCATGTCAGTTAAACCATTGTAATAAGGCAAATTTCATACCTCCGATGACACAACGCAGCAATTTGGTCATAATGTTGCAGCGCGGTGTGGATGCTTCATGCAGCCTGTTTTGCCAATGCTCCAACTCTTCATCTCAGTCCGAGGTAGAGGAACTTCCGCGGTCCCATGAAATTCATCCATCAGTTGTCGAATTAACCCAGTCTTGGTCTCGCGCTATTATTTTATAGATCTTATCCAAATCATCATCACTCTCCTCATAGTCGCGGACCGATTCAGTATAGAGCGGTCCTTCTACAAGGTCCAAGGGTACTACAATGCGGAGCGATTTCCTTTCAAACGACATTGTCCACTTCTTCAAATTGATGACCTCATTCATATCGACAGCCCAATAAATTCCTAGGAGCTAGTATGGATTGCTATCATCAACAATCTCTATTACTTAAAAATCGGCTAGCGCGCTCACACCTTCTATATCTACAGTAATTCCCTACAATCGTCCCATAGGGATAATATTTTGATGGTTCACCATACTCAGTTGAATCAGATACCACTGAAGTGCGGGTCTCCCCATTCTCTCCCAGGTTTGTTTAGGAAATACGTTCACGTTAGACCCTAAATCCATAATAACCTGGTCCATCTCATAGCCTCCTATTCGTGCGGTAAGCCTCATCTCGCACCCCATTATTGCCTTATGCTTACCAATCTTTCTGACTACCCGCGGTCCATCAAGAGCATTATCCTTATTAGCACACTTGTTTATCAACTCTTGTAGCCCTTTCACAGCCTTGCTATCACGAAGTAACTTCATACAAGTTTCCAAGAATGTGGTAAGCATAAATGGGTCAACTTCTGTAGGCGCGCTAGTATCTGGCAGTTTGTTTTGACTTCCTGAGGTAGAGGCATCAGCAAAGCTTTTATTTGCTTCCATGAACATTTCCTTTGCACGCTTTAGATCAAATCCAACCTCCTTTTCTGGAGCCTTGCGGACCCATCCACCTTCTTCAGGCTGCTTTCCTTTATCATCACCAGTTGCGATCCCACTTCATAGTACGATATTCACATTTGGGTCCTCTTCGCGGGGCTTGACCCTCATCATCTGTAAGTTTTGGGTAGGATGCTAAGGTTGCGCCTTCTTCTCCTGCATCTTAGCCATTAGCATGGGGCATTATTCGATTGTGTGGTCAAACTAAGTGCATTTTTGACATGACGGGCGTGTCTGATTTTTAAACTCCCAAGTGTAGTGTACTAGAGTTCAACAATTATAGCAAATGACCTGCCCCCAACCCCTACCAGGTCCTCCTCCTCCTCAGCCTCGTCCATGCCCCTGATATCCTCCACTCATTCCCCTAGCATCCTGATTCGGAGGTCGAGTTTCTGCTTGCATTGGATACATAGGCATTCTCTCCATCATTAATCCATAGCTTTGACAGTGGTGCTCATCGTGGCCCACTGATTTGCAGATATCGCAGAACAATCGTTGTTGTGTCTGTACAAATTTTTGCAGGAAATGACAATTTTTTGTTACATGTTTTTTAGCTACTTAACAAATAGCGTACCATATCACGGGCCCTGCGCTTGGTCCTGCTGGAGCTTCCTACCTTAGGGGCATAGGCCCCCTCCTAGTGATGTAATTCGTGAAGATAGGGCAGTGATCTTTATCATGCCCCTGGTTTTACATTTGAGCCACCAAACTTCTTCGCATACCTCCAGCCGAGCCACTTTTTCCTTTTTCAAGCTCTGCAACTCCAAGCAAAGGTTCTGCAACTCTGCGTGAATCTGTTGAACTCCCAAAGAAGCGTCCTGATTAGGTGTTTCATGCAATCTTCTTGCAATTTCCAGGGCTTCCACCTGAGTTCCTATCTTTTGCTGTGATAAAGCAACCATTAGGTGGGGCAAGAGCGAGGCTACAAACCATTCGCGGTGTTGACTATCTGTGAGATTCATATTATCTTTACGGATCTGGCACTTCAATCTTTGATCCAATTCTCGGGCATTTCAATGGGCCTCATCATGATTTCCTTAAATCCAATTATTGATCGCGATTTAGACTTAGGATTACCAAATTCTTTATTCATAGTGGTTTGAGTGTCTGTTAATGATGTCAGCGGGTTATCAGTGCAATACTTAATGTACCATGTCAGCGCGCGATCCTGTAGAGTGGTAACCAACTGTGCATTCTTTATATTGTCATTGATAATTTGTTGTGTTGTCACACAACCTTCGCAAAAAACCAAAACTGATCCGGATCCTCACTTCCTAAGCCCTTGAAAACCAACAACTTCATCATATTCGACATGTTGACTAATGGCGGAGGTGGTGGCGGTGTGGGTGAAGGTGTATGTTGTGGAGGTGAAGGTGGAGGTGGTGTGGGCGGATGAGGTATCCACGAAAAATCCTGCCTTATCAACTGGACAGCGCTTTGCAGTGAAGCTTGTGCTGCTCCCTCGTCGTCACTTGAAGGAGGTCCAATCAATGGACTATATTCAGGACTTGTTCTTCCTTGATTTCTAAAGCTTCATCCACTTTGCGTAGATCCAAACATTAAGGTAATGGCATAACCTTATTTTCACACAAGAGCATCTTAATCCAAGTATTCAAAGATCTTAAATACTTACCTCGTGGTCCCTTGAAGAAGCGTCACTCTGCTTCACTGTAACTGATTGAGGTATAAACCGTGAACTCTGTAACAAATCCTCCGATGACTCAATTAAGCCAGTGATCAACTACATGCGCAATCTTATCTTCAGAAGCTTCCAACCTCCACACAAGCTCTGGGTCCACACTATCAGACCGTCAAGCCTCCACCTTCCTTGGTCGTCTGCCAATTTAGCGATCCACTCGTATAGTTCGATCGGGAAGGTAGAGAAGAAGATTTTGTTGAGATTGCAACAAGATGATGGAGCTTAGTGAAAAGAGTTGTCTTCACTAAGTGGGCCCGCAGGCAAATTATGGCGCAAGTTCTATTTTTGGATCCCAGCAGGGATGATCACAGCAGGAGTGACCACAGTAGGGATGATCACAGCAGGAGTGACCACAGCAGGAGTGATCACAGTAGGAGTGACCACAGCAGGAGTGATCACAGTAGGAGTGATCACAGCAGAGATGATCACAGCAGGAGTGATCAAAGTCTATTTTTAGACTGGCTGTCCAAAATAGAAAAGTCAAATATTATTGTCTCATAATAATATTTGGATTATAAACTTGATCTTATTCTCTTGGAGCACTTCAGTTTGAGCTACAGATGTGGCCCATGCAGCTGTCAGAAGGAAGTACGCTTTTCTTATGAGTTAGTTGAGTTGTTGCATGCATGACTTCAATTAGAACTCAATCAATTGAGTTTGGTGGAGTTGATTGTGGAGTTGATGGAGTTGTGTTCGGTTTGACTTGGTTAAACTAGTTGTAGTTAGTCTAACTGCAAATAGACTAATGATGAGTTGTTAAACTAATTATTAACTCATAATACAACTATATAATACATCATTTAACTCAGTTGCATGTCAGTGCATGTTCAGTTCAACAGGGACAAGTGTTAGAGAATCAGATTGCTATCAGTTGTGACTATAGTTGTGCATCAAATCTTGCAAAATCAAGGGATTGGGTATGCCAATGAGTTTGCTCATGTATTTGCCCAGTATTATAGCCTCTTCTCACGTCTTACACAATGTCAGTGATTCTTTGGAGGTGAAATACGAGTTTGGTAAACCATTCTCATTCATTCTTGAGCAGGTATTGAGCAATGGAGGCAGGCAAGCAGTGGAATAGATTTGGAGATCAGATCTTAGTTGTATTTTGTGTAACAGGTGGAGTTGGTACTGGATTTCTTGTGATAAGCATTGTACTTTGTAATGTTACATGGTCTCAATCATTAATATACAGATAGTTGGGGTTTTTAGAGAGATGCTTTCCCCAGGTTACATACTGTGTTAATGTGTGAATGCTCTTAATGTTTTATTGTTATTGATGCTGCTATATTGATGATCAACATAGAGGAGCTTATGTATTGTGTATATATTCCGCAATAGTACATGATCAGGATAATCTCTGTTGAATATGTGTTAAATTATTCAAAATTTTTACATGGTATCAGAGCTAGCTGATTTGTAGAAGAAGTTCTACATGGTATCAGAGTTGTTGATCATCAGATCTACTATTCAGGAAGTGTTTACATTCTATTTCTTCAGGCAGAGTCTGTAATCGAGCCAGGTAGCCTATGGATTCATCCTTCCTTTGGAAGGTGAGATATCTGGTGAATGCCCATACAGTCAATCTCTGTACGAGAAATATTTTGTTCTCACGAATTTTAGATTGGAAGCAGTTGAGTTTGAGCTGGTGGAAATCGAATTTGCAGCAGTGTTGTTGAAATGTCTTTCAACGGATTGCACATGTTATTCCAAAGCAAGAGTGACCTGGCGCTCAAGGATAAACTCAGAAACAATAAAGGTGAGAATGGATCTTCATCAAAGGTATCTGATGAAGAGAATTGCGCTTTGGCTGCCAAAGCAAAGAAGGGGAAGAACAAGAAAGCTTCTCAGTCTGGTGCGAAAGGCAAGAAGCAGGATATGTCCAAGGTGAAGTGTTTTCACTGTCACTAGCACGGACACTATGCCACTAATTGTCTGTAGAAGAAGAAGAACAAGCAGGTTGTTGGATCTTCAGCCGGAGAGGCTCTAGCCTCACAGTTTGAGCTTGATTTTTCATTGATCGCATGCTTGGTTTCAAGTGTGATGGGATCGGTGTGGTTCTTGGACAGTGGTGCGCCTTTTAACATGACGAGAGATAGAGATTTGTTCTCTGATCTGGAGGACAAATATCTTGGAGTGCACATCGAGATGGGCAATGATGGTAGATACAGTGCGACCGGTATCGGTACCATTTCCTTTGAGAGGGAGTCTGGTAAACCCTTCGTATTGAAGGAAGTCATGCATGTTCCAGGATTGAAGAAGAATCTTATCTCAGTGGCGATGTTAGAAGACAAGGGGTATGATGTTGTTTTCAGGGAGGGAAAGGCTTTCCTGCGCAGCAAGACAACTGGTGAGACCCGGAAGATAGGGGTTCGAGTGAGGAACCTTTATCAGTTGCATGTAGATGGATGCGCAGCAATGGCAGGCAAGGCAGAAGGATTGGTGAGCCGGGATGATGGCGAGTTGTGACACAGGAGATTGGGTCACCTTCACCATGGAGCCTTGAAGATACTACAGTAGATCACTACAGGGCTTCCTAAAGGCACACTTGCGCAGTCAGATCAGTGCAAGGGGTGTACTTTGGGGAAGTTTGTGAAAGCCACCTTTCACAAGAAGGATAGTCGCACCACGAAGATCCTTGAGAGAATTCACACAGACGTGTGTGGACCTTTCTCAGTTGCTTCGACAGCAAAACACAGGTATTATGTGATTTTTGTTGATGATTTCTCTCGTAAGTGTTGGATCTTCTTCATGCAGAAGAAGAGCGAGACATATTCAAAGTTCTGTGAATTCAAAGCACTGGTCGAGAAGGAGTCGGGGAAGAAGGTGAAGGCTCTTAAGAGCGATAATGATGGTGAATACATCTCAGACGAGTTCAAGGATTTCTGCAAGGCAGAAGGGATTCATAGAGAGCTCATAGCTCCCCATAACCCACAGCAGAACGGGGTAGCTGAGCGGAAGAACAGAACGATTGTGGGCGCTGCACGGGAAATGTTGCATGATCAGGGCCTACCCCTTCACTTGTGGGCGGAAGCATGCAATACAGCAGTTTATGTGCAGAACCGTTGTCCTCATAAGATACTTGGCATGAGTACACCCGAGGAGGCTTATTCTGGTAAGAAGCCTGATCTTTCTCATTTGAGGATTTTTGGTGCTAACGTTTACATGCATGTGACGAAGGATGCCAAGAAGAAGTTGGATTCGACCACAGAGGTTGGGATATTTGTGGGGTACACTGATATGCCTCACAACTATCGTGTGTATTTGCCAGACAGTGGTAAAACTGTTGTGCGACGGGATATAAAATTTCAGGAGGAGAAAGCCATGAAGTGTTCGCTTGAGAGGGAGCTACACTTACATGCAGATGAGGAGCTATTAGTTCCTAAGGATGAGCTTCAGGATGTGGATCAGCCACAGGACGAGGTTCATGGAGTGGAAGAGACCACTCATGCAGTGCCAACCATCAGAGGGCGAAAGCTCTTGACAGAAGCTGAGCGACTGGCTCAAGATGCAGAGAAAGTTGTAAGACCACCTACAGCCCAACGCAGGCAGAGACAGTCACCTGATCGGTACACTGGATACATGGCTCTTATGAGCAAGTGTGTTGTGACCGAGCCATCCTCTTTCGAGGAAGCTGTGGAGGATCCCGCATGGGTAGACGCCATGGTGGAAGAGTATGATTCTATTGTCAAAAACAGTGCATGGGAGATTGTTCCTAGACCGGAAGGGAAATTAGTGGTGGGTTCGAGATGGATCTACAAAGTTAAGCAGGTAGCTGACGGGAGTGTGGAGAAGTACAAGGCAAGATTTGTTGCCCAAGGCTTTTCACAAATAGAGGGGATTGATTATGAGGAGACTTTTGCACCTGCCGCAAGGTATTCTTCCATACGGACGATTCTTTCTCTCTCAGCGCAGATGGGATGGCACATTCATCAGATGGATGTGAAGACTGCGTTCCTCAATGGAGTCATTGAGGAGGAGGTGTACATTGAGCAACCCGAAGGCTTTGAGGTCTTCAGCAGCGAGTCGCATGTGTGCAGGCTCAAGAGAGCGTTGTATGGGTTGAAGCAAGCACCATGTGCTTGGTACACTCGGATAGACAGTTATTTCACAGGACTTGGATTCTCCAAGAGCGAGGCGGATCCTAACCTATACCAGATTGTGGTGGAGGGTAAGTTGCTTATCATTGTATTGTATGTTGATTTGATTCTAACGGGTGATGAGCTGTTGATACTGTCATGCAAGAAGGATCTTGCTACAGAGTTTGAGATGAAGGACTTGGGCCTCCTTCACTATTTCCTAGGATTGGAAATATGGCAGCGCAGTGGTGGACTATTTGTTTCTCAGGGCAAGTATGCTCGGGAGATACTAGAGAAGTTCAACATGCATGGCTGCAAGCCTATTGATACTCCTCTTCCTGGAGGTTGGAGGAAGGAGGATGCCACTCCGGGAGAAGAAGTGGATGCCACTGTTTATCGATAGTTGGTGGGGTCGCTGATGTATTTGGTCAATACACAACCCGATATATGCTATGCAGTTAACCAGCTTTCACAAGCTATGGTTAAGCCTACCAAGCTCTTCTGGAAGGCGGACAAGCATGTATTGCGCTACTTGAGAGGCACATCGAGATATGGTTTGTGGTACAAACAGGAGGATGCAGATTGGGTAGGGAGCTCAAGAGGTCGAGTATATGGCAGCAAGGACATCAGGTACCATCATATCAGAGATTGTGTGCAGCGGAGGATCATGTTGCTTTCATACATTCCAACGGAGGATTAGGATGCTGATATTCTGACGAAGGCTCTCACCAGGAGCAAATTCGAGTACCACCGAGGTAGGATAGGGGTTGCTGATAATCCATATCTTGTCGAGAGGGAGTGTTGAGATTGCAACAAGATGATGGAGCTTAGTGAAAAGAGTCGCCTTCACTAAGTGGGCCCGCAGGCAAATTATGGCGTAAGTTCTATTTTTGGATCCCAGCAGGGATGATCACAGCAGGAGTGACCACAGTAGGGATGATCACAGCAGGAGTGACCACAGCAGGAGTGATCACAGTAGGAGTGACCACAGCAGGAGTGATCACAGCAGGAGTGATCAAAGTCTATTTTTAGACTGGCTGTCCAAAATAGAAAAGTCAAATATTATTGTCTCATAATAATATTTGGACTATAAACTTGATCTTATTCTCTTGGAGCACTTCAGTTTGAGCTACAGATGTGGCCCATGCAGCTGTCAGAAGGAAGTACGCTTTTCTTATGATTCAGTTGAGTTGTTGCATGCATGACTTCAGTTAGAACTCAATCAATTGAGTTTGGTGGAGTTGATTGTGGAGTTGATGGAGTTGTGTTCGGTTTGACTTGGTTAAACTAGTTGTAGTTAGTCTAACTACAAATAGACTAATGATGAGTTGTTAAACTAATTATTAACTCATAATACAACTATAGAATACATCATTTAACTCAGTTGCATGTCAGTGCATGTTCAGTTCAACAGGGACAGGTGTTAGAGAATCAGATTGCTATCAGTTGTGACTATAGTTGTGCATCAGATCTTGCACAATCAAGGGGTTGAGTAAGCCAATGAGTTTTCTCATGTATTTGCCCAGTATTATAGCCTCTACTCACGTCTTACACAGTGTGAGTGATTCTTTGGAGGTGAAATACGAGTTTGGTAAACCATTCTCATTCATTCTTGAGCAGGTATTGAGCAGTGGAGGCAGGCAAGCAGTGGAATAGATTTGGAGATTAGATCTTAGCTGTATTGTGTGTAACAGGTGGAGCTGGTACTAGATTGCTTGTGATAAGCATTGTACTTTGTAATGTTACATGGTATCAATCATTAATATACAGATAGTTAGGGTTTTTAGCGAGATGCTTTCCCCGGGTTACATACTGTGCTAATGTGTGACTGCTCTTGATGTTTTATTATTATTGATGCTGCTATATTGATGATCAACGTAGAGGAGCTTATGTATTGTGTATGTATTCCATAATAGTACATGATCAGGATAATCTTTGTTGAATATGTGTTAAATTATTCAAAATTTCTACAGATTTTGTGTATTTATGTGTACAAATATCTGTCCAACCACTATTCTTTTGTCAGGAACAGATTCCTATTTTCTTGCATCGCAAATTCATGGATCTTTCTATCCAACCACTTCTCAATTTCCTTCTTGGTCGGATTCCAGTGATGCAACATCACACATCTCTTTATGCAGATCCCAGTCCCGGCAACAGAACCATTTGTTGGCTTAGGGAGTCCTGACCCAGGTTAAGAGTTAGTTGCGGTAAAAAAATCCCTACACTACTGGCCCTTTTCGGAATCAATCCATGATGCGCGGACTGAAGTCTCACCCGAAGCAGTATGGGGGGATGCTGGAACCAAGTTTCTGCACCAAAATATTAGTGTGATGTCCTTTTGGTGACCTAGATCTTCCTTCGTGCAAACCTCTATACTCGTGTAGCCTATTGTTGTAACTCCCTCCAATCGGCCTCTAGACCTCCACGAAGGTCTACGATTGGCTTTTGTGGACCCTGAACAGGTCAATTAGCTACTTATGTGCGCTTTAGATTACCCTTAGACCATTATTTTCTCAGATCCACTTAAGTTTTGGATAACTTTAACAAGAAGCATTATAATCTTCGCGTAATCACTTAACACTAATTTCGTTTAGATAACAAGGTAGAACAAGTAAAGTCGTGCATCAATACATCATTATTTCATAAAACCCTTATTCATCATAGCATAAATCACATTTATACATAACAAAGGATAATAGATAAAACACAAGAATTTCTACAACAGTCTTCTTTATTGATATTCAGTTAATCTTACAGACACAAAACTTCCCTGTGCACTTAGCTATAGGGGTCTGCCCACTTAGCTGCGGACTCTACTCTAGGCCTCTGCGCACTTAGTTGCAGAGCCTTTCCCTCCTCTAAGACTTCTACTTCTGCGCTTGACTTCTTGGCTCGTACCCATAGACTTCTTCTTTCTTACCTTAGACATTCCTAAGACACACCTATTTATACAATCCCATGGTCCATGGACCATGGGTAGATCTTCCAACCCAACTCAAGTTACATAAAAGAAGGGTAAAACTCTTTTTGACTCTTCACTAGCTATGCGCTCCGTGACCACAACTTGTGGAGACTTTACATCTTTTTACATTAAAACTTGGGATTTTGCCCCAAAACTGACCCAGGGGGCCTCGTCCCAACAGGTTTCATAAAATGGTATATGCCTTAAGAGGCTCCCTTGACCCTATTATATACCCAGAGATGTGGAGGAATTACTCTCACATATTAAATGTGGGATAATATAATTCTCAAAAATAACACCTCTTTATATAATAAATGGATACAACAATATATTGTGCCATAATAAATATGGGATATAATGTATTACTCTTTTACATAAGATTATGGACAACTTCCGACATAATACAAAGACATTATTACCTTCCAAGGAATATAATATATTCCAACACTCCCCCTTAATAATGGCTGGGAGAAGGGCCCATCCTAACACTAAGGAAGGAAGGAGTCATTACTGCTCCCCCTTGATGACAACTTCCCTCATCCCAAGCAAAGAACGAAGATGCACATACTTCGCTTCTGTCAAGGATTTGGTGAAGATATCGGTTTCCTATTACTCAGTAGGACAATACTCCAGAGAAAGAATACCATTAGCGACAATACCTTGAATATAATGAGCATCAAGGTCAAGATGCTTCGTCTTGGAGTGATATACCAAATTATAAGCAAGCTAAATTGCACCCTGATTGTCACATTTCAACACAGTGGATGATTTTGGAACCAGACCAAGCTCGGTAAGAACATGTCGTAACAAAACAACTTCTTTAGTTGCTTCTTTGGTTGCTCTATACTCTCCTTCACATGAAGATAAAGAAAGAGTCTTCACCTTCTTGCTGGACCAAGAGATCGGACCTGAACCAAGTTGAAATATGTAACTAGCAGTTGACCGTCGATCAGAACTGTCACCTTCCAAATCAGAATTTGTATAACTAGAGAGTAAAACTAAAGCATTGCTCGAATAAAATACACCATAATGCAATGTCCCCTGTAAATATCACAGAATTATCTTATTTTCCTACCAATGACTTTCACGAGGTTGTCGCATGAATTGAGAAACCATATTGACTGCAAAAGAGAGATATGGTCTGCTGTGAGTTAAATATATAAAATTGGCAATGCGCTGACAATAAAGAGCAGCATCAACTAGTGGAGTGGTACACTCAACAGTTAACTTTACATCATATTGAAATGGCATAGGAGCGGGTCTACAATCACTCATATGGAAATGAGCCAATAAATCTATCGCATACTTAGGCTTAGAGAGAAAAATACCATCGGCCATATGCCAATTCTGAAGACCCAAGAAATAGTGAAATGTACCAAGATTTGTCATCTCAAACTACTTTTGAAGAGCAATTTTCATATCTTGAAATAATACACGCTGGTTGCCAGTGATAATTAGATCATCCACATATAAAACAATAATGAGGAAATTAGCACCAAAGTTCTTAACATACAAATTTGGATCAGATATACAATGCTTAAAACCATTATTCAAGTAATATGCATTAGTTTTATCATACCAAGCCCTAGATGCTTGTTTGAGACCATATAAAGATTTATGTAATTTGCATATTAAACTTGAGGATTCAGTAGAAATAAAAATAGGAGGTTGTTGCATATAAACTTCTTCAGTAAGATCACCATTTAAAAAGGCACTTTTAACATCCATTTGATGAATTTCCATCTTATAAGATGCAACAAGTGATAAAATGGTTCTTATTGTGTTCATTTTAGCAACAGGAGCAAAATTTTCATTATAATCAATACCTTCAAGTTGATTAAAACATTTTGCAACTAATCTATCTTTATGCTTTTTGATCTGTCCTTCTGCAGTGAACTTAGTTTTATAAACCCATTGACAACCAATTAAATTCTTTCTAAAGGAAGAGGAGCAAGAGAACAAGTCTTGTTTCTCAAAAGAGATTCATATTCAGTAGACATAGCTTGTTCCAAATGAGGCTTACCCTTAGCTTGAGCATAAGTAGTAGGATCATTTGTGGCCAAAAATTTGTTCATAAGAGCAAAGTTGGGTCTAGTTCGATGAGTGTCGAATGATTTCCTTCCTCACTACCTACAGATTCAAGAGTTTTCCGAGCCCAAATCAAAAGAGTAGAAGGAAGATGAGTGACTTCAGGAGATTCATGAGTTTCAGGTGGAATACTTGAGGGAGAGGAAGAATCAAGATCAATAAGAGGCACATAAGTGGAAGAAGGAGTAACAATAATATGAGTAATAGGTGGTATTGGTAAATTCAGGGTAACATGAGATTCTATAGACTCAGGTGTGGAAGAGACTTCATGAAATTGAACATACCTTCTGATTATGACACTTTGATTGGAAGGATCAAACAACCTGTAAGCCTTGGAATTCTCATCATAACCAATGAAGATACACTTGTGAGATTTGGGTTCTAATTTTTTCCCTTTTTCATTAGGAATATGAGCCCAACATTCACAACCAAACACCTTAAAATTACAAATATTTGGTTTACGTCCATTCCATTTTTCCTCAGGGTTAACATGCTTAACAACTTTAGTAGAAACTCTATTTAAACTAAAATTAGCACAACACATGGCTTTAGCCCAAAATTTCTTATGCAGTCCTTTAGAATAAAGCATACATCTAGCCATTTTAACTAAAGTTCCGTTTTTCCTTTCAACAACACCATTTTGTTGAGGTGTGTAAGGAACAACATTTTGATGTTGAATACCATGTTTAGATAAATATGCATCAAATTCTTAACAAATTCCCCCCCAATATCATATCGCAAGGTTTTAATACTCTTACCAGATGCATTTTCAACCATGGATTTAAATTCTTGAAATTTTACAAATGTTTCACATTTATTTTTCAAAAAATAAACCCAAGATTTTCTACTAAATTCATCAATAAAGGTAAGAAAATAAATTGCATGAGATATTGAAGGAACTTCAAGATGACCACAAATATCACTATGAATTAATTGCAAAGGTGCTTTAACACGACAGGCTTTACCTTTATCAAACATTTCTCTATGATGTTTACCAAGAACACATCCTTCACAAACACCAGTAGTAGAAGAAATATTAGGCAAACCATGAACCATTTTAGTTAGCATTTGCATTTTACAGTAATTCAAGTGACCCAACCTTTCATTCCATAATTGACTTAGTTCATCAATATGAGCAACATAGGAATAAAAGGGTTGTCTCTTAGTTGAATTAAAACCAGCAAATTTATAAAAACTAGTTGTATGATCAATAGGACCAGAAGGGACTACTTTGTAATTTCAGTTGATATCTTAATGAACATATTTATCAGGCCTATCTTCAAATTTAAAACCTTTCTGACATGCACGATAAATAGAAAGTAAGTTGATGGGCATGTTTTTAGCATGAAAAACATCTTCCAATTGACCATTAGAAACATTAATATTACCAGAACCTATTAGCTCTGCTGCATGTTGCTGATTTTCGAGGAGCAGAAGTAAGCTCAATCCTTAGTTTTCTGCTAAGAAAGGGTCTGCACCGGTTATCCTCGCCTTTCTCCATTCCCTTGTCCATTACCCTTTTACCTCCTTTGCTTATGCTCCTGTTTAAAATCACATAAAGTGATTTTCTTAAGCCCTGGACCTTTAAAGACCCCAAAACGCATATAACCGCGCACTTTCACAAAACCCCAACCCATCATTTCCCTGTCACATCAAACGAAACCCGCATGGTTAAGCCCCTACCGTCCGATCATCTCTGCCGTGATCGGACAGCATTCGCTCCTCCCGCGCCCGCAAACCAACCACACGTTAACTCGCGATCAAAGTGGTTTCCGTCATGTCCCGTCTGCCACACGTCACAGTTCTAATGGAATCGTGCACCTTTGTACGATTACCACCCAAGCCCCAATGGTGGTGCGATAAATACCACTTACCGTTGTCCACCATCCCCACTCGTTATCTCCTGTGCATCTCCTCTGCTCGATGATCGTCGAATCTGTCTGCCCAAGATCCAACGGCTCACGTTTGTCTACTCCTGCTTCCGCATGATTCCTACTGCCGATAGATCTCCGTCGTCCATTCATTTGATCTAATGGCTAATATCTGTTCCCGTCATGCTCATGCGTCTGCCATGCAGTCCTCTCGTCCATAGCCTGTCCCATGCATCCGAAGGACAAAGGTGGCCAGCATCCAGTACTCACCGTAATAGATCCTCAACAACCGCATTCAACAGGAAGGATGGCCAAGAAGAAAAGGACATGCCTCGAGCAGTTAAAATACATTCAGCAGTTATGGAACTTCATCCATACGACACTTCACCTACTCGAGAAGTACAACAGAGCATCCAAGAAGATCAATTTTGTTCATTAAAGCAGGCAGATTGCATCAGAAACTCCATTAGACAGTTAAAGCGGTTGGTGGTCCATTATGACCCCTCCACACATAGAACAACAGAACATTTTTGTAATGAAAATTCTATATATACCCAAGAAACAAATGTAATCAGGGTTGATGGTTGTTGTTTGATGTAAGGTTCAACTTTTGGAGACTGTAACTGCTTTGATACTTGCA
Organism: Pinus tabuliformis; assembly: GCA_031772625.1. NCBI lineage: Eukaryota > Viridiplantae > Streptophyta > Pinopsida > Pinales > Pinaceae > Pinus > Pinus tabuliformis. The sequence continues at coordinate 820,665,365 of CM062804.1, read as the reverse complement.
GCGTCTCGTCTTCATTTTCAACTAATACAAGCTTCTTTTGTTGTTAATTGCTCACTTTCCACCTTTTTTATGTTCTAGGTTGTGCTTGATATGCATTTTTTCCTGAACTCTTGACGTATAGCATTAGAGGAGCTTTCATCCTACCTCTGTGTTTGAATCTTGCATGTATCAGTGAATTTGTCAATCAGGTTTCTTTTCACTTAGTGACGAAGAGCTGTCATCCTGTCTGTGCACTAGGGAATTAGATTTGCAGACCTTTTTACTGGTTGCAGCTGGCCATCACAGGGTCCTGTGCATCTGCTAGTGTGGTCAGTATTCTCCATATTCACCCAATCCTTAAACTGTGATTAATTGGTGGTCTAAAGCCTTGTAGTCTGGGGGTGTTCACGCATGTCTGGAGTCAAGCAAAGTAGGAGTGGTTATCTGGCTTGAACAAGCATCATTCCTTCCATTCATCCATTTCCAACATTGAGTTGAGTCTGTAATGTTCCCGAGCATCTCCGAGCTACAACCTAGGAGAGTTTCTTGGGGTGATAACATTGGTTGGCACCGTTGTCGGGGAGAGGAGATTGAAGCTCAGCTTCCCTGGGAGAACGACACAGTTCCAACTTTGATGATAGAAAAAGTCTAGACACATTTCTGGTTGTAATCATCTATCTAGCGACTCTACTGGAGAACCTACCTGGTGGCGACTCTACTGGAGAACCTTCCTGGTGGCGACTCCACATTTTAGTTCTGGCTCAGTTTGTGAGGCATACCCAGAGAAATCCTCAGAAATCACCAGCTGACCCAGTGCCTGACCCTGAGAAGATTGCTAAGCAGAAGAAAACATCACAGAAAGGAGCATCAGGATCAAGTAAGCCCAAGAAATCTTATGTATCTTTGAAGGAGAAGGTTATAGCAGAGGATATATAATTTGAAGATTTAGAGCCTAGAATTGTTAGTAAAGAAATACCTTTTGAGATTCATACAGCTCCTTGTTCAGTCAGTTCCCCTTTGGATCTCAGTCCAAAGAAAGCCTCCAATACAGTCCATAAATTTCCTTCATTTCTGTCATCTATTTCATTACTTCCTACCATTCAATCTGCCAGTAGCCTTCCACCTATCCAATCATGGCAAGCCAACAAACTCCCACGAAGATGGAAAGAATCATAGCTACTAGGTATGGACCCCCGGTCTTGCCTGTTCCTTTGAATGCTATGCCTGCAGGAGAATATCATAAATATATGCCCAAATTCACTGGTACAGAGGGGGTAACAGCTGAAGAACACCTTGAGTCTTTTTATAGTTATGCTGATAATTTAGATATCAGTGAAGATGATGTGCGAATGAGAGTATTTGTCCAGAGCGTTGATGGGGAGGCTAGAAAGTGGTTTAGAGAACTACCCCATAGGTCCATAGCAGACATTGAAGCATTGGATGATGCATTCCTGAAGCAATTAGGAGATAGAAAAGACCTGCTCTACTACCATACAGAGTTTGGAAACCTAAAGAGGGAGAATGGGGAATCTTTGCCTGATTTTAATAAAAGATTTAACCGTATGTACAGTAAGATAACAGCTGAAGTAAAGCCTACCCCCACCTGTGCCATACTCACTTATGCCAATTCTTTTGACTCAGATTTCTGCCTGCTTTTGAGAGAAAGAAGATGTGCCACTCTAGCTGATATGCAGGATGCAGCACTGGAGGTGGAATCAAATATTATGGCTGTAGAAAAGCTTAAAAGTCATGCTGATAGAAGAAGGTAGAGAGGTGAGGCTTCTTCTTCCTCTACTTCATCTTCAGAACCTAAACTAGATAAAATGTCTAAGATGATAGAGTCATTGGCTGCTGAGATATCTAAGCTGAAAGTTGAGCAGAGTTCTGGGAAAACAAGGTTTCAAAACACATTTGCTCCAAAAAATCCAAATCCATTCAGAAGAGAAAATGAATAGTTGCAAATCATTCAAAGGGGTAAAGAAACAAATGAAGAACAAAGATTTAAGGCTCCTTTCCAGAATGTAGTCATGGAGGAGGAGTAGTTTAAAGAGGAGGATGAAATTCATTGCATGGAAGATAAAGGTAGTGCTACCTTTTTTACATTGGTTGCATATGAAGAATCATTACTGCAAGACCAAAACAGTCAAGACTGGGACATAGGGGCTATTCTGCAGACTGGTGAATAGCAAAGATGTAATCTGAGGTCAAAGGAAAACAATGTCAAGGAGAGTCCTGCCCAAAAAGCTGTTGTCCAGACAGAGTCACAAAATATCAGACAGAAAAGACCAGCAGCCAATCCAGTCATCCTCAAAGCACCAGCTCAAGAGGTAAGAGGTTCTGATAAGCCCCTTTCCCCTTTCAGCTTTGAATCAGAAGTCCAGAAGTTAAAAATATCTGTGCCTCTATTAGAACTTGTAAGGAGTGAAGTTTTTAGAAAGCCTATCATTGAGGATTTTGAGCTGAAAGCCATACAAACCCCCACTGACTATGTCAATTTGCAAGATGATAAACCTGCAGTTGTGCTTAGCCCTATGATCGAACCTACTGATAATAATTCTCCATCATTTTATGTCTCCTTGACCATTCATGACAAAATCCTCCACAATTGCCTACTAGACACAGGGGCCAACCACAATTTGATGCCTAAAGTTGTCATGGAAGAGTTAGGCCTTGATATTACTAGACCATATCATGATTTATTCTCATTTGATTCAAGAAAGGTGAAATTTCTGGGGTTGATCAAAGACCTGGCCATTACCCTGACTCATCTTCCCATGAAGAATATGATGATGGATATTGTGGTAGCAGATGTCCCTCCCAAGTTTGGCATGATGCTGTCTAGAGGATGGATTAAGGGACTAGGTGGGACATTATAGAATGACTTATCTTATGCCACTGTCCCAGTTTTTGGAGGAGAAAGCAAGAGATTGTACAGAGAAGCACAACTGGCCTACTTCATCGGTGATGAGAAGAATCCTTCTAATCATCCCATATATGTCGTGGACACCGACTTTGGAGCTTGTATTCTCCAAATTTAAGAATCCCAAAGGGCCTCAATGAAGATCAAGAAGCTAAAAAATCAGGCCAAGGGAGAGCAAGGAGGTCTGGTTTGGGAGATGTTCTTTGATGGAGCATGTTCCAGGGAGACTGCAGGAGTAGGGGTGGTGCTGATATCTCCAGAACAAGAAAGCACACATCTGTCTTTTAAGCTAGCTTTTCAAGTCACAAACAATATAGTAGAGTATGAGGCTCTGCTATTGGGCCTTAACGCAACTAAAGACAGAGGAATCAGGAACATAAAGGTGTTTGGAGATGCTAACCTTATCATTCAGCAAGTAAATAAAACATTCCAAGCAAAGCACCCAAGGCTGAAAGCATACAAAGATGAGGCATGGAGACTCAAAGATTCCTTTGATAATTTTTGTATCTCATATGTCCCTAGAGAAAAAAATCAGCTTGTTGATTCCCTTGCTGTGTCTGCCAGCATGTTTATTCCTCCCATGCCTCCCAGACTAGTTTATGAAGTCCAGATGAAATATAGACCCTCCTTGCCTGATAATGTCCATCATTGGAAAGTCTTTGAAGATGATGATGAAGTGAATAGGTTTCTGCAAGTCATTGATGAATTTTCTGAAATGCAAATTGACCAAGAGAATGAAGCCTTGCAAGAAGGTCATCAATCCCAGCTTAGAAACAAAATTGGCAAAGATAGCATTGTCCAATTGCCCAGCAATCATATACCTAAGGGTCTAGTTGCTTTAGAGAAGCTGTTTGACCAAAATGATGTGCCTTATAAGGTTGCACAAAAAGAATACCAATCTGCAGTCTGTAAGCATAATATAGGGAGTCCAGGTCAGCCAAGATACATAAATCTATCCGCTCATCTATCTGCTGACCAAAGTGCTGAATACTGCAATTTAATGAAGAAATTTGTTGATGTCTTTGCCTGGGAATATATTGATCTGAAAACATATGACAAAAAGATCATCCAGCATAAAATCCCTTTAGAGAAAGACACCATACCTTTCAAGCAGAAGCTGAGACCAATAAAACCTTTGCTTCTTCCTCTGATTGAAAAGGAAATCAAGAAATTATTGGCTGCCAAAATTATAGTCCTTCTCAGATATTCAAAATGGGTAGCCAATTTGGTTGTGGTGAGGAAGAAAAGTGGAGAAATCAGACTCTGTGTTGATTTCAGAAACTTGAACAAATGCTCTAAAAAAGACAATTACCCTCTACCCAACATGGAGCATTTGTTGCAGAAGGTCTCAGTGGCCAAAGTGATGTCTTTCCTGGATGGGTTTTCGGGCTATAACCAGGTTGTTGTACATCCAGATGATCAAGAGAAGACTGCATTCACCACTCCTTGGAGCACTTTTCTGTATTCCAAGATGCCTTTTGGATTGATGAATGCTGGAGCCACCTTTCAGAGAGCTATGGATATAACATTTGTGGGAGAGAAGGATAAGTTTGTCCTTATCTACCTTGATGATATAATAGTATACTCCAGCAGCCATCATGACCATTTGCAGCATTTAAAGAAAGTGTTCCTGAAGTGCGGAAGGTTTGGGATTTCAGTCAATCCTAAGAAATTACAGTTTGGTTTAGAAGAAGGCAAGCTATTAGGACATGTCGTTTCTGCTGCAGGTGTCCGAATTGAACCAGAAAGAGTAAAAGCAATGCAGACTTTGTCTATCCCGAGATCAAAGAAGGATATTCAGTCCTTTCTGGGCAAAATAAATTTTGTGAGAAGGTTTATCCCAAATTTTGCAGAACTTGTGAAACATATTACCTCCATGTTGAGAAATGGGTCAGAGATCAAATGGAATGATATAGCAAGAAGATCTATTGAGTCCATTAAGAAAGCTATTATGGAGGCTCCCACTTTAAGAAGTCCAGATTACAGCCAAGAGTTCCATATATTTTCATTTGCCTCTGAAGACACCCTTGCAGCAGTTTTATTACAAGCAGATGAGGAAGGCTCAGAGCATCCAGTGGCATTCTTCAGCAAAACCTTAAGGGATGTTGAGCTGAGGTATGATATCATTGAAAAACAGGCATATGCTCTTATAAAGTCTTTGAAAGCTTTCAGAGTTTATATCTTGCATTCCAAGATAATTGCATATGTACCCTCTCCTTCAATAAAAGATGTCTTAACACAGCTTGATGCTGATGGAAGAAGGGATAAATGGATTGCAAATTTAATTGAATTTTATATAGAATTGAAGCCCACCAAGATTTTCAGAGGTCAGGGCCTTGCCAGACTATTAGCTGAAGAAAATTGCAGAACATTGGGCATAAATCTCATAAGCACAGTTGCAGAAAATGGTCAAACAGAAGAAGAAATAGCTGAACAAGGAAGAAATCAATCAGTGGCAGAAAGTCTAGCTTCTTGTGATTAGTACTCTGCAATAGTCAAATTCTTGTTGAAGCTAGAAATCCCTTAAGACTTTAGTGCAAGCCAAGCTAGAACTCTTAAGCTCCGGGCAGCAAAATATTGCATTCATGAAAATCTGCTTTACTGGAGGGAACCATCTGGAGTGCTTTTGAAGTGTCTGGATGAAGAATAATCGATGGAGGTTATGCAGCAGTTTCATTCCAGCATGTATGGAGGACACCATTATTGGAAAACTACATCCCGCAAGATCCTCAGAGCTGGGTACTATTGGCCCACCTTATTTGCTGATGTCTTCTCATTTGTTAAATCATGTGACAGGTGCCAAAGATTTGAAGGAAAACAGCAATTGAAGTCCCCGCCCTTAAAACCAATACATGAAAATGGTCCTTTCAGTAGTGGGGCTTGGATTTCATTGGAGAAATCAATCCACATTCCAGTGGTCAACACAGATGGATCTTAGTAGCCACTAATTATTTCACCAAGTGAATTGAAGCAATCCCTACTAGGAAGGTTGATCATAATGTGGTCATGAAGTTTTTGGCAGAGCATATCTTAATCAGGTTTGGTTGTCCACATAAAATAATCATAGATCATGCAATAACCCTCAGAGCAAAAGAGTTGGTGGATATGTGTGACTCAATGGGCATTAAGCTAGTTCATTCCACCTCATACCACCCCCAAGGCAATGGCTTAGCAGAATCTTCCAACAAAAGCCTGAAAAGGATAATTAAAAAACTGTTGGAAGACAACAAAAGGAATTGGGATTCTAAGCTCAAATATGCACTGTGGGCTGACAGAGTAACCACCAAGAAATCCACAGGTAATTTTCCATTCAAGCTAGTATATGGCACCGAGGTTGTATTCCCAATTCAGTTAACTCTCCCTATGGCAAAGTTCCTACAAGAAGAACAGAATGAGGAAGAAGACATGGCAAAAAGAATCATTGATTTAGCAGAGGCACATCAAATCAGAGAACAACTGGTTGAAAAGTCTGCAGCACATTAGAAGAAGGTCAAGGAAGTCTTTGACATAAGGACAAAAACCGATAATTTTCAAGTTGGAGACTTGGTTCTGAAGTGGGATGCACTGAAAGAAAAGAAGGGCAGCCATGGGAAGTTTGATGCCTTCTAGACAGGGCCTTTTATTATTTCTCAGATCCAAGGGAACAATACCTTCATGCTAAAAAGTATGGGAGGAGAAGCGGTTTTTGATGGCCCAGTTAATGGGCATTTTCTAAAAATTTATGTGATTTAAGGTCTTTGGCCTTAAAGTTGTAAATATGTTGTTTTATTAGTTTTAGTGTAAGATTAGTTAGACTCCATGCCCAATGGAACACTAGGAAATTTTGCTATTTTATTTTCACAGGAAAGGCATTGATCTACAAGTTCTTGAAACCTCACAGGGAGGATCTCATCCCCAGAAGGAGCCAGTGTTAGCTCTATTGCATGTTGCTGATTTTCAAGGAGCAGAAGTAAGCTCGGTCCTTAGTTTTCTGCTCAAAAAGGGTCTGCACCGGTTATCCTCGCCTTTCTCCATTCCCTTGTCCATTCCCCTTTTACCTCCTTTGCTTATGCTCCTGTTTAAAATCACATAAAGTGCTTTTCTTAAGCCCTGGGCCTTTAAAGACCCCAAAACCCATATAACCGCGCACTTTCGCAAAACCCCAACCCGCCGTTTCCCTGTCACATCAAACGAAACCTGCATGGTTAAGCCCCTATCGTCTGATCATCTCCGTCGCGATCGGACGACATTCGCTCCTCCCGCGCACCCACAAACCAACCACGCATTAACTCGCGATCAAAGCGGTTTCCATCATGTCCCATCTGCCACGCATCACAGTTCTAATGGAATCGTGCACCTTTGTACAATTACCACCCAAGCCCCAACGGCGGTGCGATAAATACCGCTTACCGCCTGTCCCCCATCCCTGCTCGTTATCTCCCATGCATCTCCTCCGCCCAATGATCGTCGGATCTGTCCGCTCGAGATCCAACGGCTCGCGTTTGTCTACTCCCGCTTCCGCCCGATTCCTACTGCCGAGAGATCTCCTTCGTCCATTCATTTGATCCAACGGCTAATATATGTTCCCGTCATGCTCATGCGTCTGCCATGCAGTCCTCTCGTCCATAGCCTGTCCCATGCATCTGAAGGACGAAGGTGGCCAGCATCCAGTACTCGGCATAATAGATCCTCAACAACCGCATTCAATAGGAAGGATAGCCAAGAAGAAAAGGACATGCCTCGAGCAGTTAAAATACATTCAACAGTTATGGAACTTCATCCATACTGTTGTAGACATTTTTGTGCCTTACAACTCCAAGCATGAAATGTCCATAAACCAAGGGCTCCTAAGTCCCTAAAAGTGTTGTTCTAACCCCTAAAGGAACAAGGTCAACAGATTACAGCTTCTCCCAGAAGTTCTCCACCAGAAACTGCTCAGAATAAGTCAAAACAAGATCATTTCAGCTGCTCCACTGGCTAGGTGCGTTGCATTGCACCTAAATAGATTGTGAGGGTGCATTGCATTTCAAAAGTCCCTTATGTGGGGTGTGATGGGCGAGAAATGACAAATGGCAGTGTCATTCCGCGAGGTGGAGAGACAATGGAAGCTTCCAGAATCTTCTCCTGTGACACTTGCCTCACTGAATTCGACCAAAGATGAGTAAGAGGCCTTCAGTCTCCAAGTGGAAGCAAGAAATGACAGAGAGAAGACACTAATCAAATCACAAGCTGACTCATCCTCCTTACAGATATCTATATATGGATCCCTCATCCCAGAGATCCAGAGGCTGGAATTTTGCATATTGTAAGGAATTGCTGTTGGTTTTTGAGACAAACATCAGATTGTTGGGTGGTCTATGCTTTGTTTGAGGTGAAGAGGGGCTTCTTTGCTGGGAGGTTGATGCTGGGTCAGGAACCACTGGTTGTAACTCCTCCTGGATCTTTTATTGTTTATCAATAAAAGCTATTTGAGTTTTCCTCCATGCTTTTGTATCATTGATGCTTGTTACATTTGTATGGTTAACTTAAATCTGATCCTAAGTTGTTTATGAATATAGATCCATGTCTTTGTATAGTGTTCTTCTTCTGTGATCTTACAGGTACTTTGTGAAGCTGGGCAAGTAAGGGAGCAGGTAGCTGGAGACTATCAAAGAAGAGAGGGATTGGATCAAAGGATTAGCGCAAGACACAGGTTGGTTCTTTATATTCCTCTCTATCTATAGTTCATAAAGGAAATACAAAAGTAGTTTTTCTCTGTTTGTTTCTAAGGCAGCTGTCACACCTTAGTGGGATAGAGCAGTTCTAAATAGACACTTTTCCCTGTAACAAAATGGCGACTCCACTGGGGAGCTAATTAGTTTGTTTGTTTATCATTCTTGGTTTGTTTGTTTCATAAACTTATAAGTGGCATTCGAACTGCATTTTCCATAACAAATGCAAAGTAGACATCTGTTGTTTCAATCCATTCACTGGATCTGTTTATGATTTAAACAACTGATTCACAAACTATCTGATTGCCCTTGTGATAGCTCTTAGATCCTCCTTAGATCTACCCCTGATTGTTGAATTACTGATTGCTTTTTACTCGGCCAAAAACCAAAGACTGAACTGCAAACTGTGACCCGGAACCCGGACAGAGTCTCGTTTCTGGCCCAGCGCAGGTACTGTTAAGAGATCCTGAATTTCAGCGCACTTCCCGAAAGGGCAACCTGCGCTGCATTTCAGATTCTCTGTGTTACAGGTGCGCTGATCAGACTAGCCCTGTGCAGTTGTGGTTCTTGTGCTTCATTCTTTCCAGTTCTATCTCTGAATTTTGCTGCCTGTGATCAGTATATGTCTGTTTGAAACCCCTTTTCCTTGTTGTTATTCCGCCTCCTTTGTACAAAAGAACTGTAGATGTTTTTGTGTGTTTGTTGAGTCATTTACAGTTCTCCTTAGCAAAAGTAGCGTAATCGTACTGTCGTCCTTTGATTTGAATCTGTCGTAAGTGTCGATTTCAATCGTAGGAAAGAGTTTGATTGTTGTTGATGGTTGATTATCCTGTTACTATTGCTTTTGGTCTGAATTTGTGATTTTCTAGTGTCAAAAACGAGTATTCATTTCAAAATCGTAAGGTGTCGTAATCATCTCTATTTTTTATTTTGAAAAGAAGCTTGTTTGTGTTTGTCGCTTGAAAACAAATTCAGATTTGTGCATCAACTTTCTTTTTAGCATCCATATACTAAGAAAGTCGAAAACAAATACATGCATGTGCATTTGCATATAGACAGTCTGTTTGGCTTGATTTAGGAAAGTGCATTTACAGTGTGCTCTTTGCTCTTTGTGAAAAGATTCTGTCTTTCTTTTCCCTAGTAGCTAGGATTTTCATTGCATAAAAGAGATAAAAAGTTTGTTTATCATCTTTAGATTGCATTTTAGGAATTACATCTACATCTCGTGGTGAACCCAAAAGGCAAACTTCATAAGCAAGATCAACTTAAAATAAATTCAATGAATCTAACAACGCTTTGGAACTTAACGCACAGAGGTCTAGGCTAGAGACGTATTCCGGCGTCGTAAAGCCTGGTAACTGTTGTTCTCACTGTTGGTTGGGTGATTCCTCCACTTTGAGACGATAAGTGCCAGTACGGACTTGTGCTCCCACGTACCGTCGAGTATATTTTGGGAGACCCCTATAGGCTTAAATCCTTTATCCATAGGAAGCCGTGTCTGCCGCCCTATCGATCACAATGCACTGAACACAGCATTCGGGAAGATTGACTGTCGTACCGTAAAAAGTATTCTGCAGTTTTGCGATTGGTTTGGTACTCCCTCTACCTAGACTTCCAGAGCAGTCCCTTTCGTTCCTTTTCAGACTCCTTAACGGAAAAGGTCCATCTGAGCACTTGTCACTTCAAGCTCATTAAAAATCGAAGGAGACTAGAGTCATCTTTTGTTTTTTCTCGACTCTTAAAAACTGAAAAAACAAGTTGTGTCAAAGCGTCTAAAATTTATTTTAAACGGAATATTCATTACCCCTTTCCTACGTTGATCTTGGGTTGAGAAAATGGAGTCCACCAACCAAGGAATTCCCCTTGGAGGAAATCCTAGTCCCTTCTCCTCTTGGGGAGATGTTGATGCACCCCATATGGCCACATTGTCACTTCCAGGACTGACAATTGGTTTGCCCGTATGGCTCTTCTCAACCTCTGTCGTTCAGAACACCACTATTCCTGAACAATCGAATCAGCAATTAGACGAGTCCAGAGTTACCCACCAACCTTCTACTTCCTCTAATTCTTCCTCTCCTCCTTCCTCTTCGCTTGATGGGGCTGCTAAAGTCAAAAGTCAAGTACCTAAGGAGAAGAAGGAAAAGAAGAAGAAAGAGAAGAAGAAGAAGGAGCCAAAAGCGAATGGGGGCAAACGAGTGTCGTCTGACGAAAATCCACACACTGCACCGACCAGGCCTAAATCGCCATGTGTCATTTGCAAGGGAGACCACTATCACAGAGATTGTCCTTGCATCCCTCGGATCTTAAGGGACTGGTCTCCCTATTTGCACAACCCGGTGTCGTCAACCTCTGATGATCATGTTGAGAACACACCGTCAACTAGTGAAAGTGAAGCCCCAGGACAAAAAGGAAAATATAGATTTCCTTGTAAACTGTGCGAAGGCGATCATGCCGTCCACCGTTGTCCCTTCTTAGACGAGGCTAAAAGAGTTTTGGACGATCGTCCGGTTTCACCGTCACGACTTCCTCCTGGATATAAAAAACTCTTGCCGAGTCCGTCACCAGTTGAAAACCCGGCTGGCCCGCTCAGGTGGTCAGCTGAAGCACCTATCATTGAAGATAAACCATCTGAATCCATACCAGACGAAAGTCAAAAGGTCGAGGCGGCAGTTGACCCGGTCTTGCCTTCAGAGGTTTCATCTTCAGATGATACACTCACTGAAGAGAACAAGGATGACACCGTCCAAATTCTCTTCATAAACACGGACTCCAACGAACATGGGGGAAATTTACCCATTCCTTTACCGCAGGAAGGAAGTTCTTCAAAGTCGTACCCGGTCGTCTATTCGGTCCCACCTCCAAGCAACCTAGTTGTCTCCTTCGACTGGAATCAACTAGGCAGACCCCGTTTACCAGCTAGTATACCATTCCGAATTATTGTTCAAATATATAGAATGGTTATGGCTGGTACCATCATAGATGAGGGGGCTTCTGTGAGTATCCTTTCCTCGACTGCTTGGAAAGCGCTTGGTTCGCCATCGCTTCTGCCTGAGATGAGAAATCTGACAGGCTTTGACAAAGGAACCAGTCGACCGTTAGGGATCCTTCCCAATGTGCCCATAACATTGAGAGGGAAAACCGTTCACATGAACGTGATGGTAGTTCAAGGACCCCTGGATTACAATCTACTCCTTGGACGAGACTATATTTATTGCATGGGAGCAATTGTCTCCTCACTCTTTAGAGTAATGTGTTTTCCGCACGAAGGAAGAGTGGTCAAGCTCGTAGACCAGCTTTCATTTCCCGGATCACGCATAGCAAATAGTCATATACCATCCCTGAATGGTCTTTTCATGCAAGAAATGTCTCAATCTCCAGTCCGTCCACCCGATGAGTGCGAGTGATTCGGGGGGACATGACTGAAACCCAGTGGGCATGCATCTTGGTCTGCTTTGGCAGGAAAACTTCGGGTATAAGGTAGGTTTCCGCGAGAGAATATGACCTCTGTACTCCCGTCCGTGATTGGAAGGGGGAGTTGGACTGGAACAAGATCCTCTTGTCAAAGTTATGTCAGGGACGGTCACGCCATACCATCCGCTCACCTTTGTTTATTTCGGTAGACATCGCCGAAGAAGTGTTTTGTTTGCGCTGTGAATAGAACAATCTTTGGGTAACTTGTAAGAGGTAGGCCTCTCTCGGTAAAACAAATGTTTTAACGGACTGAAGAAGGGGTAACCTTGAAACTCTGTTTTATACTTGGGGGCATGCAAACCTTTTGGAGTGCAAGCGAAGAGCGACTATTTATTTTTTAAATTTATAGGACCTCTAACCCTTTAAACTCGTAGGATTGGTCGTCTCCTAACTTGCATAAAGAAAGGATGTGGGGCAAAACTCTAAAAGTTGTCGTTTTTATATGAGACATTCTTATCATACGACTGGATTAATCGAGCAGTTTTAGCACATAGTTCAAGCTCGTTAAAAAATAAACATAAGACATGAGCAAATGTTTCTACCCGCGTTTAAGCTCGTTAAAAAATGAACTATTCCCCGGTAAATAACCATCGTGAATGTAGTACTTCAGCCATTAAAGCCTTGGTCGTGTTTGCACCGTCACCTCCACTTTTTCATTGGCCGATCATTCACCTCCATTTGATTGTTTACCCATTTTGAGGAACAGCTGCGAAGAGTGATCTCACTAGCCATCCTTGTGACACTGCTGTGATTGGAAAATTCCAAACCTTACCTGGAATCAGCTGCTACCCATGTTATCACTTGTTCCTCAAAAGACGAGTCTCCTTTAAGCTCTTTTCAATTGACTCGTAAAATATGAAAAGATTGCCGAGTCCTTGGCCTTCCAGCTCGTTAAAGGGATAGGAAGTGCTATCCCTCCTCTAGATTTTAATCTTTTTGGACCTGAGGGATTATTACACAAAAAGATCGAGCGCTTGTTTTATTCGGCTCGTTAAAAGTATCGAAAATTCATCCCTTCTGTATTGTTTTATACTTTTTCGGACTTAAGGGATTAGATGACGAAAAAGGAATTTCGGAGTTTCCTTTATGTTCCTTTTCAGACTCTCTAAAATTGAAAAGGACCGAGTTATCTTTGTCGTTAAACTCGTTAAAAAGATTAATAGCGACAAGCTTGTCTTTAGACGAGAACGAGTTTCACTATTGCTAGGCTCGTTAAAACATAGCGATGGGTTTGCCCGAAGGGCAAATTATAGAACAAGCATATGTTATCCTCCTCAAGCTTGACAAAAATAAAGAGGTACTGGTCAGCAATGACTGGGGAAAATTGGGAAGAAAACTCAAAGAAACTTTATTGGTAGCAAGTCACTCTTGAACATGACACTTCCACTCCGTGTCCGAGTCGGGTTGGGTTGTTTCATTCACCGGTCACATCACCATGGTCACGCCATACCATCCACATTTGGGGTTAATGCTACCAATCCATCACATCAGTGTCGCCGATATGTTCAAGAGAAGTCATCCAGAGAAGTCACCTGTGTCTCACCCACTACCATACATTATACTCCATTCTTTCATGACCGCCACCCTGAACCTTATATCACCAGATCGTTTTCACCTCCATTAAAATCATTTGCTCCGTTCCGTGTCATTGATGTGGGATTCATTAAGGCCCTCCTGTGACGGATCACTTCTTGTCGACATCAGCTCATTATCCAAGAAGTTGATCTAGGAACACCCCATTCAGTACTTTGAAGCTTGCATGCCTCAATGGCAAGTTTCTCACTTTCGGCGACAGGTTTACATCAATGGCCTTCGACCGAAAGATTTTGCATGGTGTTCGACGCCAAGTCCTTTATTCACACCACGTGAATTGTACTGCAGTACCTTGAGGATCATTATCATTATCGGTGATTCCTCTCGCACTTGTTAACAATTTACATCATTGACTGGTAATCAAGCGATGTCTTTCCATGTTCGACTTCAGAACATTTCTCACATGGATCGACTTGTACTTCGAGTGAAGATCAGACGAGATTGAAGACCCCGGATCTAGTTTCATCCATCCGGGCTGCGATATATATTCAGGAAAATAAAGACATTAAATGTACATCATTGCTGCACAGATAATCATCCACTCAAAAGGATGATGGCTCTACCAGAATCATCAGTCTACACTCAGACGATTGTCTGTCCTATGTACATGAAAATGAATTTATAAAGCTGAGCATGGGAATGCCCGCCTCAGCTAGATCATGAAAACAGTATGAAGATAATGTATTGTATTGTATCTTATTACAGGTCTCCTCCCAGCATTGAAAGAACTTCGGATCCTCATAATAAAGCATTTCACCCGACACCAAAAGGTTAACGGCCTCATACTTTAGGGGGCAGCTGTTGTAGACATTTTTGTGCCTTACAACTCCAAGCATGAAATGTCCATAAACCAAGGGCTCCTAAGTCCCTAAAAGTGTTGTTCTAACCCCTAAAGGAACAAGGTCAATAGATTACAGCTTCTCCCAGAAGTTCTCCACCAGAAACTGCTCAAAATAAGTCAAAACAGGATCATTTCAGCTGCTCCACTGGCTAGGTGCGTTGCATTTCACCTAAATGCACTGTGAGGGTGCGTTGCATTTCAAAAGTCCCTTCTGTGGGGTGCGATGGGCGAGAAATGACAAATGGCAGTGTCATTCCACGAGGTGGAGAGACAATGGAAGCTTCCAGAATCTTCTCCTGTGACACTTGCCTCACTGAATTCGACCAAGGATGAGTAAGAGGCCTTCAGTCTCCAAGTGGAAGCAAGAACTGACAGAGAGAAGACACTAATCAAATCACAAGCTGACTCATCCTCCTTACAGATATCTATATATGGATCCCTCATCCTAGAGATCCAGAGGCTGGAATTTTGCATATTGTAAGGAATTGTTGTTGGTTTTTGAGACAAACATCAGATTGTTGGGTGGTCTATGCTTTGTTTGAGGTGAAGAGGGGCTTCTTTGCTGGGAGGTTGATGCTGGGTCAGGAACCACTGGTTGTAACTCCTCCTGGATCTTTTCTTGTTTATCAATAAAAGCTATTTGAGTTTTCCTCCATGCTTTTGTATCATTGATGCTTGTTACGTTTGTATGGTTAACTTAAATCTGATCCTAAGTTGTTTATGAATATAGATCCATGTCTTTGTATAGTGTTCTTCTTCTGTGATCTTACAGGTACTTTGTGAAGCTGGGCAAGTAAGGGAGCAGGTAGCTGGAGACTATCAAAGAAGAGAGGGATTGGATCAAAGGATTAGCGCAAGACACAGGTTGGTTCTTTCTATTCCTCTCTATCTATAGTTCATAAAGGAAATACAAAAGTAGTTTTTCTCTGTTTGTTTCTAAGGCAGCTGTCACACCTTAGTGGGATAGAGCAGTTCTAAATAGACACTTTTCCCTGTAACACATACGACACTTCACCTGCTCAAGAAGTACAACAGAGCATCCAACAAGATCAATTTTGTTCATTAAAGCAGGCAGATTGCATCACAAACTCCATCAGACAGTTAAAGCGGTTGGTGGTCCATTATGACCCCTCCACGCATAGAACAACAGAACATTTTTGTAATGAAAACTCTATATATACCCAAAAGACAGATGTAATCAGGGTTGATGGTTGTTTTTTTATGTAAGGTTCAACTTCTGGAGACTGTAACTGCTTTGATACTTGCAGTGTCTCGTCTTCATTTTCAGCTAATACAAGCTTCTTTTGTTGTTAATTGCTCACTTTCCATCTCTTTTCTGTTCTAGGCTGTGCTTGATATGCATTTTTTCCTGAACTCTTGACGTATAGCATTAGAGGAGTTGTCATCCTACCTCTGTGTTTGAATCTTGCATGTATCAGTGAATTTGTCAATCACGTTTCTTTTCACTTAGTGACAGAGAGCTGTCATCTTGTCTATGCACTAGGGAATTAGATTTGTAGACATTTTTACTGGTTGTAGCCGGCCATCACAGGGTCCTGTGCATCTGCTGGTGTGGTCAGTATTCTCCATATTCACCCAATCCTTAAACTGTGAGTAATTGGTGGTCTAAATCCTTGTAGTCTGGGGGTGTTCATGCATGTCTGGATTCAAGCAAAGTAGGAGTCGTTATCTGGATTGAACAAGCATCAGTCCTTCCATTCATCCATTTCCAACATTGAGTTGAGTTTGTAATGTTCCCGAGCATCTCCGAGCTACAACCTAGGAGAGTTTCTTGGGGTGATAACAGAACCAATTACGGAAAGTTGTTACCATCACTAATAGAGACTTTCTGAGATGAGTGCTTATTAGTGTCATAAGATGTAAATAAAGAAGCATTACCATTCATATGTTTAGAAGTATCAGAATCCATTATCCATTCCACATTAGAAGAAGAATTGCTAGACGAAACAATAGATGCACATAAAGCTACTTGAGATTCATTAGAATTTTTCTTGTTAGTTTTAGCCATTAAACGTTTCGCTTTAAAGCAATTATTTTCAGGATGGTTAGTTTTACCACAATGCTTACAAGGATCATACACTTTCTTCCTCTAATCCTCTAACTAGTATCATGAGAAGCATGACCATTATTATTAGTATGATTAGAAGTGTGTGAATAAGAACCTTTAGCATCATTAAAACTTTTCTTAGGATTCTTATTATGTGCCATAAGAGCTTTATTAGGTGAGACTTGTCTTGAAGCAATCAACCTTTCTTGCTCATTTTCCTTTTCCATGCAAGATAGTTAGAACCGACAAGCTCAGGAACAAAAGCTACTTCTGAAGTCATAATGATAGAAATTTTGACAAGAAATATAAACCCAAATGCAAGAAATATCAAGAGAAAAAGTGGATAGAAAACTGTAAATTTCTACAATTCGTTCTGTCGTCACCAGAAAACCTAAAAAAACTATCTTAAATCAATGATAATTTTGCTTCCGGTACCCCATTTGAGCTAACTTGTTTTTTGAAATTGGCTAGCTCGGCGAGAGGAACCTAAATATCTACTCTGCTCTAGGAAATTCTGCACATAAGGTAATAGATCTGACAAAAAATGACGGGTGTCAAAACAAAAAACACTCAATAATGCTCCAAATGCTTATTATAACAAGTTTTCAAAAATTGTGCAGCCACTCTACATCCAGTTATGTGGCCGAAATTCTGATCTGAACCCTCGGTCCGTCAATCTTCCACCCTGCCAAAAAAGGACCAAAAAACTAGATAGAAATCACAGATCTTACAAACCAAAAGATAGATATCCTTTAAGAGAATCCAAAAACCATATAGATCTTATAGAAAAACAATCAAGAGCCCCTTAAAAAAAAAAAAAAAAAAATCTGCAAAAAACTACATAACAAAGTTAGGGTTATGAGAAAAAAAACTCAAATATGTAGAATCATGCCCAGATCTGTAGAGAAGCCTAATGACGACCAGATAGAAAATAAATCTACACAAAATTGTAAGTGCCCAAGTAACAAAAAATGAAGATACACATTGATGGTTAAATTCAAAGAAGATGCTAGATCATAGTAGCCATGGCTCTGATACCATGTTAGAATATTAGATCTACTAAACTAGCTATATATCTAAGAAACCAATAATATATCAACATATAAATAAGAACAAAAAGAGAACAAGGAAAAAGAATACAACAGATATATGTGGTTCACCCAATTGGGCTACGTCCACAAGAAGGTTGTCTTCTATTATCTCCAGAAATCTCCTACAATCTTACAAAGAGAGCAACTACAAATAACCCAATACAAATAACAGTATGTTGTGAGCACAGGATAAGATGTGATGGTATCACAAAATGGTATATGCCTTAAGAGGCTCCCTTGACCCTATTATATACCCAGAGATGTGGAGGAATTACTCTCACATATTAAATGTGGGATAATATAATTCTCCAAAATAACACCTCTTTATATAATAAATGGATACAAGAGTATACTGTGCCATAATAAATATGTGATATAATGTATTACACATTTACATAATACAAAGACATTATTACCTTCCAAGGAATATAATATATTCCAACAATTTTTAGTAGTGGAAACACCACTCCACATTGTAACAATGTGTGGCAAGAGTTTCTAGTGGGGAAATGGTTAGCAAAGGGCCTTTGAGGAGTTAAAGAAGAAGATTAATGAAGTACTAGGTTTGACATTACCAAAATTGTAGCAACCCTTTGAAGTGGAGACAAATGCGAGTGGGTATGTTATGGGAGTCGTCTTGATGTAGGTAGGAATACCTATATGCTACCATTCTGAAGTATTTCATGGGGCGATTATCAACTACCCTACTTATGACAAGGATTGATATGCCCTAGTGCAAGTTGTTAAGAAGTGGAAACACTATTTGATGGGAAAGGAGATAATAATCAACACAAATCACTAGCCACTACAGTACCTGCAAGCCCAAATTAAACTACAATAGACCAGACATTACAAGTGGATGAGGTGTTTCAATAGTTGCAAAGCCAGAGTCATGCGCATAATGGTGACATCACATTTGACTACCATCTCCAAGACGAGTTACGCTATAGGTTGGATGAGTTATGTGTTCCTAAGGTGTGTGACTTCATCTGATTAGAGAGGCTCATACTTCTAAGGTTGCAAGGCACTTTGGTGTAGGGAAGATAGTGGATAACTTGCAAATGTATATGTATTGGCCCAAGATGCAAGAACATGTAGCTAGGTTCATGAGAGGATGAATTTTTATTGTACTAGAAAGCCTAGTAATAAGAAACAAGGTCTATATCATTCATTACTTGTACCCACTCATCCTTGAGAAAGAATTTCCATGGAATTTCTAGGAGGTTCACCAAGAACCAGGAAAGGACATTACTACACGTTTGTGTTAGTTGATAGGTTCAATAAGATGCATATTTTAATTCCCTATAAAAATTCCATTAGTGAGAAATAGGCAACAAACTTGTTCTTCAAATAGGTCTGGGTGCACTTTGGGATACCAAGGAGCATAACTTCAGATAGTGACATAAGATTTCTCAGTGTGTTTTGGTCTACATTGTGGGAGAATATAGACACAAAATTGAAGAGGTCCACAACATTCCATCCATATATAGATGAGAAAACAGGAGTAGTTAACATGATGTTGTTGTAGCGTTTGAGGGGTTACAATCAGAAGCATCCAAAGACCTAGGATGAAAATTTAGTATACATACATCACTCTTATAATAGAGTAGTCCACACTTATACTCATAAGTCCCCATTTGAAACTTATTTTGGATATTTTCCACCTTCACATTTGGATATTGCATATGGGAAGCAAGGAGTGAGGGAGGATCTTATAGGGGATGCCTTAAGGGTAGAAAAAAATAATGGGAATATTAGGAAGATCAATCTACATGTACAAGAGACACTATAGAAGTCATAGGAAAAATAATAGGCTATGCATGATCAACATAGAACAAAGAGGTCTTTTAATGTGGGAGACAAAGTATGGTTACAATTGAATAAAGAGAGGATGCAAGGTTCTATGATATGGTCCCTTTGAGATATTGGAAAAGGTGGGAGAGTACGCCTATAGACTCAATCTACACCCATACATGTGCATTTACTTATGGTGAATGTAGAGAACCTGAAACTCTATGAGCCTTTTATGCTAGATCGGGAAGAGGAACAAGTCCAACCAACTATAGAGGACTTGACACCAGAGGCTCAAGCAAATTTGATAAGGGATAAAGGTTTGTAGAAGAGGTCTAGAAATACCACACAGGGCAGCATGAGCTTTGGTAGGTTAGGTTGAAAGGAAAATTTCTAGGAAAATCTAAATGGTACACCTAAGAGAAGGTGGATGAAAAATTTCCTAACCTCATTTAGTATAATATTTTGGAGACCAAAAGCCTCCCAATATGGGGAGGTGTGATTCAGATTGGATCATTTTACTATTTTTCATCTGTCATGATTCTTTCAAAGCGGAAAAAGTAGAGGAATCAACTCACATGATTATACTTACCAATGGGAGACAGTTTGCTAAATGGAGTCTCAAACCTTTTGAAACTTCTATAAGCAATTTGAGGCATCAAATGACATTTTTGGGGGGTGTTTAAGCCTCAACACCTTGATATTTTTTTTGAAATTATGGAGTCCTCCATGTAAAATTTGGCTAATATCACTTCTATAATGCTTTAATTTTTCTAATTTTGGGTGATTTTCAATTTTCCTAATTTCGTTTTTGATTGCTTCATTGCTTTCATTTGTCAACTTTTTAGCAATTCAAATTTCGTTTGATTTTGTTGCAAGGTTTGAAACCTATGACTAGTCAAAGTTTGGTCATTTTAACCCCTGAACATTAAAATATGTAAGTATTTATTTTACATTTTGTTTTTTATAAAGTTACTTAATTAAAACATGTAAATACGAATTTTGTTATTTTATTTAACTCTAGTTAATTAAATTAATTAACTTAGTTATTATTCATTTAATTAACTTGTAAATATATTTAATTAACTTTGTTAATTTAATTAATTATTAATTTTTTTCATTTAAATAAATTATTAATTTAATTAAGTTTATGTTATTATATAAATTAATTGTCATTAATTAACATAAAACAAAATAATAATAATATATATTAAAAATACTTTAATATAAAATAATAAATAATTAAAAATTAAAAAAACCATCGGATTCAAGGTTGACATCACCCTAGAGGAAATACCCCATGAATTTCATCTGTAGCCCCCAACAAATCCCATTGGGATATTCCCCCCAGATGATGTCGAGCATGCAATCAAGTAAGCTTGAATACACCAAATAAAACATACAAAAGAGGTGAGCTTGATAACACCAAATAAAACATACAAAGGAGGTGTGCATATAGTATTAAAGGGAGGCATTCAAAGTTTAAGTGATAGTGGAGAAAGGTTCCCACATGGGTCCTCTCCTCCACTATCCTCTCATATACTCTCTACCCCAGTTCATTAAATATATGCCTTCATTAACATTTAACACTATAAGTTGAACCTTCTCTTCCCCATTTTATTTATTTATTTTAATTTTTATATAAAATCTATTTCAATATTTTAACATTTTAATTTTAAATATTAGATAAAAATTTAAGATATGCCCAAATTTTTTATGAACAAAACATACTGCAACACCTTGTTTTGGACTCCAACTTCACGGGGTGATATCTCGAGTTATAATGCACCAAATGAGGCAAATGGAGACTTGTTATAAATCTATTTCAATTTGGACTCCAACTTCACGGGGTGATATCTCGAGTTATAATCCACCAAATGAGGCAAATGGAGACTTGTTATAAATCTATTTCAATGCAAACGAATATGGGAGTGATTATTTAACCAATTATGGTCATTTACTATCCAAAAATTTAGTAGAAATCAAGGTTGCAAATTTGCAACTAAAATTTATTTTCTAAATTTGTTTTAGGAAAACATTCTTTTGCCAGGAAGATTTGTTGTCACTCATTCATTCCCAGCATGTTCAATTGCTAATCATATCTCTACAAGAAATCAAAGGAAAACATTATTTTGCTTTTATTAATTTATTCAATTGAATTTTAATCCATGTGTTTGTTGTCAACGGATTTGGAAATTTGAGTTTTGTCTTCATTTTTAATTGGTTTTCTTAATTTTAATTTTGTTATTTTTGTAGGCGTTGTTGGAGATAATCAGGCCCAAGAGTATTGGAGAAATGGGATTGGAGTAGAAGAGAGGAAAATAATAATTCTTTAACCTCAAATAAAAGTAAAAATCTTCATTGAGCTATCATTTAAACAGATCCCATTTGTGGGATTTAACTTGTAAAATTATAAATAGAAGCTTGGAAGAAGTGTTGTGGGGTTCCAATTTCTGAAAAGAGGAAGGCTTTTACACTACTATACGGGTCAGACCCTTGGTTCAATCGAAGACATTGGACAAAATTTAAAGAGATGTATTATAGCTCCAAAAATTTCATGCTATCAAATTTTTTGAATTTTATGTAATCAGAAAGATTTTGTCAGAACTGCAACTTTTGTACATTATTTCAGGGTTAAAGGCTTATTAATAGCCTTCATTTTAATTCAATTTTGATTTGATTTTTGATCCAGATAAGTATTTGATATTTGGTTTTGCACTACTGTAAATTCCATTTAATTATATGCTTATTTAGATCATTGGAAAGTTATATTTTCATGATGGATCTGATTGATATCAAGTTGAACAATGAATTCAAATAGATATGCATGTCATCACTAGTAATTATTTAACTCTTTTATGACAAATTTATCTTCATTTTAATCATGATTGTAATATGAGAATTATTTCCTTAATGCAATCATGCTACTAATTTTGAATTCATTTTATTTGAATTTAGATATATGTATAACAGAGATCCGATAACTATCTATAATATAGTTATGTGCATTTTTGTTTGAATAAGTAGCAGGTCCCTGAACTATTTCCTTGGTATGTTAACTCTATTTTATTCTAAATTCAAGTTGGTCCAAATTTTAGTACCTTGCCCTTGATTGGGATGAGATCTATATCCTTCCTAATTGAGAGATATTAGGATTTAATTTTTCCTGCATGCATCTTACATTAGTTTTCATTTGCATTTAGAAAGTCTTAGCACAAGTCTTCTTTCATAGGAGAAATCCTATTGGTGGATTAGCTAAGCCCTTATTTTAGTTGAAGGACTACTTTCTTACAAGTGCACTGCAAGAAGGTAAGTTTTTTGTCTCTTCTTATTGATGAGTAACTAGAAATATCACTAGTCAGAAAGGAGAGTGAGAGGTAATTGGACCCATTTTAACTAGTCCGAATCACCACCCCAAATCGAAAGGGCCTAATTGGTGCCTTAACCAGGTGATCTACCCAATGTTTATTATGGTCAATTTCAATCATCAACAAGGGGTAAATTGATACCTTTTCAATGACACAAGAATCGCCTCAATCGGAGTGTGTATGCAAAATTTATGTCACTCGGAAGTTGACTTTCCTATTTTGACCACCTTGTTTAAAGAGGATGCCACATCAGTCCCCATTATCCATGGAAAATGGCCTAGCCACCTGATCATGATGAAGAATACTCTAGAAGAGTCAATATGTAACTCTAGTAAAGAGTTGAGGGAGTCAAACCTAACCATTGGTATGCTATCGAGTTGTGTTATAAATAGGCCATTAGGGGGGAATGGGGTTCCATTCTATTTGAATGTATTTTGTTGCATAAATTATCATAGTAGTTGAGAGTGGATAGGAGAGATAGAAAACATGTTTGTGCATTGTAGCAGCCCACAGACCACATGGCTCACTTCTTTGTAGTTACATCCATTTTCCATTCAAAGAAAGAGAGCAGAGCAACCTCACCTTCTAGATGGGTTCTCTCTTGAAAGGATTTCCCAAGTTATACCATATGTTAATTTGGGGTTTATGAGTTTTATTTCTTAATTCTATATTTCTGGGACAATTATAATTTCAATGCATATACAATAAATAGTAATCTATAGATCCATAAATCTAAGGAGAAATAAACCCTCATAGTGTAGATTTTGAATTTAAAGTATAATTTTATCAGATCAGTTGTAACAAATTGTCTACTAGAATATCCACAATAGTTTACAGATCAACCATTACACTTCATAGCCTCTTGAATGACCAAGAAACATTATTTACCACCCCAAAATGGCCCAAAAAGTTTGGTACTCCAAAAACCATAGAAAAACTACAAAGAAGATAGAGAACCATTAAGTCAGTAAAGAGGTGGGTGGCCACTGATATCCACCTAAATCCCCCTTAACAAGAAATGGTCTCCATTGCGTCAAGTTCCCTCATCAAATGGGGTAATTTCTCCTTAATTTGGCTCTTGGTTAGCCACTTGCCTTGGTGAAGAAGCTACCCTAGTTTGACAACCTGGTAGAGTTATATGTTCCACTGACATATGTCATTTTACCTGGTGCCCATGATCTAGTCTATTGTATCTTATTCAATGTAGTCAGGATTGAGTTCTATGGGTTCCAATTGCCTCTGAGGTGTCCAACAAAGGTGGAAAATATGGTCAAAACAACTCCACATTAAATATTGGGTGCAAGCCAAGGAAAGGGGAAATAGTCAATCAAAATAATTTCATCTAAAGCCCTTGTGATTGTAGAAGACCCATACAAGTGTGATTTCAGCTTCCTATGGGGGCTTGTGAGGTGCTCTTTCTGTAAATTCAACCACACTTTATCACCAACGTGAAACTTGTGTGGGACCCATGTTGGTTATGTCACTTCTTGTACTTGGCATTAGCTTTCTATGGGATGTCATGAACCTGTTCTTGGAGGTGTTGGATCCATGCAAAAATAATTGTTACTTTTTCTACCTTAGCTTCAACATGGAGGACTATGTTAGTGAAGATGTAATGGGTGGAGATACATCAATTAGGGCTAATGTTCGGAACCACAAGCATATGTGAAAAGGACTATGGAAAATATAACTATGGAGGGATTTGTTATAGCTATGTTGAACATATGGAATGATTTTGTCCCATGTACGCAAATGTGTTAAGCTGTACATGTGCGAAATATGCATAATCAACATGTTTATCACTTTTGTTTGTCCATTTGTTTGGGGATGAAACGCAGTGGATTTGGTTAACTTGGATCCATTAGAGACCATAGGCTAGACCAGAAGATATCAAGGAAGTTGTTATCCCAATTTGAAATAATGGTTCAAGGTAGGCAAAAATGAACAAAAACACACTCAAAGAAGAGTTTAACAATGGATTCAGTCATGATAGTCTTCTTGAACAGTATCAGAATGGCCATATTAGAGAACCAATCTACAACCACAAGCACACAGTCACTACCATGCCTAGTGGAGGGTAAATTTGAGATGTAATCCATGGATATCAACTCTTAGGGATTGTCTAGGGTAGGTAGAGGAGTTTAAAACCATTGTTTCTTGATGGTTGGTTTAGCAATTGAAGACACTGCACCTTTTGAACTCGAGATCGCACCCTCTGAACTGGGCATGTTGGGTCACAACTGCACTCAAGTAGTGTTGTGCATGCGGTTGGAGGCCTATAACTACACTCAAGCCTTGTTATGTGTGTAATTGGGAGTTTAGGTAAGTGAAAAAGAGCCACAACTCAGGGTTTGGTCACCTGAAGTGGTCCTTTGGGCCCTGAGTGTCATGTAGCCCTAATTGATGTTATGAGGCTTGTGGTTAGTTTGTAGGCCCCACTTCCTTAATAGGAACTTAGAGGTTGGATCATGTCATAGTAACTCTTCATCTAATGTTTACTCTGGCAGGTTGGCGGAATTGGGTAAATGTGGGAGGGGTGGTTACAGGGTGGTATCAGAGTGGGTTCTATTCTCGTTAGGTGATATCTAATATCACAGGGTGGTGTTTGTCTAGTCAATTTAACGTCTTAAATTTCTCTACATAAATTATCAATCCGGGTATCGTAAACTGATGAAGTGTGGTGCACCATATGTGCTTAGTTAACCTTTTCCTTACTTCGTTTTTTTATAGTTTATGTTCTTTTTGGGGTTTTTTTCTTGTTGGTTTCCTAAAGTGTTTAACGCAAATGGAAATCCTATTCTAAGGTCTTAAAAATACTTTTAAAGGTCAAGTATGTATGTAGATTTCAAGACAAGGTTTATGTCCCTTATGGTAACTTCCAAAACTTAGCACTTCAAAAGATCTCAAAACATGCTATTGATAAAATTAATACTTGAACAAGAATGTAAATATGCAGCTACTTAAATCAAACAAAAGATGAAATACTGATCATGAAATCACTGTCTCTGTTGCCCATCTAATTACAGAAATAAAATCTAAACTATTGCACTCAAACAAACCAAAAATTGCAGACTAACGAAAGCAAGATCAATTTACTTCACTTATAATCCGATAGCTCGCCAAGTAGCTTTTCCGGGTTAAGCCATGGCTCTGGAGATAACGTCAATAACATGAAGAATTGATATCTAAATTACCTACTTGCAAATGAAAGTAAAATCAAGTCACTTCACTTATAATCTGATAGCTCGCCAAGTAGCTTTTCGGGTTTAAACCATGGCTCTGGAGATAACGTCAATAACATGAAAAACCTGATATCTAAATTACCTGCTTGCAAATGAAAATAAAATCAAGTCGCTTCACTTATAATCTGATTGCTCGCCAAGTAGCTTTTCGGGGTTAAGCCATGGCTCTGGAGATAACGTCAATAACATGAAGAACCTGATATCTAAATTACCTACTTGCAAATGAAAGTAAAATCAAGTCACTTCACTTATAATCCAATAGCTCACCAAGTAGCTTTTCGGGGTTAAGCCATGGCTCTAGAGATAACTTCAATAACATGAAGAACCTGATATCTAATTGCAGAGATGAAAGTAAAATCAAATCACTTCACTCATAATCCGATAGCTCGTCAAGTAGCTTTTCCGGGTTAAGCCATGGCTTTGGAGATAACGTCAAATGACATGAAGAATTTGATATCTAAACTAACTAACAACAACAAATAAATAAGATTGAAATCAAAGCATAACTGAAATTGAAAAGCTTAAGAAACAGTTCAGCAGAGAGGCAAATCTCATGTCACTATTTGATGCAAAAACATGTAAAGAAAAACTAATCTACAATCAACCGGTTGAACACATTTGCATGAATTAAAATTGCATCAATAGAAACTCTAATCTATCAAACTTGAAAGCAATCAAATGACATAATGAAATCAAAGCAAAATTACAAAATAAAATCTACTCTACCTTACATTCTAATGTGCTTCATGACACCTACTTCACATCTCCTTCCATGTTGATAACATCAAAGCTTTATTCAAATTCTTCAAAATTACAAAGTACAACAAAGCTTTCCAAAGCTTTTAAAAGCCATCAAGGAAGAACTATAAACTCCAAACTAAAGAACTAAAAGTCCAAGCTAAGACTAACAAGCTAACAAGCTCTAAACTAACAAGCTAACAAATGAAGGAGAGAGATCTCCTATTTATACAAAAAGATGAGAAGCCATCTCATTAATGAGAGTCCACGAATCTCTCCCTCTACTTCTAGAGTCCTAATCAAAATAGGAACTGATAAGACACATGTCTTCTTAGAGTTTCAATACAATTAGGAGATGTGGCACATATCCTCATGATCCCATGATTCTTTCCAATCAAATTCGAATTTGGCCTTAGAGTGCCACATAAGGGTTTTCTAGAAGCCTTCTTTTGACCTACACATGTCAACAATCTCAACCCACTTGTTAGGTATAAGCATATGCACATTATTTCCTAATTTTTAACCACAAATTCACTTAAAAAGGCTAAGAATTAATAAAGTTTGGAAAAACATAAATGTGGCCCAATGATAATGAAAGTGGGATGAATGTAGTGACATAGTAGTGAAATGGAGGTGATATAATGGACATAATAGTGAAAGTGTAATGGAAATTAATGACATTTTCAAGACTCAACATACCCCCAACTGAAGTTATTGCATGTCCTCGTGAAATATATATTACATTAACTCTTTTGATCCTTGAGCTTTGGCTTAACTTTGCATGATATCATTTGATAACTTCGTATTTTTGCAAAGTGTTTTACTTGAATTACAACATGGTTGGTTCTTGTGTTACAACCAATTTTTTGTTGTTGCATTTTATTTTGATCTTTGAACTTTGCATAATGATATTTTGATTTGTTGCAAGTATATCTTTATTGGATTACATGATGGTTGGTTCTTGTGGGACAACCATGATTTTGTTTGTATCCAATTTATCATTTAAGCACTTTTTGAAAAGCCATTGTATGCTTATAATAACAATATAATAGTTAATATATGTTGGAAATATGTGGGCTCCTAAGTATGATATGGACATGGCAAAATATGAAGATGAATGTATTCCCCCCCCCCCCCTCCCCAAAATTGAAGGTATTGGCAATTTTATGAAATGAGGAAGAGAAATGTTTTTCCAACAATTATCATTCTAGCTTTTTATGGAATTCTATGGTCAAAAAATTAGAAAATGACATACCTTAACTTACCCTTTGGAATGGATGAGTTGTATGTGTGGTGGCTGCAAAATTCTAATCATATTCTTCTTCAAGTGGCTGAACAAGAGGAGTCATGGATAAAGAGTTAAGATGACTTTTTATTGCTTCTACTAAAACTTGCTAAATCTGCTCCAAAATGCTAAAAATAATAGTCTTCATGTCTTCAAAACTCATTGGCACAATTCCTACTATGTGAAAAAAATGTTCTGATGTCGAACATAGCAGGAAATTGTTGACTTAGTGGCCATTAATGGATGCCACTAGTCAGCACGAGAACTCTCACCATTAATGACAATGAGAGTCAAGATGCCCAAACACATCTTGCTAGGTACGAATGAATTTGCCGATGTTGAGTCACCTAGAAGATCTGATGAACAAGGGACGTTAATGTATTCCCATTGTTTGTCAGCATGAGGACTTGCCATTAAGGCATGCAAGCCTCAAGTTGTTTTTACAAAGAACTTAGACTCAAAGGACTATGGACTCAGTAATTTGCATTGAAGCAGGACTTATTTGAGAAATGAAAATGACAGGAAATGAAAGATGAAAATGGAAGATGGAAATGGAGAGCAGAAATGGAAATGGGCAATAAGCATGTGAATGAGCTTCTTGCTTTTATTTGTGGGTTATGAATGGACAAAAAGAGATGTAAAGTGTATGTGAATGTAAATGGGAAATATGGAGGGAAATGAGGTGAATGGTTTAGTATGAAGTATGGATGTGATGGAGACAATAGTATCTGAAAGTTTTTCAAGTGTTTGGATCTGATTTTGCATCAGCATATTTCCTATTTGTTTCTGATCATCCTCTTATGAAACAAATTGGTCTCTTAGAGAGACACCATTCTCTTGTAGTCATTTGTCCTTCCTCTTGGAACCTGCAAAAAAGCTAATACTTCTTCCGCAATAGAATGTAAGATTATCAAAGGAGAGAGGTGATAAATCTCTCTAGTTATGATATTTACACACAAAACTAAGAATATATATTAATGAAACAAGTTCTCAAAGGAAAAATCAAAAGAATTTATACCTGCTTTGGAATTGGTGCCCCAAGTTGAATGTTGCTTCTTTTCAGCAATTTATTTCATTATTTTACATTTCAAACTCTAATGATGGATTTCTCATTGTGTAGATCTTGTTGAGATCTTTCCAATGGTACTTGAATCATCAAAATCTGATTTTGTATGAGAAAGATAGGTTGATTTGAACAATGAGGTTTTTTTGGCTGCGGAATTGAAGAACAACTGCAGAATTGGACTTTAGCTATGAAATGTGCACAGTTTCTGTAGCTAAAAATCTTGAATAAAAAGTTAGCCATTCATCTTTCATCATCAGTCCAAAATTAATCAATACCTTCAGAAAAGTAAGTAAATAACTTATTCATTTCATTGATTCAATTTATTTTTTCTTGACATGCGGCGACTTAGTGTGGCGACTTAGTGATAACACACACTTTGGCTTCCCTTTGACCGGGATCTTTTTCATCGACTTGGATCAAATGAATAGGACACCATCCATGTACTGGAATTTTCCCAGCTACCCATGTGGTTTGTTTCGTCTCTTAACACCTATAACCTATAGAAGTAATAAAATGGTTGCGGAATTGCCAGTTAGCCACGGAATCAGCCTGCATTCCGTAGCTAAAAGACAACCAACCATCAGTTTTGAATTTTTTTTTGTATGTATAGAGGATTATTTTGCAGACCAACTACTGCAACACTCAAACTTGTTTTGGATTTGACAATTCTCAAGAAACCATTTCCCAAAATTTCATAGTTGTTGAATGAGATAGCCATGGTTTTTACATTTCCTATGATAGAGTTTAGCAGTTTTTGGTTCAGGCATGCATATACTGAGCCATAGCTCATGTTTTAAGACAACTCCCAGGAATATCCTGACGATGATTCTAAAAACAAACAACACAACTACCTGCATGGGATTCATTCCACTTTGATACTTTTTCTTCCTCTCTGGTAGTTCCAGGCAACCAATGTAATTAGAGGCAATTTTGGGTTTAACTCACAGGAAATATACATGAACAGAATGTGAGTGAGTTTTCGAATGGCCTCTGCATCGAATGCCAAGAAGCTCCATGCCACGTCTATTGGTTGGTTGCAAAGAGCCGTATCCAATTAAGATTGTTGTTAACAGGTGTTACGTCTATTAGCGAAGAGCCATATCCAATTAGAACTGTTGTTAACAGGTGTTACATCTATCAGTGAAGAGCCATATCCAATTAGAATTGTTATTAATCGGGAAGTGGCAGAGCAGGTGTTAGACGGGTGGCAAAAGGCGGGAGATGTATAATCAGCAAACGGTTAATTATCAGCACGCCATTGATTTCAAATCGGAAGCAGCCGAATTAAATCAACTGTCAGTTAATTAATTCAAATTCCGTTTTTTCCTCGCGGCCTGCAAAAATGGGCTTCAAAGAACCAAGAAATTCTCTCAAACCGCCATGAATTTCTTAAAACGATTTCTGGGTTATCTAATTGACCCTACTGCTGAAAAAACCCATGTTTTATTTTTCTCAAATTCATCTCCGTTTGGCCAAATCGTGCATTCAAAGTTTGACATTTTTTTTGTTCTGCGTTTTTTCTGAGTTGATGTTTTTACTGTTCTGCATTTTATGAATTGCTGCATTCGGCTTTTTGGGTTTCATTTGCTATGTAATGGCTCTTGAGGCTAGCTATTTACCTATACAGTAAGGAGATATGCATTCTAAATCCATGTTTTAAGATCTCCATATAATCAAATCCCTGTAGCCTCGTGCTAAACAGCATGTTTGATTTGCAGTGCAGTTTTAATCACATTCCCCCTTGTAAGTAACCCAACCAGTTTCTCATTATTGTCCACTATAAGCAATCTGGATTGGCCTGGTTTACTTAGTGTTGTGTGCCTAGGAGGGTTTAAGCTTGTCTCGACCAAAGATAGAGGAGGGTTGCGTGCTTTGTAATGAACCTCTGCTCAATTGATATCATCACAATATACTCCTATATTATGATCCCTGATATTGTATGGCTCGCATCTCATTGGAAAGTTACTGATTTCCTTATAAATGTTGGCAGACATCTCCATATAGTTATGGTCTCAGTTGGGATGTTCCAGCAAGAAGGAGGGATAGAAGAAATGATTGAGATGAGAAATAGCAGTTGTAACAATGTTGCTGATGCTTCAACAATGGATGGAATATGGATGAGTGTTGAAGATTTTCACTAAGATTGGCCTGTTGCCGTTGATTACAAGAGTCAAGTAAACAACTAAAGGAGGCTATTGCAGGTTTTATTTTTATTTTTTATGAATTTACAAGTTTGTTTCAGGCCAAAGCTTGAACAGGGATGCAGATTTTCCACTGGGGCCACATTGAAAGCTAGGATTGAAGATAGCCATAGTTTTTTATTTTTTATTTTTTTATTTTTTCTCTGAAATTGTGAAATTTTATAAGAATGATTAATGATTTTCAATTTCAGGCAGCAAAGACTTCAAGTAAAATATACTAAAAACAGGACTTTGATTGAGGTCTTAAGCTGATTTTTTATCAATCTGGGCTGGGTGACTAGGATAGGATCCATGTCAGGACAATTCCGGAGATGCCCATGTGGTCGGTTTCTTCATTGGACACCTGTAACCTATTAAACCTTGAAACTAGCCGCGGAATCCACAATTAGCTGCAGAATCAGGCTACATTCCGCAGCTAAGTTGAAAAATCTTATTAAAATAGGATACAATGTTTAATGATCACTACAAACCATAACCAGTCAATCTTGAATAGTTTGAACCTATCAAAACAGTTGGGTTTCATTTTTTTTTTAATTGAATCAATTGGAATGATGAAGTTTATTTTGTCTCTTTTTTTTTTTAACATAACAATTCTTTTTCTGACCCTCTAGATCACACAAAGTACAGGAGGAGAGCATATTCAAGAATTATTAATTATTATTTTTTATAACAATTCTTTTTCTGATCCTCCAGATCACACAAAGTGCAGGAGGAGAGCATACTCAAGAATTATTAATTTTTTTTTAGATGTAAGAAATAAGGTCTCCTAATTACACTTCCCAGCAACGGCGCTAAAATGTCTAGTCAATTTAACGTCTTAAATTGCTCTACATAAACTATCAATCCGGGTATCATAAACTGATGAAGTGTGGTGCACCATATGTGCTTAGTTAACCTTTTCCTTACTTTGTTGTTTTATAGTTTATGTTGTTTTTGGGGTTTTTTTCTTGTTGGTTTCCTAAAGTGTTTAACGCAAATGGAAATCCTATTCTAAGGTCTTAAGAATACTTTTAAAGGTTAAGTATGTATGTAGATTTCAAGACAAGGTTTATGTCCCTTATGGTAACTTCCAAAACTTAGCACTTCAAAAGATCTCAAAACATGCTATTGATAAAATTAATACTTGAACAAGAATGTAAATATGCAGCTACTTAAATCAAACAAAAGATGAAATACTAATCATGAAATCATTGTCTTTGCTGCCCATCTAATTACATAAATAAAATCTAAACTATTGCACTCAAACAAACCAAAAATTGTAGACTAACGAAAGGAAGATCAATTTACTTCACTTATAATCTGATAGCTCGCCAAGTAGTTTTTTTCGGGTTAAGCCATGGCTCTGAAGATAATGTCAATAACATGAAGAATTGATATCTAAATTACCTACTTGCAAATGAAAGTAAAATCAAGTCACTTCACTTATAATTCGATAGCTCGCCAAGTAGCTTTTCGGGGTTAAGCCATGGCTCTAGAGATAACATCAATAACATGAAGAACCTGATATCTAAATTACCTACTTGCAAATGAAAGTAAAATCAAGTCGCTTCACTTATAATCCGATAGCTCTCCAAGTAGCTTTCCGGGGTTAAGCTATGGCTATGGAGATAACATCAATAACATGAAGAACCTGATATCTAAATTACCTACTTGCAAATGAAAGTAAAATCAAGTCACTTCACTTATAATCCGATAGCTCACCAAGTAGCTTTTCGGGGTTAAGCCATGGCTTTGGAGATAACGTCAATAACATGAACCTGGTATCTAATTGCAGAGATGAAAGTAAAATCAAATCACTTCACTCATAATCTGATAGCTCGTCAAGTAGCTTTTCCTGGTTAAGCCATGGCTCTGAAGATAACGTCAAATGACATGAAGAATTTGATATCTAAACTAACTAACAACAGCAAATAAATAACACTGAAATCAAAGCATAACAAAAATTGAAAATCTTAAGAAATAGTTCAATAGAGAGACAAATCTCATGTCACTATTTGATGCAA
Source organism: Pinus tabuliformis (assembly GCA_031772625.1). Lineage (NCBI taxonomy): Eukaryota > Viridiplantae > Streptophyta > Pinopsida > Pinales > Pinaceae > Pinus > Pinus tabuliformis. The sequence goes on along the minus strand of CM062804.1, from coordinate 820,632,018 downwards.
AAACATGTAAAGAAAAACTAATCTACAATCAACCGGTTGAACACATTTGCATGAATTAAAATTGCATCAATGGAAACTCTAATCTATCAAACTTGAAAGCAATCAAATGACATAATGAAATCAAAGAAAATTACAAAATAAAATATACTCTACCTTACATTCTAATGTGCTCCATGACATCTACTTCACATCTCCTTCCATGTTGAGAACATCAAAGCTTTATTCAAATTATTCAAAATTACAAAGTACAACAAAGTTTTCCAAAGCTTTCAAAAGGCATCAAGGAAAAACTATAAACTCCAAACTAAAGAACTAAAAAGCCAAGCTAAGACTAACAAACTAACAAGCTCTAAACTAACAAGCTAACAAATGAAGGAGAGAGATCTCCTATTTATACAAAAAGATGAGAAACCATCTCATTAATGAAAGTCCATGAATCTCTCCATCTACTTCTAGAGTCCTAATCAAGATAGGAACTGATAAGACACATGTCTTCTTAGGTTTCAATACAATTAGGAGATGTGACACATATCCTCATGATCCCATGATTCTTTCCAATCAAATTCGAATTTGGCCTTAGAGTGCCACATAAGGGTCTTCTAGAAGCCTTCTTTTGACCTACACATGTCAACAATCTCAACCCACTTGTTAGGTATAAGCATATGCACATTATTTCCTAATTTTTAACCACAAATTCACTTAAAAAGGCTAAGAATTAATAAAGTTTGGGAAAACATAAATGTGGCCCAATGATAATGAAAGTGGAATGAATGTAGTGACATAGCAGTGAAATGGAGGTGATATAATGGACATAATAATGAAAGTGTAATGGAAATTAATGACATTTTCAATACTCAACAGTGTTAGAGCTTCCAAGTTCAAACACTTGGACTGGATATGGTTATGGTTAGCGTATTTAACCCATGCAACTAAATGTATATGGTTATGCATGCATAGTAAGTCAAACATGCATCGTGGTGGTCATTTTGCAATTTGTGTCGTCGTGATGTTGTTGGTATGTTATGAGGCTGAGATGGAGCAGGAGATGTAGATCATTTGAGCAAGGTTGAAGTACTGGACCTCGAGGTAAGAGCAGATCGTCATACAGGTTTATATGTTTGGCATGCAGGTATGTTGGTTAATGGTTGTTAAAGCATTATGGTTATGTACATGCATGTCATTCTATTGTTGTTGTGTTTACATGCATTATAGATGCTAGTTAGTTAGTGTGATCATATGCACATTCGTCAGTTAATCATGCATGGTAGTTAACTCATTGATTATATGAATTGCAGTCATATGCATGATGAGTATGGTCATTGTAGCTAAGATCTTGATGTTATTATGTATTGTGCTAATCTAGATTGGCTTGTGCAAATGCTTATGGCTATATTATTCATGTGTGAGTTGATATATACATGTGATGTTGTGTCGCACTAAGCTAGATTGGACTGTGCAAATGTGATAGCCTCCCCTAAGATATATTGAGGTGTAAGTTTGATTATGTCATCTACTTGGTTAATCTAACATGGTATGTTTACAGGTTGTTTGAATGTTGGATTAATTGCATGATATGAGTATTTGTTTATAAGATTGTATGGAGGAATAATTTTGTTTTAAGATGGTTGCACTAACACAATGTGTTGAGACGACTGATATGCACTTGAGTGCAAGCAGGTGCTAGTTGTAGTATTATAACTGATGACTGTGAGTTGATTGTAGATTATGATGACTATTAGTCTTGGTAAAGGCTTATTTCAAATTAATAGACGTGATGTCTTGATGTTTGGAACATGTGACTGACATGTGTGAACATTCGCAGGGCAACATGCTTGGTATTAGCATGACAAGGTAATCATTGCTTTGTTTATATAACTAACAACTAGGTGATGTGATAACACATAATAAGACTCAATTGCAGCAAGGAAAAAGGTAAAATAAAGGAACTAGGTGAGAATTACTTTGGCTATGTTTGGAAACCACAATTCCAAATGAATTAGTGTTTTGCATGAATACATGAGGTTTTCTTAGCCTTGATTTTGTCTGGCATTATATGGATATGTGCTAGACTCGTGAACATGTATTTGACAAGTATAACAACTAGTTTCGAGTTATGGCTAGATTCATCAAGGAAACGGAGTTCTTTGAGAATTGATATATGTATGTGTTCAATTACAAGTCCACGTGCTAGGTACAACAAGACAATGTGACTAGTATATTGTTATATTTATTTATGCACTGGCAGTTGTGTGTTTATGGGAATATGATGCAGGGGATTGCATGGAAAAAGAGATTGCCATAGATCTCAAAGAAGGATCAGGTTGAGCTTTCCCTTAGAGGCATTGAGAACCCATGGGGATTGAGTCATGGTGTATGTTGGAATTTTTATTCTTTCGATACTTTGTGATTTGTTTGCGCTTGATTTGTAGTTTTGTTTAGGCTTGTTACATGGCCATGCCACTTTGTTTGTGGTGTCATATTACTATTTTTTTTCCATGGATTTATTATTGTTTGCTTCTTGTTCTTACCTTTGATGTTTTAAGGGTCTTCGGGATTGGTTGGGGTAAGAGAAAAGTTAATGGAACTTGGGGAGAGATGAATGAAACCCAATAGGTAATGTAAAACCTGAATGAAGCCCGGTGCATGAGTAAAGGGAAGCTAAAGGCAAGAGTGTGACAGACAGTTGGATTGGTTGGGTCCATTGGGGTAAATGGATGGCGGTAGGGCAGTCATGAGAAAGGTAACATGAAAAGTAAAGTATATGGATTTAGGCGTTATATGCCTTAGCTATGTTAGGAACTATTGTTCTCAATATTGTGCATGTTGTGCACGGATAAAGGGAGTTCTCTTAACCTTGATCTTATGAACACTGGTAATTATGTTGTGATCATGATTTTTTTATGCTAATATATATATATATATATATATATATATATATATATATCATTGTTTGACAGGGTTGTCAGGGATCATGATTGTTTTATGCTAATGTTTAATGTATATATGTATGCATATATGTCGTTGTCTAACTGGGTTGTCAGGGATCATTCTTGTGGAAGAATGATTGCCTATGCATATGAATGGCATGAAGAGGTTCTTCATTTTATGAGGAATCAAGTGTGTAGAGTACCCCTGGCTGATCTATGAGGTTCGTATCATGTGGATATGAATTGATATTATGTGCTTATATTATGCCTATGTTTATGCCATGGAAAGTAATGTTGAGGGATACATCAATGAATGAAAGTAGTGTGATCTGTAATATGTTGGGACAAGCATGGATAGCAGAAAGACACTAAAAGTGAGGTTACTTGGTAAAGACAGTGTGGTCTCTGGATGTGTTGTACTACTTTTGTGTGCATGTTGTATATGCAGTGTTGTGTATGGTGTTGTGTGCATGTTGTACATGTGGTGTTGTGTACTTGTGGTGCTGCATGCATGTGGTGTTGTGTACACATTGTGCAAGTGGTGTTGTGTACATGTGGTTATGAGTACACATTGTGTAGGTGATGTTGTGTACATGTGGTATTGTGTACACATCGTACACGTTGTGTTGTGCACATGTTGTATATGTGGTGCAGTGTACATATGGCACTATGTATATGCAGTGTTGTGTACATATGGTGTTTTGTGCATCATATATATGTCAGGTTGTGTACATATGGTGTTGTGTACATGTTGTATATGTAGTGTTGTGTACATGTGGTACATGTGGTGTTGTGTGCATGTGGTGTTGTGTACACATTCTGCAAGTGGTGCTATGTACACTTTGTGCAGGTGGTGTTGTGTACATGTGGTATTGTGTACATGTCGTACATATTTTGTTGTGCACATGTGGTACTGTGTTATGTGTATTTTGTAGTTTTTGTATCGTGACATGTGTATTTGTTGTGTTGTACTCTGGGTACGCATTTGTGTTGCGTTGTACACCGTGTGTAGGTGTATGTGTAGTGTTGTACATTGGGTGTAGGTGTATATGTCGTGTTGTACACGGGGTGTAGGCATATGTATTGTGTGCAACATTATGTGTGGGTGTATGCATGTGATGTACACTGTGTGTACATATACATGGTTGAAGAGAAGGCATTGGGTGCTTGTCGGGTGTGATAACTGATCGGTGTGTGTATAGAAAGGACAAAGAACAAAGGTTTGGGTCGTTGAAAATTCCTGGTTTGGGTAGATGGAATTGGTTGCAAGAATGTTAGCAACAACAACAAAAAGGAATTAGAATAGGTAGTGATATGTTGTTAAAGCATTCAGGAGCAGGGCCATTATGGGACATTGGTACCCAATAATGTCCATTGATTTCCATGAGCATGCTATGATCGGTATGATGGTTTTGAGACAGGTATATGCCTTGGTTTTTGGACCTTCCGATGCGAGGGAACCTTGCCAAGGGATGGATTGCCTAAGGGACTGTGTAGCAGAGAAGGGGATGCCAGTGGAACTTGGCAGGTGTGGACTTCACAGAAGGGGGTGAATGGATTGCCCAAGGGACTGTGTACCAAAGAAGGGAAGGTCGAGGAAATTTTTTTTGTCATTAGCATTACCAGATGGAATCAGAACCACATTGGGAGTGTGTCTTGGAACAATGAGTCGATAATTATTCACTAAGATAAGAAGTAGCTCAAGGATCATAGTGTTGGACATTGAATGCAGGTTTGACTTTGGCAATGGATTTTGGACATCTTGGGAAGGAGGTGAATCCTAGTACTACCTTTGAGGGTGGAGGCATGAGCCTTTGGATTCCCTTCTTGCGGATGTAGGCATCGTATCCTTTTATTTGTGGGTTAGAGAAAATGTGCATATGTATATGTGTATATTATTGTAAATACCAAGGTCATGGGATTCGTATTCCAAGCTGAATGGTGGGAAAAAAATCCTAGTGGGTGTCACTTTTGGTTTATTATGGCTAAGGAAATTGTAAAAGGCATTGGTAAAGGAAAAGTGGCAATAATTGGCATTTATTTATGAAAATAAAGGAAAATAGGAGAAAAAGGAGATGAAGAGTCGCATATATGCATGAGAGGGAAATTGAAGGAAAAATGAAGGAAGATGAAGAAAATAGAGGCTTCAATGATAAAAAGGCTTATGAGGATCAATTTACAGCCCTTTTTTTAGTTCAACATTTTGACAATTTTTGGGTGGAGCTCTCTTCTATTCTCTCATACTCTTGCACACTTAGAGAATTCTTGGAGCATGCTTGGAGCATTCTAGTTTCACTTGGGTTGGAGAAAGAAGTAAAAGAAAAGTAGGAAAGTACAAGGGAAAAGATGGATCAATGTCTACAACTGGATTGCTTTGCAGGTAACCGGTTGCATGTGTGATTTCCTTGCTAATTTATGGATGGATGGTATATGCATGTGATTTTCTTGTTATGTGTTTTCATTGGAATGGAGGATTGCTTCAATTGACAATGGTTTTAGCCTTGCCTTTCCGTTTCCTGGATAACCATGGTGTTGTGGGTTTTTCCACTTGATTGTTTTTATGATTGGTGCTCATGTTCCTTATGGTTGTGGGTTGGAACAAATGCTCTGGAAGCCCTGTAACAACATGGGTTGAGTTACTAGTCATGGATCCTAGGGGTGGTGATGAGCCCCAAAAATGCACAATTATTTGGGCTCATTCAACCTCCTCATTTGGCTTAGTCCACCATTCTCATTTGTTTATTGCATGTTTTTGATTATTTTTATGTTAATAGAGTGAATTTGGTTAGTTATTATGCCAACAAGTCTAATGGGTGCTTTGTGTAGCCTTGTTGGTCAACTTGGAGACAAAATGGAAGGTCTTAATGTGCACTTGGCAGCCAAATTCGTGGGAGAACAAGCTAGAGGATTTGTAGGAAGGTGTCCCCCTCATTTATGGGCCCTTACCTCAAATTCTCCACCATCAGCTCGGAGTTCAAGGGCCACCGAATCAATCAGCTCAAGGGCAGCAAAGCAAGTCAAGTTGGACTGCTGTTAACTACAAGTCTTGGGCAGCCAAGCCCCTAACTTTTAGGAGGACTGTTGGGTCCTCAAATTGTATAAATAAGAAGGCTTGGGGCCTCATTTTGGTTAGCTAGTGGGTAGTCATTTTGTGTAGCTAGTTAGTCAATTTGGGGATAGCTAGTTAGTCAATTTGGTTAGTCATGTTGTAGCTCGGTTTTTGCTCCTTGTAAGCCAGTTTTGGCATGTCATTAGATTCATGATTATTCAATAAAGACAGGCAGCTTTTGATCCACTTCTGCGTTTTTAAGAGAGCAATAGACCTCCTCTGTTTTGTAATGTTAATTTCTTTTTGTTTCAGCACTTTAGTTCATTGCTTTACCATGCAATTTGAAATTACAGGTTTGCTGAGTTAGCTTTATGAATTTGAGTGAGTTTAGCTTATGGTTGAAATGTTTTTAGTTGCATCAGTTAGATTAGCAGGTTGATAACACACAGGAGCTCCAAGGAAAACGGTTGAGAAAGCCTCCACTGCCATCTCTGTTTGGAGATTGGAGTGCAGCCTATACCAACCACAAAAATACACCTTTCTTTACTTTGTGCTTGCTGCAACACAGTCACGGTTATGTTAGATTCTTTCATGTACTTCACACCTGCACTACACACCTTCATCACAGCTTCATGCACATTTCTCTTCACGTTTTGGATTGTTGTTCATTGAATTTACAAGCACAGGTAGTCTAGGTTAATGCATTTTCGGTTTGGTGACAGTCATAAGAATTTGTTTCATTTACACTGTTCTCACTCGTTCCATTACCTTCTCCTCCATCTTGATCACGCATGCAAGCACATCTTTGACCTCTGCTCCGCTCTGTTATCTCCCAAAGTCTTTCACTCCTCACGTAACTTCATTCCCTAGCCCTTTCGTTGACATAGCCCTTTGTCTTCCAACCTACTCCCCACACTTATTTCCTATCCTATTTCTCCACTTCTGAGCCATCACCAGCCTTATTCCTACCTTACACATCTCCCCCTACCATTCCATCACTCCTCCATCACTTCAAACACTCACGGTAGGTCATCCTGTAGCAGTTTGTAGACATCCTGTAGAAACCAGAGTATCCTGTAGGATCCCCTGCAGACATCCTGTAGGAGGCCACTCACTCGGTTGCTGAGCTTCTGAACATGAGGAACCTCTGTGGATGGATGCTAAGGATCCCTAGGGACCTCTCCTAGCCTCCCCAACCTTTTCCACGCTTTCCTTCCTTCTCCATCCCATCTGCACAACCAAACCCTAGTTAGCACAAAATCACAATCATTCCATCCACTTAAAGAAAAAATACAAAAACATGTCTTTTATGATGCAAGTAGCTTAGATCCATGCATTTTCACTTATTAGGGGTAATAGCAGCATTGGTAGAAGTTTCATTCACATTCTTTGCATTATAGAGGTTAGACTAGTCAAATTAGGGTTTCCTAGGTTTACATGCTTTGATTTGCTTTCAGTTCATTTTTGTCAAGTAGATTAGTTTTCTTTGAGTTAGCTTTCGTCCATCATTTAGCAAGCTTATTCTAAGAGCCTATAGAAGTTGGCTTGAGCCCTAGCGGACTTGTGCCAGCTGACCAAGTGACAGCTGCGACAAGAGCTAGTACTTGTGCATACAGCACCGTCGCTTCCAAGTTTGTACGAACTACCGGGTTGATAAAATTAAGAGACAGGAAGCCCCAGGAGTTGTAGCATTATTGCTACAATACTGGAGCTCACCAGGTGGACAAACCCTTTGGAGCCCTTGGTGGGTTGAGTCGCTAGTCCCTGGAGCTGGGTTGGACAAACGCTCTAGAGCCCTAGAAGGTTGTGGGTTGAGTTACTAGTTCTTAGAGCCCTGGACAGCTTAGGTAGAGACCGATATAGTTGGTGTTAGTGATGTCCGACTGTGGAGGTGGAATCACTATGGTTGAGGGTTTAGGGTTGAGTTGGTTTCGCCTCTCAAATCCCTTGTTTGGTTTGGTTTTGTTTTATTCCATGAGATCCCACATTCATGCTTGGAATATGGCATGAGGGTGATTGGCTGCAAGAGAGATTTGGTTCAACCCAAGGTATGGTCGAGTGTTACGTGGAAGTCCTATGAGGTATTTTTCTATTGTGATCTATGAGCATATATATTTATTATGATGATGGTATTATGGCTAAGTTGCCATGGTTTAAATTCTGGTTATTTGTGGGTTATATGATGTATATTGTTTATGGGTCTTGTCATGAATCATTTAGTTATTGATTGATTGATGAATTTATGGACTAATAAGTGTTGTTGCAGCTATGTGGAGAGGGTATAGAGCCTTCTTGGTCATTCTCCGATGAATATCAGACTATTATGATCATATATGCATTCATGACTTGTAGCTTAAATGTTTGTCATGTGTTTGACAAAATGTCTGGTGTGTTCTAGGCATTCTAGGTCAATTTCTTCCTTCAAGTTTGAATGTTTAGCTTTGTTTTTATGTCATTAATGATTTTTTTGAGTCTCAGGCAGTTCTGGTCGGTGGTTTGGAGATTGATATGGAATTGTGGCTCAGAGCTCGGGACCGCACCCTTTGAACTAGGAACATTGGGTCACAACAACACTCATGCAGTGTTGTTCATACAATTGGAGGCCTATCACCACACCCAAGCCTTGTTATGCATGTGGTTGGGAGTTTAGGTCAATGTAAAAGAGCCCCAACTCAGGGTTTTGTCACCTAGGGTGGTCCTTTGGCCCCTGAGTGTCCTGTAGCCCTAAGGTGTTTTATGAGTTGTTAGCTTGTGGTGAGTTTGAAGGACCCACTTCCTTAACTGGAGCTTGGAGGTCGCGTCATTTCATAGTAACTCTTTGTCTCATGTTTACCCTGGCACTCCAGTGGAATTGGGTAAATGTGGGAGGGGTGGTTACAAATTGAGTGTTTGACCTAGTAGTGCAGAGGCACCCCCATAGGTGAAGCATATATATCTTTGTATGTTTCTACAATCGTTTCCACCTAATTTTGTTATGTATAGAGGCCACATGCTAGGCTACAATGGTTGAATGACCTTATTTGCACCTTTTGAATGAACCATGAAGAGGACAAAGTTTGTTGTATGAGACATTACCTTTTAGCACTATTTTGTTCAAATCAATGAAATTGCGGTACTTAGAACTTCCTTTGGTACCCTGTAAAGTTGACCCCTTAGAGTAACAATGAAACTATGGGGATGAGATTCATAACAACATAATGTTTCCACATATAAGGTTGTCCTAAAGGAACATCACAAACTTCAAGTAGGGAAACATCACACAATATGTGTAACAACCCTTGGTTAAAAGTTCATGTAATAAAAGTTAATAAAGGAAAAATAAGACCATTGTTAAGGAACACTTATTCCAAGATGAATGTTGGGAAAATATATCTTGGTGGGAATCACTAGATGTGTTTATGGCCAAGGGAAATTGGCAAAGGCAATGGATAGGCATTAAAAAGACAAAAAGGTATTTTGGCACATTTATTTATGAAAATAAAGGAAAATAGGAGAAAAGGAAGGTGAAAGGTCATAAGTTGCATGTGAGGAGGAAATTGAAGGAAAATAATGGAAATGAAGAAAATAGAGGCCTCACTGATAAAAAGGTTTCTGAGGATCAGTTTGTAATCTTTTGTCAGTTCAATTTTGGAGCTCTCTCATTATTCTCTCTCTCTCACACTCTTGGACACTTAGAGTTTTCTTGGAGCCTTCTAGCTTTGGAGCAGGGAAGGGAAAAGAAATCAAAGGAAGGAAAAGGAAAGCAAAGCAAATCAAATGTCAAGAAAGGAGGAGTAAGATCAAGCAGATTCAGTAGGAATACTTGCAAGTAACATATTGCATGTGTGGTTTCCTAGCTGGTTTTAACATGCATGGCTTTGCATGTTGGTATATGGTTCTCTTGTTGTTGGTGGCATGGATTTTCCGGGTAATGATAGTGGTTTTCAACCTTGCCTTGCCTTTTTTGAGATATCCATGGTGTGATGGGATTGTTTCTCGGTTTAAGCTTTGGAATTGCCAAATGGTTTCAGAATCTGGGGAGGAGGTGGTATCAGGAAAATTCCCAAAGGCCTAGGAATCCCTTAACCAGTTTTGGTGGGATACATGGTAAAGCCTGGGGGTGGTGTCTCAGTTTAGGGCCTAGTGATCCAGTGTGGATTGCGATAAATCCTAAGAGACAAGGAGACAGAAAATTCCTCAAAGATAGTGAAGGAGTCTGGAAGAATTCCAAGCTCGGTTTTGTTTTGTGATCTCGATGTCAGTTTTGGTGATATCACAGTTTGGTGAGGGTGGAGGTGGTTTAATCTCTAGATTCCCTTGGTTGTTTTTGGATTGGTTTATTCATGATATCCCACATTCATGGTTGGAATATGGAATGGGGGTGACTGACTGAAAGAAAGATTTGGTTCAACCATGTCTATGGTCGGGTGGTATGTGGAATTCTTGAACCCGGTCGACTCTTGCCTATGTTTAATAAAAGCCAAGTTCTCTTACTTTTGTACTTATTGTTATATGGCTTTAATGGTTTTTATCTCATTGTTATTTACATGGTTTAATGCTGGTTATAGTAATGGCTATTTCATGTATTTACTTGTAAATAAAAGGATAATGGATGGAAGACCTAACTGATGACAAAACAGTTAAGGGAAGAGGGTGGTGATCCTTCTTGTCAAGTCTAATATGAGTTATCAGTCATTTATGCTCTTTCTTGTATTCATTTCCTGTAAATTGCATTGATGCCAAGCGTTTTACCGAATGTCAGTCCTGGTTGGGGATGATTAGGCCTAGTTTTGGAGTCAGTTTTTGATTTGCAAGTCTTGTCATTATGTAAATTATGGATTCTGAAAGCTATAGGGGTTTTTGTGCAATGACTTGGATTATGGGCTTGAAAAGTGGCACAAATCCCAGAGTCGCATGCACAGGTCTTAGGATAAAAATTCCCAGACGCATGGATACCCATGTTGTGCGTGCATTTGGAGGTTTTAAAATGCATCCTTGTCCATATCAAGGGAGCTTCCAGGGTTTAATAGTCTAAAACTCAATAGGACCTAGGGACTAGTCAAGGAATGACTATGATGCATTATGGGACTCCTGTAGCAGGTGCAAAAGGTATGGTATGGTGTGTTTGTATCGATTCGACTTCCTTAACTAACACATAGGGAGTCAAATCATATCATAGTAACTTCTCGTCACATATTTACCTGATTGGCCAATTACTTGGGTAAATGTGGGAGGAGGGTGTTACAATACCTCATCTTTGAAGGGCTTGATGTTGCAGGATATGTGACATTGTGGCTAATGCAAAGGTCTCATCCATGGCTCAACCAACCAATGGTGTATGGTTTAGGATGTGCCACTGTTGGTAGATTCAATCTATTGATGATATTGGTTGCGATTAGCCTCTTATGGCTCTCATTACTCAATAATGAAATGTAGTGGGGTCCCCTTCACCCACATTTGGAATGGAAGAGGTGCTCCCACTCCTCAAGTTCCTCTAACTCTTCTGGTTGGATATTTAAGGTACCAATGGTAGCTCTAGGTTCTGCATTGATGATCCACTTTCCTTTATCATGTTCTGAATTAGAATGTGAGACAAAGTCTACTTCTTTTTCCTTAATCTTAACCAACAATGATTGTTTCAAGTGACATTCATTAGTGTTGTGCCAAGGGATTTTGTGGAACTCATGCCACTTTCCAAGGTCCTTCTTTGACTTCTCATTACCCTTCTTTGCCTGTGACTTGGGTTGGTTTTCTTGAGGTTGGCTCTTCTTTCTCTATCCCTTGCTTTGCAAGTTAGGGCTTCCTTTTCTAGGCTTATGTTGTAATGGATTTACGAACCAGAACTCCCACTTATTCATTTTCTTCAATTCTTTGTAATTTTGACAACATATCAATAAGAAGATCCCAGTGAGGAGATGTTGAGGAAATCAATTTCCTTTTGGATGTACCTGTGTAGGCCACCATGGTACTTTATAACTACGTGCTGCTCAAATTCTTTGATACCAATATTTGAGTGCAATATATGGATAATATTGGTGTACTTTGGAACCTTTTGGTCTCTCTCTTATCGTAGAGTTGTCCATCTCATGTATTGGTCATCATAGTTCCTTACAGGGTAGAATTCCTCCTTGAGAGCATCAATAACATTAGCCCAAGTGGGTCCCACTTTGAATATTGTAGACACATCTTTGTTGTGTGTCTCAAAGTAACCCTCCCACCAATCTTTGACATGAGGAAGGGATTTTAGAAGCGCAAAGGTGATCTTTTCATTTTCAATTTTTATTGGACAGAGTAATAACCCTCTAATAGATTTAACAGTTTTACAGAAGCATCTACAACTATTTTCCCTTCAAATAAGGGAATATCAAAGTTAAATTGTACCTTGAAGGGTGCCACACCTCTAAAATTTTTGCTTTTTGAAGATGCCTCGAGCCTTGTTGGTAATCGTTGAAGGATCTTAGTGAAATTTTCCATCATCTCATTCCTTTGTCACACAAGTGCTTCCTCAAGCAGCAACTTGATAAGATCTCCTTCTCCATCACCTCTCTTTTCTTCCACCATGAGAGGCCACTTGGGTTAGTGAGAGCAATTGTTCCCAAACTCTCTATGCCTTGACCTCAACAATAAATGCACCAAGAAATAATAAGGAGAAACTTACTCTAATACCACTAATATAGGTTGTACAAGGAACAAAATGAAATGTAGGAAAGGAAATGAAACACACATGGAGAGAAATATGGTAGATACCAAGTAATATAGTGAAAACCCAACTTCTATTAATAAATAAAATAACGTGATACTACATGACACAAACTCGCTCATATGGGGGTAGCTATCTTTAAAGAGAGAAATATGGTTGTTGGGCACCTAATCCTCTAAGGGTTGGTGTGGAAGCTGAATAGCCAAAAGGAGTCCAAGAAACCACTTGGAATATGAATCCAAGGGTCACACCATGTACTATAAATGTATATTTGTTAATAATAAGTGTACTCTCCTGATTACCATTCATATTCTATTGCTCCCATCTGTGTGTTTAACATGGTATCAAAGCGGGCGATCTCCTGCCCTGCTCAAGTATGAGCCACTTCTTCATGTGAGCTTGTTTTTCTGTGGCCTTTTTATACATGTCAGTATTGTACCTCTATTCTAGACTGCCATCTCTGTCAAATCTTTGTTGTTGAATGAGTTGGTTGAGAGTTGAATGTTATACCATATCTTGAATTCTGTCAACTGCCATAATATGCTTTGAACGATGCTCTTGACGCTAGGGCCCGAGTGTTAGAGTGGTATTACCACTTACCATGCTGTGTGCATATACCACGCTGCCCATACCTCTACTCCCACTCTCTTATTTAACAACTACGGTTTTAATATATATAATCGCCATGATCATACTTTGCGTAAATTGTGGGAAATCCATCAAGAAATGAATGGTCGTGAACGTTACTTTTGGTGACTCTGTCCTCTCAGCTCCCACACTTTTAGCCTGGGCGCTTAGTGCTACCATCCACACCTAATTAAAGGTTGTCAAAACTGCCTCTTTACCTATCTGCCAGTGTTTTTGTGCTAGTCTTCTCATATCAAATCTTTCTGCTTAGCAACAACTTCGATGTATTTATTTCCAATGCTTCCACGTAGTTTCACACCAAGGACCCTTTCCAGCTTTGCAATGATCTGTTGAAAGGCGCCCTGAGCGGGATCTGGAACATCGAGATAAGTGTTAGAGCTGGCTGGAACGACGGGAATAAAACGGTATTGGACACTAGAGCAGAGATAGACATCGGCATCGATTTCCCATTTCAATAACTTACCTTCGGGATGATGATCGCACCTACAACAGGCATATAGAGTATGGCCACAGTGTCTTCTTCTTTGGGCCTGGAATCAAGCACCTTTCCATGAAAACGCGTATTCTTTGTATTGACCACTTTTGTTAATGCCTTAACTCTGTCTTCCCTTTCCACCTTCGTCAGAGGTGCTTCTCCTCGATTCACAGAATCGTACATAAGAAGATTCTTAGCTGTATATTTCCAGTTCACCAATGTGCTCTTAGGCTGCCTTGAGGTACCAAAACCATCGGTTATCCTATCACTTTCTTCGACATGCTCTGCTCTAGTTGTGATTTGGCATCATGCAAGTAGCGGTACTTCTCCCTCATCTTCTTGTTCATTTTTTCAATAATCTTTGAAAAACTCTCATTATCCTCACTAGTGTGGCGCTTCAAAAACGCATCCAGAGACATGGAGGTGTCGTCGGGCAACTCGTTGTCCGAATCACCAACCGAGTCCAGGCTCAAAGGATGTTGACTAGGAGACCTCATCGATCTCACTGACGACGGTGTCGAAGAAGGGGCAACAAGAGATGCAGGAGTTCCAAAGGGATCCACAACCGACGATGCTGGCATGACAAGGGCTCGATCCTGGCTGACCCTTCCTCGCCTCCTTTCAATAATCTTCAATTGGGCATCACAGATTTGTAATGGATCGCCGCTGCGGATGGCTTCAAGCCAATCCAGGCGATCGTGAAGCTTAGGCAAATCGGGGAAAAAATCCCTTTCAATGATTTTTTCAAGAGCTGCAACGTATGTGTCTTCATCTAATACAGTTTCGGGATTTTTCCTCTTCTTGGGAGCTGGAGGCCCATGAGCAAAGCTTTTTTTCCATCATCAGAGGATTTATTAAGACTTGAGGGCATAGGCACCGGCGAGGGAGGCCCTCTTTGACAATTTATCTGCAAAGACGAGCTTGAAGGCATCTTTTGAGCAGGATATATAATTCTATTTTTTTCTCAGTTCTTTTGATACGAATTTAAAGAGTGACAATTTTGAGAAGCTAAGACAATGATCGAATTGTTTGTGTTTGCATCGGTGTTAGTTTTAACAGTGTGATTTGAGGGTTTGGTATTTTTATAAAGACATCACCTCATCGCTACATATTTTGACAGTCTAGAGACTTATATCAAAGCCAGTTTATTAATGAATTGGTGTTTAATATATGCACCATTGAGAAGTTAAAAAAAAAAACCCTCATTTCATAAGTTTGAGCGGTTAAGAAAATGGCCAGAATTACTGAGTTATTAGAATTGGTAAATACTTTAATCCACTCCAATGTTCATGATACAATTGAAATTGGCAAAATCACTCTCACAGATATTCAAATATGCCTACAAGATGCACATGAAAAGATTGAATTTTTGTAGCTAGAATCTCAGTCCCAGCAAGATGAATTAAAACAACTCGGTTGTCATTCTGAACTTGTTTTTGTTCAAAAGATTGAAACAGACTCCCATAAGCAGCAAGACAATAATGTTACAATTGATTCAAATCCAATACCCAATAAAGCAACAGAGTTACATGCCGACGCAGAAATTCAGCCAATACTTCCCAAGCCAATCATCAGACCTTGGGAAGAGCTTGTCTATAACAAGCACAAAACTAGTCTTGGATATGACAAGGACGTGTCCTTTCACATTCCAGACTACTCAAAGCCCATCCAGTTTCAGAGTGTTGGATTCCTTCATGACAATTCACATTCAACTGTTCCAGATTTTGCCCCTCTTCCACAACAGCAACAACAACAACAATAGATTGTGAAATGACAACACTGTGACCGAGTTGGCCATCTGAAAGATCACTATTTTGATCTTCATCCATGTAAGCACTGTCATAAAACCAGTCATTCTTCAAACAAATGCTTCAAAAACAAACCTCCTGCAAGAAAAAAGATTCATCTTGGATGGATCGCTTCTTGGCAATGGGCATCAACAACCAAGAAGATATTTTAGTCATATGTCTGAACTTGTTCTAGAGTATTGAATAGTCTTGCAGTTGAGATTTCTTCATCTTCTCACCTTGTATCTGACAGGGGGGAAATGATGGTCATCTACAAGCTTCAAAGCCACATCAAGCGAGCCTAAGCCACAACCTGCCATACCAGATTCAGAGTTGTAGCCAGAGACAAAGATACCCTTGAGCATGCCTTTAGTCGGTGATACCTCTTCAAAGAATTGGGGACACTTCCTCTAGCAAAAGACTTCAGCTTCTTTCCAGTTTCGGAAGAGCTCCCAAAATTGCATTAAGCATTCCAAAGTTGTTGGTCATCCTTAAACCATCACAGGTTGAGACTTCCCTTTTCAGGTTGAAGTTCTTCCTTTTATGCGGGGTGAGACCTCCCTTTTATGGTTGAAGGTTTCCCTGTTCAAAACATCAGGAGCACTTCCTCTAGCAGAAGACCTGAGCTTCATGCTAGACTTAGAAGAGTTCTGGGAAATGCACTAAGCGTTCCAGTGTTGGTGGTCATCCTTAAACCACCTCCCTTTAGACCAACATTTCATAGAGCACATTCAGCCTAGTGCTGCCATGCATTTTTTGCACATTTTGTATTATAGCTTGTTATAGGACAAATTGACCTCCTCATCAACTCAGAGGTGAAAGACAAGATGACTGAAGCAAAGACCACAATTGCAGGCTTGGAATCCACACTAACGCTCTCTATACATTGTCAACCTGCTTTATAAAGCTTGTTACCAAGCATAAAGGAGCGTTAGTCACCCTGCTAACTCATGTTGTTAGACCAGGGGGAGCATTAGTGAACCTAAGGGATGTTCAGAAGGTCATGCCAACGAATCTGCTCATAAATATCTAGATATTAAATCCCTAAATTTGCTCAAGAAAAGCAAGGAAACTCCAAAAATCAAGATATTTGGAGAAATTCCAATCTGAGAATGAAGGAAAATGGGAAAAAGCTTGTAAACAGGGCAGGTTCATGGCTTTTTCCCTAATGAACTCTAGGAGGAGCTTGGCAGCCCCAAATCAATTGCTATATAAGCATTGAGAGGGCCATTGTCAAAGGGGTCAGAGCATTTGGAAGGATAGCCCATAGAGTTGTTGTGAACTGTCATATTCTTGAAGAAGCTAGCTGAAAGAGGGAGAGAGAGAGAGGAAGAAGGGGTAAGGAAGGTTGATACAATGGATGGTTGTAATCACTCTTTCATTTTGAATATAGAACTGCAGTTGTGTTCCCTACTCCATAGTGTCGGTAATGTTGTTCATTTATTTGTTCATTCTGATGCTTGTCGAGATGAGTAGTTAAGTTATACACTAATACATGTTTGTTGTGCATTCTTACATTAGTTTTCAGAAGTGTATGCTATGATTGGTTTGCCTTGTCCTTTGTGTAGGAATTGTCTTGGAGCTGGCCTTGAAGGAGTTCTTCTTGCCGCATAGAGATCCCCAAGCAAATCTAGAAGGAGCTAAAGGTAATCCTCTTTCCATACCCTGTCAATTTATGTTTGATAGATGCACATGTGTGTAACTTGGTAGCTTTTGTAGATAATCTTACGATCTGTCGAAGGTCCCGGGAAAACCTTTGAGGGTAGTTTTCATCCCATGCATTTTACCCCATAGCACAACTCTCTTCTTGGACTCATACATAATCCTTTGGATTAAGGGGGGGAATGTTGGACACCTAATCCTCTAAGGGTTGGTGTGGAAGCTGAACAGCCAAAAGGAGTCCAAGAAACCACTTGGAATATGAATCCAAGGGTCACACCATGTACTATAAATGTATATAATTTGTTAATAATAAATGTACTCTCCTGATTATCATTCATATTATGTTGCTCCCATGTGTGTGTTTAACAATGGTGGTTACATGTATTCACAATTACAAGAGGATAAAATAATGGTCTTTTAACATAAAGAAAGAACCCTAGAGGTCCAAAACCCTTACCCTAAAAGATGAAGTGCTAAAAGGTTTTCAGGCCTTGAGGTGGTTACTTGGTACATCAACTTCCCAAGGTGCAACTTTTGCATATAATATTTGTTTGGACTGCACACTAGCTCATTGGAAATAACCATCCAAGGATTACAAATTTTCGTTGGGGCCAGGGCATGCCATCACAATTCCCCCCCTCCCCCAAATGGGAAAAAAACATTGTTTAGGGTGCTAAAACATCCTCTAAATTCAAGACCTAAAAAGCCATATAAAATCTGGTAAGAAGATAGAAAACCATTGAGTTAGTGGAAGAGGTGGTGGCCACCAATATCCACTTGGATCAATGTGATATGAAAAGATAGACCAATACCTCTTGATCAAGGATGGGAAGTCCTTAATTATCATTGATCATAAAGGTAAATCCAATATCTCTTTGGTAATTTCTAACTAAGCCAACATGTTTATTATCTCATGTAGGAAGTGTGTATTACTCTTATGGAGATAGAATTAACAAGGAGAAGAATCAATAAAGGTAAAGCATCTATAAAGGAATGTACTAAAGAGTAGAAACACTAGTTAGAGGAGCTTTTGCAAGCATATAGAGAAGTGTTCCAAGAGCCTAAAGGGTTACTACCTAAGAGAGAAATGGATCACAAGATACAACTATTGCCTAAATCTCCATTGTGAAGGATAACATTATACAAACAATCCATACCAGAAACATATGCATTGAAGAAGAAATTATGACCACTAAAGGAGTAGGGAGAAATTTTACCAAGTACCTCATCTTGTGGGTCACCTATCATCATAGTGTTCAAGAAGGATGGGACTTAGAGAATGTGTATTGACAACAAAGCCCTGAATAAGATCATTTTAAGGAATTGCAACCCTTTTCCCAAGATTAATGAATTGTTAGATTAGTTGCAACATGCTAATTACTTCACCAAGTTGGATCCAAAATCATAATACCATCGAGTATGAGTAAAAGAAGAAGATCCTTGGAAGACAACCTTCAATATGAGGAAAGTCTTATGTGAATGGTTGGGAATGCCTTTTGGTTTATATAGTGCAGCAACTACATTACACATTTGAAGAATGATGCATTGCAACTGTTTTTAAATTAATTTATGTTACTGTACTTGGATGATATTTTGATATTTATCTCTACCATGGAAGAGAACCTCTCACATCTCTTGTAGGTTTTAATGACTCTTAAAAAACATCAATTCTTGGAAAACCTTAGAAATGTAAATTTTTGTAGTAGTCCTTGGTGTACATGGGGTACATGATTGGTGGAGAGGAACTCAAGATTGATCTTGTGAAGATGAAGGTAATCAATAAATGGCCAACTCATAATCTAGGAGCTTTAGGGGAGAAAAACGATACATTTAGAAGTATATAGTATCCATTTTAGCAGTGGTTGCAACACTCCATCACATAATAGTTAGTGGTAAGAGTTTACAATTGGGAAAGAATCAACATAATTATTTTAAAGAGTTGAAATAGAATATTAGTCAAGCACTAATTCTGACATTGTCCAATTTGTACATTCATGGTTAAGTCTCCAACTACCCCACATATGACAAGGTACCATACTCTCTAGTTCAAGCTATTAAGAAATAGAAGAACTACCTCATAAGAAAGGAAATAATCATCCACACCAATCATCAATCATTGTAATCTTTGTAGGCTTAGAACATGCGTCAACAAACAAGACAATACAAACAGATGGGATTTTTACATCAATTTCATCTTATCATCAAATATATGGATGGCAATACTAAAAAGTTGGTACACATGCTTTCGAAGTTACCCACACCCAAGATCACAACATTCAATACTCTTATGAACATGGAACCTTTTCACCCATGATGCATACGAAGATAAATATATAGAAGATGAGACTTCAAAGAGGTATTTCAATATATAAAAGGCCAAGTTTGTGGAGAAGAAAGCATAGAAAATTTGACAACCATTTCTCAGATGTGTTGCTCTTAAGCTAGATAAGATCCATGTTCCTAAATGAGAAAGATTGCAAGTTATTAAACAGGTTCACATTTTAATAGTTGTAAGGTATTTTGGTGTTGGGAAAATAATGGGCAATTGATAGAGGTATGTGCATTTCCCTAGAATGAAAATAAGTATAGCTCAATTGATTATATGATTCATACTTTGCTATACCAACAAACCCAATAATAGGAAGTATATTTTATACCAACTCTCACATGTACTTAATAGACCATGTGTGAGAACTTCCATTGGTTTTGTGGATGGTTTTCCAAGAACTAGGGGGGACATGACTATTTGTTTGTGGTACTAGACATGTTTAATAAGATATACATTCGTATGCCTTACAAAAAGACCATCAAGGGATAAGGTGCAACAATCTGATTTTTTGAAAAGATTTAGGTATACTTTGGGATACCAAGGAGCATTATCTCAAACATAAATACTAGGTTTCTCGATTCCTTTTGAACTACACTTTGGGAGAAGATGGGCACTAAGTTGAAGAGATCTACAACTTTTCATCCATAGACAAAATGATAGAGAAAAGCAGTGAACAAGACACCGATTTAGCTTTTGAGGGGTTATAAT
Organism: Pinus tabuliformis; assembly: GCA_031772625.1. Taxonomy (NCBI): domain Eukaryota; kingdom Viridiplantae; phylum Streptophyta; class Pinopsida; order Pinales; family Pinaceae; genus Pinus; species Pinus tabuliformis. The sequence goes on along the minus strand of CM062804.1, from coordinate 820,611,754 downwards.
CATAAGAATCTAAGGACTTGGGTAGAAAAAATAATTTATATTCAACACTTATAATATTGCAATCCACATTCCCACTAGTAAGTCCCCTTTTAAAACTTACTTTGGATAGTTTTCACCTTCTTTAGGTAATGTATATGGATAGTAAGGAGGAGTGATAGAAGACACCATAAGAGAATGATTAAATGCTCTAAGATTCATTGACAAGATTAAGCAAATATAATTGTAAGTACGAGGAGACATGAAAAAAGAGATAGAAAAAGTATAAAGCCTCAAATGAATAACACATAATTGAGAAAACATTCAAGATAGGAGATCGAGTCTAGTTGCATTTGAACAAAGAAAGGCTATAGGGTCTTGGTAAGAAGATCAATGCTCTATGAAATGGTCCTTTTGAAGTGTTGGAGTAGGTAGGTAACAATTCCTATATACTTAATCTACTTCCATATATGCACATTTATTCATTAGTGAACTTGGAAAGCTTGAACTCTATGAACATTCCATGCTAGACCAAGAAAATGATGGGACAATCTTACCTACCATAGAAGAATTAGCACCAAAATCCTAGTTTGAAAAAGGATATGATTTTTCAAATGAAGTCCAAAACAACAAGATGAGGTCAACAAGAACTTTAGTAGATAGTGTTGAAAAGACAACTTTAGGAAAAACAGTATTGTATGTAGAAGTTAGAGGAAATGTCCTCATTTCCTTCTATAAAATCTTTTGGAAAAAAAGGTCAAAAAATGGGGAGGTATGGTCCAAAATAAATCACAATATAATTTGTAATCTATTTTGATGATGGAAAACTAGAGCTATTGACTTGGGTCCATTTTAGAGGATGTCCTATTTTAGCAATTTGTTGTCTTGAAACTTTGTAAGCTTATTTTGGAAATTAAATGAGAATTTTTGTGGTTAAATATTTGTTAAAAGTCCTTAACCATTGAACGTTGTACAATATGTTGAGATCTTTCCAACAACATATAGATCACCTTAATTAAAGTTTTTACAAGGAAGTTAAACCTTTTGCAAGTTGACCTATGCTTTTGATAGCTATGTCTCTTAGTGGATGCCACTCCCACTACTCGAACATGTGGAGCTAGTCACATGTTGATTTTCAAAAAGACTCAACATACTCTAAAACCTAACACTAATTGGAACTTGAGGCATGGAAAAACCCTAACCCTAATCCTAAATGACTATCATGACATGTTAAATGTTAGGTCACAAGGAAAAAAAAGGGTTCCATTCTTATTGTATTAATTTGTAGTTCCGTAACTAAATAGACCAAAGAAGTAGGATATTGTAAGTAGAATAAAAGAAGTAAAAAACCTTGTAGCAACAATATATGCCATAGTATCTATAACAATTCCATAGTGAATTCATCTATCTTTGTATTTGCATTTCATACCTAAAAAGAAAAAAATAAAGTAAAATCCTCATCTTTTAAATGAGTTTCCTAAAATATATTTTGTGTTCATTATGTACATGATATTATGTTTATTATTTTAATTCATTTTATTATATTCATAATTTAATAATTTACACACTATAATAATATTATTAAAATTATAATATCAAATAAACACTATGTAATAGAGATAATTTACCCAAAACTTATAATTGTGATAAATTATTACAATAAAATATCCATAATTAAACTTAACCTGATTTTAATTTCGTTATTAAACAATTATTTTAATAATATAAATAGATAGTTAACTTGATAAATACATGAACATTATCCCTTCCGTGGATATTCCTATAAAGCTATCTACCAATCTAGATTATAATCAAGGACAAGTTATTTTTGATGAAGAAGTTTTATTATTATGAAATGTTGGGAGTTGGGTTTTTAGTTTTCACGAAAATGAAAAATTAGTCTCAAGTCTATGAACCATGTTTTAATTTAACCATTGTTTATTTTTTATTTGGGTATTGCACTAGGATTTATTATATAAGTGCTATCAATTTATGTAAACAAAGTTGGAGTTTACTTTATTGTGTCTAAAAGTGGTTTTTAATTTAATATGGAAGAAATGTTGTAATGTCACGTCTTGTAAACAAAAAAATAATAAAATAATAAAAATAAAAATAACATTATTAATTTTTGTTAGGTGGTTAAGGTAAATTTGGGTGAGTGGTTTTTGAGCTCTAAATTTATGAGTAGACATGGTATTTATATGGAAAATACCCTATTTAAAGAGGGAAATCAAACCAATAAATTAATCATTATAACTATAGTTATAATTAATAGTTAAATAAGCTTATATCCATCTTAACTCTGCATCTACCAAGTGTCAAGAGGGATCACATTTCTTGAGGTATAATCTCTTTGAAAGTGAAAAAAGATTTAATCCCTCTAAACTCTGGATAAAAATGCATTAATGAACATTAATTTATTCGATAGTTCATTCTGGTTGCGAAAGGAGTTGAAATAATGGGTTGACGTGAAGTGAATAATATATTATCATTAATTACTTATTAATGAGAATTTTGAATTATTAATTTTAACATTAAGAAATATTTTAAAGTGATTTTAACATTAAAAATATCAAATCTCCTACCATGCAAAACTTTTTTTAAATGAATAAATATTTGATTTTTCTCAACACTCCATAAATCTATAATTAAAATAAATTTTAATACTTAAATTAAGTCAAAAATTATTATAATAATATATTGTTTCAAAACTATAAATTTATTTTTTCATTGAAAAATAAAAAATAACAATATAATTAAAAATTATATTATCAAATTAAAAAAAAATAAAACAATTAAACTTTATCATTTTAAATTTCTTTAATATAAAAAATTACAAAAACTTTATAATTTTAAATTTTTAATATAAAAAATTATAAAAACTTTATCTTTTTAAATTTCTTTAATATAAAAAATTATAAAACCTTTATCATTTTAATTTTTTTTTATGTATACCCTATTTTTAACCCCTAATTTCATTAATTTTAATATACTTTTATGTTGAATTTAGGTAACCAAATTCCAACCACGCCAAATCATAAAAGCATCACAACCATATTTACATTTCCCTTGTGAGAGCATGAGGGTACAATTATTGGAAGGGAAAAGTGGGCAAGTATCATGTGGCGCACCCTAACTGCTACATTTCACGAGCAATGCCAACCAGAGGATCTCATTGGATTGTCTGGTCCATCGCAAAATATTAACTTTTATCATAAATCATTTGAGGGATATTTTCAGAGACAAGGACATGAGAGATGCGACTTGATGGTTAGATTAACCAGTAGACCAACTTTGATTTCATTGGAGGAATGTTAAAAACCGCTACCAAACAGCAAATACCTCTCACCAAACTAAACTTAGCTGTAACGTACCCAACACTAAATGTCAAAATAGCAGCAGGTCGCTCTCTATAATATCTAGAGGCCTTCCTCCATCTTTCGATTAACGTCACAAAAATTCACAATTATTAAGTAAGATTTTAATATTTTATTTTGGAAAATTTTGCTTGGCCTGCACGGCATCCAGAGCGCATGTTGCTGTCGAAGCAACAGCACACAACTGTGAAATGACGGAGAGCGTGACATCATCATTCATGTGAGCCCTTCACGGGGACATATAATGCATCGGCATGGGAATGACGGTATCAAAACGTAGTGACATGATCCATGTGGGATGATTAATTCATTTAAACTATGGGCATCAATGGCATGAGTTGGGATCCATTAACTGGGCCACGAGTGAAAAGCACCCCCCTTGTAAATGCCTCATGCTTTCTTTTATTATTGCGACTATGGAGGCTCGAACGCGGGCTTGAAGATCTGGGGCTCAATTCCTTGATTTACTGCTCCAAGGGTTCGTGCACTTTGGAAACTCTCAGTCGTTTTGTTACACGTTGCAGATCACTGCATTACCGTTATAGGCTTTACTGGGCGTTTTCTGCGAGCATTTCTCAGGTTTGACTGTGTTCTTTGTGCAGTGGTTCCTCAAATGTGTGTGTATTTAGACTCGAGGGTTTTGCTTTGTTATTGTGTCTATGTTCGGCTGTTCAGTTCGGATCTTGCACCTTTCTTTTTGTTTCCGCTTTAAATATCTTGTGGTTATCTGTTTTCGTCTCGTCTCTTGAAGTTATGGGTATCCGGGGTATCCGCATTTGTTGTCTGATAGCTTTATCTGATTTTTCATTACTTGCATAATCTGCAGAGTTTAGTATCAGGCGTTAAAGTTGAGTGAACTTCAGTTTTGGATTTCCCAAAGCCGGCAGTCATGACAAACCCTTACTCGTTCTGGCAATTTGGGGAAGAGCTTAGAGGACAGGCCAGGGCCTCGGATGATCACAAATGGACCTTGGCGGCCTCGCAACTGGCCCTTGCAGAGCATATGAGGTCCAAAGGGGACCGTACGAACAGATCAGAATCCACAGGGTCCCCTGCAGAAGCCAAGCAGAAGGGAAAATACAAGGGGAAACCAGAAGTAAGCAAGTTGGAAACGCTTACCCTTAACCTGAAGCAGATGAACCTTGATTGGAAGCCGGGAGATGCTGGAGTAAAGGGAGGAGCTTTAAATGGCATTTACAATGCAAACACTCCTTACCACAACAATAATAACGGGGGCGGCAACAACAACAACAACAATGGTAGCGGCAACAACAACAATAACAACAACAACGGTGCATTTGACAAGCGATTTAAGACTCTGCCATCGACAGAAATGCTGCCTAGAAATGAGATACTTGGGGGTTACATCTTTGTATGCAATAACGATACCATGCAGGAGGATCTAAAGCGTCAGCTTTTTGGTAAGTTTTACATGGGCCTTGTCTGAATGATTTTTCACATATATTCATAGAACCAGGTTGTAGGTAGCTATCTTAGTTATAATTTTTTCAGAACTGTAAAAAAACAGGTTTTCTTTCATGTTTAGTTCCCTTAAAATGAGGCCTGTTTTGTGAATGGGGCTGGTGGTTCACCTGTGAACCCTGTATTAAGCTATCCACCACAATCCCATTCTTGCCCCATCCATATGGCATGAGTTCTGATAGCAGGTTGTTTTGGCGAAATCGCTTACCCCTCAGACATGACACCCAACCTAGGTGCAAGTCCCTGTGGTGCAGCCCTTGGGGCATGTTTCTTGAAGTACTTCCTGGAAAAACAAACCAAAATGAAATCTTGTTTTGTAAGACCATTTTCTTGAGTCATGACACGCTTTCAGGCAAACACAGGTGCCAATGTCATGGCTATATAGCTCTGCTCCTATCACCACGAGTATCTTATGTGTTTATATTTGTTCACACGATGGTTCAATAGGCCATTTGCACACACCTAGTCAGATATATTCCTGGGTTTTGATTTAAATGGCTCATCGAAGTTTTTCTAAGATGAAGAAATGTGGTGTGCTTGCAGGTTTGCCTCAGAGATACCGGGATTCAGTTCGGGCAATAACTCCAGGGTTACCCCTGTTTTTGTACAATTATACAACTCATCAATTGCATGGCGTTTTTGAGGTTGGTTCTCAATTTTCAGGCTGTGTGCATTATTTGTAGCTACTGCTTGCATTATGAGCAGGGATCATTTTCGTGTCCAACTGAAGTGTGACGAGTGACCTCTGACAATGTGTTATCTGTCTTTATATAGGCCGCCAGTTTTGGAGGGTCTAATATTGACCCAACAGCATGGGAAGACAAAAAATGTAAAGGCGAATCGAGATTTCCTGCACAGGTACAATTGGCTGCGAAACTGTTAAATTAAGTGCCTTGAACTTATCTACTATAGGCTAGGGAATATGCAAAATTGGTGATATTTAATTTACTTAATGAAAGTGCTCCAGTTAGGTCTCAAAATGTTTAAACTTTCTATGGTAATTTTTTATGTAGTGGCATGCATTAACAACCATTGTGATTGAACTTTCTATTATGAACTGAAATATCAGGTTCGTATTCGAGTCAGAAAGCTGTGCAAACCACTGGAGGAGGATTCTTTTAGGCCTGTATTGCATCACTACGATGGCCCCAAGTTTCGGTTACAGCTTTCTATACCAGAGGTAAAACGACAAGTTGTCAAGTAATCTATCTCTAAGATCTTTGATTTCTTTGATGTTATAATCATATGTTGGATTTGAATGAGCATTTGGTTTTCAAAGTTTTATTGAACTCATTGTTTGCACATTCATGTCGCAGACTCTAGCCTTGATGGACTTATGCACACAAAACAGCATGTGAAGGGTAGATGCCTGGACGAGATTAGACTGCAAATGGATTTAACCTAATGTTTGTCTTGAATAAAATGTGTGGCATTTGTTTGACTTGAGACAAATTAAGGCTGTACTATTTCATTAGTGAAGGGTGGATCTCTTTCTTGTATAAAGGGCTGAGGAATGCACCCTTCAGAAATTGGATTGCCTTAGAAGATTAACTTCTTGAAATCAGATCCTTAACTGAAGGAGAAATGCAATGGATCTAAAGGTCATTCGCTTTTTTTTGAGTCAGAGTTGTGGAATTAGGCGCAAGTGCCACAGGTTCATGTTGTAGAATGTTGCTGATCATAAGTTGAGTCAGTAAACTTTTAGATACAGAGGTGTCTATAACTTTTGGAAAGGTTGCAAGGACAACAATGATTTCTTATAAGTAAGGTCTGAAGGTGTTGTAAAGATTGACAAGAGTGGAGTTTGGTGATGTATACACATTTCAATTGCTCGCTTGGGGAGAAAGCATGCTTGTGTTGAGGTTCAATATTATGTGTGCCATGTTATACCAGTGATTGTTGATGTAATATTTTGGAATATGGAATGTCTTTGCTCAATGTTTCATTCCTTTTGGTTTTTATGGTTTGTTTATGCTAACTATAATATATTCTGGAGTGTTTTAACCTTTCTTGGGATAAAACACATAATTAAGACTGAAAAATATACAAAGAAAAATTTTGGGCTCCGTTTTGGGAGTCAGTTTAAACGTCCTGGCAGCTCGTAACCTAATGCACAAGAGATTCTAATGCACATCTATGGATGCATTATGTGTCAGTCTATATTAAAGATAAGACGAAAATTAAGCTATAATATGCACAGGTTGGTTTGTGCAAGCTTTGCTCATTTGGATTCAGTAGTTTGGGTTTCTAGTTGTCAATTTCAGCTGTGGGAAGCATATTAATAATCCCTATTCGAAACTCTTATAAGTCTGCTGATTTAGTTGATCAAGTAGATGATCGTAGTCCCTATTTGATTACTTTTGTGGCAAATTCATCTCATTTCCCTTTCATCTTCAATTAGTATCAAGCAAGAGATAAAACAGTATTGCATTTGATTCAAATGATTCGTTTATAGACGTCAACCTTTCGTGAGGTTATTGCGGAGATTTTCTGGATGGTTGCACATGACACGCTAGTTTCACCAGGAGAGTTTTCTCCAATAGAATTATTTATTTAAGAAATTCTCTGGACTACTCGGTCAATTATGATTTGATGAAGATTTCTGCAGAATGCACACAGCTTTGTGTTGCCTACTGAATTGGACTTATTCAGGGGTCAATTGATGGCTCTTTCCAAGCAACAGTTATTTGAACAGCCAGTGTGATGTAACCTTTGTTGGCCAATGATAATGGCAGTCCTTACCCTGGTAGAAGAAAAGTGAAAGCACCCTGCATCTAGGGTGCGGTCCAACCATGGCCAACTTGCAGTTCATTTGTGTTTTCCTTGTTATTAATATCGAGGAACATAAAATTCGATTCTTTAGGATTCGTAAACTGGTGTGTCTAGACAGGGAATGGTGTTATGTTTATTATTTAGTATTAAGAAACATAAAATTTGATTATGTAGTAGGATGTATAAATTGTCTATATGGACGGTGAGCGGTGTTTTCCTTGTTAAATTAAAGGGACCTAAATTTTGACTAGGTAGAACGCATAAATTGCACAAAAAGGATAAAGGCCAATATTCTTCCCCCTTCCCCCGAGGCACAAATACCGGGAGATTCAACAGGTGAAAAATGTTGGGAAATTTGAAAAAAATGATTTTGTTTGATGAAATTGCATATATCAGATGAACAGATTACATAATCTGGGTGTAGCAGGGGCTTTTGACAGTGTTAAATTTATCCATGCAGTCAAAATCTTCAAAATTTTCGGTGCTAGTTTCTGGCGAGGGCAAATTGGAAAATGGGCAAATTGTTAACCTGTTATCAAACTTGCATAAATTGTATACATAGAGGGAGCTGTTATTTGTGCAAATAATATTTCTTCTGGGAAGAAGCTTGGAGTGTTTTTACCAGCAAAAGAATGCTCATGTGATGGCCTCATGCGAGGTCTCTGATAAATGATATGCTTTCATGGATGTAGAAGTATGAGGTTGCTGGTTACAAAAGGAATCTTCTCTCAGACAAGTTGAGTGGTGGTCGCAGTACGAGGGTCCTTCTGTCAGAGCCTTGTGGCAAGGGTTTAAATTTACTCGTAAGTTTCCGAATTTTTTTAATGCACATGGACTGCCTATTGCAGAGTTTGCTCAAATTTTGCATTTTGGTATTTCGCCCCAATGCTGTGTGTTTAGTCACCATCCAGAAACGCAGAGTCCATGGACTATCGGATTAGTGTTTAATTAAAGGGTTCTCCAAGTGCAGAGCTTGTAGTTGGGAGCCAGACCTAGTCGCCTCTGAAAGCAGTTATCTTGAGAGAGTTCAAATTGGGTAACCTAACTATGAAACAATGGCAATATATTTGTTGTGTCAGAAACTAGTGTTGCAATCTTGGTAATATATGACAGGATTGTGCGCTGAAAGTGTTATATTACATGTTGTGGTAGGACTACGAATGCAGTTTGCCAGTGTTGGATATTATGATGTAACCAATGGATATTTAACAGTGGTGGGGAGATCACAAATTTCATTGAGGCTAGAGAATATTTTGTTTAGAGCGTTGATTTGTGTTGTGGGGCCCGTTGTCACTTGTTAATGGTGATACATATTTCTCAGTCTATAGGCCCATGAATGTGGTTGGGCTGTATATGCCTACTGTTAGATTTAGTACTTGTTTAAATATAAGTTTTAGTACTCGCTTAAATTTAATGGTGTATATGTTTTAGTAACTTGCTTAAATTTAATGGTGGGCATATGTATTAATGGGCCTATGGCCCATTAAATGTTGGTTGCCCTTATACAGTCTGACTGTATTAATGGGCCTATGGCTCGTTAAATATTGGTTGCCCTTATCAATGATTCTACTTTTGCAATTGTATAAGTTGAGAGATGCACAGTAAGGTTTCAAGGCAATCAAGGTAAAGATGAAAATCGTTACAAGCAAGGATTTCAATAGAGCATTGAATCAAAAGGGGAGAAACCACAATTGTTACAACCAAAGGTTTCAATAGAGAATTGAATCAAAAGGGGAGAACCCAAAGGTAAAATCTAAGAATGGTAAACTTGCATTTGAAAATATTGAAGTTTAAAATCTCAATGTAATTAGAAAATTAGAATTTTGCATGGTTTTGGTCTAAAATATTGAAGTTTAAAATCTCAATGTAATTAGAAAATTAGAATTTTGCATAGTTTTGGTGATAGCATCTTGCATGTGGGTATTATTTTTTCATTCAATGTAATTAAAAATAGTAGAGTTTTGCATAGTTTTTGTGACGGCATTTTGCATGTGAGCATATTGTTCTTTCATTCAACATTAATAAATTGATATATATGGTAGATATTTCTCAACCAAATAAATTAATGAATAAATGAGTCAGAACTTAGAATGCATAGGATATGGATTTAGATTAACTCTCTATTGAGTATATAAATCATGAGGCTACAAAGTTCACTACCTAATTATGAATGTGGATTATAATTGTTCAAAATATTAGAGTCTAGATTGTGCTAGTAATTAAAAGTAGAGCAATCTAAGAATACAAAGATGTGGGTATTTCTTAGACAAATAAATCAAGGAATAAATGAGGCAAAGCATAGAATGCATCTTCAATACCTACAATAGAGAATATATCCTTATCTTCACACCATTAAATACATAGGCATTCATCAAAAATCCAAAGTAGCTTCATTTTAAAATTAGGTGCAAATTAACACATCAATTAATACAAAGGAAAAACCCATCAGATATGAATATAATATCTACCTTGGAAATAGAGAAAGGTTAGAAGATCAATAGGCCATCAATGCTCAACACCAAGAAGAGAACATCCACTTAAAAGGAGAAGGTCCAATGGCATGATTAAAGTAGAATGTCCAATGAAGATGTTGAATAACTTTGAGACATCAACTAGATTACTACCATTGTTAAAAAACCAATTTGATGAACCCCAGACTTTCTCATTGTGTTATGGCAGATAGGGATATAAGCAAATCTCTACTTGTGCAACTAGGAGAGGTGGTCATTCAATTGGACAACTAACAAGAGGATAGGTTCGCTTAAATGTGTTGGAAATTGTGACTAGTTCCGGTCTTCATTATTGTCATTTGACTCATGTCATAATGTAATTTCTATGTATCTATCAAAAGAAGAAAGAAAAGGATTTTTGTAAAGCATGGGTTTCATGCTCAAGTCATTGTGTTATTAGGTCAAGCATCCATTGAATGCTCCTAGGGTTTGTCACGAGTCAAAGTGTCCTTGTCACATTAGAAAAGACCCTTTTGGGCATTTGTATCAAGAAAAGGAAAATTATTTTGTGTATAGAGGTGTTTAGAAGGCTCCAAAGACCAAGTCGGTCAACAAAGGGGAAGTCAGCCTAGGCAGGGATTTTCGAGCCTCTTTGAAGGCTATAAAAAGGAGGGGCTTCGACCTATTTGAGAGACACAGTAAACATACACATCTTGAATTTGATCTGCAGTTAGAAAGGAGAGGGAAAGTCTTAGAAAAGCAAGGAAAGGGCTAGCGAAGAAGGGAAGAAGCCCTTGAAAGGTTCAAAGATCTGAAATCTGCTCACTTTAGTTCACACGTGCAAGAAACCTAGGGTTTGTGGGCGTACCTAAGGTCCGAAGGTTGCAAGAATAATGGCAGAGTCTTCTTGTGGAACCGAAAGTCTAGAAGGACCTTGCTTTTGGAAGAATATTGTTTCATTGCCCTTGTCTTGTTTTGAAGAAGGATGATTGGTGGTTGGGTTGGTTCTTGGTAGTAGCCTTGGTCAAGGTTTTTGGTCATGGAAGTCTTAGTTGATTTATGAGTAGCTTGGGAGGTACTCCAAGCCCTAGGGTTCAGAGTTTGGAGGGAAAAGCCCCACAAGAGTCACTTGTGGGCTTGGAACTCAAGCATGGGGTTTTGCACCCATCGGAATTTGGGCCAAATCATGAAGAATTTGACCATGAGAAAATTTGAGGTGATAGATCTTGGCGTGGCGATTCCAACGCTTCGCAGATCATTCAAATCAGAGCTTTAGAACTTTAGTTATGAATTTTTGAAGTTGACAATTAATTGTTGGACAAACAAGTCATGTCAGCGTGGTTCAAAAATCATGCCTCTTTAACAAATTCGTGGAGCCCTCTTGTGTATAAATAAGAGGTGTATGAGAGTCATTTTCATCATCCAATAGCATCAAATACCACAATACATATCTGAAATTAGGCGGAGCTCTAGATTTGGACAAAAAATGGGATTAGAAGCACTGTTTTGGAGAGTATTTGATCCTCAACAGGGCCGAGACACCACAACAAGGAACCCTCAATTTTGGAGGTAAGTTCTTGGCTGCTTTGTGGGTGTTTAAATATGGTTGCAGGTTCGAGTTAAGTATTGGAGACAACCGCATTGCAGAGAGGATGTTCAGGGTTGTTAAGGGTGGTTCCTCTGTTTATAAGGCCACAGGCCTTACAGTCTCTAGAACAGGGATTCATGAGGGAAATAAAGCACTGAACGGGTGTATTAAGGAGCAGCGTATAAAGGATGAATCTTAGGAAGCTAGGACACAACAATTGGAGGAGATTTTGCTGGAGAAAAGAGGGGCTGTTGTAGCAGGCCATGATGCCCTAACCAGAACCAAATCTACAACAATTAACAGGTCCATGAACAAGGTATGTATTGATGGTGGTTGGTTGATTTGATGCATGTGATGGTGTCCAATTATGGACAAAATTTGTAGAAGCTTGTGGGACCGTATGTTGAGGTCAACTTGGGCAGTGGGAGACCTCAACTAGGAGCAAATATCGCAGTAAAGGATTGGGTGTCATTGATCTGGTGGAAGGCAGTTTGTTGGCTACCCAAAGTAGCCCTAGACAGGGAGTGTTGAAGTGATGAAGATCGCTGAAGATTGGGTAAAGTTTGGAGCCTTACGAGTAGTGCTTTGATGGACGAAAGAGACTACTAGAAGGCAATTGGAGCTCAGGTATTGGCCAGCCTAGACATTAGATTGGATCAACTAGTGTGCATGCAACAAAAGTGACTTGTAGCTGTGTTAGGTGGCAGTGCTCCTGGAGTCTCGATGTGTTGTACTTTGAAGGACTAAGGGGCAGCTAGTGAGAAATACGGGAGCAAAGGACCGATAGGGCAAGATACGACATAAAAGCTGCAACGAAGATTGTCATTGTATCTATTCCATAGACTGTTGTATTATTCAAAATTGGTTTAATATAATGAAGATTGGGTTGTACATTCTTGTACAATATTTGTTAAAAAAAATTGTGTATACTTGCGCATATGTGATTTACTGTTTTATATTTTCCACTGTGCAAAGTAGTTCTTGTTGAGATTCTTGGTTTGGTAGCATCAAAGATTCAAAGATTCTATCATAGACCCAAGATCGTGGAAATTCAACATGGTATCAGAGCGTCTTTGAGCTACTTTGGAAGTCAGTGAACCAGAGTTGTGTACAACGAAGTACAACTTAAGAGGGAGTTGGTCACATTGTAGGTGATAATGTCGAAGTTGCATGTTGGTATCTGGTATGAGGACAGGTTGGAGGGGTTGTCCAACTATAGTCAATGGAAGGAAAATATCAAGTTGGTCTAGCAGGTCAATAGGTTCTGGGAGTTCGCCGAGAAAGCCATAAATAAGCCAACTGACCCGAAGGAGCTGGAAGTGTACGAAGATTTGGATATGAGGGCAAGATTGATCATCCTTGATGGCGTGAAGGATTCCCTAATACCTCATTTGTCCGGGAAGAACACTGCACATGAGATGTGGATGGCTCTTTAGAATTTGTTCCAAAATAAGAACGAGAACCGAGTATTGGTATTGGAGGATAAGTTGAAATCCACCAAGATGATATAGGGTGAAGGAGTGACTTCATATCTGACGAGATTGTCTCAAGTTAGAGATGAGCTTGCCGCTGTCGGTATGACTATTTCAGATTCGAATATGGTGAGGATTTGTTTGAAAGGGGTCACCGAGGAATGGAAGCCCTTCATCAAAGGGATGATTGCGAGAGAGAAGTTGCTAGACTATAATAAAATGTGGGACAAAATCATTCAGGAAGAGTTGGGAGACGAGGATCTTCATCCGAAGAAGAGGGCTTTAAAGGATGACATGGCACTTGTAACGCGAATGAAGGGTAAGCAGAAGTACTTAAGTAAAGTCAAGTGTTTCAATTGTGGTGAGATGGGTCATTTTTTATCAAGATGTCCGATGAAGAAGAAGGGCGATGACGAGAAGAAGAAAGGAAATCAGGCCGCCGGTGTTACCTCTTCCGCTGAGATCGATGCTCTCACCAGGAGATTGGAGGAGGACTTTGCCATGATCTCTCATTTCTCGCAGGGTACTATTGATGAGGATGGATGGTATGTGGACAGTGGTGCGACAAAACATATGACAGGGTCACAAGAGGTTTTTGAGACTCTAGCTGAATGGGACTCGAAGTTGCACATGGTGTTGGGCGACAAGAGTCAGAATGAGATCCGAGGATTAGGAGTTGTGCCATTCAGGATGGAGATGGGATGAGTGATGCGGGTCCAGGATGCACTGTTTGTACCAAGACTCAAATATAGTGTGATATCTGTCTCGATGATCGAGAAGAAGGGGTTTGAGGTCTTGTTCCAGGATGGGAAGGCAAGACTCAGACCTAGAGGCTCTAGCTCTGATGGGATTGTGCTTGGAGTTAGAGTGCATGGTCTATACAGGCTGATGGACAAGCCTATGGATCATGGGAAGAAGTAGGTGGAGCAGGTGCAGGTTCCAGAGAAGTAGTGGTAGGTGCAGGCTTCAGAGGAGCAAGTACAGGTTCACAAGAAGAAGGTCAAGGTTCTAGAGGCAGAGGGAGTCGAGTTTTAGCGGGAGCATGTAGATTCAGAGGGAGACTTTGCAGCACAAGAAGAGTGCGTGGTCAGTGGGGACCAAGGGTGCTTCCACATCCGGCAAGAAGGAGTCATGGAGGATTGGAAAGTGATAAAGGAGAAGAAGAAGAACCAGGATGCTTCTAGTGACAGTGACACTTCCGAGAGGCATAGTTCATGCTTCAGGGATTGCTGCCACAGTGAGTGCCAAGAGTTGGGCGAGTAGTGATGATGATGATAAGTTACTTCCAAGTCTTGGAAGTACCTCCCTCGCTAAGAGAGAGTGTTGGATTTTGAGTAGCTTGGGAGGTACTCCAAGCCCTAAGGTTCGGGGTTTGGAGGGAAAAGTGCCACAAGAGTCACTTGTGGGCTCGGAACCCAAGTATGTGATTTTTCATCCATCGGGATTTGGGCCAAAACCATGAAGAATTTGAGCATGAGAAAATTTGAGGTGATAGTCCTTGACGTGGCAATTCCAACGCTTTAAAGATCACTCAAATCAGAGCTCTAAAACTTGAGTTATGTATCTTTGGACAGAGAAGTCATGTCGGCTTGGTCCAAAAATCATGTCTCTTCAACAAATTCGTGGAGCCCTCTGATTTGTATAAATAGGAGGTGTGTGAGATTCATTTTCATCATCCAAGGGCATCAAATACCACAATACATCTTTGAAATTAGGCCAACCTCTAGAGAGGACAAAACATGGGATTAGAAGCACTATTTTGGAGAGTATTTGTATCCTCAACAGGGTCGACACACCACATCAAGGAAGCCGCAAGTCTGGAGGTAGGTTCTGGGCTGTTTTGTGGGTGTTTAAATATGATTGCAGGTCCGAGTTAAGTATTGGAGACAACCGCATTGGAGAGAGGGTGTTCAGGGTTGTTAAGGGTGGTTTTAGTGACGGTGTTTCCTCTGTTTATAAGGCCCTAGGAGATTGAAGTAGGCCGTAGGCCTTACTGTCCCTAGAACAAGGATCCATGAGGAAAATAAAGGGTTGAACATGTGTCTCAAGGAGCAGCGTATAAAGGAGGAAGCTCAGGAAGCTAGGCCACAACAATTGAAGGAGATTTTGGTGGAGAAAAGAGGGGTTGTTGCAACATGCAATGATTCCCTAACCAGAACCAAATTTACAACACTTAATAGGTCCATGAACAAAGTATGTATTGATGGTGGTTGGTTGATTTGATGCATGGGATGGTGTCCAATTGTGGACAAAATTTGTAGAACCCTATGGGAGCCGTGTGTTGAGGTCAACTTGGGCAGTGGGACACCTCAACTAGGAGCAGAGCTTGTAGTAAAGGATTGAGTGTCATTGATCTGGTGGAGGGCAGTGTGTTGGCTACCCAAAGTAGCCCTAGACAAGCAGTCTTGAAGTGGCGAAGATCGCTGATGATTGGGTGAATTTTAGAGCCTTATGAGTAGCTCTTTGATGGACGAAAGAGGCTACTAGAAGGCAGATTGGAGCTCAAGTATTAGCCAGCCTAGAGAGCATATTTGATCAAACCGTGTACATGCAGCAGAAGTGAATTGTAGCAGTGTTAGGTGGCAGTTCTCCTGGAGTCTCGATGTGTTGTCCTTTGAAGGGCTAAGGGGCAGCTAGTGAGCAGTATGGGAGCGAATGACTGGCATGACAAGATACAACATAGAAGTTGCAACAAAGATTGTCATTATATCTTGTATTCCATACACTGTTGTATTATTCAAATTGGTTTAATATAACGAAGATTAGGTTGTACATTATTGTACAATATTTGTTAAAAAAAATTGTATATACTTGTGCATATGTGATTCACTGCTTTATATGTTCAACTGTGCAAAGTAGTTCTTGTTGAGATTCTTGGTTTGGTAGCGTCAAAGATTCTAAGATTTTATCCTAGACCCAAGATCGTGGAAATTTAACAGTTTCCTTTGAATTGATTCTATAAGAAGAGAAGTTCTTTTTGGGCTTTCCGCTTGGAAGGGTTTTGCCCTGGCTTGGACCCTATATCTTGTGTTCATCTTTGTATGGTTGCGATCTTTATTGTTTTGGCATTTATTTGATGATAAGAACATAACCCTAATCAAGAAGAAGAACATAATGTCACAAATCAATGTGAAGGAAGGAAAATAAAAATAAAAATTTGTTTCCCTAATCAATTTTCCAACAAAATGATGGCTTGACTATAGTAAGAATTGACAGGGAAAGGAGAAGCATTGATAAAGCTACAAGATGTTGTCTAAGAGTAATGAGAAGTGAAACAACCATCCATTGATTTTGTTGAAGTTAGGACCATGATCGAGACAAGTTTGATTAGCTCACTTTAGACAATTTTGAAGAGCCTTTTGGTGAATTTGAAAAGCATAGTAGAGGGATTGGTTCCATTTTATTAATGTATATTGTGTTGCGATGGACAAGGGAAGAGAAGACAAGGTATCTTGAGCCCCATTGTAGGGGAATTGAGGACCAAGCATGAAGGCCAGAGTTTCAATGGTAGAGGACAAAAATAAAATGCCAGTGGATGCCTTAAAATGACTCTAGAAGATTTTAGATATGGTTTCAGACTCCACTTTTCCACGATGAAACCTATTGCTAAAATGGCCCTACAAGTCGATTCCTCTAGTTTTTTTCCACCTAGAAAGTACTAAGGTTGATGAAAAATTATATGATGATCCAATATGGATCACCAAACTCTGATATTGCAAAAGACTTACATGCTAAAGATAGAAATGGAATTGTGATGAGAGTTTCAATCTGAAAATTGTTTAAAGCCGATAGTCAATGAGTAGATTCCTATAATGTTGGAATAAACGAACCAAAGCCATAGTTAATGGTTGAAGTCATGAGGTAGGGCTAGTGTTAAAGTTGTAGTAAAGATCTAAAGTCAACATTAGGGGAATTTTGAGCTCTAAAATAGGCCTCCTAAGAAAAATAATAAAATAATGCTTAAAATAATAAAATAAAAATTTTGATTTTCTAAAGAAAAATAATGATTTTTTTTTGTTGTTAAATTGTATTTTTGACTTATTTCATTATAGGTTTACTCAAATTTCAAGTGTAGGCACTCGTTCGACGTAGAATTTAATTCTACATGAACAAATACTCACTTAGGCATGCCTTTGAGTATTACCCACATAAAAAAAATTTAAAAATACATGAAAAATATGTTTCTATCCATTGTCATCTTCGTTAAGAGGATTTGTTGAAGAATTTTGTGGAAACCAAGAAGGTGGAGAAATAAATTTTGACCTTAGTGGAAAACTCAAGAGGATTTAGTGGTTCATTGTCGATTGCTTGCTATGTTACTTTCTTCCCCCTCTCCAGAACAATTTTCTAATCCATATTTTCACCAATGGAAAAATAAGGATTGGTGTAATGTAGTGGGCATGTCCTTACACTCTTAACCCTGAATCATTAGCCAACATGGTGGAAGTCATCAGTTCAACCCTAATTATCCCTAAACTTAATGTGAGCCTTTCCATCAAGTGAATTTTTGTTTTCTTACCTTAGCATGTTGTTCATATGAATGTACGACATCCCGTATTGTTCCTAGAAGTAGTGTGTAAATACAAATGTCTGAATGCTCCAACAAAAACATTAATTCCATATATCAAACCTTGTTGATGAAGTGGAAGGTTTAGCTAGTTGACAAGGAAGCTATGGGAGTAGAAACAAGCCTGAGAAATAGAGTTAAGTAAACAAACATTGTAATGTTCCCTACTAATTAATTTCCTAAGGGAGGATAAAGTAGCCTATCCAACCCCGTAGGCTATAGTCAATGATAAAAGGGGAAACCCATTATCCAATACTTTTGGGGCAACATTGGGTAAATTGGGGTAAAATTTGTAAAGGAACCCAAAATCAGGGAAAGTGGAGGGAAACTTGTAACCCCTCAAATTAAAATAGGGAGAAGAGACCCCAATGAGAGTCTATAAATAAGATAGAGGAGAACCATTATTCTCATCATGGTTGATTGGATATCATTATTTAGTGAGTTGAGACTCTGAGGGTTTGAAGACCCCTTTTTCCTTTGATTGGTTTTGGTGGTGAAATATTCCACCCTAGCCAATCCCCTCTCTTTCTCTCATTTGTTTGGCATAACCTTTGCGACATCTTTCCTCTGTTTTTTGGCAAGAAAAAGGAGAATTTCTATGGATGATTTGGTTTGAGGAGTCACATTGTGGTATCTTTCATCTGTGTTAAGAATTTTGATACTAAAACCTCAGGCAACGAGGCAACTTGAGGTTTCTAAGGAGCATAAAATGGCACCATACCTCTATCTAGGTCAACGAAACCTTTCTAGGGTCATTTTGGGTACCAAAGAAGGTTAATCCTTAGTAGCATGGGCGGGTTCTAGGCTCCCAAGAGTAGTGAGGGAGCAAACAATCCTACTTGAGTTTGTGGCTAGCTTAACAAAATATGGTATTGTGGCAGTGAAGCCCTAATAAGGGCATTGAACCCTATCTAAGGCGATAAAAGCATGCTCTGTGGTTATAGGGCACCTGTGTGGGAAATGAAACACCTCGAATCTTTCTCCTTGAGGTTGCAACCCATTCTGATTGTGATTTTATAACGCTGTGCATTCACCTGAGACAACAAACCTCCCCTTGAATCTTCACTTGAAGCTACAACCCACCTCAAGGAGAAAACCTGAGGCAACATCTCAATGGTAGCAAAGGTATCAAACATTTATTGGGTAACAAATTACCAACTAGACATCCTTTGAAGCAGCAAGGGTTCTTGTGTTCATACTTAAGTGAGAATATGTTTTTCAAAAGCATCGACATCATCTACAAGAAGTTTTGTGGCAGCTATTGGGAGTTTGTTTTGGGCATTGGACTATGTTTATGTAGGTCTGCAACAACGAATTGTGGTAAACGAAGTCGAGCGGTAGCAAAAAGGTTGACCAAGAAGTAATGTGAAAATTTGAAGAATTGTACCACTAATATAACGTCATGTTAATGAATTGTTGATTGTTGGTCATACTATTATTGCATTTAATGTTGTCTCTGGTTACAAGAATTGAATTATATGGTAATAACAACTAGAATACGAAACTTGTCATGTGTTTTTGCAAACCCTAGGGTAAATTTCCCCTATGGTATACTACAGTGGTATCAGAGCTGTGCATCTTTCTAGCTAGAGGGTTAACAATGGAATCTAGGTTTTTTTAGTGAGGGACCAACTCTCTTTCAAATCAAAACAACAGTATGGTGGTGGGAAGAATGATGAAAGAAGCGATTTTTTAGAGCAAGAGATAAACTTTCATCTCCATCCAAAGATGTACTTTGTTTGTTGGAGGAGGTGACAAGGGATTGACTTCAAAGGGTGGGACAACCACCTTCTCTGTTGATTCTAGCAACCATGGTTCCAACGATGACTAACTTGGGTGAATAAAAACTTTGAGGCATAAAGACGGAAAGATAAGGCTTGTTGTTGCACATTGTTTGAACGAAGTTTAAGGGTTGTAGCTCCTGCAATCTCTTATAAGGAGAATAAAATGTGGGAAATTAAGGAGATCCAAAATTCTTTGGAAAAAATGCAACTTGAATCAGATGTATCTAAAACACTTTCATTAAAAGAGGAAGAGGCTAAAGAATAAAATATATCAAACTTTTAAACCTAGCTATGGGCTTGCAATGAGGGAAAGCGATCCTTCAAAGAGAGCTAAGAATGCTTCACTGAATGAGAGAACCAGAGTGAGTGAAGGCAACTCAAAATTTTCACCTTACAATATTGATGGGTTCAAAATAAGTCTCGGACTATTGGCCATGATCACTATACATCAACTTTTAGTGTTGACAATAGGGGCCTTACTGGATTTGCCACTGATTGTTAGTTTTTGGTAGCATCGGAGGTGCTCTAGCCTTGAAAATTGGTGGAGAGGCTAAGGCACATGAGTTCTAAAGAACCCAAAAACCGTTTGGTGAAATTCCACACGGATTGTATTTTATTAAAATAATTAATATTTTTAACGGGGTTCCTAAGTCTAGACTTAGAAAAATTAAAATATTAATGGGTATTAATCAAAATATGGGTGAGAATGATCTAGAAGGCAGATCAAGTCATGTTTTAATCTTAGCCGTTGATTAGAGACTTAATCTTGACCGTTGAAGACTCGAGGAAAAATATAAAATGGAGGCTTTGGGTTCATTTCGAAACACACATGGAGAGAATGAATTGATCAAGAATTCGATTCCTAGGGCAAGGGTTGCTAAGGATTTCGAATTAAGTGATCATTCTGCAGCAGAGGGGCAGTGGGAATCCTGGAGAAGGAATTTCCAGAGAATACAGAGATAGAGGCGGAGAGAGCTAGCAGAGAAAAAAAGTTTCCTGTCATGCAAAAGCCAGAACTGCCAGGATCAGCCGGGAAAGCTGACACAAAGGGAAAAATATGGAACTGTTGAGAACAAATGGAACGACCAGGAAATCTAACACAGAGGGCAGAAGCCGGGACTTCCAAAACAACTGGGAAAGCTGACACAGAGGGCAGAAGCCAAAATTGCCGGGAACAACCGAATTGTTGGGAAAGCTCACGCAAAGGGCATAAGAGGTGACACAAAAATTGCTAGGTTAGCTAGTCTTGTGCCGGATCAACCGAAATTCTGCCGGGTGAAGTGAGGTAAAACTCACTCAAATTTTTCACCAGTATTTTCTCTGTAAAGGATTGGTAGATCAACATACTAGATTTATATTCAGAGATTTGTTTTGCATAATAATAAACCCTTATAACTGCTGCACCGATTTTCACGCATTGGGTTTTTTCGGGGACTATTGTGTCAAAAAATAAGTGTGTCCTATGTATCTCGTTCTTTGCTTTGTCTTCTATTTCATGAGATCAAATATTTAATTAGTGTAGGCTGCAGAAGTATTTTGCTTCAGTATTTAGAAGAATAACTTGATGAATGTAATTTAAAAATCAAGTACGTGAAGTAGATTCAGATTCACAGTAGTAGGGGTTCCTTCAGTAGTAGGAATTTTCACATGGTATCAGAGCATTGATTTTGAACAAGAAGAGTAGGTCAAGTGCAAAGAAGTGACGCTGAAAGCTGCACTTGGTAGCAATTCAAATGCCCTTGAAAGGATCGTGTAGTCCTTCCCTGGAAGAAGATCCAAGGAAATCTCTCTTTAATTGAGATGACAGAGAGGTACAATTTCCAGTACGTGAGTTTGCAGAGGCAGAGGGAGTGACATAGAACTTCAGTGCAGTGTTTGAAGGGCGCAGTTTTTTCCGGGGCAAAAATTCGCTGGAAAAGAATGAAGACACGTAGAAGGGGAATTTTATCCTCAGAGAACTTTCCACGAGAAAGTTTCAATTTCTCACTCGCTGAGTAGCTAAGAAATGCTAAGCAGTGACTAGAGGATTCAGTTCGATAGTTGGGTGAGATGGCATCGCATGGGCTCAGAGATCAGGACAGGTTGGATGGAACCTCCAACTATGTCATATGGAAGACCAAAATATTAGCTATTATGGAGGAATATGATCTCGAGGCTTACGTCAAAAGTGTTGTAGCTTTTCTTGCTGACAACGATCAAAAGAAAAAATACAAGGCCGAGCAGGGGAAGGCAACAAGGCTCATTCTCGATGGAGTTCGAGATCATGTGGTCTCGCACTTGTAGGGCAAGGATACAACTCAAGATATGTGGGAAGCCTTGTCTTCTCTGTATGAAGGCTCTTCCGAACAACGAAAGATGTATTTAGAGCATAATTTGTAGAGGATTTTGATGCAGAAGGGAGGAGTCAACTCCTATATTCAATGTATTCAGGACACTAGAGACCAACTTGTTGCAGTAGGATCCACTCCTTAGCGAACTATGATGGTGACGATAGCCCTGAATAGAGTCTCAGATGAATGGCAAGTTTTCGTCCAATGCATATTGGGCAGGGAAAACCTACCTTCATGGGAGGATATGTGGGCGGCTCTTAAACATAGGAGTTAAGGAGGGACCTAGTGAAGGTCAACCTCAATGGCAACAGTGGGAGTGGCAGAAAGACGGAGGAGGAGGAGGAAAATACTACTCTAGCATCAAAGGGAAAAAAAAAGAAGAAGCGAAAGAAGGACATTTCGAAGGTGAAATGTTTCATATGTGGTGAGATGGGTCACTTTGCATCTGAGTGTCCTTTGAAGAAAAAGGATAAGGATTAGAAGCATGATCCAAAGGTTGCAGCCGCAAATATAGACGAGGAAGAGTATGCCATGAGTTCCCACACATTTCCATGCGGGATATGGGGCGATATTGAGATGTAGTCGGGAGGACTACATGTGGGCAGGATCCTTGAGGAGTCCACCTCTTGGATCAATTCCTTGTTACGAGAGCCCAAGATTTAGCAGTAGCAAGATGGACTTAGTGTCAGATGATGCAGTGGATTGTTTGGAGGACAGATGCAGTAACTGGGGACCAGACACTGATTAACGCAAAGCAAGGTTGGCAGCAGTGCAGTTGGCACAGTGCATAAGTCAGCAACATCGTAGAAGATTCAGAGGGTTAGAGACTAGTAGCAGTTAGATTCCAATATTCATGGTATTATGTTGAACACAGTTAAGTTAAATTAATTTTGGATGTTTTTCAGTTGCTTCTCTCAGCGATTGAGTTGCAGTACGATGTTGTGTTAGCAGTGGCAGTGCTAGCAACATAATAGATGCAATGTTTGAGAGGGCGCTGTAGTACATATGTAGCAGTGGCAGTGGGAGTGTCATGGGTAGCAGTAGAGTAGCAGCAACAACATAGTGTTGGTGGTAGCAACAATGCATAAAAGAGGTGCTTCAAAAACAGAGCAGCATGTAGGTGGAGATTGTTGTTAGAGCACCTTTCTCGCTAAGAGGGAGTGTTAGTTTTTGGTAGCATCGGAAGTGATCTAGCCTTGAAAATTAGTGGAGAGACTAAGGCACATGATTTCTAAAGAACCCAGAAACCGTTTTGTGAAATTCCACACGAATTGTATTTTATTAAAATAATTAATATTTTTAATGGGGTTCATAAGTCTAAACTTAGGAAAATTAAAATATTAATGGGTATTAATCAAAATATGGGTGAGAATGGTCTATACGGCAGATCAAGTCATGTTTAATATTAGCCATTGATTAGATAATTAATCTCAGCCGTTAAAGACTCAACAAGAAAAGTATAAAATGGAGGCTTGGGGTTCATTTGGAAACATGCACGGAGAGAATGAATTGATCAAGAATTTGATTCCTAGGGCAGGGTTTGCTAAGGATTTTGAATTAAGTGATCATTTTGCAGCAGAGGGGCAGTGAGAATCCAGGAGAAGGAATTTTCGGAGAATACAGATAGAGAGGCGGAGAGAGCCAGCAGAGCAAAAAAGCTGCTTGTCACGGAGAAGCCGAAACTTCCAGGAACAGCCGGAACTGCCAGAACAACTGGGAAAGATGACGCAGAGGGCAGAAGCTGGAAATTATAGGAACAACGAAACTGTTGGAACAACTGAGAAAGATGGAACAAAGGGCAGAAGCTGAAACTGTCAGGAACTGTCAGAACAACCGGCATAGCTGACGCAGAGGGCAGAAGGTAGAACTGTCGGGAACAACTAGAACTTTTGGGAACTACCAGAACAGCCTGAAAAGCTAATGAAGAGGCTAGAAGAGCTGACACATAAATATCCAGGGTTAGCCAATCTTGTGCTGGATTAGCCAAAATTCTGCCAGGTGAAGTGAGGTAAAATTGACTCAGATTTTACGCCAATATTTTCTTTGTAAAGGATTGCTAGATGAGCGTCCTAGATTTGTATTCAAAGATTTCTCCTGCATAATAATAAACCCTCAGAACTGTTGCACCAATTTTCCCGCATTGGGTTTTACCACGAACTATTGTGTCCAAAAATATGTTTGTACTATATATCTTGTTCTTTTCTCTATTTTCTGTTTCATGAGATCAAATATTTAATTAGTGTAGGATGTAGAAGTAATTTTCTCCAGTATTCAGAAGAGTAACTTGATGAATGTAATTTAAAAATCAAGCAGGTGAATTAGATTCAGATTTTCTACAGTAGGGGTTCCTTCAGTGGTAGGATCTTTCACACTGATGCCTTCACATTAACACCTTCCATTACAACTCAAATAAATGATGAGAGAAGAAATCATGAGAAGTATATCTTAGTTTTTGGGACTAGTAATCTGATCCCTATTGGATCATCATTGTATGGCTCTAGTGCCCCTGCAGTTGGTTTTGGTGAAATTGATAACAATCTTGTTGGAGCATCAACGTATGGGACTGATGTTTTGGCAAACTCATCTATCACTCAATGTTGTTATGAGAGAAGATCACAGAGCTATACACATAAGATTTTGGAGGTGGTAGTATAGGTAGCATTGGTTCATCAGTGTATGGATCAAATCCTCATACAATTCACTCCTTTGATGTGAACCAAGGTAGTCATGAAAAAAGCCTTGGTCAATATTTAGGTTTTGTTGGTAGAAATATGGTCCCTGTTGAGTTAGTAGGGTGTGGATCTAGTGTTAGGGAGGCCTATTTACATGTTATCTTGCGGAAATTAGAGATCCCATTTAAACAAGCAATGCAAGAAGCACTTGAGAGGTTACAACAATGCTTTGAAGCTTTACCTAAAGAGGATGAAAGTGATATGAAACATAATTTTGAAGGAGAAGTTGAAGTTGCATTTTGTGAAGATGGAAAAAATAATGTTCAAAGGGATTTCCATGGGGAACCAGGGACAAGAAATTTAGACTAAGGAGCAAGTGAAGATATGGTGGTCTTTGATGGAATAAAGGAGCCATAGGTGAAATTTCTGTTGGAGTTTAGTTTGTTTATGAAGTATAGTTTGAGGAGAAACACATAAATGGAATTTCAACATCCATGGGAGCCATATTTGATTTGAATAATATTGGCCAACACTCTAGTATGAGAATTGTGATAGGAATAACTCTCGATTCAGGAGCATAAATCCACAAGTAGTAGCAACATTGAGGACTAAAACACACATGATTCAAGGAAAAGGATGATTAGGTCCAGCCGGAAATCCTTTCATAAGAAATCAATTTGAAATATGTAGGGAATATTTGTGGGTAATCAAATTCATAAGTCAATGGGTTTTTCAATGCAGGGACAATCTCAAGCTAGAGGCAATGAGTTCCTTACAAATAGCTACAAGTATGCGAACGGGTCCTCCAAAAATTGCAGCATCTGGTATGGGCCGTGTACCTGGATAGAGCCTCTATCTCAACCAACTTAACTAAGTAACCAGTAAATAGAAATTAATTCCAAACAACAGCTAAATCTACAACCACAGTGGAAGGTGCAACGAAAATGAATTTTCCACAACCCCACTCATCTCAACAATGTCCGAGTTCACTAGCCTTACTGAATGTTCAACACTAGCAACAAAAATTATAGAGGAATATGATGCTTTCAAGAGGCATGAATTCTTTTCTAACAATCAAGGTAGAGAACATAAATGGTGTGAACAATATGAGTTTTGTCGATATGATTGTTAGTGGTAGTCCTCAACGAGATCTCGCGAGCATGGAACTAAGTGGTATGATTAATGTTGTGGGTATGGGAGGCATAGAAAAGAGGTATTATAGAATTATATTACACTTTCAAGATGGTGTAATAGTCAAGCCACAAAAAATAAAACAAAGAAAGATTAGCTTGAGTCTGATGTTGAACATGGATATAAGGAACCATACGAAAGAGATGATGTGAATAAAATAGAAATGAAAGATGGTTCAAAGGAATTGTCTGAGAGAGTTAATGTTGACGCAACGAGAGCAAATGAGGAGTGATTGCATCCTCAACTATGTTACCAGAAACGAGAAACGAGAAACGAAATGAGAAACAACAACGAGACGAGAAACGAAGTTTGGAGGTTTTGTATTCAAGAAATGAGGAGAGAGAAAAAATAAGGAAAACATGGAAAACATAAAACAAAACATTCATTATTTACATAGCTGAAATTGCAATAATCACATTTAACCATAGTGGATTAGGTAACATGGTAAAAGTTTACCAAAATGATAACCGTGTTATGTATGAGCTTAACTACAAAGATACTTCTTTCAGTATTTGAAGACAAGAATATATGTGCATAGGGGTATTTTCCAGTTAAAACATGTGTTATTATTCATTTCAAAAGTTTATTTTAGAAAATGATGTAGAGACATGTTACCCGTTTGCATATCTCCCTTGACAATTTGAAAAGAGATAATCTCCATCTTATTATTTACTGTACTAACTTTAGCTTTTCCCTAAACATGCTATATTATTTATATTAAACAAGCTATATTATTTATATTCAAATGACTAGCAAGAAAAGGAAAGACTCGGTCATTTATTCCCTAGTCAAGGAAAGACTCACTCTGTCAGGTATTGCCAACTATAAGGCTTCTTTTATCTTTGATCTGTTATGCAAACTTTAAGGCGATGGAAAATTTTGCAAGTAAAATTTTATGTGTTTTTGGTAATTGATCACTTTGTAAAACACATAAAGTAACGGTTTTAAAACTTAGTTAACATCATAAAAAAGAGACAAATATACCATATCAGAAACACATGACAAAAAAAATGATAAAGGAGTTCACCCCTCTCCTGGGATACATCTCCTGGTCTAGCTTCCAATGTTAAACCTCTTTCATTAAGTGCTAAAATTTGTGTTTACATGGATTTATAGTGCTCAGAATGTAAAAACTATTTCTCCAATGGCTCTAGAATAGTCAAAACCCCCAACTGGGCTCTTGTTGGGCTCAATTTGGCCAAAAAATGAAGAAGTTATGCTCTCTAGAAGTTTTTCTACTAACTTCCCTACAAACTAGGCTGTACTGCTAACTGATATATAAATTCTGCATTTCTAGGGCACGCCGAGAGCCAATTTCGCCCGACACCGACGAGATTCCCGCCGGTGCAGGTGCATTTTGTCGCTCCGTTTAAATTCCCAATAAGGCCTATGGCAGAAGACTTGGGCCACATGGGGCCATGCCCTTGAGGGCTCAGGCTAATTGCTTTCCCTCGTTGGCATAGACCCCATACTATTCGCCAATGGTTGCATGCACCATATGATCTAGGGCTGGTCCCCAAAGTTTCGCACCCGCCTTCCAAACATCCCGCGCCGTCAGCATGTGGTTCCATGACATTGTCGAGACCGTGGGCTGGGCTTAAACTCTAGCCCCCACGACTATTGGCGCTCTAGTGTATAGTTGTTGTTCGGTGGGTATATGTGTTATGGGTTTTGGAACCTTGGACTGGGGCTAAGCCCGAGACCTAAACTCCCTACTGCCTGCGGTCCCGTGGGCAGTAAGGTGATCGGGGGCTAGGGCTTACCCCCGATCCCGTCCCCCAACACTGAACTGCAGAAAACTTAAATAAAAATGTGCCAATATACATGTTAAGTTCTACCTTGTGCCCTAGCAGTAACGCATTGTGTTGCCAGTCCATAGGTCTTGTGTTCGATTCACCTGGAGACCCATTTGGCCATAACAAAATTTTGCAAGCCCATTGGGAGGCCACGTGGCTGCCCACCATTGGCCCATGTGGTTCCCATCCATTGGGCCAATAAACCACAAATTCGACCAATCAAACTTACACAACAAATTTGACCAATGCAGCGAGGCCACTTGGAAACCTGCCATTGGCCCAAGAAACGCAATCAACCTACCCAGTCACCCTGTCGAGTCAACAGTCCTGCATCCAACTTGCAAATGTTTTACATGTTTGGGAAAACGATCAGAACGTGATATCAGGAGTATACAATATTAGTTTTGAGCGATTCAAGTTGCGTTGGATTCAGGTCGCCGAGGTGTACGCTTTGGTACAAGTTTTGAGGACTTTTGAACACTTCAATTTTGAGCACTTTACTGATCCCTTGTATCACTCATCCCCACTGGAAGCTTTTGGACCTCCAAAAGTCTATTTTCAGTCAACAAACAAATGAGGGTATAGTTCCCTCACCCTTCCAATCTCAATCCATTTGGATTTTCTTGGATTTGTACCTTTGATCCCCACACGAAGGTACTCCACGTTCCCTCGTTTTGAAGTTATGGTTTTTCTATCAAGGATAATGTCTTGCTACAATTCTTCAAGAAATTTAGGCGAGAAATCTTCTATTGAAGGAATATGGACATGCTCTCCTTGATCTTCAATCAAAGGAGGCTCATATAATATCAAATTATCAACATTAACAACTGCATACATTTACATATATGGAGGAAAATCCAATTGGAAGGCATTATTACCAGTCTTTTCTAGAATTTTAAAAGGTCCATACCTTATTGGTTTCACTTTTTTAGCTTCTCCTTTAAGCCTTTCCTTACTAATGTAAATCCAAAATTCATCTCCACCTGAAAACTGTGGTCAACATGATTCTTATCGTTCCTTGTCTTGTACTTGGCTTGGCTCTTTTCCACCTGCTATTGAACCATCTAATGCACCAATTGAACTTGTTCAATAAATCACTTGGCCTTATCAATTTCACTATGTCCATCAATAACATCATATTTCCCAAAGATAAAATCTAAAGGAGATTTTGGTAAGTATCCAAAGGATGCCTCAAAAGGAGATGTTTGAGTCAATGAATGCTTTGCTCGGTTGTAAGCATGTTGAATGTAGTGTAAGTGTTCATCGCATAGCATAGGATGTTTTCTGCAATAACCACAAAGAAGATGTACTACCATTCTGTTCACCACTTCTGTATGACCATCGGTTTGTGGATGGAATGTTGTGATATTTTTCAACTTGGTGTCCATGAGTCCCCATAAGCTTGACCAAAATTTCTTGATAAATCAAGAATATCGATAAGAAATAATGGATTTGGGCAACCCAAAATGCACCTATTGTCAATCTGGTTCGGGGGTATTTTGTCGCTTCGTTTAAATGCCTAATAAGGCCTATGGTGGAAAACTTGGGCCACATGGGGCCATGCGCCCGGGGGCTGGGGCTAACTGCTCGCCCTTGTCTACATAGCCCCAAGAATATTCAGAAATGGTTCCATGTGTGATATGATCAGGGTTTGGTCCCCAAAGTATAACACCTGCCTTCCAAACACCCTGCGCCGTTGGCATGTGGTTCCATGACATTGTCGAGACTGTGGTATGGGTTTAAACTCTAGCCCCCACGACTGTTGGCACTCTGGTGTATAGTTGCGGTTCGATGGGTATATGTGTTATGGGTTCCAGAACCTTGGGCCAGGGATAAGCTCAAGACCTCGGCTCCTTTCTACCTTCAGTCTCGTGTTCGATTCACCCGGAGGTCCATTTGGCCATAAAATGTTTTTCAAGCCCATTGGGAGGCCACATGGCTGCCCACCATTAGCCCACATGACTCCCATCCATTGGGCCAACAAACCATGAATTAGACCTATGCGGTGAGACCACTTGGCAACCTGCCATTGGCCCAAGAAACATAGACAACTTTCCCAGTCAGCAGTCTTGCATCCAACCTACAAATTTTTTACATGTTTGGGAAAACAATCAGAACGCGATTTCGGGAGCATACCATATCAATTTTAAGTGATTCAAGTTGTGTTGGGTCTAGGTCATCGAGATATACGCTTTGGTACATGTTTCAAGCACTTTTGAACACTTTTAAATTTTGAGCACTTTACCGATCCCTTGGATCAATCTTATTCCCTAGTCAAAGGTCTGCTAACATTTTTTTTTCCAAAGAAAAAATCGAACTTTTTATAACCAAAATAAAAAGTTACATAGTATATGCCTAAGCATTCATTTTTCTCTATGATTTGAAAATCATAGAGCTCCATAGGATGTGACTATCAGTCTGTCCAAAAACATAAGGGAAAAGATAAACCACTGATCTGAAACATGGACCTCCTCATATCAAGGAAAACAACCCCTGTCTCCATCTCAAGATAATCAGTATATATCAGTTTTAAAATATGTCTGAAAGTCTCCATGAAAAGAAAATAAATGATGCTTCCACTTTCCGTGTCTCCTCATAGAGGAAAACAACCCAAATAGGAAGGAAAACATAAAACATTAGAAGTCTGAACAGTTTATAAAGATCATAAAAACTGTGACAAAAGAGATAAACATCATAAGATCAGCTGTAAACAAAAATCAGGCTGTGCAAAAACCCTGAAGAGTCCATAGTGAAAACTAGCTATGTATATGGTGGTTGATCCAACACACGGATCTCTCCCTGCTCCTCGTCCGCTATTCTCCAACTGCCCATATCTTCTTGCAGACCCTCTTTAGAAAACCTGTCTGCTGTATCATTGCGATGCTTGTAGATGTGGCATAGAGAAAAAACATTAAAGGATTGCTTTAACTGTTTTGTCTCTTCTAATAAAGGTAATAACATATAGTTTTGACATCTACTTTGCCCATTGAACCATTTTATAACATTTAGTGAGTCCCCGAAGGTCTAAATTGTGAAGATGTTCCTGTGAATAAGCCAGCATAGGAGCAGTTTTAGGGCAGACAACTCTGTGAAATTATTTGTACTAGTTCCTAGGCCCACAGAGGCCTTAAGGCACCTGTTTTGGTTTATGTGTATTACCAGCCTGGCCCCTGCTCT
The DNA here is from genome assembly GCA_031772625.1 of Pinus tabuliformis. Classification (NCBI taxonomy): domain Eukaryota; kingdom Viridiplantae; phylum Streptophyta; class Pinopsida; order Pinales; family Pinaceae; genus Pinus; species Pinus tabuliformis. Next base: position 820,581,120 of record CM062804.1, on the reverse strand, counting down.
GTTGTTCTGGGATGCCCCATCGAAATATGTCCACGGTATGCCTTCCTTAATTTGTTCCTCAATAGCTTGTCTGGGCACATTCTCTGTATCAGGCTCAGGGATATTGATATATATAGAAGTACATTGAATTGCAATAGCCTCAAATGGGGTGTGCATATCCAAAAAATGCTCCTGTTCCTAGATATCCAGATGCCCCATGCTATGATGAGGGGTAAGTTCCGCAAGTTCCCTTCCGGATAGAGATGCCACCATTTTTGCCAAACATCTAAGAATAATTACCCTTCCTAGACTACATTATTTTGGATGAGCTTCCCAACCTCCAACCACACCCTTTTAACAACCGGGAAATCTATAAATAGATGCCTTATTATTTCAGAATTGTTTTTGCATAGCAAGCATCTCCCCGGTCTTGACTTATATCTGGCTTGTAGGATGTCCCATGTTGGAACCTTTCGCTTGAGGATGCACCAAAAGAAAAGTCTAGCTTTTGTAGGGCTTTTAAGCTTCCACAGGTGTTTAGCCCACCAATCTAGGTTCCCCCATAATTTCTTTGACATAAAGAACTTATATCCAAATTTTGGGGAGTAGGACCCAAATTCTGCATGATCCCACACCAACTGATCGAGTCTATCTCTCAGTCTCACATTTGACCTGGAGAGCTCTTGAGTAAAAACCTTCCATTCATCTCACCATTGGGGCATCAGATCCAATTCCTCCCCTAATAGCCATGCTTGTCCCCAAATAATGGAGTGACCTTGTTTCTCGATCTGATTGAGGAAATAAACTCCTTTGGAGTCGAGTTGCCTAATAAGGTCTGGGGATAGTGCAAAATTTTCATTGCAGCCTACCCAGGGATCTTTCCCTATCCGGAGGTTCTCCCTGTTCCCAACCTGCCAAGACAAACCTTGCTCAATGATCTTGAAAGCGTCTATGGTAGCCTTCCAAACAACAGAAACATTCCCTTTTTTCTTAATTGGATTTCTTATCCAATCTTCTAAAGGTCTGCTAACATATTACATGAATGCACCCTTCATTATCACAACCTCGATAGATGAATTTTAGAGGAAAGGGCTCAGTTAGTGAGCGTAATTGGCCAGATATGTCGTGCAAACCACCTCCCAAAAGAAGATATGCCACGCAAGCCACTTCCAAAAAATGACATGCAAGATAAATTTCTGATCGCTCAAAATGAAGAGAGAACAAATGTAAAAAATGACGTTTTCGTCCCGTTCTATTTCTAGTGCGTTTTTCTCTAGGAATAGTGGCTATTGTCCCGTTTCTGGTAACAAAGGTCTTCAGTAATTCTTCAACTTATCATGAAAATATTAGTTGATGGTAGTGATTCAAATCCAACTCACTTAATTGAGAAGAAAGTGGCCTTAATTGAATCCTTGAGGATTGGTGAACTGAGTAAGTGCATCACAACCCTGGATGACCATCCTAGATATGACTGTCCATTCAAATTTGGTGATAAGTACTTTCATTTTTCCAACATTGGGCTTCAATATTAGAGCATTCTTTATAATTAGGATATGTTGGAAGCAAAAGCACAAGTCTTGTTTGACCCTAACATGTTGAGGGAAGAGGGAACAATAGCATTAAGTATCTTTCAAGACAATGAAAATGTGGAATTATTGGCTGTTGGTGTAAGTACCAATGGAAAATACTAGGTAAACATCAAGGATATCAAGATGGCAGATAAGAGTACAGAACCTAATGCCCTTACATGGGTGAAATTTTCTTCTATTACTTGGGCTCAAGAAAACAAAGGGTTTTCTTACAGCCGTTATCTAGCCCCAAAAAGGGAGATGGGATAGACACAGGAACATAAATCAATTTTGATCATCAACTATGTTACCATTTCATGGGAAACAATTAATATAAAAATATTCTCCACTGGAAAGATTCAGAAATCCCAAGTGGACAATTGAATTTGAAAAATGGATGACCAAAAGTATGTTATTTATCTTTGATAGAAAGTTGTGACCTTGTGAACATGCTCTTTTATTGTGATCTCATCGTTATTCCTCAAGGTTTCAAAGGCAAGAAGAAGATGCTTCCTTTCCAAAACTTCTTGATAACATTGAAACATAGTATGAACTGATTGCAAATGGCAGTTTTGTGTTCTGTGTTCTCTGGGATTGTCCTTCGCCCAATAGCCATTGGAGGAGTGCATGGAATGTTCAACATGCCTAAGTATGGAATTATAGAAATTCTAGGGGATTCAATTTTGTGCATACCAGATGCGGGAGGCAACAATAAATTATAAATTTGGAGCTTCATTTGAGACACCATTTGGACATAGGATTGCAAAACCTATACATTATATGGGAAATATATGTGCTCTAAAGTGAAAATTGTGGTCTAGATTGCCTAACGAAGTGATTTCTTGGGTATCTGGCAAGAGGAATATAATTTTGATGGATAGAACAACACGTTGGATTCATGACTTCCCTACTATGCAGCCTGTAATTTGCATACCTAACCTCATAGTAGGAATCAATTTTCAAATACTTAAATTATCAAAGTATTATTTTATATCTTTGCATGTTGATTTAAAAAATATATTTAAATATGAAGAAAATCTAGTGACTACTATATCCTTTACTTTGGAAGAAGATAGATTGTTTGAAAGTGATTAGAGGAAAGGATATAAGTCAATTGATGTGTCCTCATTTTTGAAAGTAGGGGACAAATTTTGCAGCGCCCAAACTTGCAATTGTTTGAGGAAAAGTAATGTCAACAAAGGGGCACTGTAGTGTTCCATAGTAATTAATTTCCCAAGGGAGGATGAAGTAGCTAATCCAACCGTGTAGGATATAGTCAGTGATAAAGGAGGAAACCCATTATTGAATGCTTTTGGGGAAACATTGGGTAAATTGGGGTAAAACTTGTAAAGGAAGCCAAAATTGGGACTAAGTGGAAGGAAACTTGTAACCCCTGAAATTGAAATAAGGAGAAGAGATCCCAAAGTCAATCTATACATAAGTGGGAAGAGAATCATTATTCTCATCATGGTTGATTGGATAATTTTGTTTTGTGAGCTGAAGATTTAAGGGTTTCAAGACCCCTTTTTCTTTTGATTGGTTTTAGTGGTGAAATAGTCCACCCTGGCCAATCCCCCTCTCTTTCTCTCACATGTTTGGCATAATATTTGAGACATCTTTCATATGGTTTTTGGAAATAAAAGGAGAATTCCCTTGGATGATTTGGCTTGAGGAGTCATGCTGTGGTATCTTTGATATGTTCTAAGGATTTTGAGGCTAAAACCTAGGGAAATGAGGTAGCCTAAGGTTTCTGAGGAGCATAAAATAGCACCAAATCTCTATTTGGGCTAGAAAAACCATTCTAGGGTCATTCTATGAAATGAATAAGGTTAATCCTTGGCAATGTGGGTAGGTTCTAGGCTTCCAAGAGCAACGAGGGGGTGAGCAGTCCTACCTGAGTCTACATAAAAAGATAGCATTGTGGCAGTGAAGGAATAACAAGTGCATTGAACCTTATCTGAGGTAGAAAAATCATTTTTTGTGGATCTAGGGCACCTATATGGGAAGCATAACACCCTAACTCTCTCCTTAAGGATGCATACCATTATGATTGTGATTTCCTGTGGTAGTGCATTCATAAGAGATAACAAATCTCCCCTTGAATCTTCACCTGAAGCTACGACCCAACTCAAGGAAAAATCCTGAGGTAGCATCTCAATGGTAGTGAGGGTATCCGACATCTATTAGGTAATGAATTATCAGCAAGACATCCTTTAAAGCAACGAGGGTTCTTTTTTTCATACTTAAGTGAGGATCTGTTTTTCAAAAGCAGCGACATCATCTACAAGAAGTTTCGTGCCAGCTATTGAGAGTTTGTTTTGGGTGTTGGACTACATCTGTGCAGGTCTGTGACAACAAATTGTGGTAGAAAAAGTTTAGAGGTAGAAAAAAGGTTGACCAAGAAGTATTAGGGGAATAACTAATGTAATAGAAATTGTTGTGACTTGCTTTGTAATGTGAAAATTGGAAGAATTGTACTGCTGATATAGTTTGATGTTAATGAATTGTTGATTACTAGTCACACTGTGTTATTGCATTTAATGTTGTCTCTGGTTACAAGAATTGAAGTATATGGTGATAACAACTAGAATACGAAACTTGTCACGTGTTTTTGCAAACCCTAACGTAAATTTCCCCTAAGGGATACTACAAACATGTTTTTTCATTTTTTTTTCATTGTGGACCTATTCAAAAGTATACATAGTGGGTATTTGCTAAACATGGAATTTAATTTTTCATCCAACAAGTGATTACACTAAACATTTGAGTAAACCGATAAGGAGATATATCTAAAATACGATTAAAGAAAGTAGTTTTCTTCTTTTCCCTCCAAATATATTTACCCTTGGGGATGAGATCATCATCTTGAATCTTATTGGTTCTTTTAAAGTTGTTTTTGTTAACACAAATTTTGTTTTGAAGCCCATTTTTTACCTCAAAATTCCTCCAATGAGCCATAGTCATATAGAAACAGAGAGAGGGAACATTAATCCAAAGTGGTTTCATCTAAGATTTTTTGAAAACCAAAAAGCCTCTGAATAGGGAGTTGTGATATGAAAAAGATTCGAACAAGCGAATGGTTGTAAGACTCAACATCTAAGTGCAATAGGACAATTAATAAGATTATACAAAATATTAAAGGCAATGCAAATGTAAAAGTAAAAGAAACAAGAGAGGAGATATGAGAATTAAATAAAAATAGGAAATGAAAATATGAGAGAGAGAAATGGGGAATAAAAAGGTTTGTGTTTTGGCCTTCCCTTTACTCATCGCTCTTCTATAACTTTTGGTAACTTTACTTTTAGAGGAGTCTTTTCCTTATTAGTTGGTCAAAGGGAGGAAGAGGCACATAAAGCCATGAGTTATTCCATTTGGAGATCTAAGATAAATATTGTGTTCATGTGTGATGAGATTTCTCTAAGTATTAATTACTGTGTTATTTTGCATATGAATATAAATGGAACCTTTTTTGAGTTTTTAATAGTGTGAGGATGTATTCTATATTATAGCTCTATAATTTACTTTTTAGTTTAATTATTTTTAGCATTTGAACAACACTAATAACTCTCCACTCCCTACCCATCAATCTATTTTGATATTAGAAATCATTGGTTTCTATGAGAGACTTGTTGCAATTATTTAGTGGTTGTTAATTCCATTCTTTCAATTTATTTACTTATTTTTTATTTTTAAATTGTGTAGTCATTCGCTTAAAAAATTGAGTTTATTCCTTCACAATGCACAACCCATCAGTGTTCCCTGAACTCACACACAAGAAAGAGGTTGTGTTTGAGCCCTTACACTACTTTTTCTCTACTAAGAAAACCATACCTTGCCAATATTCAGCCCAAAAGACAATAAGCGGTTAGTATGAGTTGATTGGAAGAACTTTAAGGTCATATGTAGGTCGTAGAGGCCATACACAATCCAAAGAGGTCATCTCTTCATCTTATTGGAATTTTTAGATTGGATTGGCTATATTGGAATATTTGCTTGGTGTGTGCTTGGTTTGGATGTTGTTCATTAGTAATATGTGCCATCAAATTAAAACATGAACCTTTAATTACTCCTAACTTTTATAAGGGAATCAACCTCCCCAACCCCCCAATCCTCTTTTTTCTCACTATGAGCCCCCTACTTGTGACTTAGACGACTGCCTACTTGAGCGATGAAGTGTAGGTTGGGAGGAAGGGGAGGGCTATTAGCCCCTTGTTCGTTGCTTAGAGGGGCAATTTACTACTCCATTAAGAAACATATGTGTGGCTAGGGGTGATCAGGAGAGGGCGTATGAAGAATTAGAGGGGGATCAAAGGTTTAAGGGGGTAGGGGGTGCGATTCTAAGTATCACCTCCCCCCAACTAATTGTGCATTTTTTATATTTAAATTTATCTTTAAATAAGTTTATTTTTTCAAACTTTTAATATTATAAAAAATATTTCAATTAAAAAAATTGTATCCAAATTTTTAATTGTTTTTAAAGTGGGAATTTCTTTTTCATTCATTTTTTAAAATTAAAATTAGTTTTAATCATTATTTATTTATCATTATTATTTTTTTAAATATTTTGTAAAGGGTGAAGGGGCTATTTTATTTTATTTAAAAAAATATTCTAGTTTTTGTTTTTGTTTGTTTGTTTTTTTTTAAAGGGTGAATGGGCTATTTTATTTTATTTAAAGAAATATTTTAGCTTTTATTTTTATTTTTAGTTTTTAATTTTGAATTTGAAATGGTTTTTTTTTTCTTTTTCTTTTTTTTACAATTTTAAACTTCATTTAAAAAAGTTTTTTTTCTTCCCTATATTGTAAATTTATTCCCACTTTTTTTTAATGATTTTATTTGTAGTAGTAACAATCTTTTAAGTCATAATTTTAAAAATGTTGTAATTTAACCTCAAGAAAGGAAGATAATTCTACTAGTGAGATTGGTTTTCTATAGAGGTAAATTTGATGAATTTGGCTATAACAAAACTTATTGTCAAGGTTATGGTTTTAAAAAAGTTGTAATTTTCACCCAAAAAAAGAGAGGATGGCTTCTAATACTAACCCTTTTAACTTTTGATTATTGAAATATTGATTATTAAGGTTATAATGTCAAACACACTATAATTTGTAAACACAGATAAAAAAGTAGTGCCATTGGTAGTGTAGAAACGTTAAGAAGATTGTTAAGAACATGGTTGTAAAAGGTTATAATTTTAAATCCCCCAAAAAGGGAGTAACTAGTAGCACCCCTTTTTGATTCGAGAGTTGATTTTGATGGTTCAAGGTCATGATTGCAAAATGCCTTATTACCTTTGAAATATAGGATGATACCAATCATAGGGTCTCCTCTTAGTCATCCTATGTCCTAACACCCACATTCATGGGATATTAAAGAATACACCTAATATCACTAGATATTGATAAAAACATCACAAAATCCTTTTTATGAACCCCTCCCAATACATATTTTTTATAAAAATAACCCATATTTTTAATACATATACCTTATTTCTCTAGATTACCTCCTTTTATAACCCCCAATACTTATAATTCTCCACTACCCCACATCCCCTCTCCAGGAACAAACCCTAGAAAAAGAAGAAATGAATCCAACCATATTTTGTAATGCATTGGCTAGAATTACCACTCCTCAAACTATCAAGATATAAGGGCATATCAAGAAGAAAAAGGTAATAGTGTTGATTGATTCGGGAAGTACCCATAATTTTATTCATTGTAAGATAGCCAAGGAATTGAATTGCTTTCTATATCCAACACTAGAGTGTCAAGTGATGGTTGCAAGTGGAGGAACCATAAATTGCTCAGGAAAGTGCCATAATATCAAGCTATCCATGGGAGAATATGTATTGAATAGCCCAATGCTTTCCATTCCAATGGGTGGTGCTGATGTTGTACTAGGAGTCCAATGGCTACAATCCTTGGTACAATAGCTTTTAATTTTCAAGAACTTTTCATGAAATTCTCTGTAGAGGGAAAGGAAGTTGAATTAAGGGGTATCACAGGGAAACCGGGAAAGATAGTAAGCTCTAACGGAATGACAAAGCTTCTAAAGAAAGAACAACAAGGCATAATTGCACAATTATGTTCACTATAGGTTCCCACATCGAAACCCCCACCAAAAAATATACATACAATATATTGACTCTATTTTTCACTATCAAAAAAACTCTTTATGAATGAATGTAGTAAGATATTAGTCTACAAGGTGAAGTCCCCGTGTTACTAGTAGTACCACTTTTTTAATTTGGGAGTTGGATTTGAGTAATTTTGACAAAAAAAATATAGAGTTTTAAGGCTAGAATTTTTATTTAAGGTCACAGTTCTCGTAAAATAAGTAATTATGTTATATATGTGTTAATTAAGTGCCATATTATGTATGTTTTATTAAATGGTGTTTAGATAGATGCCGATTTATTGTTTGATTACAATAACTAGAAACTTGGAAGGAAGACGTTATGAATTATATATTAGTTTCTTGTGAAATCTTCATTTAGGACACTTTGCTTATAGGCATGTAGATGAACATTTACTTGTCTTCACAATTTGAGTTTAAGCTTGAGTGCATGCTTGTGTTAATTGCAATCAAATTTTCTTTAACCTAAGTTGTTTTGGTTGCCCAAACACTATACGACAAGATGATAAAATTTCTCATTTTGTGTGGAAACAAATCTAGAGATCATGTAATTAGTAAACACCATCAAGTAGCTACAAAATAATAAATGGAGAAATTAGTCTTGTTCACGTGCAATGCATATGGTTGGCAATCCATTAGTGGGATTAAATTGGTAAGCAATTGAATTTTGATTGAGTAGCATTGTATTTTTTTTTTAATACATATTGTAGAGAATTCAATGTTGTGGAGTGGCTTGCACTCATAACTACATAAAAAAAAAGGCCTAGGAATCCATCCTAAGTAGATGTTACCCAGAGAACATGTTATGAAACCAGCTCACAAAAAGATAGAAAAGAGAGATCCACGCCTTAGAATTCAACCTCTTCGAGGGGGAAACCTCCTTTACATTACATAAATGAACAATTCTTGGATGATACAAATGAAAAAACCTCCATCCTATATATAGGAGTCTAAGGAGTCACAATATAATCCAGCCGATCTAACAATAATAATATAAAGCCACAAAAATAATAATAGAGGGATTCTATGGGGCACAGAAATAACAATATGGGGGTAATAGAGGCACAACAATATAAATAGGGGGTATAACTACAATAGTAATGGGGTAATCACTAGTATTATAGGGACCCAACATGCCCCTCTCCTTCAAAAAAAGTTTTGTCCTCAACGCTTCAGCAGTTCTGGATACTTCTGCATAAAATTCTCATCCTCCCATGTGGAATCTTCAGCGGATAAGTTCTTCCACTTGATAAGATACTCTGAAATTGATCGATTTCGTAGCTGTCGAGTTCTTGTTTCTGTGATGGCTTCTGGTTCCAATATAATTTTTCCTTCCTCGTCAAGTTCTGGCAATATTGTTTGAATTGGGAGCTTGTCACCTATAACCTTCTTTAAACATGAAACATGGAAAACTGGGTGAAATCGAGAAGCTGCAGGAAGCTCCAATTTGTATGCCATAGTCCCAATCTTTTCCAACACCTTGTACGGACCATAATACTTTGGTGATAATTTATTATCCTTCTTAGCTTGCTTTAGGGACATTTGCTTATATGGTTGTAGCCGTAGGAATACCCAATCACCTACATCAAAACTTCTTTCACTGCGATGTTGATTTGCCTGTTGTTTCATTCTATTTTGTGCCAACACGAGGTTATCCTTTAAGAGTTGGAGGACTTGTTGCTGATGTTCGATGTGATGTTCCACTGCTTGAACCTTAGAATTTTCTCTTAAATATGATGTGATGGATGGTGGTTGATACCCATAAAGTGCCATAAATGGGGTCATTTTTGTTGCTGTATGGAAGGAAGTGTTATACCACCATTCAGCCAGAGGCAACCATTTGACCCATTGTGTCTGTTTATCAGATACAAAGCAATGAAGATATCCTTCCAAACATTTGTTTACTATCTCAGTTTTCCCATCAGATTGAGGATGATAAGATGAGCTATGAGCTAACTGAGTCCCAAGACAAGAAAATAATTCTGTCCAAAAATTTCCAGTGAAAATGGGATCTCTGTCACTTACAATAATCTTTGGGTTTCCATGTAGCTTTTGAACTGTTTCCATAAATGCAGTAGAAACTGTACTGGCTTTAAATGGATGTGATAATGCACAAAAGTGTGCATACTTGGTAAGTCTGTCAACTACCACCATGATGACACTCTTTCCCTCAGACTTGGGTAAACCTGTGATAAAATCCATTGAAACCTCCTCCCAACGTTGGCTTGGAATGGATAAAGGTTGTAATAGACCTGGTGTCTTAATTGTTTCAACTTTATTTTGCTGGCAAACCAAACATTCCGCCACAAACTTTTGAATATCTGATTTAAGGCCATCCCAAAAAAATTCCTTCTTAACCTTGTGGTAAGTTTTTAAAAATCTTGAGTGCCCTCCTAAGGGAGAAGTGTGCAATTCCATAAGAATCTTTTGTTTTAGCTGGGAATTCTTACAGAGGTATAAGCGATCTTTGTACCATAACGAATCATTTTGCCAGCTAAATGTATCAGAAGTACTGGAATCTTGTTGTAGCTTTTGAATAAGTGCCCACACTTCTTCGTCGTTCTTCCATTCCTCCCTTGCTTCGTTTATCCAATCTGGTTGGATAATAGAAATGGCACACAACAATGCTTCCACATCCTCATCCTTTCTTGAGAGTGCATCTGCCACCACATTTTGCTTCCCTTTTTTGTAGATGATTTCAAAGTCATAACCCAACATCTTTGTGACCCACTTTTGTTGCTCTTCAAAGGATAATCTTTGTTCTAAAAAGTATTTAAGGCTATCATGATCCGTTTTTACCTTGAAGTGTCTTCCCATTAGGTAGGGTCGCCATTTCTTAAGTGCATGGAGTATTGCCAACATTTCCTTCTCATAAATAGCTTTGCTTAAAAACTTTCCCTTGATTGGACGACTTTCAAAAGCAATGGGTCTTTCATCTTGCATTAGAACAGCACCAATTCCATTTCCTGAAGCATCACATTCCACAATAAAGGTTTTTGTGAAGTCCGGCGTAGCTAAGACCGGTGCTTGGCACATTGCCTCTTTAAGATTTTCAAAGGCCTTTGTTGCTTCCGAAGTCCATGAAAATGAATCTTTCTTCAATAATGTTGTTAGAGGTGCTGCTATTCTCCCATAATTCTTAACAAACTTGCGATAATACCCTGTCAACCCAAGAAATCCTCGCAGATGCTTTATGGATGTGGGGATTTTCCATTCCTTAATGGCTTTAATTTTGCTAGGGTCTACCTTAACTCCTTCATGAGATACAATATGACCCAAATATTCCACCTCCTGGACTCCAAAGAAACATTTGGATCTTTTTGCATATAATTGTTTCTCCTCCAATAGTTGTAACACCCTGTCAACATGTTCAACATGCTCCTTCCAAGACTTGCTGTAGATTAGTATATCATCAAAAAATACTAACACAAATTTTCTAAGGAATGGTTTGAAAATTGAATTCATCAAACCTTGAAATGTTGAAGGTGCATTGGTAAGGCCAAAAGGCATGACCAAAAATTCATAATGACCCTCATGAGTTCTAAATGCCGTTTTCGGAATGTCTTCAATCTTCATTCTAATTTGATGATATCCCGAACGAAGGTCCAACTTGGTGAAGTAAATTGATCCATGTAATTCATCCAGTAATTCATCAATAACAGGAATGGGGAACTTATCTTTAATAGTGAGCTTGTTGAGCTCCCTATAATCTGGACACATGCACCATGATCCATCCTTCTTGTGCACCAATACTACTGGAGCTGAGAAAGAACTTTGACTCGGTTGAATTATACCAGCCTCTAGCATTTCTGCAACCATACGTTCAATTTCACTTTTTTGGACATATGGATATCTGTACGGCCTGATGTTTGGAGGAACACTTCCTGGCATCAGATGAATAGCATGATCATGATCACGCATAGGTGGGAGACCTTTGGGAGTCTCAAATACCTTGGAATGATTGTCCAGGACTTTTTGGAGATCTGGAGAAATAGATGATTCCAATGTGGAAACATCTAGTGAACATAATTGTGCAATTACACCTCTTTGCTCCTTTTTTAGAAGCTTTGTCATGCCATTAGAGCTGATTATCTTTCCTGGTTTCCCTGCAATACCTCTTAATTCAAATTCCTTTCCTTCCACAGAAAATTTCATGAAGAGTTCTTGAAAATTAAAAGCTATTGTACCCAAGGATTGTAGCCATTGGACTCCTAGTACAACATCAGCACCTCCCATTGGAATGGAAAGCATTGGGCTAGTCAATACATATTCTCCCATGGATAGCTTGATATTATGGCACTTTCCAAAACAATTTATTGTTCCTCCATTTGCAATCATCACTTGACACTCTGGTGCTGGATATAGGAAGCAATTCAATTCTTTTGCTACCCTACAATGAATAAAATTGTGGGTGCTTCCTGAATCAATCAACACTATTACCTTTTTCTTCTTGATTTGTCCTTCTATCTTGATGGTTTGAGGAGTGGTAATTCCCGCCAATGCATTACAAGATATGGTCGGATTTATTTGTTCTTCATCTAGGCTTTGTTCCTGGAATGTATCCTCTTCTTTTGACCTTTCTTGCTCCTTTTCTTCTTCCTCTTCACAATCTATGTAGAATAATTTATTCTCAGCACACTTATGACCTTTTGTGTATTTGCTATCACAATTGTAACAAAGCCCTTTTGCTCTTTTTTCTTCCAATTTTTGTGGTGTCAACCTTGTAGGTTGTGGAAGACTATGGGCAACAACACTTCCGTCTTTATAGTTGTGAATGGTATGCTTGCTACTTGCCATAATTTTGCTTTCCATTTTTCTTGCTAACCTGAATGCCTTCTCTAATGAATCAGGTTCCCAAAGGCGCACATCATGTTGGATATTATCCTTTAAAGACCCTATGAACACATCAATTCTATGCTCCTCTGGAATATCTTTTACCCTTATGTTCAATTTTTGGAACTCCTCAATGTGCTCCATTATTGAAACCTTTTGTTTGAGACTTATCAATTGGCTAAAAAAAGAGTTGCTTTTTGTATCCTCATAATGTGCTATCAATTCTTCCGTAAAAATTGCCCAAGTGATAAATTGTTTACGAGAACAAAGCCATTGATACCATACAAACTGATTTGGTTCCAAATATAAAGTTGCCATACGTACCTTTTGTGTGTTTTTCACATTATTGAGATCGAAGAATTGCTCCATCTGTAATATCCATGTGGCGGGATCCTTGCCATCAAACTTCCTCATATCTATTTTTGGAACATGGTGAGTCTTCGATCCAACATTAGAGTCTATGGAATCATGATTAACATTTCTTTTGTTCTCATCATGAGTTTCCTTTACTACCTTTTCACCATTAGTAAGTATTTCTTGTAGAAAATTTGTCAAATCTGTCTTCAAATCTGCCATGTCTGTCTTCAAATTTGTCTTCAAATCTGCCATGTTTGTCTTCAAATCTGTCTTCAAATCATCCATCTTAGCTTCCATGCCCTTTATCTTAGATTCCACGCCATTTATCTTAGATTCCACGCCATTTATCTTAGCTTCTGTTAGCTTTTGTGAGCGTGACATATGTTGCACTTGTTCTTGTAATTTTGATATATCATGTAGCATTTCTTCCTCTTCTTCATGAGTCATGCTAGAGCTTTTAGGTTCCTTACTAGGTGTTTGAATTTTCTTTCCTCGGGGCATCAGTTACCGATAATAATGCTTTACTATGCCCTTTGAATTCCTTTAAACCAAGCTTACACAAAAATTAAAAAAAAAACTACACACCTTTTTTTTCACTTTATAGAAGCCTGATATTGAATCTGATGTGTCTCTGTAATTTCAGATCATCCAATTCTGAGGTTGCAACCTGTAGTAGCCTTATGCGTCCTCTTTCCAATGCCACAAGTCTGAGCCCAATTGGATTCTCCAAGGAAGAGTTATGTGAAATCTCCCACAGTGACTTACTTTTAGACTGGTTCAGTAGAGCAAACTTGTACGACGTGCCACGAGTCACTGTTTCAACCTTTGAATCTGAAACCCATAGATAAGAAACTACAGTCCGTCCTCTTTCTTTACCTTTTTACGAAATTTCAATCCGATCCTCAGAAAGAGAGTTATGACGAATTTCCCCAGGTCACCTGTTTTGAATGTAATTCAGGAGTCTGAACAAGGCCAACTTCCTCAGATCATATCTCCGAAAATATAGCGCTACAAGCTCTGAAATTTGGACCCAAGGTTCAGCGCCAATTCTTCTCAAATGGGTTTTTTTTGCAACTTCTGAAACGTCACAGAAAAAAAGTTATAGCGAAAATTCCACGATGACCTGTTTGGAGCAGCGAAACCCTAGAATCCAAAGCTCTGATACCAAATGTTATGAAACCAGCTCACAAAAAGATAGAAAAGAGAGATCCACGCCTTAGAATTCAGCCTCTTCGAGGGGGAAACCTCCTTTACATTACATAAATGAACGATTCTTGGATGATACAAATGACAAAACCTCCATCCTATATATAGGAGTCTAATGAGTCACAATATAATCCAGCCGACCTAACAATAATAATATAAAGCCACAAAAATAATAATAGAGGGATTCTATGAGGCACAGAAATAACAATATGGGGGTAATAGAGGCACAACAATATAAATAGGGGGTATAACTACAATAGTAATGGGGTAATCACTAGTATTATAGGGACCCAACAGAACATAATCCTTGTAGCCATTTTGAGAACAAATATCTTTGTGCAAGACTAACAATAAACAATAGAAGTTAATTTTGCAAAGGATCTATGTTGGTGAGGTGAGTGGATTGTGAGTCCCTTGTTTATGAATCATAACGTATCAATTAGTTGAATATTTGACCATGATGCTGTTCTAGTAATTTAAAGAGAAAATTGACTTTGTGTGCTAGGTAAAACAAATAGAGAAAGGCCGGAAAACTTGCATGCCATCAATTCTAAATTTCAAGAAGAGAATAAAGTCTTGAAAGAGAGGGTATAAATGTATGACAAGATGATGTAAATATGGAGAAGAATATTGAGAATTCAACAAGTATGTTAACATTTTTAAATAATCAATTTGATAAATACCAAGACTCCCTCACCATGGTTATGGTAGATTGGGACAAGATTAGAGCTCAACTTGTAAAAATAGAAGAGAAGATCATTCAATTGGATAACTTGCAAGAGGATAGGTTCACCCAGATAATGACTCAAAAAGAAAAAAGGTTGGCAGAGAAGGAAGAAACATTGTCAAAGTTAAAATAAACTATCCATGAGTATTGGAAAACAAATAAACCTTCCATTGTCAGTGTTGATGAGCGTCATCATTGGGTAACTATACGGAGACCTTAATAGACCTCCAAGCTCATTAAAATAAACTCTTATCATAATTCCTTACATACTTTAATTATATTTTGCTTAATGAGATAACTAAAAGTAAGATGTTATGTCTAGTGGTCTAATGTGCATTGATTGCAGGTTTTTGAGAGAAAATCATGGAAATTTTGGCTAATTAAGGGCAGAAACTCGAATGAGACAAGGAGGAGAGATTATAGGAAATATATCCTTCTCATATAATCCTCACTCATTCAAATATTACTCAATCAAATCACATAGCTCGAAGTTGCAAGCAGCGAAGTCATGGAGATCATGGGCAACCAAGCCAGTGACAATTAAAAGCCAGTTCATCTTGAGTTTGGGAGCCAAGCATCCCTATATTTAAGGAAGTGGTTGGAGACTTTAGTTGTATAAAAAAAGAGGCCTAGAGCCTCATTAGGATTGGGATTTTTTTATGTAAGAGCACTAAGCATTTTTGAGTTCAAGCTTTGTGGCAAAACATTGTTATGTAATTTTTCTGATATGATAATGAGAATGAAAATTTCCTTGATCCAGCACTGAGTTGACTTAGAGGGTTGAAGCTCTTGGGTTAGGGCCCAACCCTAGCAACAAAGGCTCCTCTTCTTGTACTTGTATGCTTAGGTGATTTCATAGATTAATGGTTGAATTGGTTTTAGCATTGTTTCATTGCAAGTAGTTGTGAATTTGATTAGTTTGCTTCCATTTGTGCATTTCTTTAGCAGTAGCTTAGAAAGATAAAGGAATACCAAAAAGGCTAATAGCAGGTGGATTTGGCCTCACTCCCCCCTTCAGGGACCATGGTTTGAGGAAATAACTCCTCTGCAACCCCAAAAGGACAGAATTTTGATTTCTCATGGAATTTAGGGTTTTCTGCTTCTTAGGCCTACATCTTTTCAGTTTTCAAGGATAAGATTCAATTGTCATTTCTAATATCTTCAGATTTGTATTAGATATCATAGTGTTTCACATTATTCTGCAAGTATTTCCATGCATGAACTAGGCAACTAGATAATGAAATTATGTTTTCTTAAGTTGATTGAAAATCTTTCTTGTTTGACATGATTCATGGATAAATGCCAGTGATTGATGCAGTGCAAGAGTTTCAATAGTGCAAGAAAATCTCACGACCAAAAACCACAGCTTAACCTCATCCACCCATGATCACCAAAAGCCACTAACTCCCTCAACCAATTCATCATTCCATAAGAACAACTTTCCAGGTTTGTTGAGCAAATCCAACCATCTTACAAACTCTGTTTTGAGCTCTGAAGAAGTCCTAGCCACTCCCTTGCCCTATTTCTTCCATCATTCACCTTCCCTAAGCCCTATACCACCTTCCAAATCACTCCTATTGCTCTCAGCCGAATCTTGTAGGAATACAGGGGATCCTGTAGGAGCATTAGGATATCCTGTAGGAAGCATTAGGACATCATGTAGGACGATCTGTAGTGGCCCGTTTTGAGGCCAATTTGTGGAAAAAACATCGTGAAGTATAGGAGAAGACCCCTACTTGCCTCCCAAGCCATATGACCTTTCACCACCATCTCTAACCCACCTGCCACATTGCCAAGAATATTCAACATTCACATTTTCACAAAAAAGGAGAAAAAGGAAAAAAGAGTTATTGTGTTAATTCATATGCATAGTGGTATAATGTTTGGTCATTTCAGATTGCATGCCTAGGACAGGTAGGATTACACACATGTTAGCCTAGAATCCTTTTGAAGTAAGATCTCTTAGCAATTAGTTAGATGAGTGGTGTGTTCAAAGCATTTGATTTCAGTCTTTCCTTACTGTAGTAGACACTGTTTCAATTCTCCCAATTAGTGCAAAATTCCCCTTTCCTAATTGGTAATCAAGCTTCTTTTGAATCAATAGAAGGCTGGTTTGAGAAACCATAGTGGTCTATCGCTAGCTCAACAGTGACAAAGTGTGGACCCATCGCATCTACTTGTGTATACAACACTGTCACCTCCAAGTTTGTACGAACCCCAGGTTGACAAAGTAAAGTTGGTAGCCCCAGGAGTTGCAACATTCTTGCACAATATTGGTGCTCATCACTTTTTGGTGCCGTTTCCGGGGAGGTGTCTAAGAAAGATGTGATTTTCTGCTTTCTTTCTTCCATTTCTTATATCTAACATTCTGCTATTAGCTTCATTTCTACAAAAGTAATTGTAAATTGGTTTGCTTTCTTTTCCATTCTGCAAGTGAGATTTCATTCAATAGTTAGTTTCCATTCAGTTTGTTATTTCAATTCTGCAATTAGTCTCAAAGCTTGAAAAAACACAAAAAAATAAAAAAAACTTCTTTCATGCCTCGTAGGAATAGGGATAACTTAGGAAAATTTATACCAAATACCCCCACCACTACAAACAAACAACCTTCCCTCTTCTTCGGTGGCTGTGAATTGGAGGACCCCTTAGGTGAACAACCAAAGATTTTTGAAGAGCCTACAGGGGGAGAAGAAGAAGGAGAACCCATTCCAACTGACTTAATGGATAAAAATAAGAATGACAAATGAGATAGAGAAAGAATTGAGGGTGCTTTTCCCATCATAGAAACTAATGGGGATACCAAGATGAAAAACATAAGACCCTCTACTCTTCCTCATTTCCATGGCCTAACCTCAAAAGATCCAGATACTTTCTTGTTTGAGTTCGCTGCCATATGTACAACTTATTATTACACCACTGATGATCAAAAGTTGAAATTATTTCCATCCACTCTCAAGGATGCATCTCTGCGCTGGTTCATGGGTTTACCTGGGGATAGCATCACAACTTGGGCTTAGATGCAACAAGCCTTCAACAACAAGTATCGAGACTACTGCAGGTCCAAAGACACTAAAGAGGAAATTTTTAGGATGACCTTGGGGCATGATGAATCCTTAGAGGATTATGAAGAGAGATTCCAACTTAGCTATAAAAGGGCTAGGTGCACACTTGATCCTGAGTCACTGAAGCTAGTCCTACTCCGAGGGGTAAGGTAAGATCTTCTGGATACCTTAAACCTACTAGCAGGTGGGGAAATCTACCAACTACCCTATGTAGATATCAAGACTGTCATTAAGAATCATTCAAGGGAAACTAGGAAAAAGGGTAGGGGTAGTCAACCAATGGCCAACTCATCCTCTTCCAACACCTCCATAAAAGGTGAAATTGGAAATATGCTGGAAGATTTCAAGAGTGAAATGCTGCAAACCCTTTCCCTACAAATGGACACGACGCACATCCAGAGAAAGTAGGAGGAAGTAGAGTGAGAATTAGCCATCTTCTTCCCTAGATGCACAAGGAGGCATCCTAGGAATGAATGTCCATTAAACCTTATATAAATCTTCTCGGCCTATGAAGAAAACCACTCCACATACAAGTGCCCTTCTCTACCTGGACTAAAAGCTATGTATCAGGGAACTGAAGGGGTGACTGAACAACTCTGTTACATAAATCAAAGGAGACCTCATGGGCTTCGACCATACCAACAAGGCATGCAAGGGTCATCCTATGCATATTACAACCCTAACCAGAACACATCCAGTCCCTCTTGGCCCCCCATTACTCATCCCTCCTTGTCTACACCTTCTCCTTGGTATTTTGCAGCTCAGTACAATTCCCAGCCAACCAACCAGTCATTTCAGCCATATACTCTGCCACAGCCTCAGTGGAATACACCACCCCAAGGGTGGAGGCCCCCATACAATAATGCTCCAGCTTTATTGCCTTCACCTCCTATTCAACCACATCTTTTACACCCTGCTCCACCTAAACAACCTCAGATGTTCGCCCAGCCAAATCCGAACCCGAACAATAGATACGCACAACAAGTATATAGTGGAGAGATACCCTACCCTGCTTATGCTGTGGAAATTCAGGAAATCAAGCTAAGGTCTGGGAGAGTACTCCCGGACAATGACCCTCCATCTCCACCTAGGGAGAGTGAGGAGGAAAGAGAGGAAAGTATGCCTAAAGTGAATCCACCACCCTTTCCTGAAATATTAACTCAGCTAGTCTAGCCTACCCCAGAAGAGAATGAACTTTTGGGTGAATTGAAAAATCTGTGTCAAAATTCCACTTGTCCATGCCATTAAGGATGTACCTATTTACAACAACCTGATTAAAGAGAAGTGTTTCAAACATCTAGGGAGGTGAAAAAGAGACACCCCTACCATTAATGTCATTAGACAACTGTCCGACTTAATGCTGGGGTAGGTAATTTTCCCAAAGTATTTAGACCTTGAAAGCTCTGTGGTAGATGTGCACATCAATGGCACCATTGTCCCACACACATTGATTGATTTTGGGGCTGCCATTAATGTGATGACTAAGGACACCATGCTCAAGCTAAATCTCCAGGGTTCATTGAGAAAGACCACAACAATCTTGCAGCTTGTAGATCATTCCATAGTAGCCCCTGAGGGTATTATTGAGGATGTGGTGGTCTCCATAGACTCCTGGGAGTACCTTGCAGACTTCTTAGTTCTCCAGCCTAAGGCCAAGATTAGTGGTTATCTTCTCATACTTGGGAGGCCTTGGTTAGCCACTGCTGATGCCTACATCAACTGCAGGGCTGGAAATATGACTATAAAAAATGGGCATCTATCCAAACAATTAGTCTTGTACCCTCCTGCTCAGCCATCTTTAGAACATGATTTACCTTTATGGCTAGAAGAGGAGGAAGAAGAGGAAGTATACTTATCCCAACTCTATACCATAGAAGCTGCCATGGGAGGAGGACAACTGGATGAAGATGATTTGATTGAACACATACTACAAAATCCGACTCCCAACACGTCATCCTTAGAGGAAGTAGTAAAGGAAACCAAGAGCAACCATTAGATTGATCTATGCTTAGCTGATTCAAACCCTACCGTGTCAAGACAATAGAATTTGCCCCTGAAAGAACTTTGAAAATCAACCCCTCTCTTCCTGTGCACCAAGAAGAAGAGTTGTGCAACATGCTAAGGGAACATCTGGATGCCTTCGCTTGGAGTTACAAAGAAATGAAGGGAGTGTGTTGGCCCTCATTTTTGGTCCAGTTTTTCTTAAGATAACATACTTAGTTTCTATATTTTCCATCCATTTACCATCACATTCACCTCATTTTGATGTATTTTATGCATATTCAGGTATTTAAATTTAATTTTGCAATTTTTAGAAGTTTTTATGAAAATTGAATTTCAAGTGCAATTTTTGGACAGAATTAGAAATTCCCGTAATAGCTATATGGATGTCATATTTTCAAGACACCTAAGCACGAGCTGGATACATTTATGGAAAGCTGACGAACTAGGACTGAACTAACTCCAATTGGTTTAGTCAAACCAAGTTAAATCAGGCCCGGTCAAAGCTGGTCAAATGGGACCAATCATTCAGAAAATCCCTAGAAAATAGGGCAGTTTTATGATTTCATGGGATTTTCCATATTTTTAGTGATAGGTTGGATGAATTTGACTTGGATAGGTGGATATGGATAGATATAGTTGTTAGAGATACTTTAGATCAGTTTGTTTCATGATCTTCTATTTAAGCCAAAACTTTGAAGGCTTATGATATGTAGAATTTGTATAATTTTATGTTGAGACATTTGAATATTTGAAGTTAATTTGAAGAACCTATTCTACTTTCATTTTGCTGTTCAATGGTGTGGATGATTGACTGAAGTTGTAATAGTTGATAAACTCTTCAAGTGTGCAAAACAAGGGTGGAGGCCCCCCACTCCAAGCTAAGTACACTTCATTGTTAAACTAGCTTGATTTTCATGAACTAGTTGCTTTAGATTTGTTTACTTGTTTTTCTTCAGATTTGCTTACTTGAATTGATGTGTGATGATTTATGTTTGATGATGAATCTTGGTTTATTTATCATTTTGATATGAAGGGACAACACAGTGTTCAAGTTGAACCCTCCTTCTATTGGATTAATGAATAAAAACTGAAATTTTATGAAGTTCCAGTTTTCTAACAATAGCATAATGATGAATGAATTTGTGATGAGGAATATCAAGGATATCCTAAGTTAGGAGCCTCTTTCATTGTTTATTTATGCATCTTAAGCTGTTGTCAATTAATGGTTTTTGATTTCTATTCATCAAGTAATATTGTAGAAGAAGGACACAAATGGATCTCTTAAGTTAGGAGCATGGAAAATTTTAGGGGCGAATGTTCACCCTTAAGGGGTTTTAAATATTTAGTGGGCGAATATTTTGTATCATAGTACATTTTTACAAATCGCCTCAAATAGCCCACCTTATTTTAAGGGAGAGGGTAAAAAAGGTAAATTTAGCTCTTGAAATTAGGAGTTACAACCTTCCATTCGCCTTAATTTTCAAGAATAGGTTTTATTTAAGTGAATCCTATGGGCCAAATACCATATTTGTAAAAGAGGTATGGTAAATTAATAAAAATATAAATAAATGAGAGGTATGGTAAATAAATAAAACTTTTTTTACATTTACTCCATAAGTTACCTTATATACATGCAAGGGTGTAAACAAATAAAAATATAAATGAAGTGGAGGTATGGTAAATAAATAAAACCTCTTTTTATACTTACTCAAAATGTATGGTAAATAAATAAAAATATAAATAAACTAGACGTATGGTAAATAAATAAAACTTCTTTTTATATTTAGTCCATAACCCTCTTTCTATTTATGAAGGCTCAAAAAAGAGGCTTTATTTAAGTGAATCCTATGGGCCAAATACCATATTTGTAAAAGAGGTATGGTAAATTAATAAAAATATAAAAATATAAATAAAGTGGAGGTATGGTAAATAAATAAAACCTATTTTTATACTTACTCAAAATGTATGGTAAATAAATAAAAATATAAATAAACTAGACGTATGGTAAATAAATAAAACTTCTTTTTATATTTAGTCCATAACCCTCTTTCTATTTATGAAGGCTCAAAAAAGAGGCTTTATTTAAGTGAATCCTATGGGCCAAATACCATATTTGTAAAAGAGGTATGGTAAATTAATAAAAATATAAATAAACGAGAGGTATGGTAAACACATAAAACATTTTTTTATCTTTACTCCATAAGTCACCTTATATTTACGAACACTCAAAAAATGCCTTATATTTAGGTGAAACCTATGGCAAAATACTATGGGCCAAATACCACGGGCTATATTATTATTAATACCATGCAAAAAATCATTATTAACCCTAATATTAGTATTAATAAAAATAAAAATGGCACATGGTATTGACCCATGGTATTCACGTGGAATGTAGCCTATTTAAATGGGGGAATTAAACCAGCATAGATCCATTTTACTCTGGATCTACTAAGCCCCGAGAGGTATCAAATATCATGATATGAAAACTAGCATAGAGTGAAAAAATATTTGATCCAAATGGATGTTGTAATTTAATGTATGTTAAACACTTTAACTTGGTTAAAATAAAAAATAAAATAAAAATCAATTATTAATTTTATTAATTTTTATAAATTACTAATAGTAGTTTTTAAACTCCAGGTTTATGATAACCCATAGTATTGACCCATGGTAATACCATGGTATTCATGTGAGCATAGACTATTTAAAGGGGAAATTCTATCATCTTAGATCCATCTTAATACTGGGTCTACCAAGTGCTTAGAGGGATAAATAGATTTCATCCCGTTAAGAGTGGTAGATGTGGAGTTAACATGGATATAGGTTGGTTTTTATGATAATGAAGATATTAAATAGACTTAGGAAATTATATTGTAAAAACATCTTAAAGTGAATGGTTAAAGCTACATTTAGTCACTTCACAAAATTTAGTAAAAAATACCAATATCTCCATTAATATTGGTTTTTAACTTTTTCTGATTTAACAAAAAAAATTCAAAACAATGAAACCTTATCACTCTTTCTGCATCACCCTCACAGAAGATTTCTCACCATTTTTCAAACATTCTCAATATGATATCTTCATGAAAAAGTTTAGGTACTGATGTTGGATTAGTTGTTTGAAAAATAAGTTGGTTTGTACAACCTTTCATCTTCTGTGCTATTCTTATTTTGTCCTAATGATTTGTAGGGGTTGGAGCCACTGCACCATATTTTCCTAAAAGGTGGAGATTGTTCACCAAAAAGGAAATTAATCTACATGTTAGAACGCTGTTAAAAAATGCGAGACCTATGAGAGTAGTGAATTATGCTAATAAGAAATTTAGATTGGGAGAGACGTAATTAATTTTTATTATTTAATTGAAGATTTCCAATTAAAATAATAATAAATCTACATTTATATAGTCATATATTGATTGGAAGGATTCTCACAATGGTCACTTCTTTCAATTAGATCACCTTCAAGCCCTTGGGATACCTAATACTTTCTTATATAATATGGTTGGGTCTTGCTACTTGTTGGCATGTTGAGGTAAACAAACTTAATTTAATTTTTTTTTTTTTTTATCTCGCAATTGGAGTTTATGGAATAAGAGATAAATTTGATAACTTGAAAAAAGTGGCAGCTTGACAAAATATTAATCTCTCCTACCTTGACAGAACTCATTGTCAATATCAACACCTACAAGAACTTTGTTGTGGAATATTATCAAAACTAATAGAAGGATATGAAAGAGTGTATTGTAAGAACCTTGACAAACACGGTCACTAAAATTTGGAACATTGTTTGTAGGAAGAGAAAATTATGTTTCTTTTTCCAAACATGTATGTTAGTATATTACAGTTTAATGAATATGTTTTCTTATTATCATAGATGGTTTCATACTTTAACAAAACATTCGCCAAGACTTCAAAATGTTTTATTATTCAGTAAAAGATTTGCCAAGATCTTACAAGATTTTATAATTCAGTGAAATATTCTCCATCACTATACAAGATAACATAATCTGGTGAGAGATTCACCAAAAAAATTATATATACATATTATATTATTGATAAAATCGCCTCCCATTTTCCCTATGTATCATGGGGATTAGCCCATTTATTATACATATAAATTTAGGGTGGTTCTTAAAATTTTCCCTGGTTAGGAGCCACTTCATCTCACATATATTGCAGAAGTCAATTATAAATTATTTGATTAAATTTATATTTATAATATGTATTTCCTTAGTTCTTCATATTTTATCTTCTAAAATTTATTACATTTGATATCCATACATTTTGGACATGCCTCCAAGTTTTACAAAGCTGGATTAATAATGAAATAATTGTGTTAATTTGTGTTAATAAATTAGCCTAATATTTTGGTGTCGTTACTGGGGAGGCATTCATCAACATAGTCAAATAGAAGATAAAAACAAAATCTAAAAAAAACGACAAAATAAAACAATAAAAATTCAGTTATGTTATGTTTCTTTATGCCTAGGAATAGAGACCAGAAAGGTAGATTTATTAAACAAAACCCCCCATCCATAGAAGTAGGACCATCAATACTAACTACACCGGTCGCTGGTAAACCAACAATAGAGGAATTAGAAGAAAAAAAAAGAACAAGACAAATATTAACTTGAATTGAAAGGAAAACCTTGTTAGCCTAGGAGGTAAAAAGAAAACAAACTCCAAAAGCAACACCTACTTCAGAAAAACAAAAGGAACCAAGGAAAATTGTTAAACCAATAGATCAGCCCATTTTTGAGCCCATAGATCAACCTATTTTCGAAAACAAACAACAACTTGATCTGCCATCGAAATAGTTGAAACTATGACAGAAGAAGGGAAAGGATCTGTTATTCTCACCCCAGAATAGAGACTTGAATATGAAAGACAACAAAGAGAATGGAGAAGAAAAAGAGAGGAAGAAGCAAGAAGAGAAGCTGATAGAAAGAGAGAAGAAGAAAGAAAAACAAAATATGACAAAAAAAGACTAAATGATAATGAACAAGATGATCAGGAAGCTACTTTTGGCTTCCCAATATTAGACACAAGTGAAATATTAGGAAAAGAAGTGAAAATGAAAAACATTCCACCTTCTATATTGCCTAACTTTTATGGAATTCCAACAGAAGATCCTGACTCATTTATGTTTGAATTTGATATCTTGTGTAGAACTTATGGATACACAAATGACACACACAAGCTTCGCCTCTTTCCTGCTACTTTGAAAGCAACAACATTAAAATGGTTCATGTGTTTAGGATAATGTACAATCACTTCTTGGGATGACACGAAGAAAAGTTTTCTTAAAAAATATCAAGCCCATTGTAGGCCTAGGGACTCGAAAGAGGAATGTTTTTAGAATG
Source organism: Pinus tabuliformis (assembly GCA_031772625.1). Taxonomy (NCBI): domain Eukaryota; kingdom Viridiplantae; phylum Streptophyta; class Pinopsida; order Pinales; family Pinaceae; genus Pinus; species Pinus tabuliformis. The sequence goes on along the minus strand of CM062804.1, from coordinate 820,555,883 downwards.
ACACAAGAAGAAGATGAAAGTTTAGAAGAATATTTGGAAAGATTTTCTTACAACCCTCAAAAATCTAAACAACACTCTCTAAACTCAGACATCATTCGTACAATATTTATAAAAGGTATAAGAGATGAATATCTTGACATTTTGAATGTAATGGGTAAGGGTGATATTTCAAACTTGCCATTCCATGGAATTGCAGATCTATGTCAAAAATATTCAAGAGGAAGATAAAAAACTGGAAGGAAAGATATTAGTAGCAAAATCAACAGCTGGAGGGGTAACAAGAGAAGAGATAGGGAGCTTGCTGGAAAACTTCAAAACTGATCTTCTAAGTACATTAGGGACATAATTAGATGTTCTGAAAGCAAACAAAAAGAAATAAGAACAAGAACAACTCTTAGCAATCTTTTGTCCCAAGTGTAGAAAAAAACATGCATTAAGAGAATGTCCTTTAGATAGTGTTCATGTATGTGGTCTTTTCACAGAAAACCATTCAATAGAGAACTGTCTAAAGTTGAAAGAATTGCAAATGAATCCAATGGAAGAAGTAAAAGGAGAAGAAGGTTTTTAGTATGTGGCACCAAGAAGGCCTTGGCAGCCAAGGTGTTATAGAAATTTTTGTGCCTTGCATCACTGAGCATGAAATGTCAATAATCAAGGGATCCAAAGTCCCTAAACATGTTGTTCCTACCCCTAGAGGAACAAGGCCAAGTAACCACAGTAATTCACAAAAGTTCTCCACCTGAAAACACTCAAAAACAAGGCAATTCTGGATCATGTCAACTGCTCCACTGAGCATCTGCGCTGAATGTCAACTGCTCCACTGTCTACCTCCGTTGGATGTCAACTGCAAAGAAGGCTACCTGCGCTGAGTGAGTTTGGACAAGTGGCAGAGTCATTTCTCAAGGTGTCAATGCCCAGGAAGCTTCCAAAATGACACTTGGATCAGGGAATTCGACTGGTGATGAGTAAGAGGTTCCAAATCTCCAAGTGGAAGCAAGAACCTCCAAGTGGACTCAAGAACTGAAGTGGGAGAGGACACTAGTCAGCTTCATGCCAGCCTCAAGCTGACTCATCCTCTCTCCAAAACTCCTATATATAGATCTCTCTCATGAGGTCTAGGGAGGATGGAATTTGGTATTTGCAAAGAATTGCTGTTGGTTTGTGGCTAGAAACATTGGGTGTGTTATGCTTTGAAAGGAGCTGAAGAAGGAATTCCATTCTGCTGGGAAGGAGATGCTGGGTTGGAGCCCTATGGGTTGTATCTCTTCCTGAATCCTGTTACTTTCAATAAAGCTATCTTGATTCTTTCCTATATGCTGGTGTATTTTGTATGATTGCATTAGTATATTTGATTTACTTCTAATCCTGAATCATTTATGAATATGTATATTTGCCTTTGTATGGTGTTCTTCTCTTGTCGCAAGTAGCTGTTCTCTTGTCACAGGTAGCTGTTCTCTTGTGATCTCGTGGGATTCAAGTAGCTATTCTCTTGAGCAAGCGAGGAGGCGAGTAGCTGTAGACACACAAAGGGAAAGAGGATCTAGATCGAGGGACAATCGGAAGACAACGGTAAGTCTACCAATCTCCCCTCTTTTAGATTTCATAAAGGAAGAAATCATAATGGTTGTATTCGTTTGTTGCTAAGGCGCTGTCACACCTTAGGTAGATAGGATCGTCCTAAATAGGCATTTTTCCCCACAACAAATTGGTGACTCCACTGGGGAAGAACTTGTTTATTCATTTCATTTGTGTTTCCGTCATTTGTTTACCTCATAGACTTGACAGCAATTCTTGAACTGCATCTTTCCCGGATGCAAAGTAAAAGTTGCTGCTTTGATCCAGTATGTTGGACTTGTCTATGATTTAAACTAGATCCACAAATGATTTGATTGATCCTTGTGATAGTCTTTAGTACCCTATCAAAGCATCCCTCTGTTTATACCTTGCTTGTGTTTCTGATTTGGCTTGAAACAGTTGATTTTTGAGCATTTTGTGACCCAGAAACCAAGAGAAACGAGAGTTTCTCTCTTCAGCGCAGGCACTGTGAAGGCAGTCTGCATTTCAACGCAGGTCCCGAAGGGGCTACCTGCACTGAATGTCAAACTGACAGTGTTGGACCTGCGCTGAACCAGTGTGGCCTTGTGCAGCTGGGGTTCTTTGTCCTTTCTTGCCCTGTTTTGATCTCTGTTTTTGCAGCCTTTAACCAGCATAGGTACTAGCCTGATAACCCCTTTTCTTTGCCTGAATTCCGCCCCATTTTTGTACAAAAATATTGTGAATGTTTTTATGTGTTTGTGGCGTCATTTACAGTCTTCCTTTGCATGAGTAAAGTAGTCTTTCTGTAGCCTTTGATTCAGATCTGATTGAGAGTGATCTTAGAAGAGAGTTCATTGGCTGTTTGTTCAGATTGATTATAGTTTTACTTTTGCTTATTGGTTTGAATTTGTGTCTTTTAAGTGTCAAAACAAGTCTTTATTTCGAAAAATAGCAAAGTGATTGTAATCTCTTCTACCCTTGTTGTTTTCGAAAAGAGTGAGCTTGTTTGTATTGATCATTTTAAAAGCAAATTCAGATTTGTGCAAAAAGCTTTCTTTGTAGGCATTTATACTAAGAAAGTGAAAACAAACACCTGCATTGTGCATTTTGCATTTGATAAGTTTGCATGTTGGATTTAGGGAAAGTGCATTAGAGTGTGCTGATTGCTCTTTGAGAAAAGATAGTCGCTCTCTTTTCCCTTAGTAGCTAGGATTTTCAAAGTTGAAAGATTGTAAAGCTTGCTTATCATCTTAGACTGCATTTAGGAATTTGTATCATACATCTCGTGGTGAACCTTGAAAGGCAAACTTTAAAAAGATCAACCTAAAATAAACTGAATGAACCTAACAACGCTTTGTAACATAACGCACAACATAGAGGTCTAGGCTAGAGACATGTTCCGGCGTCTTTAAACATAGTGATTGTCGATCTCGAAGAAGGTGGGTGATTCCTCCTGAGAGTCGGTGGCGCTAATACAGATTGTGCTCCCACGTACCGTCGCGTATATATTGGGAGACCCCTATAGGCATATATCCTTTATCCTTAGGAAGCCGTGTCGACCGCCCTACTGATCGCAATGCAGTGAACACAGCATTCACGAAGATCGACCACCCGTACCGTAAAAAGTATTCTGTGGTTTTGCGAAAAGTTTGGCACACCCTCTGCCTAGATCTCCAGAGCAGTTTCTTTTGGCCTTTTTCAGACTCTATAACAGAAAAAGTCCATCTGAGCATTTGTCACTTCGGGCTCGTTAAAACATCGAAGGAGACTAGAGTCATCTTTGGCTTTTTCTCGACTCTTTAAAACTGAAAAAGCAAGTTGTGTCTAAAGCGTCGTTAACATTTTATTTTAAACGGAACAATCACCCTTTATTCCTGTGTTGATCTTCGAAGTTAGTCTACCTTCATCACAAAGTTCTTGTAGAATCGCTAGGAAATCTTTTGGATAGACTAAATATGTCTGAACAACCGTCGACATCCAGGACTGTGTCATCCGACACAGCAGCGGCAGAGCCTCCTGCTGCTACTCCAACGATGTTTGCTGGTATACCATCTGTCCCGAAAAATTGTCAACAACAAGTTGGAGTCCAATCAGAGACTGTTTCGACGACATGGTTAGTTCCTATGACGAGCAATAAGGATTACAGGAATCCAAAGCTGTCGAACAACAAGGCTAATGAACAACCTAGTAGTTCGACAACAACTTTTACCGAAGTTGTGCCACCCATCGTCCCTGAGCCAATGATAAAGTCGCAAAAGGGAGCAATACACAAATCAACATTTAATCCTTGTGCGAAAATAGCACAGATAGAGGACCTGGCCCGATCACCGTCCATTATGTCGACACTTGAGGTACAGCAAAATTGCTTCTCCCAAGAGCAAGCTTTATTATCAGCAATAGGTGGAATTGACCCAATGGATTCTAATCTTGTGGCCTTTGATCATAAAGGATATGACCCTCAGTTACCAGCTCAACTAGCTTTCCTTATTCAAGTGAAAGCCCTCAACAAAACTGTTCATCGAACAATTATTGATGAGGGGGCATCTACATGCATTATGTCGATGAGTTGCTGGAAAAATTTAGGATCTCCAACCTTGTCGAGGTCTGCGACAACGTTAAAAGCATTCGACGGAAGGACATATACCACATATGGTATACTAAATAACTTGAAAGTTGAGCTAGAGGGAAAAACGGTAGAAATAGATGTTGAAGTCATCGATGGGAATCTTGATTACAACATCCTACTAGGAAGACCATGGATATATGCCATGGCAGCTGTTATGTCGACCTATTTTAGGAAGATTGCATTTCCCTTCCAAGGAGGAATTACAATCGTTGACCAACAAACTTTTCTCCCCAACAGTTCGCAAGTTACAGGAAGCATTCCAGTGATCCATGGAAGGAATCATTCGCTCCAAAATATCGGAGTAGGTCTCCTAAAAGACCCCGAATCTAGTTTCATCCATCCGGGCTGCGATATATATTCAGGAAAAATAAAGACATTTGACATGTACATCATTGCCCTACCGCCTCTGAGTAATCTGGCGGAAGTGGCCACAGTGGAATATGAAACCTTCTACATCTAATGGATTTGGACGCCGAGGATGGTTCTTATCTTGTGTCAACCTCATTAAAAAATGAAACAAATCCCCTTTCTCAAAGGTAAACCTTCATTCCAACCACCGAGTTGAATGCAATGAAGCTTGGGGGGCATGCACCTCGATTTGCGTTATTATGCTGGGGGCATGCAAACTTATCATCTGAGCAGTTTTAGCACATAGTTCATGCTCGTTAAAAAATAAACATAAGATCGAGCAGTTTTAACATAAAGTTCATGCTCGTTAAAAAATAAACGCAAGATCCGAGCAGTTTTAACGCGGTCTTCATGCTCGTTAAAAAATAAATATAAGCAGTGAGCAATGTTTCCTCCAGAGTTTAAGCTCATTTTTAACTAAAAAATGAACCTATCCCGGTAAATAACCACTGTGATCGTAAATTTATCAGCCATAAAAGCCTTGGTCGTATGTGCACCTACCACCTTCACTTTTCATTTGGCCGATCGTTCACCCCCATATGATTGTTTACCCATTTTGAGGAACAGCTGCGAAGAGTGATTTCACCTAGCCATCCTTGTGACACTGCCGTGATTGGAAAATTCCAACCTGTACCTGGAATCAGTTGCTATCCCTGTTTATCACTCGTTCCTCAAAAGACGAGTCTTCTTTAAGCTCTTTTCAACTGACTCGTAAAATATGAAAAGATTGCCGAGTTTTGGCCTTCCAGCTCGTTAAAGTGACCGGAAGAGCTATCCCTCCTCTAGATTTTAATCTTTTTGGACCTGAGGGATTATTGCACAAAAAGGTCGAGCGCTTGTTTTATTCGGCTCGTTAAAGTTATAGAAAACTCATCCCTTCTGTATTGTTTTATACTTTTTCGGACTTAAGGGATTAGATGACGAAAAAGGAATTTTGGAGTTAACTTTATGTACCTTTTCAGACTCTCTAAAAATGAAAAGGACCGAGTTATCCTTGTCGTTAGACTCGTTAAAATTATTGAATAGCGACAAACTTGTCTTTAGACAAGAACGAGTTTCACTATCGCTAGGCTCGTTAGAACATAGCGATGGGCTTGCCCGAAGGGCAGGTTATAGAACAAGCATATGTTATCCTCCTCAAGCTTGACAAAAATAAAGAGGTACTGGTCAGCAATGACTGGGGAAAAATTGGGAAAGATCAAGAAAACTTTGATGGTAGCAGGTCGCTCTTGAACATGACACTTTTCCTCCGTATCACAATCGTGGATGATTGACTGAAGTTGCAGTAGTTTATAAACTCTTCAAGTGTGCAAAGCAAGGGTGAAGGGCCCCCACTCCAAGCTAAGTACACTTCATTGTTAAAGTAGCTTGATTTTCATGAACTAGTTGCTTCATATTTGTTTACTTGTTTTGCTTCAGATTTGCTTACTTGAATTGATGTGTGATGATTTACGAGCCTCTTTCGTTGTTTATTTATGCATCTTAATCTGTTGTCAATTAATGGTTTTTGATTTCTATTCATCAAGTAATATTGTAGAAGAAGGACACAAATGGATCTCTTAAGTTAGGAGCCACTTCATCTCACATATATTGCAGAAGTGAATTAGAAATTATTTGATTAGATTTATATTTATAATATGTATTTCCTTAGTTCTTCATATTTTATCTTCTAAGCTTGACTACATCTGATATCCATACATTTTGGACATGCCTCCAAGTTTTACAAACCTAGATTGATAATGAAATACTTGTGTTAATTTGTGTTAATAAATTAGCCCAACAGAGTGCACCGCTCAGTGTGTACTCACCACATTTATATCAAAGAAGGTTGCAAGCTAGTGCGACAACCCCAAAGGATAATGAATCTAGCTCTCAAGGATATAGTCGAAGAAGAACTACAAAACCTGTTAGATGAAGGATTCATTTACCCTCTCTCGAACAGTGAGTGGGTTCACCTTTAGTGTTGGTTCCAAAGAAAAAAGTGAAGTGGAGGATTTGTGTCGATTACAGAGAGTTAAACAAAGCAACAAAGAAGGACCATTTCCCTCTACCTTTCATTGACCAAGTGTTAGATGGCCTGGCAGGGAAATTTTTTTTCTCTTTCTTAGATGGGTTCAGCAAGTACAATCAAATCCAGATCAGTCAAGAGGTCCAAGATAAAACCACCTTCACCTGTCCTTGGGGTACCTTCACCTATAGGGTCCTTCCTTTTGGCCTATGCAATACCCCTGCCACTTTCTAGAGGGTAGTCATGAGTATCCTTGCCAAGCTAGTCCATAATGCAGTAGAAATTTATATGGATGGTTTTACACCTGATGGGTGTGATTTCCAGGAGGTTTTGTCCAACTTGGGTAAGGTGCTGAAAAATACATTGAAATGAACTTGTCCCTTAGTCCAGAAAAATGTGGGTTCTTAATGACTGTAGGGACTATTATAGGTCATTCAGTATCCCAGAAAGGACTATAGGTGGATCCAAATAAGGTAGCCATCATCCAAAGGGTCCCACCTACGCAAAAACGGAGGGATTTTAGAAGTTTTCTAGGTTTAGTTGGATACTATAGGATATTTATAAAAGACTTCAACAAGTTAGCTTCTCATTTATTTGGGTTATTGGCCAAAGGCTCTGAATTTTTATGGTCAGAAAGCTGTCAAGAGGTGTTATACACCGTAAAGGACAAGTTGACCAATGCACCTATTCTGTGAGGCCCAAATTGGGCCCTTCCTTTCCATATACATGCTGATGCCTCTCGCAAAGCCATAGGAGAAACTCTAGGCCAGATAGATGACAAGCTACCTTATGCCATTTACTTCATTAGTAAGAATCTGTTAAAAGCTGAGCTGAACTACACAGTGACTGAAAAGGAGCTCCTATCTGTTGTACATTCATTGAACAAATTTAGGCATTACATTACAGGTTACCAAGCATTTGTACACACTGACCATGCTGCAATTAAATACTTGATGAATAAACCTGATGTAAATGCTCAGATTATTAGGTAGTTACTTTTATTGGAACAATTTGATTTAACTATTATTGATAAGCCTGGCAAGGAGAATGTTGTTGCAGATTTTTTTATCCAAATTGAATTTTCCTATAGGGGAGGAAGGAATGCTTGATGATTAGTTACCGGATGAACACTTATTCACCATTTAAATTCTCTCTCCATGGTTTGCTGACATAGCAAATTACTTGGTGTCTGCACAGTTTCCTTCAAATTTGACCTGCAAGGAAAAGAGAAAGATTGTGAGGAAGAGCGCCCCATTCACTTGGATTGGGGGAACCTCTTCAAACTAGGCTCGGATCAAATTCTGAGAAGATGTGTCAAGGAGGAGGAAGTATTTGAAATCCTTCTAACCTGTCATGATGGGCCTTGTGGAGGTCACTTTGTAGCCAAAAGGACATCATTCAAAGTGCTACAAGCTGGTTATTACTGGCCCACTCTTCACCAGGATGTGAGGAGGTATACTAGTCAGTGTGATTGGTGCCAAAGGATTGGGAAACCTACCCCAAGGGATGAAATTCCTTTGCAACCTCAAGTGAATTTCGAGCCCTTTGACAAGTGGGGCATGGATTTGATTGGAACCATTGACCCTCCATCCAGGAAAAAACAAGACATCATTGTGTGCACTGACTATTTAACCATGTGGGATGAAGCCAAGGCCATGAAAGCAGCAACAAAAGAGAAAGTGGTTGAGTTCTTAAGGGAAAATGTATTTTATAAGTTTGGTTACCCTAGAGAACTGGTCACTAATCAAGGCAACCAATTTACATCTCACATGATTGAAAATTTGTTAATCCAGCACAAGATCAAGCATAGGACATCCACTCCTTACCACCCATAAGACAATGGGCAAGTGGAGGTAACCAACAGAGCACTGGAAGGTATTCTGACCAAAGTGATTAGCAGTAGTAGAAAAGACTATGCAGATAGATTATTTGAGGCCACTTGGGCCTAAAATACCACCTGGAAGACCACCAATGGATTCACTCCTTATGAGTTGGTTTATGGGAAGAAATTCCTGCTATCAATAGAATTTGAATACAACACTTTAAGGATGGAAGCACAACTGGATCTAGATCTCACCAGGACACAACTAGAGGGAATGCTCCAGCTGAATGGGTTAGATAAATTTAGGATGCAAGCCCTCCTGTACATGGAGGTGACTCAAGTTCAAAGGAAGATTTGGCATGACAAGAACATAAAGGAAAAACAGTTTCAAGAAGGTGATTGGGCTTTGTTGTATGATTCCAGATACAAGGATTTTAGAGGTAAGTTAAGGACTAGATGGTTGGGGGCTTATATCATAGAAAAATGTCACGACAATGGTTCAATACAGATAAGAACCATTGATGCAGAGGCTATCCCTTTACTTGTCAATGGGTACAGATTGAAGGTCTACAAGAAGCCCTTGTCAAAGAAAGAATTCATCAATGGCATCAGTAAGACAGTGATGGTGCTGGAGAAAGTCTCAACTTCTACCCCATCAAGTCCCTGAAAAAAGAAAAAAAAAGGAGAGTCAGGTGAAAACCTCCATGAGGCACCTGAGTCCCACTGTTGGGTTGAAAAACTCTTGAGGCGTCCCAATGGTGTTGAAAATAAAAGAAAAAAATAAAAATATCTTTGGGTGAAAACCTCTTTGTAGGCACCTAGGGCAAGCAGCTAGGACAAAAACCTTTTGGAGGCAGACTAGTTGTTTAAAAAAAACAAAAATAAAATAAAAAGGAGAAAAGAAAAAGTTTGAAAATGTTGTTTGCAGGTCAGCAGGAGGAGGAACAAAAGGACCTATAAAATCCATATTTTCATTCCTCCATCCCATATTATTCATTATCCCATCAATCCCTTCATTTATGAACTCCTCTAGCTTAGTTTACATAAGCTCTGTGTTTTCTACAGGATTCCCTGTAATCCTATAGGATTCCCTGGAAACCTACAGGATTCCCTAGAAACGTACAGGAGTTTCCTGTAGGAACTATAGTGGCTGGGGAATCCCAAGAAAAGTGACCCTAGAGCAAGGGGATGACCAACCTGTGTAAAAAAAATAAATATTTACTCCACCACATCATCACCATGCCTCTCATCACCACGTTACCCCTGCATCCATCCAGTAAGTCAATTAAAAAAAATTACAGTTTTCAAAGAAGAAAAAACAAATAGAAGAGGGTGAGAATAGAGGAAAAAGGGACACTACCTGAAGGCTATACCTCTCACCTCCTATTTTGGAGAATTTAGCATCTACGGATAAATACTAATTCACTAGACAAGTAGCTGTGCTTAGAACAATAGTTTAAAGTGTTTTATACTTTCCCTATAAGCAATAGATAAGAAGGGAGGATAGAAGGCCTACCTGCAGTCCTACTTTCCTCTCGTCTCCCTTGTATCGATTCCGTCGCTCCTTCCAGTACTTAATCCACTTGAAAAGTACCCTATCAATACAATAGAAGACGAAAACTGATCAAAGCATATGATCCATTGAATATAAATGAAAGGAATCAGAAGTAATTCATACATATAAGCATTATGAAAGAACACATCATATGGAAAAAGGTTCAAACACTTTATTAGATAGAAGAAGGAATTACAACCATCAGTGTTTGATTCAAAGTCATTCCTCCAGCTTAGATCCCATCGACATCACATAAAAAGCAAGACAAGCTTGTGGCATCACATCATTTGCTCCAAAGTCAAGTCTCATGGCAGCATTATCTCCTTACAATTCAACATAATCCAGCCAACCCTTGATCACTTAGATGTGTGGTCAATTTATAGGAGGATGAAGGAGGTTTTGTTATTAATGGTGGCATTGAATGGCCTTCCATACTTAGAATTAGTTCCATCGAGGAAGGGATGAGAGGATGGGATGAACCTTAACTCATTCCTCATCCATTTTCGAGCTCATAGGAGTAGATAACTGAGGGAAGCTTCTAGATGACTCCAAGAGATAAGAATAGTCCCCAAACCCCAAATGAATTTCACTCAAATTCACCCAACACAGCCTAAAGAAGGCTTAGGTGCTCTGTAGAGCACGCTGATAGTGTATCTACCTATGCTGCAGAGCACCCTGGCAGTGTATCTACCTACGCTGGTCCCTTTAAAGACCATTTCTGGATGTCCTAGGTCATGAAACTTTCTGGGAAGGAGGAATTCAAAGGGGTGACTTGCTTAGGGCATGAAACAACTGAATTTAGGGTTTGATGAGACCTAAAACACTGATCTGAATGTTGGGATTTGATGTGCCCAAATGGATCTGTAACACCTCCCAATCAATAGGCTCCTTCTCTACCCATGTCAACAATCCTCATGCTCCATAAGTGAAGGGAAGTATGAAAATTTTAGGGGAGAGGTAGCTACAGGACATCCTATAGGTTTCTTGTAGGAAATCTTGTAGCAGCCTATCCCACAAAAGGAAATTTCACAGGGTTGCAGCCATCTTCAGCATAGAGATTCCAATGTCAAGGAAGATCCTCCAGAGCTTAGCAGCAGCAACAAGATCATCAACATCACTCTCCAGTACCTGCACATCAAAGGAAACAAGCATCAAAAGAGGCCAATACAAAAAAAATGCAAAAAGTACACAACACAGGGACATCATTCTCCAACAAGCATCATCATCAAAGCATCTTACCCACAGGTATGTAATCTTGCTTATGCTCTCTTGTTAGCACGATATGATAAAAAATGTAGGATTATGTAAGAGTTGGTTTTATAAGAAAATGTGGCTAGTTAACTTGGACACCTTCGTCCAGTTGATGAGGAGAAAATAATTATACAACTCCACACATTGTAGCAGTCAAATGAGAAGAAAAAGGAGATAAGGCCAGAAATGGTTAAATTATGGATGATTGATGTGGGAGATGATTATGAGGTAAGGAGGAATGATGGAGTGATAGTGGGACCAACAGTCCAAAAGGAGGTGCTCATACTTAGGTAGCCAACACACCATCCCACACGATCACCCATATAAGGAAATAAAACACTGATTTCCATGCAAAGAAAGCATTAACAATCTCGAGGATTCATCGAAATAAGGTTTCTCTCGGCCTCTTGAAGCAACATCTACAGGAAAGACAGTGAGCATTTTGTAGCACAGGAGCACCTACAGGATCCTATAGGAAAACCTACAGGATCCTACAGGAAGACCTACAAGATACATAACAATCATCTACAGGATTATCAATGGGAATTAAGAGAGGAGAGATCAAAGGTTGTCCTCATTAAACAAATTCTAGTGAGGTAGGAGCTATACCTTCTCATATTTTTCAGTTAAAAATAAAGAAAAAATCCTCCATTTGGTTAAGAAAGTTGCAGTCTAGGGGAATTATATTGCAGAGTTATCATTTAAATCTCTCACCCACTAGAATTCTCGAATTGTATCCATACAAGCCTCCACAATTACCAAGGGAAAGATGACAAACGGTTTTAACAAGAGAGAACCCACAAACATAGTAAGAATTCATCAACACCCTCCTGTAGTAGAAATTTTCACAAGGCACAATTGGATGGGTTTCTTTGAAAGAATGAGAGGATATGATGATGAAGTGGCCAGATACTTTTCTCTCTCACTCATACCCCTCACTAGGACCCATGCCATTGTTGTGGTGAAAGGCATATCAATAGAAATCACCCCTAAAATTATAAGAAAAATCACCACACTCCCTTTAGTGTTACCTTGGAGAAAAGAAGATAAGGGTAACAACACCCTTGCAAAGAAGAAATTATTTTTGGAAAGTGAGGAAGCAATGGAGGAAAAAAATGCGTTTAGAAGGGAAAGCCTTCCATACCCTTTGAATGAAGTTAGTTACCACCTTATTAAATATATATCATGTGAGGGTAGATACAATGTGGTGTATAGATACCATTTCAAACTTCTCCAAGAACTGAGATTTAGAGCGGACACACCTCCTCAAAATAGACTAAGTATACCCTACTTTCTTCTTCAACCAATGATATATATGAGCATCAAAGTGCAGGAGGGAAGACATCAACAACTAGCTCATCATGGGTTAATCAAACTTATCTTAGAAGATTCTCTACAAAACCTAAGACTCCCTATTACATGGACAACTTTTAGAGACATGTAGGTAGAGGGAGAAATTTAAGCACTTGAATATGACAAAAGCCCCACTGTTAGTGAGACAGATGAAGTAATAGAGGGAGAAGACGAAGAGGAAACAAAGGAGGAAAAATATGAAGAAAAGAAAGAGGAAGATGAAGAAGAGACAGAAGAAGAAACAAAAGAAGGGACAGATGAGTAGAGTGATGAACTAGAGGAAGAAGAGAAAGAGAAAGACAAGGATGAAAAGGAGAATGGAAAAGAGGAAACAAAAGGGGAGGAAGAATAGAGGTCTACAGTTCAAGGCAAAGAAGGGGAATAATAACCAAGGGTATCTCCAAAACCCACTGAGAAAGAGGCAACAATTTCTCTTACTGCCCTAAGTACACCTATCAAGTCAAAAGAGAAGAGACAGAGACAAACCCCATTGTACTTTAGGACAAGAAAAATCACAAGGATCAAGCAAGGAAGACCTAAAACACCCACCAAAATTCCTATTGTCATTGAAGACTCACCAAAGTAGCAAGAAAAGGTAGCTCCTCTTGAGAAAAATCAAGGAGAAGGATCATCAGGACAAGCCTCTCCCAAATCTCCCATCACTTATGTTAGGAGGCCTGTCACAAGGTATGTCTCATCAAAGGGAAAAGGTCTCCTATAGGAGACACAAAAATACCTACATGAAGGAGAGGACATCCTACAGGAAACTCTACTAAACCTACAGGAAACTCAGAAAATGGACCAAGAAGGTATCACTCAGCAAGAAACAAAAAAGGAAGACCTAGAACTGAGAGAACCTAGTCCACAACCCAACCTCAACTCTTACTACAGGTTCATTGAAGGGGGTAGGGTCATCCCATATAAGTTTTCCATCCCCTTATTCTTTGATCTTGAGAAAGAAAGGGCAAGGACACACAGGTGGATGCAAATTACCAAATCAAAAGGAGTGGAGGATGTAGGGCACATGGAGGAGAAATTGAAGGAGATGGGTAGAGAACTGAGCAGCATAAGGGATAGAGAGGCAATGATGAAAGCTTAGTTGGAGGCAGAGAATGCATGGCTAAGGGGACAACTACAAGAAATGGAAAGTCAGTTGGCAGCTATGGCCAGTTTATCCTTAGAGGCAATCCAATGCAGGATGCCAACAAAGTCTTATGCCTTGTATCTCAAGGAACAATGGCTACAATTCCAAATTAAGACTTTAGCACAGAGAGGCACTATTCCCTTCCAAGACTATAGACAATTCATTGATCTCTGTGATCAAAGTACCTTGGAAGATAGAGCAAAAATGTATGAGTTTTACCTACACAACTTGGCCTTGATAGATTTGAATGTGTGGGACCCAAATTCAAAACTAGGGGACTTGCAATTGATGGCTTTAGCATCATGGATGAATCATGAGGAGGCAAGAGCTGTAGAAATGAAAAAGGTAATGGCAAGAGAAGAGACAAAACCCCTCATGATAAGAGCTGAGCAATCTAATCCAATGGTTTTCATCAGCACTACAACCTAATTGCAAATGATCCTAAGATTACACCTAGGTACCTTGCTACACAAGAGAAAGAAATCAAACACTTTGAAGACATGTGTATATTGCTAGGAGATGACAACATGTAAGCTTTCCAAAGGAGATGAAACACCTTGCCTTAGATCTCGAAAATCAGAGAATACCATTCTCCCCAGAGGATGAGTGAGGCACTAAATAGAACACCCATGTATAAGAAAGCTCTCCAAAGACTCCAAGTCAATTGGATTGGCTTGAGACTCAGTCCACCCTTGCTCCTAGGAATGTTGGAAGGAAGGAAAGAAGAAGAAGAAAGAAAGTAGTGGGAAGAAATAGAGAGGAAGGCAAGATTTTATTCACAGGAAGAAGAAACTACAGCAGAAGCATGGGATGTCAAGGAGGCCACCAGAGCAATGAAGGATATGGATATAGATTAAGTTGCTTAGAGGATGAGAAACACCTTCAGTAGGGGGGTGATGATGAGCCTCATCATTGGGTAACTATATGGACCTTAATACACCTCCAAGCTCATTAAAATCAACTCTTCTCATAATTCCTTACATATTTTAATTATATTTTTCTTAATGAGATGAGTAAAAGTAAGATGTTATGTCTAGTGGTCTAATGTGCATTGATTGCAGGTTTTTGAGAGAAAATCATGGCAATTTTGGCTAATTAAGGGTAGAAACTTGAATGAGACAAGGAGGAGAGATTATAGGAGATATATCCTCCTCATTTAATCCTCACTCATTCGAATATTCCTCAATCAAATCACACTAGCTCGGAGTTGCAAGCAGCCGAGTCATGGAGATCATGGGCAGCCGAGCCAATGACAATTAAGAGCCAATTCATCTTGAGTTTGGGAGCCAAGCCTCCCTAGATTTAAGGAAGTCGTTGGAGACTTAATTTTATAAATAAGGAGGCCTAGAGCCTCATTAGGATTGGTTTTTTTTATGTAAGAGAACTAAGCATTTTTGAGTTCAAGCTTTGTGGCAAAACATTGTTATGTAATTTTTTTGATATGATAATGAGAATGAGAATTTCCTTGATCCAACACTGAGTTGAATCAGAGGGCTAAAGCTCTTGTGTTAGGGCCCAACCCTAGCAATAAAGGCTCCTCTTCTTGTACTTGTATGCTTAGGTGATTTCATAGATTAATGGTTGAATTGGTTTTAACATTGTTTCATTGCAAGTAGTTGTGAATTTGATTAGTTTGCTTCCATTTGTGCATTGCTTTAGCAGTAGCTTAGAAAGATAAAGGAATAGAAAAAAGGCTGATAGAAGGTGGATTTGGCCTCACTTCCCCCTCCAGGGACCATGGTTCGAGGAAAGAACTCCTCTATAGCCCCAAAAAGATAGAATTCTAATTTCTCATGGAATTTAGGGTTTCCAGCTACTTAGGCCAACATCTTTTCAGTTTTCAAGGATAGGATTCAATTGTCATTTCTGATATCTTCATCTTTGTATTAGATCTCACAGTGTTTCACATTAGTCTGCAAGTATTTCCATGCATGAACTAGGCAACTAGATAATGAAATTCTGTTTTCTTAAGTTGATTGGAAATCTTTCTTGTTTGACACAATTCATGGATAAATGCCAGTGATTGATGTAGTGCAGGAGTTTCAATAGTGCAAGAAAATCTCATGACCAGCAACCCCATCTTAACCTCATCCACCCATGATCACCAAAAGTCACTAAGTTCCTCAACCAATTCATCATTCCATAAGAACAACTTTCCAGGTTTGTTGAGAAAATCCAGCCATCTTACAAACTCTGTTTTGAGCTATGAAGAAGTCCTAGCCACTCCCTTTCCCTATTTCTTCAATCATTCACTTTCCTTAAGCCCTATACCACCTTCCAAATCACTCCTATTTCTCTCGACCGGATATTGTAGGAGTATTAGGACATCTTGTAGGAAGCTTTAGGACATCATGTACAACGACTTATAGTGGCCTGTTTTGTGGTCGATTTGTGGAAAACCCATCTTGAAGGATAGGCGAAGACCCCTACTTGCCTCCCAAGCCATCTGACCTTTCACCACCATCTCTAACCCACCTTCCACATCACCAAGAAGATTCAACATTCACATTTTCACAAAAAAGGACAAAAAGAAAAAAAGAGTTATTGTGTTCCTTCATATGCACATCGGTAGAATGTTTGGTCATTTTAGATTGAATGCCTAGGAAAATTAGGATTACACATATGTTAGCCTAGAATCCTTTTGAAGCAAGATCTCTTAGCAATTAGTTAGATGAGTGGTGTGTTCAAAGCATTTGATTTCATTCTTTCCTTACCGCAATAGACATTGTTTCAATTATCCCAATTAGTGCCAAATTCCACTTTCCTCATTGGTAATCAAGCTTCTTCTGAATCAATAGAAGGCTGGTTTGAGAAACCATAATGGTATATCACAAGCATAGCAGTGACAAAGAGTGGACCCATCACATCTGCTTGTGTATACAACACTGTCACCTCCAAGTTTGTATGAACACTGGGTTGACAAAGTAAAGTTGGTAGCCCCAAGAGTTGCAACATTCTTGCTGCAATACTAGTGCTCGTCAACTATCAAAGCCAACACCATGATCGATACAAATCTAGTAAGCTCACCTTCCTTAGATATTTCCAAAGAACATTTTTGTGAATTTTAAAAACATACTAGAGATATTGGTTCCAATCTACGAAGTTAAATGGGCTACGATGGACAAGCTTGGCTAGGTAAGAGAAGACAAGGCATCATAAGACCCATTGTATCTAAACTATGGGCCAAGCACAAAGATCTAGGTTTTTATGGTGGATATGAAGAGACCATGAATAATGAGATCACACTTGTGAAGACAAAAGACATGGAAGAGTTGTCTTGATTATTTGAAGGAAGAGAAACACATGGTGGATTTGTCTTGATTATATGAAGGAAGAGAAACACTGAATGAAGGTGGAAGAAAACCACCACTCCATCTTTCATGTGAAATATTATAAGAAAGAAGTGATTAGGAGAGTGAAAAGAATCAACTTTCACCAACACCTAGAAGTCGCGGCAAGTATATCAATGGGAACGAGAAGAATAAGACCAATAATTTTGTATCAAACAAGACATTCCTTGTTTCACCATTGCAAGAAGAAAGACAATCTATTTGTCAAGTGTTGGTACTTAGAGATATGTTCATTTTATGGGAAGAAAGGCCATTAGATAACATTTTTTTTTAGATAAGAAAGGCACATTCCACAAGCTAGATTGTTTTTATATGAGAAAAGGAAAAAATGCTTTGCAAAAACAACATCAATTTCAAAGGTAAGGGGAGAAAAGGAGTTTGTTAAAATTTTTTGTGACCGTTGCAAGTTGAGTGGATTTTGGGAAGAAAAGTGTTAGTGACTTCATTCAAGTTTCACCATAGGAACTACATAACGAAGAGAGAAGTATGGAATGTGAAGCCTAAAGGAGAGAGAGAACTCACTTCTCCAACCCAAGGAGTAGAATATTTCGAAGGAGAAACCATAACACAATAGGTTTTATCACCAATTTAACAGGACAATGGGTTGATGTCAATAAACAAGACAACCCCATTCTAATTGTTACATGCATTTTTTAGAAGAAATTTAGCTTCTTAAATATTTGTCAGAGATTGGTGTGGGATGTCAATGATACTTCCTCATCCTTGTACCATCTAAATACGGAGTCATTCCCTCATCCTAAGGGCTATTGTGACACTCTCTCCCACCCCCTTGGATTTCCCAAGCTAAATGGGAGATGTTACTTTTCCCTAACACGAGCTCCATGGTATCATTATGGACACGGGGTTACAAAATTTCTCCTTTTCCCAATATTAGTAGAATTACCCTTGGAATATACCATCACGTCCAACTCATCGAGAGTTTTACAACGATTAAATTTTATTGGAAATTGACTCTTGGGTCAAAAGTTATGGCCATTTAAATTTTTGGACAATTAACCCTGCCAAATCAGCCCAAGCACTACTACCTAAAATTCCAGTGGCCTATGTGGTGCTACCACATCACTCATAGCCTCCACCATGGCTCCCACCACATCTTCATAGCACTTCTCCATTCCTTTGGGAAATACTTGCAGACCTCGCAGGGAAACAATACATTTTAATGTTAAGTGCGAGGAAGATTTCCATCCGTGGCTCCTGTCAACCATAACCTTCATCGCAAAAACCACTGTAAATATGAATAAGTTCCATGGTTTGATGAAAATTATCTATCAAGTGACAAGGAAGAATTCCCGTCTCACTCATTTTATCAACTATGCAACACATGTTATATAAAATTTCGAGAGTCTACAATATGTGATGACGTTATACTAATATTGTGATGGCATCACACACCCACATGGCCTCTTATAGAGATGGCACATGTCATACATAAAACCATGCCAAATGACCATACAAAAATGCCACTTTTGCCTACCATTTTTCACACCGTCTGTGCGTCGCATAAGCACCCTATCGATGTCACCAATCCACATCACCCAATACATATTTGGCCTTCCACGTGGCTAGCGTCGACCCATGTGGCACTTGTCACTTGGACTTAGTTTTGGGTCTGGTTAGTGACCCAGCCCTTCGTACTTTGTGGCACTTCACCGTTATAAAATTCTCTGAGGTTTTGAAGCAGAGCCCTCTAATGACACCTCCATGTTGCGACACCTTTCTTTCACACTGGGAGCAATGTAACACACCCCATTACCACCCATCGTCCTACTAGGGTAGAAAGAGGGTAGTTACTACGCCAACTTGATCTCTAAGGTATAATCATGATGTTGGAAATAATACTGAGAGGGGGGGTGAATTAGTATTATCAGGTCAATTATTTTTCATTTCACAATCAGATTTGCATACGATACTTCAGTTAGTAAAAACTGCGTATTTGCACAACTGTAGTTAAGGAAACTAGCGTATAACCAACAGACTTGTAATTTAAATTATTCTTCAGATGTTGTTCATTAATTTGTGCGTCAGACCATATAAACAGTAACCAGGAACAGTAAACCAGAACAGGCAGTCACACATAAGAAAACAAGATATAAGGTGGAAACCCAATGTGGGTGAAAACCACCTGTTGCAATTTGTCTCTATCTTCTTTTAATTAGAAACTTCTTTTTACAATGATTCTATACTAGTGTAGTCTTATACTAGTACGCAGGCTGCTACATGCAGAAGGCTACAACATTCTTTCATTCTCCAGCTTCTCCTGGAAGGGAGCTACAACCCCCTTAGCTCTTGTACTAGCTGAGGTACTAGTATGTAGGTGCTGACCTACAGAAGGCTACAACCTTCTCTTTTCTTCCAGGGACCACGTTTCATAAATTTTCAGACTGGATCCATGAATAACATCAATCAAACATCAAGTATATCTGCATCAACCAATCTCCTTTGCATTAAACAGAACTGGATCAAATAGTCACTTCTCTGAATTATGTACCTAGAAAACAGTAACAGTAACCAAACACCAATTCTGAACCCAGAACACTGCAACAATAAACAGAAGTAGCTAAAACATATTTCAAGAGACATATGCTACTTCAATGTGTACAACCTGTGTGCATACGCTCCTGAATTAAGGCCAACCTGTGTATCTGTTATTTTGAATTACAGAACCAACATGTATACACGCCTCTGCTTCGTTGAACCTGCGTACAGATCTATAAAAGATAATTTATCCTTTTCACTTATTCAGACATCAGTTATACCCATATTATCAAATTTATAGATCAAGTCATGCGCCAAAATAACAGATCAAAATCACACAAAGATAGTACTATTCAAGCCTTAAGATCTTGACCCATCAATAGTACTTATCCTTCTTCTTGTGCTCAGGTTCCTCCTTGATTCAGATCCAGCTATGCACCATAACCCAATGACCAATATTCCAGATCTAGCTCTTCATACGATAGTCAATGCTTGAGTCAATGCCTTGGCCTAATGATCTCCTTCCCCTTTTATAGTCTTAGCCCTTACACAATACCCCAGTCCAAAACCACTTAGAACCAATACTTGGGACCCAATACCTAGGTTCAACACTTCGGATGCAATACCATGGTCCACAACCATAGGTACAAATACTAAGGACTAAAAATGAGTGTTCCCACATGTATGTGCTTTTCCGTGCATGAAAGTGCGTGTATCTGCATACGCGCCTTTTGATCAATGATCCCGCGTGTATACGTGGCTTGGTTAAGAGGACAACACCTGTGTGATAGTGCCAAAACTATGTCATAATTGCAACAATCTCCCCCTTTGGACTTGATGGAAACCCCAAGTCACTCAAAGTCATTCTCCCCCTTTGACATCAAGGGAAAAGGGTGCTGCTCCCCTTGAATACATGCTGAAATCTTTGCTTTCCTGTGCTGTCCATGCTCCCCCTGACTGTAGGCAAGGTCTGCCAAAATATGTTCTAAAAAAAAGAACATGACTCTATATATTATAAATGACCTTCCTATCAACAAATACTTATATATACATCCATCTCCCAACCAAGTGGGGATATACCAATATTGACTCATCCACCCAACCAAGTGGGGATACACCAAGAATTTACACATGATAAAACAAGAACATTACATCATCCATCCCAGGCATAGTGGGGAAACCAAAATAGGTCGTTACATGACCTTGATAAGAAAAGAAATACATGACATAGAGACGAAATATCTACAACAAGAATATGATAGTTATCAACAACTATCATCAGCAGCATCTGTCAATCATCATTCAGACCAGCAACCATGTTCTCCCTTTGCACCTGTTCCACCTGAAACCAAAGCAACTGTGAAATTGAACCAAGATCTTCTAAGATAATGCCAACAATGCATTATTAGAAGAATATATGCTCCCCCTGAACCTGTGCCAGATGGTCTCTGTCAGACCCATATCAAACTCTTTTCATCTTGAGCCTGGCCCACTGTTTGTCTTCAAACCAACATATAAGCTACTGTATCCACATAAACCGGCGTATGTACGCGGATTCTCCTCATTAAACTTGCGTACAACCACTTTTCTTTGAAATAGACAAGTTTCAACAGCAAGATGATGCATCAACTACTCCAAGCTCTGTCTGAGGTATTCAAATGTCTCCCTGGGTAGTGGTTTGGTGAGTATATCAACAACCTATTCCTTGGAGGGAACATACTCCAATTTGACCTTTTGTTCAAGCACTTGATCTCAGAGAAAATGATATTTGATAGGTATGTGCTTGGTTTTTGAATGCATGACTGGATTTTTTGAAATGTTGATTGCACTTGTATTATCACTTAAAATGGAGATAGGTGGAGTACAAGTGATTTGAAAATCTTGCAAAATTTTCATCATCCAAAGGAGTTGTGTGCAGCAAGATGCAAAAGCCACATATTCCGCTTCGACTATAGATAAAGTAATTGAACTTTGTTTCTTGCTAAACCAAGATACTAATCTGGAACCCATAAAGAATGCACAACCACTAGTGCTTTTTCTGTCATCCACAATTCCTACCCAATCTGCCTCTGTATATGCATGAAGTGTGAGATCTGTATCTCTAGGATACCATAAGCCATAGTTTTGTGTTTCTTGAAGATATTTGAAAATTCTTTTAACCGCTTGAAGGTGTGATTCTTTAGGATTTGCCTGGAATCTTCCAACTATTCCAACTGCATGCATGATGTTTGGTCAGGTACCTGTCAGGTAGAGCAGACTACCAATCACGGATCTATAGGTTGGTTGATGTACTGCTGCTGAATCATCATTTGTGCTGAGGCTGCATCCTGTTACCATAGGGGTACATACTGGTTTCGAATCTTCCATGCCATATTTCTTCAAGATCTGCTTGAGGTACTTGGTTTGTTATAAAAAAATACCGTCTTTATTTTGTTGGACTTGTAAACCAAGAAAATATGTTAGCTCACCAAGTAAGGACATTTCGAATTCTTTCTGCATCACCAAAGCAAAGTTTTGACTCATGGCTTGTTCATTGCTACCAAAGATGATATCATCAACATACATGACAAGTATTAGCAATTTATCATTATCAATTTTTACATATATATTGTTATTTGCTGATCCTTTTGAAAAACCTTATTGATGGAGGTATTTGTCCAGATGATAATACAAAGCTCTTGGAGCCTATTTAAGACCATAGAGTGCCTTCTTAAGTCTGCATGCAAGTTTTGGATCATTTCCAAGGATGCATCCATCTGGTTGCTCAATATACACTTCTTCTTCCAAGTCTCCATTTAAAAAGGCAGATTTCACATCCATTTGAAATACTTTGAACTTCTAAAAGGTAGAAAGAGCAAGGAAAATTCTTATGGCTTCAAGTCTAGCAACCAGTGCAAAAGTTTCTTCAAAGTCTATACCTTCTTGTTGAGCATACCCTTTACAAACAAGTCTGGCCTTGTTTCTAATAACATCTCCATTTTCATTCAACTTATTTTTGAATATCCATTTTGTCCCTATGACATTCTTATTGTTTGGTCTAGGAACCAACTCCCAAGTGTTATTCTTTTCAATCTGCTCAAGTTCTTCATCCATGGCCTTGACCCAGCATTCATCTTTGCATGCTTCACTTACATTCTGTGGTTCAGTGGAGGAGAGCAATTCTACATAGCTTGAAGCTTCATAAATAGTTCTTCTTGTTTGTACACCTGCCTCTTTCTGCCCCAAAATTTGAGTTTCTGGATGATTCTTCTGAACATACATGGATGGAGTCTTTTCTTCAACCCTTATCTGTTCTTCTGGTGCCTCATAGGTTTCTTCTTCATCATAAGTTTGTTTTGATGTTGAAGGATAGTCCTCATCATTTTCAAAATCTTCGGATTTACCTGCCTAAGAATATTTCCTTCTTCATCAATCACTACATCAATACTTTCAACAATTTTTCCAAGTCTTTTATTGTAACACTTATATCCTTTGCTGTGGGAGAGTAACCAAGGAGAATGCCTTCATCTGCGCTAGGTTCAAACTTGCCAAGGTTTTCATCAGTCCTTTTGATATAACATTTGCTTCCAAAAATTTTGAAGTATTTTACCGTAGGAGTCTTACCATACCAAACTTCATGAGGAGTCTGAGTGTTGTTTACCCAGACATTTGTCTTATTGAGAATAGTAACGGCAGCAAATGCAACTTCACCCCAAAAGGTTGCGGGAGTTCTAGACTCATCAAGCATAGCACGAGCCATTTGTTGAACCATTCTGTTCATCCTTTCCACTACTCCATTTTGCTGAGGAGTCCTTGCAGTAGATAATTCCCTTCTTATTCCATGTTCTTCACAAAAATCGAAAAATTCATCCGAGGTAAATTCCCCTCCTCGATTAGACCTGAGGCATTTGATTCTGCGATCTGATTCATTTTCAACCAAGGATTTGAATGCTTTGAACTTTTTGAAAGCTTCATCTTTATGCTTTATAAGTCCTATCCAACACATCCTGGAAAAGTCATCAATGAACAATATGAAGTATTCTTCTCCTCGAGGTGACCTCTTCCTAGATAGACCACATACATCAGTATGGACAAGTTCAAGTGGCCTACTAGCTGATCCTTCCTTCCAGGGAAATTAGTTCTGGTTTGCTTTCCAAACTGACATGATTTGCATATTGTATTGTCTGGAATTCTGATGTCAGGGAGATCACGAACCGCCTGATATTTTCATGTTTTCCTTATCTGAGAGAAGCTTAGATGCCCCAATCTTCTGTGCCATAACTAGTGTTCATCATTCTTGCTTAGAAAGCATTGTTGTTGTCCTCCCTTGAGTATGTATAAGTTATTTGGAGTTCTTGTGCCTTTGATCACTGTTTTTCCCGTATCAAGCTCATGAACAATACATCCATTTGATCGAAATATTACCTCATTTCCTTAATCACACATTTGACTGACACTCAATAGATTATGCTTTAAGCCATCAACATACATAACATTTCCAGCTTTGACATTTTCTTTCAAAAGAACAGAACCTTTACCTTTTATGAGTGCAGGGGTGTCATTTCCAAATGAGACCTTCTTTTCCTTTTCTAAGGCACTATATGACTAAAGTTTTTCTTTATCACCTGTCATATGTTTTGAGCATCCACTATCGATGTACCACTAATTTTCCTGCCCTTTGACATATAAGGCTATACCAAATCTTTCTGGTTGCGGTTCTTTCTTTCTCCATGTTTTGGGACTCAATGAAGCTTGCTCCTTTTGAGTTATTTGCCAAAACCTACTCCTACATTCAGAATCTTCATGACCGAAGTTGTTACAAATAGAACATTCTATTTCATTTTCAAGAGCAGAAAAGTTATTGTAGGTCCTTTTCATGATCCCAGTCATAATCCTTTGTTTTTGAGCTTCTCTAGTCACGATGGTCTTGTAGGCAACAGATTGAGCAGCTTTGTGTCCAAAGTTATGACAAGAGAAACATTGGCCATTGAAGAAATTCCTGTGATTACCAAACCTACCGACCAAATGATTGCAGTTTCCATTGTCATCCATTCTTGAGGCAAATTGCGAATCATTTACCTGCGATTGGTTGTAGCTTCTGCTCATCCTTGAAGTATATTTCCCCCAATTTACTTGGTGATCTCTGTTCATTCTTGAAGTAAATTGTCCTTGATTTACCTGGTGATCCGCATTATGCCTTTGCTTGTCAACCTGTTCACTTCTCCTTGCTGCATCAAGATAACTTTTGGAGGTGGATGGATTCTATGCTTGAGATGCTTCTTCAGTATATCCAAGACCTGTCTTGATTAGAGGAGAATTCTGCACTTTGATAATCTCATCTAAAGTTTCAGATCCTTTAGCAAATCTAAGATTAAGAGCTTTTGTTTTCTCAATATATTTTCTAAGTCCCACAATTTCACATTCTAACTTTTCATTGTGTTTTTCCCTTTCAGCAAGCTGGAATGTCAGAGTATCTATAATCATATTCTTTTCTTCTAAAAAAAATTTAAGTTTATAAATTTCTTCATAAAGCCCTTCTTCATCTATAGCATCCAAGAAATCATCATCTTCAAAAGCCATCAAAAGTCTATAATCATTACATTGTTCATCTTCATCACTATTTGAAAATCCATCACTGTCTTCATGTGTATAATAGCTCTTCTTACTTACATTATGTTTTCTGTTCCATCTAACTGGTTCCTTACCTTTGTCAAGCTTATCTTTATGAGGACACTTGGCTGCATAGTGACTGACTCTTCCACAAGAAAAGCATTTAAAAGGTAGCTTACCTCTGAATCTTCCAGAACCCCATTGAAGGTTCTTGACAAAGTTTGATTCTTCCTCTCCTTCTGACATATGTCCTAACTCATTGTATTCTCCTTTTCCTGAGGCTTTGAATGCAGATTCTCTCATGTCTGATGGTCCCCCTTTTCTCATTTCGAAAGCAGTTAGGATTCCGTGCAGCTGTGACATGGTAATGCTCTGTATATTCTACTTTTCTTCTATGGTAGAAAATTTTGATTCAAACTTAGAAGACAAAGATCTTAGAAACTTTTCAACCAAAGTAACTTCTTTTATTTCTTCACCCAAGTTTTTCATACAATTAACAATCTCATCTATACGTAAAAAATAATTAGCCACACTTTCATCATTGTGCATTCTGAGATTTTCATATTGAATTCCGAGAGTTTGTAGTTTTGCACGTTTTACCTGATCGTCTCCTTCATAGCTCAGAACGATCTTGTCCCATATTTCTTTTGCGGTTTTGAGCTGCATAACCTTGACAAATTCTGATTGAGATAAACTCCCTAATAGAGTATTGACAGCCTTTGCATTTGTTTCATACTGCTTCTTACCAGCCGTATTTGTAGGAGTTGCTAATGGAAATGTGTATCCTGTTTCCACGATAACCCAAAATTCTGTACCAAGAGATTGAAGATAGAAGGTGATTCTTACCTTCCAATAGACGAAGTTGCTTCCATCAAAGATTGGTGGCCTGATAGATGCCTCCTTTTCGTAGTTGATCATGATGATAGATCTTCCTTCAAGCGATCAAGCTTCTTTTGAAGGACCTACTCTGATACCAATTGTTGGAAATAATACTGAGAGGGCGGGGTGAATCAGTATTATCAGGTCAATTATTTTTCATTTCACAATCAAATTTGCATACGCTACTTCAGTTAGTAAAAACCGCGTATGTACGCAACTGCAGTTAAGGAAACTAGCGTATAACCAACAGACTTGTAATTTAAATTATTCTTCAGATGTTGTTCATTAATCTGTGCATCAAACCATAAAAACAGTAACCAGGAGTAGTAAACCAGAACAGGCACTCACACATAAGAACACAAGATATAAGGTGGAAACCCAATGTGGGTGAAAACCACCTGTTGCAATTCGACTCTATCTTCTTTTAATCATAAAATTCTTTTTACAATGATTCTGTATTGGTGCAATCTTATACCAGTACCCAGGCTGATACCTGCAGAAGGCTACAACCTTCTCTCGTTCTCCAGCTTCTCCTGGAAGGGAGCTACAACCCCCTTAGCTCTTGTACTAGATGAGTTACTAGTATGCAGGTGCTGACCTACAGAAGGCTACAACCTTCTCTTTTCTTCCAGGGACCGCGTTTCATAAATTTTCAGACTGGATCCATGAATAACATCAATCAAACATCACGTATATCTGCATCAACCAATCTCCTTTGCACTAAACAAAACTGAATCAAATAGTCACTTCTCTGAATGTTGTACCCAAAAAACAGTAACAGTAACCAGACACCAATTATGAACCCAAAACACTACAGCAATAAACAGAAGTAGCTAAAACACATTTCAAGAGACATACGCTACTTCAATGTGTACAACCTACATGCATATGCTTCTAAATTAAGGCCAACTTGCGTATACACTATTTTGAATTACAGAACCAGTGTGTACGCGCCACTGCTTCTTTGAACCTGTGTACAGATCTATAAAAGATAATTTATCCTTTTCACTTATTCAGACATCAGTTATACCCAGATTATCATATTTATATATCAAGTCATGCGCCAAAATAACAGATCAAAATCACAAAAAGATACTACTATTGAAGCCTTAAGATCTTGACCCATCAATAGTACTTATCCTTCTTCTTGTGCTCAGGTTCCTCCTTGATTCTGATCCAACTATGCACCATAACCCAATGACCAGTATTCCAGATCTAGCTCTTCATAAGATATTCAATGCGTGAGTCAATGCATTCGCCTAATGATCTCCTTCCACTTTTATATTCTTAGGCCTTATATAATACCACGGTCCAAAACCACTTAGAACCAATACTTGGGACCCAATACCTGGGTTCAACACTTCGGATTCAATACCATGGTCCACAACCATAGGTCCAAATACCAAGGACTAAAAATTATTTTTCCCACATGTACATGCTTTTTCATGAATGAAAGTGTGTGTATCTGCATACACGCCATTTGATCAATGATTCCGCGTGTATACGTGGCTTGGTTAAGAGGAAACTGCGTATATCTCTTTTTCATTCATTCTGAGAGCCTGAATTGTGATCTTCCTTCTGAGTGAGTTTCCATCAAGGACAACACTTGTGTCATAGTGTCAAACCTATGTCATAATGCCAACACATGAAAATGGGGTTTGAAATTTCCACCTTTTTCATCTTCCTCAAAACCCTAAATGGACATCATAGTTGCATCCAACTCATCAAGCCCTTTCCAACGGTATGAAAATTTCTTCAATCTGACTCTTGGATCAAAATATATAGCCATTTAAATATTTACCTATTAACTTTTTCCAAGTCATATTGGCTTGCCACATGGAACTTATGAGGCCTCCACGTTGTGCCCATGTGGGAATACAAGTTAGTGCCCACATGGCATTTGTTGACCTATTCATGATGATCAATACTCATAGGATCCCATCCCATAGGTCTTATTACATAACTACTTGTATAACATGTATGAGGCACGTGGGCCCCTTTGTGCCATGTGTGTGCCACCTCACCCCAGGAATAAAATCTTGGGGATTTCCTTCATATTCCCTATTTGAAAACATTGGGGAAGAAACTTTGGGGTTACGTGGAATACCCACTCATCCATGATGCCACATCAATTCACTGGGTGTGTTTCGAATGATTTACGCGAGGTATGACCTCCACCATGGACCCTTGCTCCTACACATCATGCCACCTTCCCTCTCATCTATGCACTTGTGCTCCACCACATGCCACATCACCCAGGGATTAAAATATCAATGGTATTAACTGTGCCTCCTCTTGAAACTTTTGGGGTCCAGTGTCTAGGGTGTTGTCACAATTTCTATCATTGGGGTGACGTCACATCCTCCATGTGGCTCAACTCCAAGAGTGCCACATGTCACTCATCTATAAGCCACTTGGCCCCATAAAAACCAAAAAAAATATGAAACATGTCCTTCTTCCCAGATTACCACATCAATATAAGCCATGTCGCCTTCCATGCTTGACATCGGTCCACCGAACCCTCCACTCCTTGGTAGAATGTAATTTCATGTTATAAATAAAGTCAGGGTCCATCCAAGGGCAGGGAGCATGATTACTAATAAATATTGGAGATTCAATGAATGTTTCCCTTTCAACGGGCCCCACTCTGCCACATCCTCCTGAAATGAAATCCCAGGAATTTTTTACCCAACACCACAGGATACTACTGGGCAATAAATGCTGAGGTCATATGACATAGCAAACTCTACGACAATCAATGGTTCTGAACCCATATCACTTTTGCCTATGGTCATGGCACCTGACCATATGAGCATGTGAGGTTTAAGCCTAATTTCCTCTGGGCTTAGGGTTTCAACTCCTGTGTGTTTGGAAATTCAAGGATTTTATCAGAGTACCCTTTGCCAGGGGCCTCCAAAGCCATAACATATGTGCATATGTTTGCTGCTCTATAAAACTATCTCTTTTGAGCTTTAGATAGACTCGACCTAGCCTTCAATTGTTGAGTAAAAGGGGAACACGTAAGAATATGTGCATCTCTCTCTCTCTCTCTCTCTATATATATATATATATATATCTATATATCTATATATCTATATATATATATATATATATATATATATATATATATATATATATATATATATATATATATATATATACACACACACACACACACACATGAGAATAGGGCTATCCCTTTTGAGCTTGCAAATTTCAAAATAAGGCCTAATGACCAAACCACTTTAATTTAGGAATTCAATTTCCTTTTAACAAAGATTGTTTTTCTTTCCATGTACAAGTATTTAGACTAATCTGCAGTTTTAGAATAAACACAAGAATAAACTCATTGTGTAGGAAAATAATCAGGGAATCAACCTCCCTTTTCTACACAAGAAAGTAGGCTTTCCACACTTAGAATTGGAGCCATTTACCAACCATTAAACCCATAATGTACTCCAAAAACAATAAATAGAAGACTTTAGGCATTTAACTCATAGATATATAACATAAAGTCATAAAAAGAACCATAAACATACAATAATTCATTCAATAAGTTCATGCACCACTATTACACATCAAAGCAACATAATTCAAAACTACATATCAATTTCCACATAGAAATTATTTCATTCCACAACTCTCAACTAAATACATGCATTTACATTAAATTCAATGGCCAAATTGAATGTGAGACTTCTATTTTCCACCCAACCTTAGACTCACTGCAGCCAAAATCACTTGCAACAATCACCCTCGAGCCAAATCCACAATCTAAGGGAAATTTCCTCTTAAGTTTCAGTAGGAGGTCATGTTCAACTCAAGAAAGAAAGGGATTACTTATAAAACTAGGTGGTTTATCAACTCTTTAGAAAGCACCCTAAGTGGTTACATAGACAATTCTTGGAAAGTACTCATAGATGGTTTCCTCATAATTTCTTGAGCTCCTCCAAGCTACAATTTAGCTTCCTAGGGAATTACTTTCCCTTCACTTTCCAGGTCTTTTCAACGGTTCTCATGTGCTTCTGAACAGGAAAATAGAACCCCAACATTACTTTGAAGATGTCTTTTTATAATTTCCCAAGGGTGCCTCTTCATGTTCCTCTTGGGATCTTCCTCGTCTTCTTCTTATTATTTGTACCATAAAATTAATTAAAGATGCAAGTAACCACACCTGGGTTTCTTTTCCTCTTCCTCCTTAGATCATGGATCTATGGTCCCTCTCGTTAGGAAATTAAATAAAAATAAACTCATTGACAGTTTGTGAGTACCATTACATTACAAAAATCAGGGGAAAACATGCCAGGGGTGTCAAAAAACCCACCCCCTTAAAGGGAACATTGTCCTTTGTATTCTTATCAACAAATAGAAAAACAAAACTAGGATTTATACCCAGGTCTTAGATCCACTTATTCAACAAACTCAAAAGGATATGCTGCCCGCATCTGCTCAACCATTTCACAATGACCCTTTTTTGTAGTCTTTTGGTGCTTCTGATGCACCCAATTCAACTTGGATTTGTTCCTTTCTTGTGGAGTGCTACCTACCTCCAATATGCAATGCTGCTATCCTTGCGCTCCTTTCTCCTTCAACAAACAATTCCTAGCCCATTTCTTCTCTAAACACCTTCAATGTGCTTCTGATTCCAATTAGCCATGATCATGACCCTTTAAAAACCAATATTATTTTATGGCATCCCCTTCTTTTCTTCCTAGTGCCTCAAGAGATATGATCCCCCTTATTCACTCGCCTTCCAAGTTCAGGCATCCCCTTCTATACTTCTCAGTCCATCGAGTGATCCATTCCTTTAAAAGGCTTCCTTGCACGGAAGGATCTCATAACCAAGGAATGCCCCTACCTCAATACTTTCATATTGGTCATGCCATACTTCATGGAAATATGCAGACACCATTGAGTGCTACTGTCCCACAATGGTTCTACTCTTGAATCTTCAATTAGTGTGCTGTTGAGCACTTTGATATCTTCAAGCTGCTTCTATTCACCTTGAAGTCAAGTCCATCCACCCAACCCAGGAAATTTCATGCTTTCTTATATCATAACACATAAATCTCCATGAGTTTCATCTTAAGGAAATTGCAATTGTTTAAATCATACCTCATTAACAACTTATTAATGAGGTGAAACCTGCAATTTCCTTTTGCTTCCAATCACAACAAGTCAAATTAGTTCATAAACCAATTATCATAAGTCAAAATATTAATTCATGTTCATAGTTTGGACATTAATAAAAATCAATGAAATATTGATGATTATCTTTGGATTGCTCTTTTCTTTACACACACCGTGTTGGTCATAAAACTCGACAAGCACCCTGTGGATTTCTTTCCTCTTGTACACACACTCGATCCATTTCCCAACTTTGGAAAACATTTAGTGCCTTCTCTTCTCTTCAACTTACCACACACTGGATCGTTTTCTCCACTCTAAAAAATACCCAATGGTTGATATATATACATATACATATACATATACATATACATATACATATACATATACATATACGTATACATATACATATACATATACATACATATATATATATATATATATATATATATATATATATATATATATATATATATATATATATATATATATATATACATTCCCATTCTCTACCTTATGAATATGGGCACTGCCAATCTTGGTAGTCTTATGTCAACAAGAATATAGGTGTATCCCACAACTTCATAGGGCCAACATCCTCCAATCACGGGTGGTCTACCTGTCCTAAAATTGACCCAAATAGTCCCATACATGTCTGTCTAGTCACACGGGCCCAAATTATCCCATACCTTCCTGTCATACCACATTACACATCACATGCACGTATACTTAGAATACAACACAATGAATACACATGGTACAAAATAACACATACATCATACACATGGCACAATACACCATGTACACAACAATATTGAAAATCCAGATACCATGCTATCTCTATCCACAAGCACGAGGAAAAACCACTTCTAGTGTCATTCCCACACTTGACTGCCTGAATCCACAACCCAAATCTCGGGTCTGTGTTTTTTTCAATTATCAATGCTTGTCCCAACATGCCACAACTCATAGTACTTTTGTTCTGCTCATATATCCTTTAGAATTCACTGATTATAATATAAACATGGGAATAATTATGGGGATTATAATCACATGATATCAAAATCATAAAACAACTAGGGCTATCTCTTGCCCAATTGATTCCTCACACAATCGAGAATATTTTCATGCCATCCATACCATCATTCTCCACAAGAATTATCCTTGAAAAAACCCATCAGTTAGAATGGAATATATACATACATACATACATATATATATATATGCATGAACATACTATATATTTACATATGTATACAAAGTCAAGGTCAAGAGAACCTCTTGCATGCCATTTCCCTGACTGTCATATCGAATTCCATTACCCCCATGGACCAAACCACCCCATAGGCTGTCATAGTGATGTCTACTCAATTATGGACACACACACACACACACACACACGCACGCATGCACGCACACACACACACACACTCACATTTTCATATTTTCCCATCTTGATTCCAACACTAGCAAAATTTCACTAATATTTCTTGATGTTGTTATTTACTCAGGAGATTTCTAGCTTGTACACAATTTCATTCAAGCTTGCTATCATGTTTTAGGGGCGAAGCTCCCACATACACCAACGATTCCTCTTCCCGATCCATTTCCCAATTGAAGTTCCTTATTACCTGGGAATTGGTCCATGTATTTCCATTTATGCTAAGCATACACTGCCCCCTTTTATTTATGCATGGGTCTACTCTGTCGCATAGCCTTGTTAGGTTGCACACAATCCCTTTTTATTACAGGGAGTTTATTAGTTGTGGAAAGCACTCTTGGAGTGGTTTATAAACCCAACAACAAGCACCTTGCAGTAACTCCAAACATATATTTTCATTATAGATGGTTTATTAGCTAACAAAAGCACTATGAGAGTGGTTTATAAGCCCAACAACAAGCACCTTGGGTGGTTTATCAGCCTGCTCAGCAAGCACCCTGTGGAAATTCCACACAATATTTTTATCACAGGTGGTTTATTATTTGTGACAAGCACTTTAAGAGTGGTTTTTCAACCAAACAACAAGAAACTTGGGTGGTTTATCAGCCTCCTTAAAAAGCACCTCGTGGTAGCTCCACAAAATATTTTTATCATAGGTGGTTTATCAACTAAGACAAGCACTCTAAGAGTGGTTTATAAACCCGATAACAAGGTGGTTTATCAACATGTTAAGCACAACAAAATTTTCACAGTAATGGGTGGTTTGTTAGCTGTGTCAAGCACTCTATCAGTGGTTTATTAACCCTCAACAAGAAACCTGGGTGGTTTATCAACCCTATTTCATAAAGAACCCTTTTTCATGTGGTTTCTTAGCCCTAGCTAACACCCTGTGGAAATCCCACACAATATTTTTATCATGGGTGGTTTATCAGTTGTGACAAGCACTCTAAGAGTGGTTTATCAGCCCACAACAAGCACCTTGGGTGGTTTATCAACCTCCCCAAAAAATAATTTATTCACACATCTCATATTTAGGTTAGTCACATGTTCCAAGAATCCAGAAAAGCGAGTTAGCATGTCTATAAGTTTTTGAAATCAACCTTCTACCAAGACTAGCATTATCAAATTAAAATTAGTCGTTTACCAAAACTAGTAGCCATGAAATTGTTTAAAATCAACTCATAATTATCAACCATAGTGCTACAACTAGCACCCACTTACAAAAGCGAGCCATAAATATATAACCATAAGCTATGGTGCTACAACCAACACCCATCGGCAAAAATAAACAATTGTAAAAACTCATTATTCTCAAATAGAGTTATAAGTCCTTTATATCCATGGTCTAACATAAGCAAATATTGGGCATGGATGCCCCTATCTCATGTTGAGATAATAGCGATTACATAATTCAGCTAGCCATTCCCATATGCTACACACCATTCCTTAAACTAGGAAGGTATTAATCACTGATCACAAGCATACATAAAGGAAAATATTACTAACCAAAACCAACATATAGAAATAGTCAATCCTCCACCGAGATTCTTGCCACATAACATTTAGAGGATGGGTTTCTCACATCCCAATTTGTGTGTGTGTGTGTGTGTCTATATATATATATAGAAACAAACCATGTTATGCAATATAAGCAACACATGGATTTCCCCAAACCCTCATATCATACAAGAGTTCACTTGCTCATCCATACCAAGTGTATAAGAACACACCACTTAAAAAAGCATGAACAAAAATAATGTAGATAGTTCTACAAAAACTAAAGAAATAACAAGCATCCAAGGTAACAACATTAGACCGCCCAAACCCTCAATATGCCTAATAACAAACACATGCAATACCATTTTAATTTTTAATAAAATCAATCATACCATAACATCATTGCAACCATCATATGAATCAAATTTAAAATATGTGAGTAGCATGCAATCATATCCACATTCAACTACAACATTCAAAGCTAGAGCTCCACTCATCTCGAAATATCCAATCATTCGACCTACTGCTCTTTTAATTTTGTAACAGGGAACCAATTTATTCCCAAGCTCTAGAGTTAAACCCTTGCTCTTCATTTCATCTATTATAGAGCCCATCCAATCCAAATTTTGAATTTTGAAGCCCTAAAACCACTTTGTAACACACCCCCTTACCACCCATCGTCCTACTAGGGTAGAAAGAAGGAAGTTACTATGTTGACCTGATCTCCAAGGTACAATTATGGAAATGGGGTTTGAAATTTCCACCTTCTCAACTTCCTCAAAACCCTAAATGGACATCACCGTTGATCTTGTCTCATCGATACCTTTCCAACAATATGAAATTTGCTTCAATCCAACTCCTAGATCAAAAGATATAGCCAATTAAAAATTAGCCTAATAGCTTTTGTTAAGTCATAGTGGCCTACCACATGGCACCTATGTGGCCTCCACGTGGGAATCCAAGTTTGTTCCCACATGGAAGCTGTAGATCCTTTCATGATTGTCAACACTCATGGGATCCCATCCTGCAGGTCTTATTACATAACTATTCGTATAACAGGTATGAGGTACATGGGCCCCTCTTTTCCACCTCACCTCAGGAATAAAATTCCAGGGATTTCCTTCATAGTTCCCAATTAGAAATGCCAAGGAAGGACTTTGGGGTTGTATGGAATCTCCACTCAACCATGTCACCACATCAATTCTATAGGTACATTTTGAACAAATTGCACGACGTTTGAGCTCCACCGTGGACCCCTCCTCCTACACATCTCACCACCTGCCCTCTCGTTTGCGCACCTAGGCTCCACCACATGCCACACCACCTTGGGATTAAAATTAAAATGGTATCAAATATGCCTCATCTCAAAATTTCTAGGGTCCAAGGTCGGGGGTGATGTCATGATTTATATCGATGGGGTGACGTCACACCCTCCAAGTGGCTACACTCAGGGAGTGCCATGTGTCATTCATCTACTTTCCACTTGGCCCCATAAAAAACCCAAAACCATACGACATGTGTCTTGCCTCCTATATCACAACATCACTCTAAGCACATCACCTGCCATGTTAGCCGTGGGTCCCACTAGTGAACCCTCTACTCCTTCACAGAATGCAAGTTCACATTATAAAGAAAATCAGGGTCCATCCAACAATGGAGAGTGTGCTTACCAATCAACAATGGAGATTCAATGGAGGTTTCCCTTTCAACAGGACCCACTGTGCCACATCCTACTGGAAGTAAAATCCTAAGACTTTTGTAACCAACATCATGGGATTCCATAGAGGAAAAAATTCCAGGGTCATTCAATGGTGCAAACTATACGACAATAAATGGTTTTTAACCCATATCATTTTCACCTATGGTTATGGCACTTAAACACATGAGCATGCGAGGTTCAAGCCTAATTTCCTTTAGGCTTAGGGTTTCAACTTCTGCGTGTTTGACAATTCAAGGATTTTATCAGAGTACATACAAAGCCTTTTCTTGAGGCTTGCAAAGCCATAACATATGTGAGTATGTTTGTGGCTCTATCAAGATATCTCTTTTGAGCTTTAGATAGACTTGACCCGGCCTTCAATCACTGAGTAAAAGGGTTTAAAATTGAGCGTTTGCACATGCACACACATATATGTATGTATGTATGTATGCCTTGCACTATCCCTCCCGATATTTTACACTACCTCGACCCTTCTCAACCTTTGCTGCAATATATATATATATATCTATATATATATATATATATATATATATATATATATATATATATATATATATATATATATATATATATATATATATATATATATATATATATATATATATAGATATGAGAAGACGGCTATCCCTCTTGAGCTTGCAGATTTAAAAATAAGAATGGATGGCCAAACCAATTTAATTTAGGCATTCAATTTCCTTTTAACATAGATTGTTCTTCTTTCTATGCACATGTATTTATACTAATTTGTAGTTTCATAATAGACACAAGAATAAACCCATTCCTTAGGAAAATAACCAGGGAATCAACCTCTCATTTCTACAAAATAAAGAGGGCTTTCCAGACTGTGATTTGGAGCCATTTACTAGACATTAAACCCAGAATGTAATCCATAAACAATAAATAGAAGAATTCATGCATTTAACTCATAGATATATAAAATAAATTCATAAAAATCACCACAAACATTCAAGAATTTCATTGAATAAGTTCATGCACCAATGTTACACAATAAAGCAACATCATTCAAAACTACATATCAATTCCCATAGAGAAATTCTTTCATTCCACAAATCTCCGCTAAATACATGCAATTACATTAAATAAAATGGCCAAACTAAAGGTGGGAATTCTATTTTCCACCCAAAATTAGACTCACTATAGCCAAAATCACTTGCATTAGTCATCCTCGAGCCATATCCACAATCTAAAGGGAATTTGTTCGAGTTTCAACAAGAGGTCACACTTAGCTCAAGGAGGACATGGTTTACTTATTAAATTGAGTGGTTTATAAGCTCTTTAGAAAGAACCTTGAGTGCTTTATCAACCAATTCGTGGCAAGCACTCATACCCAATTTCCTCAATATTTCTTGAGCTCATCCAAGCTACAATTTAGCTTCCCATGGAATTACATTCCATCCATTTTTTGGGTCTTTTCAACACTTCTCATGTGCTTCCCAAAAGGAAAATTTAACCCCAACATTGTTGTGTAAATGTCTTATTATAATTTATCAAGGGTACCTCTTCATGTTCCTCTTGAGCTCTTCCTCTTATTTTTCTTATTATTTGCACCATAAAAGTAATGAAAGGTGCCAACTAACCCCATCCAGTTTTCTTTTCCTCTTCCTCAGATCAGGATTTGTGGTCTCTCTCTCCAAGAGTGTACATAAAAATATACTCACTGAATTTTTTTGAGTATAATTACATTACAAAAATTGGAGGGAAAGCATACCAAGGGTGTCACAACCAAGGGAAAAGGTACCACCTAATAGGGTACAACTCAACAGGAAATTTCCCTTTGTATAATGGGAAAAATTCCCATCTCACACCTCCTATTACGTGAAAATCCAACCAACAAGGCACTTCCCTATAAGGGCATGACGCAATGTTAACCTTCATGCCTAATAAATGGAACTTTCTCATCCCACTCCATCTATTATATGCCACTACAACCAACAAGTCACTCCTTTATGAGGGCGCAACACAATGTAAACTCGTGTGCCAAATGACGAGTATTTCCTGTTACTTGCTCTACGTAACTTAGCAAATTTCCGAAGGAATTATCCCTATTTCCGTGGAAAACAACCTAACCCTTGAGCTAAGTGGTTCTAAGGCATGGATATTTCATCTTCATTATACATAACAACCACAGACTTCCACTATTCTATACATAAAAATCACTTATATTCTAATGCACACTAACAATAAAAGTTAGACACAACGACAATCAGATGAAATCATTAATTCAAAAGTACATATTAAGTGGTCAGGCATTCAAGAGCTTATCAACAGTCACAAGGACCTGCAATCCCTCCCAAACCAAGAGATCAATCACACATAAATATCTTCACAGGCAATCAGGAATAACACAATCCCTCCATAAGCGATACTAATGAATTTATTGTTATAACCCATAGCAATAACTTTCAATCATTCATAACACAACATAATACAAGTAGATACACTTACTATTTCTGGGAAAACTAGTGTCTTGTCGAATGACTAGCCCTGTAGGTTTGTCAGCTACCCTAGAAACAACAGTTTAAAGCAATTCAACGATTTCTTCTATGTGCAACAGATAAGAGAAAGATAATGGAACCAACCTAGAACTTCCGCTTAATCCCTTGCTTGATCTCTCTCCCCTTTGACAGAGCTTGCAACTCCTCTCTGTACTTAACCCACCTGGAGAGTACCTGCACAAGTACAGTAATAAAGAACTGTCAAAGCATCGTGATCTATTACAACATAAACATTACAAAATCAGATATATAATGAACAAATGATAGCATTCAAAAATGATAACATTCACAATTGCACAATCATATGGAAGAAAACTTGAACAAATTTATTAATAGAAGGGAGAATTACAACCCAGTTTTCTGATCCAACATCTTCCTCCCAACATTAATCCCTCTTCACCTCATGAAATAGCAAGATCACTCCAACAATACAATACTCTTTCCTCAATTACAAACTATCAGCACTTCCTAGCATTCACCATATTCCAGCCTCTAGATATCTTAGATGAGGGATCCATTTATAGATGTGTGCAAGGGTGTGAGTCATCCATGGGGTTTCATTAGTGTCATTCCACTTGTTACAATTGGTTCCACTTAGAGATTTCTTAGATCCCTTATTCATCCTTAGGCGAATTCAGACAGGCAAGTGGCACATGAGAAGTTTCTAGAAGATTCTAGAGCAACCACCTAGAAAACTATCTCGGAAATTTGTCAATCCTAACCCATCGCATCCTATAGAAGGCCTAAACAGTATGCATCGCACCCTAGTAGTGTACCACTTAGTATGCATCGCACTTTGCCAGTGGAGCAGTCAGTATGGTTCAGTTTAGGCAATTTCTGGATGGTTTCTCAGTTGGAACTTTTGGGGAATGATGTAATTAGATGACTAAGCTCTTTTAGGTTATGAAAAAACTCTTTTAGGGGTTGATGAGCCCTAGTTTATTGACATATAATTTTTGGGTTGACGTGCCCAAATATGTCTATAACAGTTGCCCCTTAAAGCATGAAGTCGTAAATATTGATGTTGGGTGAAATGCTTTATCATAAGGATCTGAAGTTTCGAACTAGAAGGTGACCTGCATAAGTTACAATACAATGTATCATCATAATATAATTTCATGATCTAGTTGACAGAGGCATTCCCATGCTTAGATTTATAAATTCATTTCATGTACATAGATCAGATAGTCATCTGTAGATGCAGACTGGTGATTCTTGAGATGTAGAGTCATCATCCATGGTTCGAATGACCATCTGTGCAGTGCCTTTGTACATTTGATGCTTTTATATCCATGAATATATCGCAGCCCAGATGGATGAAACTAGATCCGGGGTCTTCAAACTTGTTCAATCTTCACTCGATGTACAAGTCAATCCATGTGAAGAGATGTTCTGGAGTCGAACATGGAAAGACATCACCTGATTACCAGCCAATAATGTGAGCTGTTAACAGACGCGAGAGGAATCACTGATAATGATAATGACCCTCAAGGTACTACAGTACAATTCACGTGGTGTGAATATATGATCCGATGTCGAACACCACGCAAAATCTTTTGGTCGAAGGCCATTGATGTCAACCTATCATTGGAAGTGAGAAACTTGCCATTGATGTATGCAAGTTTCAAAGCACTGAAAGGGTTGTTTCTAAGTCAACTTCTTGGATAATGAGTTGATGTCGACAAGAAGTGACTCATCGTAGGAGGGCCTTGATGTATCCCACGTCTACGACACGAAATGAAGCAAATGAGTTCTAGAGGTGAAAATGGACTGACGACACAAGGTTCAGGAATGGCGGTCATGAAAAAATGAAGGCTGGAGGTATTGCAGTGGATGACACATTAACTGGATTGTGGTTTCTCAACTGAATGACTTCTCTTGAACATGTTGGCGGCACTGAGATGGATTGGTAGCGTTAATCCCAAAAGATGGATGGTGTGAAAGACCAATGGTGAGATGACCAGTGAATGGAATAACCCAACCCGACTCAATAATGGTGATGGAGTGAAAGTGTCATGTTCAAGAACGACCTGCTACCATAAATTCTCCAAGTTTTTTTTCCCTTTTTCCCCAGTCATTTCTGACCAGTACCTCTTTATTTTTGTCAAGATTGAGGAGGATAACATATGCTTGTTCTATAATTTTCCCTTCGGGCAAACCTATCGCTATGTTTTAACGAGTCTAGCGATAGTGAAACTCGGTCTCGTCTAGAATGGACAAGTTTGTCGCTATTGTTTTAATGAGTTTAACGACAAGGATAACTTGGTCCTTTTCATGTTTAGAGAGTTTGAAAAGGGATGAAAAGAAAACTCCAATTTTTTTTTTCGTAAAATAATCCTCTAGGTCCAAAAAAGGATAAAATAATACAAAAGGGATGTCTTTTCTAATCACTTTAACGAGTTGAAAAAGAGAAGCGCTCTACCTTTTCGTAAGATAATCCCTCTGGTCCGAAAAAGTATAAAATCATACAAGATGGATGACATTTCCAATCACTTTAACAAGCTGGAAAGGTCGGCGCTCGACAATCTTTTCATATTTAACGAGTCTGAAAAGGGTTTAAAGGAGACTCAATTTTGAGGAACGAGTGGTGTCTAGGGTAGCAACTGGTTCCGGTGAATTTGGAACTTCTCAAAACATCGTGAATTTTGTGAAGAGGCTAGCTAATAATACCACTCATTGCAACTGTTCCTCAAAAAGGGTAAAACAACCAAGTGAGAGCGTATGATCGGCCAAAGGGATAGTGGTGATGGGAGGTACACAACCAAGGCTCAAAAGGCTGATAGAATGGCAAGCACAAAGGTTATGTAGCTGAAGGTGGGTTCATTTTTAGACAAGCTTGAACCATGGTGGAACTATCCTTGGATTTAGTTTCATTTTTACACAAACTCAAAATGAAAAAACTATGCTTGGAAATAAAATTAAAAAAATGTGTTCATTTTTAGACAAGCTTGAACCATGGGAAACTATGCTTGGATTCGGTTTCATTTTTACACAAGCTCGAAATGAAAAACTATGCTTGAGAAAAGGGTTTGTATGCCCCTAGCATGATGAAAGGGAGAGTCTCTTGTAACCAGATGGAAATCACTATGGTGAGGTAGGACCATTTCGTCCAGAATAGACAAAACACCGGCTTCATCTAGAATAGACAAAACACCTCTTTGGCTTCATCTAGAATAGACAAAGGTGAATGGTGTGTCAGACCAATCACATAACCTACAGGGAAACTTATCTTTACAACTAGGTGCATGCCCCCCAAGCTTCATTACATTCACCAGACTACTCCTGGCTATCAGGTGGATGGAATGAAGGTTCAAGTGATACCGTTGATGTAAAAGGACCATTTAGGGATGATGATTGACTTGGAGCTATGTTTGGAATGGGTAATGAAAGCTGGTCAATGGTGACAATCTTTCCTTTATGCGGGAAATACATCACTTGGAAGAGTGTTGAAACAATAGCTTCCATGTTATAAACGTAGTCACGCCCAAGAAGTAGATTGTAATCTAGCGGTATTGGGACTATCATCATGCTCAGATGAATAATTTTCCCTCCGAAAGTGATTGGTAACTTAGGAAGGATCCCTAACAGTCGACTGGTTCCTTTGTTAAAGCCTAACAGATTCTGTGTAACAGGCATAAGCGGTGGCAAACCAAGCGCTTTCCAAGCAGTTAAGGAAAGGATACTCACTGATGCACCTTCATCTATAATAGTGCCAG
Source organism: Pinus tabuliformis (assembly GCA_031772625.1). Lineage (NCBI taxonomy): Eukaryota > Viridiplantae > Streptophyta > Pinopsida > Pinales > Pinaceae > Pinus > Pinus tabuliformis. Next base: position 820,513,849 of record CM062804.1, on the reverse strand, counting down.
ACACGATCATTTTACAAACTTGTACTATGATCTGGAAAGGTACATAAGAAGGAAGGCAGGATCTTGCCAGTCAATTCTAATCAAAGGAAGTGACTAGACTACTTGGAGGGGGTACCGAAGGACCGAGAGAATTAACCCCTTGAGTTATAAGAATTGGAGGATTTTCCTCCTGTCCAGATGGAACAGGCGGATTGCCCCCAATTTCATTAGAATCCGAAGTAACAAAAAGAATTTGAACGGTATCATTTCCACTCTCTTCGGGAAAGGTGTGATTCGCTGAAAGTGAAATTGGGTCAACTGTTACCTCGACCTGTTGACTTTGGTTAGGTATAGACTCATAAGATTCACTTTCAGAGAGAGTGGTTTCGACTGATGGTTGATTTAAGTCAGTCGGTTCTTCAACTAGTAAAGGACTTAGGGAGCGTTTCTTGTAACCAGGTGGGAGTCGCTGCGGTGAAGCAGGATGGTTATCCAACACTCTTTTGGCTTCATCCAAAAAGGGACAAAGGTGAAGGGAATGTTTACCTTCACATAACTTACATGGAAACTTAACCTTTCTCCTCTGTCCATGAACTTTACTATCACTAGTTGAAGGTGTGTTACCAATGTGATCTCCAGAAGTTGATGACATGGGATGGTGTGAACGGGGACACCATTCTTTCAAAATCCGAGGAAATCAAGGACAATCTCGATGAAAATGGTGTCTCGCACAAATTATGCATGGAAATTTGGGTTTGGGAAGTTTAATGGACAGATTTTCATCAGATGATGCCTTCAAAGCAATGGTTTCTTAGTTGCCCCCTTGCTAAATTGGCTTCTTCTTCTTCTCATTTCCTTTCTTCTTCTTCTCAGCCACCTGGTTACTAGTATCACTACTTTCACCAAGCGAAGAGGAAGAAAGGGAGGGAGAAACAAACGAGGAAGAAGGCAAAGGGTCAACTTCAGTATCAACTGGAGGTTTATTTGATTGCGGAGAAATTACGGCATTTTGAACCACAGAGGTTGAGAACAACCATACTAGTAGGCCAATGGTAAGTCCTGGAAGGGACAATGTAGCCATATAAGGAGCACCAATATTTCCCCAAGAAGGAAAAGGACTAGGATTCCCCTCAAAAGGGATTCCTTGATCAGTGGACTGCGGATTTGTCGCCATATGTCTCAACCTAAGATAAACTAAGGAATAGGGATTTTATTTGCAGTTAATTAATTTTAATGACGCTTTGACACAACTTTGCTTTTTCAGTTTTTAATAGTGGAGAAAAAGCTAAAGATGACTCTAGTCTCCTTCGATTTTTAATGAGCCTGAAAGGACAAGTGTTGAGATGGACCTTTTCTTTTAAAGAGTCGAAAAGGAACAAAAGTGACTACTTTGGAAAATCTAGACAGAGGGATTACCAAATCAATCGCAAAACTGCAATATACACCTTGGTGATAAATTAAAGAGAAATGACCAAGGACTTATGTACGGCAGTCAATCTTCCTGAATGTTGTGTTCAGTGCATTGCGATCAATAAGGCGACATACTCAACTTCCTATGGATAAAGGATATAAAAAGCCTATTGTGGTCTTCCAATATATACATGACGGTACAGGGAACACAAGTTTGTGCTATCACTTGTCGTATCAAGGAGGAGGAATCACCAAACCTTCAATGAAAACGATAGTTACTAATTTTAATGATGCCGGAATACATCTCTAGCATAGACCTCTAGATATGTTGCGTTAAGTTCCAAAGCATTGTTAGGTTCATTAAAATTTATTTTAAAGTTGATCTTGTTTAAAGTTTGCCTTTCAATGGTTCACTGCGTGATGATGATTTGAAATTCCTAAAATGCAATCTACAATGAAAATCCTAGCTACTAGGGAAAGAAGATTACAATTCTTTCAAACAAAGAGCAAAGAGCACACACTAGTGCATTATCCTAAATCATATTTTCACACACAAACTAAAAAATGCTAAATGCAAATGCATGTATTTTTTTCATTCTCCTTAATGTGAAAAATTCCAAAAAGGAAAACTAAATGCAGCAAAGATCTGAAATACTTCACTCAAAGCGACATTTTCGACAATTTCTTCTTCAAAATAGAAAGGAAGACTCCACGAAACTTTTCAATTTTGAATTAAAAAAAAATGCTTTCAACAATTCGAATATAAATAAATTAAATCAAATACATGAAGAAGAGTTCAATCGGTTATCAAGGGAAGGAAGAATTCATGACACTTCTCTTTTCGACACAAAACGACAATTACGATACTTTTTGCATCAAAGCGACAAATCGATTTAAACAAATTTTCGACAAAGGATTGTAAATGATGAAAAAATACACAAAAAAATTAACTAATCCTAATCTAATGGAGGCTGATCTATGTGATGTAAGTAAGTTTCAGTAAAGAGGCACTGTTCATTTGCAACAAAACAACTAAACAAAACTGAAAACAAGGTAAAAAACCCTCAATTTCTAGAATGGAAAAAGAGTTCACTCAGTCATCGCACCTGGGTTTCACAGAAACAAAGATGCATCACACTTAGTACACTCGGGAGGTGCGATGCATACTGGGTTACAGTGATAGATAGTGCGATGGTCTAGGGAGCGCAACTGAAATGGGTTTTGGCTCAGATGTGCAACTGTTTTCAATGAGTTAAGCTGAGCTTTGATGAACAGTAAAGAGAAAAGTATGAAGGAATGTATTGAGAGGTTACTGAGCTACCAAAAGGGCATCTAGATGTGCTTGCAAGTCAAATTTTTAATTCATAAACTAAACCAAAGATTGACTGAAGCAACATTCATCTACTATGTAATTACAGAGCAAGAGAAGTTTGAAGGCTACCTGGCTGACTTCAAGCTCTGTCTATAGTTTATAAAACAAACAATAACAATAAACAAACATCTGTTTGCTCCCCAGCGGAGTCACCAATTTGTTTATGGGAAAACTAGTGTCTTGTTGAACGACTAGCCCTCTAGGTTTGGCAGCTACCCTAGAAACAACAGTTTAAAGCAATTCAACGATTTCTTCTATGTGTAACAGATAAGAGAAAGATAATGGAACCAACTTGGAACTTCCGCTTAATCCCTTGCTTGATCTCTCTCCCCTTTGAAAGAGCTTGCAACTCCTCTCCGTACTTAACCCACTTGGAGAGTACCTGCAAAAGTACAGTAATAAAGAACCGTCAAAGCATCGTGATCTATTACAACATAAACATTACATAATTAGATATATAATGAACAAATGATAACATTCACAATTGCACAATCATATGGAAGAAAACATGAAGAAATTTATTAATAGAAGGGAGAATTACAACCCAGTTGTCTGATCTAGCATCATCCTCCCAACATCAATCCCTCTTCACCTCATGAAATAGCAAGATCACTCCAACAATACAATACTCTTTCCTCAATTACAAACTATCAACACTTCCTTGCAATTCACCATATTCCAGCCTCTAGATCTCTTAGATGAGGGATCCATTTATAGATGTGTGCAAGGGTGTGAGTCATCCATGGGGTTTCATTAGTGTCATTCCACTTGTTACAATTGGTTCCACTTGGAGATATCTTAGATCCCTTATTCATCCTTGGGCGAATTCAGAGAAGCAAGTGGCACACGAGAAGTTTCTAGAAGATTCCATGAGCAACCACTTAGCAAACTGTCTCAGACATTTGTCCATCCTCGCTCATCGCACCCTATATAAGGCATAAAAAGTATGCGTTGCACCCTGGAAGTGTGCCACTCAGTATGCATCGCACTTTGCCAGTGGAGTAGTTAGTATGGTTCAGTTTAGGCAATTTCTGGATGGTTTCTCAGATGGAACTTTTGGGGAATGATGTAATTAGATGACTAAGCTCTTTTAGGTTATGAAACAACTGTTTTAGGGGTTGATGAGCCCTAGTTTATCGACATATAAGTTTGGGGTTGATGTGCCCAAATATGTCGATAACACTTACCTGTATAACTTAATGTCTACAAATTGAGGAAGGGACTTCAACTCTCCTCCCAATCATAGGCCAATTGCACTGAAGTATTTCTTGCAACTGACTGCCTCCAATTCAGATTCATAATCAAAGAAGGTACTTTCTTAGGAGTTCTAAACCATTCAACAAATGGTCAGAGATAAATTCCCTTTTCTCCAAATATTTAGCAACAAACCCAAACTATAACACCACATGAACTCTCAGATTAATAAAAAGAACAACCACAAAGGTTCAACCAAGGCACAAAGTGTCTCAATTCAATTCTAGGATAAGGATTGTATCATGGGAGGTTTATTAGCTAGATTATCATTCACATGAGTGAAGAGTACACTTCCAAGAGGTTTATCAACATATTAAGCAGGTTCCTGAGTGGTTTATAAGCCCTGAGGTTAGCTCCTTAGGGTTTTATTAAAACTTTCAACTAATTCCTGGGTGCCTCAACTTGATCAATAGTTTATCAATCACAACTACTTTCCTAGTGGTTTATTAGCATGAAGGCAAGCCATTGTTCAATTTTTTATCAGTGAGAAATCCTTTACAGGTTTCTCATCCCAACCAACGGACACATATCACTACTCCACTAGATTCTCTCTGGAACTCCAAAAACATACAAGCATAATACATGCCTCAACAAAAAATGCACAAGCATAGCCATGACCCCAATGACACATATGGAATCCATCCCATGAGTGCAAAACAAAGAGATATAATTTTTTGTAGTTAAATCTCTACCACTACCAAAGCCAAACTCTCTTTCCTCTGTTCAACATGCTCTCTCCTCACGTGTCTTCCTCCCTAATTTATGCATAATGCATAATACATCCTCTTGAGCCTTCCCTTCCCTAGGACATATCTCCATCTTCATACATCAGGTGTATTGACCACACCCATGTCTCCATGAGAATAAATACTACATGATCATCCTTTGCCAGGAGGCCCATTGTCTCTAATAAATGTCTACACAATAGTGCAATTAAACCAGCAAGGAAATAGGTGATGAAATAAATTCAAGGCTTGGGTTTACAAGGAACTCCTCCTCCATATTCCTTTGAATCCGTGCCCACTTCCTTAGCCAGTCAATATGTTACATTTCCACATTATTTACATGAGTTATAGTTCATAATAGTATCTACAAGAGGGATTAGCTAAAGGGGTTATCAAAAACCTCACCCATTTTGAGGAACACTATCCTCGATGTTCTATACCCAAACACACAATTTACAAGAGCTTTATATACACAAATCTTTATATTTCTGGTTGGTTAACCAACAAACAAAAATGGGTATGATACCCTTATCTACTCAACCATTTCCAAAATGGGTTCATTTGTTCCAAAGTGCCTCCACTACACCTTGACCTGCTTGATTGCTTGATTCTAGAGCGCGATTCGCCTCCAATATCCGACCATGTTGTCCACTATGCTAAGTGATCCTTAAGGGATGAATTCAACTCATTGGTTACTTGGACACACATGATATATCCCTAATACCAAAAAGTATGCACATGATTATGTGAACCCAATTCACTTTCCAATTCTGGAATCTTGTTCTCTGCTTCATCAATCCATCTCATGATCCAGTTCCTTTTCAATGTAGTCACACACCTTCCAAGTTTATGCATCCACTTTTATGATTCCTTAGTCCCTTGGGAAATCAATCCCTTGGAAATACATCCACACAGAGGAATATTAGTCTCATATAATGCATGCCTCTTCCTTGGTTTAATAATTCAATACATGTATCACGAAATTCCTTATGGCGATCAACGCACGTCATAGGGTTCCAATGCCACCAAAATGGCCGAGTTCCTAAAGTTTGTAGCTCCATCAAGCTACTGTGCACTTTGATATCATTAAGTTATTGATGTTTACATTGCATTCAATCTCATATAATTATGTTAGATAGTTCATTGGTTCTCCTAAATCATAATCATATGAGTTTTTATCAGTTCCATAATAAAAATTTTAAGTGCCCTCATCATTAATTTAATTATGAAGTTAGCCATAAAATTTTGTCAATTTCAAATTACATCTTAAACAAAGGATTTCTTCAAACTGCAATTAATACTTAGCTTTGGTTCCTCTTTGATTTCTTAGCTTCATAAGCACTAAGTGTTTCTCAATCCCAAGGCAAGCAGTTAGTGATGGCTATGTTGTGCTATGCACTCTTTAGCCAGTTCAGACTTTATCTCCAATTGACCAAAGTGTTTCTCAACCCCAAGGCATGCACTTAGTGGCATTCATACTACTCCACATATCCTTTTGATAGAGGTCTAGATAAGCCCCCATGCTCTCACTCACATCCCAATGAGTGTGGGCACTACCATCCAGGTAGTTTTTTTATCACCAGGAATATTATGTACAACCACAAGTCCCATACATCATAACTCCCATCACAATATCCATTATCATCACAATTCCCATGTCATCACACCTCTAACAAGGAAAATTTGATAATTGACAAGTATATAAGTGTCTAGCTATCACTTAGGTTATGGTGACAACCAAGCTATCTACACTGAGTGATTTATCACCCTAAGTAAAACACCCAATGAATTGTAAGCATTAAGTAGTTTCTCATCTTACTCTAGAAAGCACTAAGTGCTTATCAACTTACTTTCGCAAGAACGTACTCGTTCATAAGTTTACTTTGGCAAGCACTCATTGGTTTATCAATTTACTTTGGAAAGCATTCAATGTTTATTATCATACTTTGGAAATCACTCAGTATTTATTAGCCCAAGACAATCCTCACGGTCTATGCACCTCATGATTTGACCAAGGAATCCAGTTAGTTTTTAGTATGCTTGCTAATATAACACTTAACATTTAAGCATTTCCTTGTCATAACATGGAACATAAATGTGAAAATCACATGAGCATAATAATAGTTAACAACAATATGCTTAATGGATCCATTACATGATAGGGGTCTCATTGGATAACCTTATAATCATCTTATTTTTTTATTTTTAGTTTTTAATTTTTTAGGAGAATCAATCAATCGTCCTTCCACTAGAATCTTTCTCAACAATTACTTGTCACATGAAATTATATCATATAAATTCATTCCTAGAAGCATTGTAAAGGGTCATTTCAATATTTCATACCGAAGGCTTCTTTCCTTCACCATACCACTTTATCGTATCCATGAAAGCATGCACTAATTTGAAACAAAAGTTTTCACGTTTTTCCAAAGGAATTCTCACCCAATTCCTTTCATGTGACCCTTTTACCTATGATGATTGCTTACCTTATTTACTTGGATGTGACTACCAACACTTTCAGCTGAAGTCTTTTTAAACATACAATTGGTTGACACATCGCTGTTGTTGCAATCTTTAGTAGTTCACCAACTTAGAAATTCGTAGATTTCATTGAGAACCTCTTAAAGGAATCTTCATTTCAATTTAGTTCCAACATTTCCTCATCCATGCTAAGCATATGCTATTGATTCCCATCCTTTATAATCTTCATTCATGCTCACCACAAACATCGGGAGAATGAACCTAACATATCAATAATTATAATTATCAGCAACGAATCATTCCATCCCACTTTCCTTATGGTGTTCCATATAACCTGGAATACATTAAGTAGCCTCATTGTGTCACCTAGATCATGGTATTTACCAATTCCATAATCATCCCATTCACACAATGATCATATTTTTAAGGATCAATCATTATCTTGCTACTATGATGGTTCCCAACTAATGGCCTTTTGGACCCATTAGTATCTTCGTACCTTTATTTCACCTTCCCTTCTTTCTCAAATTTGTGAAAGATATAATACCATGCACATTTTCTAGTTATTTGAACTCCCCTTTCTCATGCATTTTCATTATTGTCATATTTGTGTCCATTTAGTTCTTGTGGACCCAACGAATCCATCTAGTTGTTTTTTCATCTTCTTCTGCTTTCCACTGCCATTTGTTTGATATATATAGCTTAATAAAGGTCTCACACTTCCATTTGGGTTTTATTCATCTCTTTCCCATATCTCCTTTCCTTTCCTTTCCATACCCAACAAACTAGTCAAGACCAAAAAACAAAAGTCAAGAAGAAAGAAGAAACCAATAACAATGAAAATATCAAAACAACAATACATAATAACAACATAAGGTAGCATGCCCATGCTCAAATTCAACAATCAAAATGACAAAGAAAATCTATAAAAATATTTAATAGATTCTATAATGGAATTCTAGCAGAGGTGAAGCCTTTGCTAGCAACAACTAAAGTTGCTTTTGCAGGAGCTTTTGATGCATATTTTGGCTTTACTCTTAGAGAAAGGAAATATGAAAATTTGGAAAAAATTCAAACTAATGCTTTGGAAGTGAAGGAAAATATTGTTGCAGCAGGGAATTTGAACGCCAAAATGATCATCCAGAGACGAAGAAAGTAAAGGAATAATCCGACCCGTTAGGACAACAAAAATATTTGCAAGATAAAAATCTGGATGAAATGACCAAAATGATATGAAATCTCTCAAACAATTTGGTAAAATTTGAACTAGAAAAGCATAATCCTTCTAGGCAGCTGCAAAAAGTAGGGAATATAAATTTTAACCCTCAATTTAGTAGGTCTATTCAAATTCTACAAAGAGAAAAGAAATATCAAAGAGATCAAGTACCACCCCACTGATGATTGAGGATGCACCTGAAGATGATTTGGAAGAAACTCAAAATATTTAATAAAATCAATACTCCACTCTGTCTAAGGCAGATGAAGTGGAATATGAAGGCGTGAATGCAAAATTACAACTTCCCTTGAAAGAGGATGAGATTGATGTTGGCATTTTGGCACAGGTGTGGCGCTACAGTACAGGTGTTGTCCTTGATGGCAACTCTCTTTGATGACAGATCTCAGTCCAGACTACAAGAATGAAGAGAAATTTCATATACGCAGGTTCATTAAGCCCAAGATGCGTATACACGCTGGTACGCTATTGATCCAGGTGGATGTTGGTGGCCACCCACCTATCCCATTTGGACCCCGACAACTGTCTCTTTTAGTCTTTTCAGTTTCCTAAATTGTAGCACAGTTTACTATTTTTAGCAGTTTTTCGGGTCCTGAACTTCCAGAGCCGTTTTGAGGCCCTAAACGACGTTTTTTTGGTAATCTGGGGCAACATGGGTCCATGGATTGATGTTTCCTCCCAAAGTGGTAGTACTCGGATAGATCTTTCTAACGAGCTATCGTACGCGTCAAACGGAGATCGTATGCCAAAGTTACGACCCCGGGAAATTGATGTACCAATTTACCCAAACGGGGCCCACAATTTGGCGTTTCATCTTCTAGGGTTAGATTTCGGAATGTTAAGGGTTTTCCATTGTTTATCAACAATAAATAGGCCTTCGAGCCTCATTGTAACACAGTTCGGAACAGTTCAGAGGCATGTAGCCGCACATCTCTTCTCAGAGATAAGCTACCATCGCCCTAGCTGGTTTATTTCCATTTCTGGTTGTAAGCATATTTCGGTATTTTCCATTAATGAAATGAAGTATTATTTCTGCTGCATCTCTGTATTTATGGTTATCGCATCTCTGTATTTATGGTTATCTCTGTAATCTATTGCGTTCCTGCTTAAATCCGGATCAGTGGTATCAGAGCTGTCTGCTTTTTCTCTGTTTTTCTTTGCATGTCCCCAACAAGGTCGGGATATAAGGAGTTAGGGCTTGAACTGGTTGAACCTTTGCAAGACCAGCCTCACAAATCCTGACGGCCTCCCATGGCGGACGAGAAGAAAGACGAGGGGGTAGGAGATCCCATCAAAATCTTGCTCGAAGAAGCCCTCGAGCGACAACGGAACGCGATGATGGACAACTTTGCCCAGATCCTTCAGCGGCTACCCAGAAGCAACGCATCGGCTTCCAACAGCTACTCTGGAAATGCCACACCCTTTAAGGTACAAGTTAATTTTGAAATCCCCATATTCGAGGGTCAGATAGACGCAGATGCCATAGATAAATGGTTAAATCTGCTAGAGGGTTATTTTTCTGTTCATGAATTTTCGAGTCGGGAAAAGATTGTTTTCGCTCTTCTCAAAGCAGCCCCCCACGTCAAGGACTGGTGGGAAACCTACTGCGAGCAGAAGGATGAAAGTACAGGCTCACTATTTTCATCCGCACCCACTTGGAATGACTTCCGGGATGCCATCAAGGAGCAGTACTACCCTGTCGGAAGCTATGAGGACAAATACATCAAATGGACCACACTGCGGCAGGGACGAGACCAAGATGTGCCGGAGTTCACAAACATTTTTCATACCCTTCGCACACAGTTGGGTATCAAAGATTCTGAGCTGCATCTGGTACTCAAATACCGTGGCTGCCTGCATAGATACATCCAGGAAGAGATGGTGTTCTTGAACATCTCCTCACTTGGCACAGCATACCGATACGTTGTCAAAATCGAGCAAAAGTTCAAACAGAAGAAGCGAGACTTTGGATCTGCAAATCCGAAGCCCAAAGGACAAAGCCAAGGCGGGGTGACCCAAGAAAACCCGTCGAAGCCGCAAGAAAAGAACAACACCACGAAGCTGAAGAAGGACACAGGAAAGTGGTGTGAGTTCCACAAGAGTCCCACTCATAACACAAGTGAGTGTCGGACCAAGCAGTCACTGGTGGCTGAATTGAAGGCTTCCGAATCAGATGCATGTTCCGACCCTGAGCCAGAACCTGACAAGGGGAATTGCAAAGGGAAGCAGATCATTGATGCGGATCCCAGCGCCACTGTTGCCACTGCCAAGATTCAGAAAGATGAGCCCGAAAATCCAGAGGAAGGGGAGCGTCTTTTCCACTCACATATGTGGGTGAAGGGTTCGCCACTACAATTCATTGTCGACAGTGGCAGCCAAAAGAACCTTGTTTCAGCAGAGGTCGTGAAGCGGTTTGGCCTACCGACTACACCGCATCCGCAGCCGTACAATATCGGGTGGCTTCATGAAGGACGAGATCTAAAAGTTCGCCAGCAGTGCCGCCTTCCCTACAGCATCAAGCCCTTCACAGACGAGGTATTGTGTGATGTTACACCTCTGGATGTTTGTGATGTATTATTAGGCCAGCCTTACTTGTGGAGGCGACATGCTGTGTATGAGTCCAGGCCTCGTGCTGTCATTATTTCTTTGAATAATTCATTATACAGGATACCGGAGGTAGCCCCACCTACCTCCACATCTTTGATTACTACCAAGAAAGGTAGCAAGCTCATATCACAGACCAGGAAATTCATTTGTCTGGTTCACTCCCAAAGTAAGGGGAAGATCATTGCTACATCCATGACCCCTGCAAAGGGTTCCTCCACGCAGCAGCAACAGCAAAGGGATACGGTCATGACAGAACACAGGAACAACTTCTCCTCACCCACAGGGGTACCACACAAGTTTCAGGTGGGCGACAAAGTTTGGTTACATCTGCAGAGAGAACGCCTTACCAGAACCCATCAGAAGCTCCGACCACTCCGACATGGTCCTCACAGCAGTACCAAGGCTACGGGTAACAATGTTTTGAAGCTCAACATTCCTCCATTCCTTCGCTTGCACCAAGTGTTCAATGTGGACCATCACCGACCATGCTTCCCACCATTTTTGGTCACAGCAGAGATTGCAGAACAGCTCACCAGAGACCCAGCTCAGCAGAAGCTTCCTCATCTCAGGGAGGAACTCAACGCAATGGGGACCATTGCTTCCTAAGGGGGGAGGAATGATCCAGGTGGATGTTGGTGGCCACCCACCTATCCCATTTGGACCCCCACAACTGTCTCTTTTAGTCTTTTCAGTTTCCTAAATTGTAGCACAGTTTACTATTTTTAGCAGTTTTTCGGGTCCTGAACTTCCGGAGCCGTTTTGAGGCCCTAAACGACGTTTTTTTGGGAATCTAGGGCAACATGGGTCCATGGACCCATGTTGCCTCCCAAAGTGGTAGTACTCGGATAGATATTTCTAACGAGCTATCGTACGCGTCAAACGGAGATCGTATGCCAAAGTTATGACCCCGGGAAATTGATGTACCAATTTACCCAAACGGGGCCCACAATTTGGCGTTTCATCTTCTAGGGTTAGATTTCGGAATGTTAAGGGTTTTCCATTGTTTATCAACAATAAATAGGCCTTCGAGCCTCATTGTAACACAGTTTGGAACAGTTCAGAGGCATGTAGCCGCACATCTCTTCTCAGAGATACGCTGCCATCGCCCTAGCTGGTTTATTTCCATTTCTGGTTGTAAGCATATTTCGGTATTTACCATTAATGAAATGAAGTATTATTTCTGCTGCATCTCTGTATTTATGGTTATTGCATCTCTGTATTTATGGTTATCTCTGTAATCTATTGCGTTCCTGCTTAAATCCGGATCAGCTATATACTAAGTCGCGGATACGCAGGCTTGCTATATACAAAGTCGCGTATACACGTAGTTTCATGAACAGAAAAGAGCGTACATGTCGAGAAGCTTCCCTTTGGTCCGTGGTAGTTAGTCCTCGGTACTTGAGCTTATGTTTTTGGACCAAAGTATCTCGACAGTTGTGTTGATCCCGAGTTTTGAAGTTGATGGTATTGTATTTCTATGATTTTGGACCGTGGTATTGAGAAGGGCCTAGGGCTATATAAGGAGAAGAAGATCATTAGGCAATTGTATCGAAAAAGTCTTGAATATCTAATGAAGAAAGAGATCTAGTATGCAGGTTGATGATACATTGCTTGATCTGAGCTAAGGAGAGATCACATCGGTTGATGGAAGGATAGATCGGGATCAAATTGTTTGAAATGAACTATCAGTATATGGTTGATTACGCATATCTTTAGATCTGCATACTGACGCAATGTTATGTTCTGAGTATGACTGATGTCTAGTACAGCTGCAAGTTATGAGAAATTATTTTTAGATCTGTACGCAGGTTGGCTTCGGTAAAAGCACGTGTATACGCGGGTTTGTTTCATTGAAGTAGCGTATATCTTTTGAAGCTTAATTTTTGGGTTGCAGTTGGGTCTGTCTGTTATTGCAGGGTTCTGTAGTCTGCTCTGTGTTCTGGTGCCTGGGTGTTGACAGGGTTTCAGTGGTTCAGTGATTCAAAGATTGATGATGCTAGTATTGGTTGTTTTGTGCTTCTATGATTTGTTATGAAAAGTGAATGAATCGTGGTCTTCAGCTTGAAATGTTGTGCTTCAGGAGTATCCAGTCTAAAAATTGATGAAAAGTGGTACCTGAAGGAAAGAAGATTGTAGGCCAGCACCTACGTACTAGTATCTTAGCTAGTACAAGAGAAAAGGGGGTTGGAGCTCCCTTCCAGGAGAGTTTGGAAAACGAGAGAAGGTTGTAGCCTTCTGCAGGTTGTAGCCTGCGTACTGGTATAAGGCTGCACCAGTACAAAAGATTGTAAACTGAAGTTTCTTATTAAAGAAAGATAGAGATGACTTGCAGCAAGTGGTTTTCACCCACATTGGGTTTCCACCTTATATCATGGTGTTCATGTGTGTGGCTTTTGTGTGATGATCTGTTTTGTTATACTGCACCTGTTGACTTTTAATATGGTTAATAATGTCATGATGCATTTACTGAAGGTAAACTAACTGAATCATAAGATTTCTGGTTATACGCTGGTTGCTTTAGACACAGTAGCGTGTACACGCTAGTTCACTTAACTGAAGTAGCGTATATGTTTCTGAGTATTGAAATTTTTTTATTGATTTGATAATACTGATTCACCCCCCCTCTCAGTATTATTTCCAACAATTGATGCTTATTGCAAAGAGTTTGTGAATCTGATGCAGGTTGAGCTGCATAAAAGATATGAGCTAAGATCTAGGAAAATATCCATAACATATGGGAAAGGTGATGATCAAGATCAATAGAATTCAAAGAAGGTGATGACAGAGGAAAATAACCTATATAGCAAGTTCCAATAATTAAAGATGAGATATCAAAATTGGGACAACAAGATAAGGAGAATTAGAATAATCAGTGAAAAGAGTAGGCCCAAACTAAACCTCTAGTTCAATAAAATGAAGAGGTAATAGAACATTTGAAAGTGGAGAATAGACCTCATTTTTTTAACATTGAAAAGGAATTGGAAAAAGTAAAAATACCTCTCCCTCTTATGGAGTTAGCAAAACATCCATCTTATTAGAACCATATTGCTGGTTTCTTCAACCTAGCACAAATATCTCCAAATAAGGATAATGTGAATATGGAAGAAGATAAGCCAGTGGTGATGTTTGTGCCACATGTTGAAAAACAAGACTCTTCTACTCCTCCATTTTATATAACCTTTCTTATTCATGATTCGAAGTTGCACAATTGTATGCTTGATTCAAGAGCCTCACATAATATGATGCCTCTAAGTGTGATGGAGCAACTGGGTTTGCAAATCACAAAGTCATATAAAGACATGCTCATTTGATTCTAGGAGGGTGAAATGTGTTAGTCTAATTAAAGATATGGTGGTCTCATTAGCTCAGATTCCTACTAGAGGTTTGGTGATGGACATAGTGGTAGTTGATATTCCTGCCAGATTTGGGATGCTCCTTTCCAGATCTTGGGGAATGAAGCTTGGAGGTCCTATTAGGTTGGATCTTACTTATGCCACTATTCTAGTGCTTGGTTGAAAAGAAACAAGATTGTACAGGGAGTCCATATTTGTGAAAATGATTATAAAGGAAAGTAGTTCTAGTAATTCTCCTATTTATTCCAAGGATGGTGATTTTGGATGCTTTTTGTTGGAAGAATATGAAGGTTTAGCCCACGATGTAGAAGTTCAAGTCCCAACAGTGGCACACAAATTGGAGATGTTCCAAAAATTAGTTTGGAAAATGTGTTTTGATGGTGCATACTAAAAGGAAGGAAATGGAGCAGGAATCGTATTGCTGTCACCTAAAGGTGAGATGATCCCTCTGTCTTATAGGTTAGAATTTGTTACTAAAAATAATATAAGAGAGTATGAGGCTCTAATTCTAGGATTGCAGGAAGCTAGAAATCTAAAAATTGAGAAATTATCAATTTTTGGAGATTCTGAACTGATAATTAAACAAATACAAAATCAATGTCAAACTAAGCATCCCAGATTAAGGTCCTACAATAATGAAGTTTTGGATATTGTGGAGAGCTTCTTTTCAACATTTAACATCCAATTTTTACCAAAACAGAAAAACAGACTCACTAATTCCTTAGCAGTGGATTCCAGTACCTTCAAGCCACCTCAAAGTCCTCGACTGAGATATGTGGTTGAGGTAAGAAATAGGCTAATAGTTCCTGATAATCTTAGATACTGGAAAGTTTTATTAAGATGCTGAGAAAATGCAACATTTTATGGAGGTGATTGGAGAATTATCTGCCTCTCGGATTGGTCAAGAAGGTGAAAATGAACAAGTAGATGCAGACAATGATAACCGATCATGGAAGGATACAATTTCTGACCATAAAATTCTGCAATTGAAGAATAATGCAATATCTAGAGGCCGAGTTCCATTGGAGAAGCTATTTGTTATGAATGATGTTCCTACAAAGGTTGTGAAGCAAGTTCAAGAGGAAGATATTGAATATTGCAATATTGGAATGAAAGAGAAACCTACTATGATCAAATTGGAAAAAGGGAATTCCTAAAGAATTCAAGTAGAGGTATGTAGATTTATTTAAAAAATATACAAATGTTTTTGCTTAGTGTTATGAGGATATCACAAAATATAATACAAATATTATTCAACATAAGATTCCTCTTAAAGTAGGTGTCAAAACATATAAGTAGAAACTGAGACAAATAAATCCTTTGCTACTTCCTCTAAATGAAAAAGAAGTTAACACTACAATAAAAATACCTTGGAGCAGAGGTTATAACAAACATTTTTAGTGTTAAAAACTTGGCAAAATATGTCAAAAATACCTCCGCTACAAGATCCATTTGTGGTATTAGATGTTTTAGTGGAGTTGATAATAGAAATTAATCACAACTAAAAAAAATCTAGGCATACGAAGGTTTTAGCAGATGGTTTTTTAGCGATGCACTTACTAGACAAATCACATCAGTTCTCTACCAATACAAAATCATTGATGTTGTAAATTTAAGTAAAATAAAGGAGACTAGAAACAAATGTTTGGAGCACCAGTGCGTTCATTTTATACAAGAATCAATGCTTTAATAAGAAAGAATATTGGCTCGTACAATCTATGATATCATGCACTGGAGGGTGAATAAAAACAACACCGCTACCTAAACATTATACCACCCCAATGTTTATGTCTTCTAAAAACACCCCGAATAATAATTTTGAGGAAAGGAAATGGGGTAGGCAAAAAAATTTGCAGCCTTGGTGCTATTATCTTCTCCAATGCATTGGGTCATTATGTGTAACAATACACGAGTGTTGATGAGTTGTATAAAAACACCGATGCTGATGAGTTGTACAATGCATAGGGTCATATAATTTATGATACCATGCACTAGGGTGTTAAATGAAAACAACGCTAGTGCTTGAAAAGTATAACGCTTAGGTTCTTATGTGTTTGCAAAAGCCCCAATGGTATACTTTTCACAAAAGGCACAGGGGTAACCAAACAAATCTTAAAATTCTGATGCTTTTACATAATATAACA
This sequence comes from Pinus tabuliformis, assembly GCA_031772625.1. NCBI lineage: Eukaryota > Viridiplantae > Streptophyta > Pinopsida > Pinales > Pinaceae > Pinus > Pinus tabuliformis. The sequence continues at coordinate 820,497,290 of CM062804.1, read as the reverse complement.
CATTGAGGCATTAACATTAATTATGTGCTAGTGCGCGTTAAAGGTGAATTACACCAGTGCATGAACTGTATATCTTCCCGGTGCATATTGATTTTACACACGCACTGGGATTTCGTATGTACGAATGAAACATGATACCATTTTTTATTATTATAAATATCATTGTTGAAAAACTTGTATTCAAAGTGGTATACATTAATATACAATGTCATGGTATCCATTTTATCCTTTTTAGAAATATTGACTCGTGACAGTGCAATTATTGCGATTTTTCAAATTTGATATTGATAAAATAATCAACATATATATTATAACAATATTCATATAAATTAAATTTTGATTAGTGCATTGTATATGATGTTTGGATTAATTTATTTTATCATCACATTTCACATCTCTATATTATAAAATTTAATCAATGGTGTAACATTTAACAACAACACTGGACAACACAATAGAATAAATTAAAATGTATTTTATTATATATGAATAAGAGGCTCTTTGTCATACAACATGAGATAGTTATTGGTAACCCCTTGTCTTTTAGTTGGGACACTAGGTCCATTACATTAAACAGAACATCTGCTTTTCATAAACAATTATTTCAAAAAATACATCTTGCATTGATATCCAAATAGATCATCATTCTTCATTGAAAGTGCTATATGTGCTCAAGCTACTTCCATGAATTGGGTTATTTGGACGAATGTTTTGTTGATTGCATCGATTATTTTAGTATTCTTCAAGTTCCATCTACAAACATAAAAATAAAGTGTAGTGAGTGTATCTACATTGGTGAAAATAATGAAAATTGAAATAAATAATATACATCAATGTAAATAAAAAAGGAATGTACCATAGAAAGAATTGAGTCCTGAACTATATACATTCTTTCAAAACCAAATCTCATGCCTTCTTTCAACAACTCTTGTGTTGGCGCAATTCCATACTTTGTTTCCTACAAGTTTTATACCACATAATAAATAATAGATTTAATATAATTTTTTTTTGTTTTGTTTTGTTTTATTAATTGTAAACTCAGATAAGTAAAACAACATAGATACTTAAAAATTCCACAATTAATTTCTGATATGCCAACACATACTCACAAGCCATATTTAACCCAATGTCAATCAATTCTTCCGATGGCTCTTCTTTGTATGTTAGCACCTATGTGAAGAAATTCAAGGATGGTTGTTGTAAAACAACCTAAATAAACAAAATGAAATCTTAAGTTGTTATAAGGAAATATTAACAATTACTCACAAACTTTGATATCAACCATTTTCTTCCTTGTCATCTTGTTTTATGCGCTGAATGGGTTCCATTTTGTTTTATTTTCTACAACAAAATACTTGAAAATTAATAGTTAATGCTAAATTATTTGTTTATATGTATTCTATAGAAAAATTCAATGATTACATACATTTGAAGCATGTTGTTGTCGAGATGGCTCCTCCTGTGATGCAATTATTTCCATTTCTTTGAACATCTCCTTGCACACTTTTTTGGACATTCTTACTGGCATGTTTTAGATGTTAGCTCATTGATCCTTTGGGGTTTTCATACTCTTCCTAAAAAAGTAATAAATAGGTTTTATATTGATATTTGAAAACTAACTATAACAAAATTGATATTAATAAGTGAATTCTTTGTAGTAATATATACATATAATTCTAGAAAAGCATTTTAATTAGGAATATTACTTTTTCAATAACTCATTTTTTTTTGTTGTATGTTTTTTCTATTGCAAGTTTGATATGTCTCATTAACCATTGCTCTATAAATGATTTCTGTAGTTTAAATATAAATTGGTTCTTAGAATCATTAGATTAATTTCTATATTGTAAGTGGAAAGTACGTCTATACAGTCATTCCACTATATCCCTTGTAGTTTTTTAAAAGTTCGCGCCCCCTTTCATTAACCTCCAACACCACTCCAGATGAGCTAAGGACCAATTCATCATCATTTACTTGTTCTATAATTTTTATTTTCTTAGAACGACATTCTTTTCCTTCATTGTTGGTCCTTGTAGAACATTAAACAAATGTGAATTAATAGAATGTTTGAAACACATTATCTAATCTTCTTAAGTATATTATTAATGAAAATTAAAAAGAAAATTCAATAAATTCACTCGATTCATCCTTTTACAATTTTTCCATCAGGATTTTACGGTCTTCTACATTTAGAACAGAAAGAATATTATCAAGATTCCTTTTTTCTGGCTCTGCATGACACACACTGACCAATATTTATTAGCTAAACTTACACATAGTTCAAACATATTAATTTTGTAAATAATTTACAAAGAACTTGCATTTTCAACTTTTTTGGATGTGCTATCATTGTGCCAATCACTATTTTTGTTGCTTGACCACTTCATATACATTTTTTTATTATCAATATACAACCTGTACCATTTAATACATAAGTAATTAAATATATTTTATAAATAAATCACATATTTATAAATTAGTAAACACGACATGTTTAATTGTTGGGCACCGACAATGAGAATTATTATTTTTAAATAAATTTAAATTATGATGGTGTGATATGTAACGATAAAAGCACCACCATCACAATGAAAAATGAAAACATAAAAAATTAAACACAATTTTTTTGGATTTAACGGTGCTATTTGTGAGAGATGCACCAATGCGTTAAATTACACACGGTTCATCGACAAACAAATTTTGTTTTTTAAAGGACGAACATGGTCCACAGGGTTTGGATCTGATTCAATAAGTGGTCCCCTTGCTTTACATGTCAAACACCTTATATATAGTAACACAAATCCATTAAATCTAAAATGCCTAAAATGAAAAGCCCTAATTGTGAAGTGGTAGAGGGAGTTTAACCCTAAGGTGAAATTTTGTAGTCAAGGAGAAGCAAGGGTTTAAAGTAAATGTTGTTTTTTGTTTTTTTGTGTTTTAGTTTAGTTTTGTTTTTTTTTTTGTTTTTTTTTTTTTTTCCCTAAATTTTAATAAAATTTTAAATAGGAACAAAGATTGTAATTTTTTTTATTACTAAAATCAATAGTAAAATTTTTACTATGCAGAGTTTTTATTTTTTTCGTGAATTTTAATTTAATCTAACATAAATTGTAAAAATTTTTATTAGTAAAATAAACAGTGAAATTTAAATTTTTTACTATGCAGGGTTTTGAGTGAATCACCATACCTTGTAAATTCAGATCTTTTGAATAGTTCTGTTGTTCCAAAGTATTCCCCTACTCCGTAATGCTCATAGTATGGCTCTCTTGTAAATCTGTCCCTTGAGTTCCAATCTAAATTTTCTTAAAAACTGTAGAGATAACAATCCAAAAAAAAAATTGTGGGTTCACTAAAACTCTATAACAAGTCATTCCTTCTATCTAAAAATGAAAAAGTGATTAGCTTATTACTGTTTAAAAGACTTTATGAAATTGGATTTCAAAAAATAAATTACTGCTCATTTTTCAATTTAAAAAAAAAAGTCACTTTTTTTTTGGGAACATCCGTGCATTTCTTAGTAAAAAGCACCTGTGCGTTTACGAGTAATGTGCACCGATTAAGATAACTTATCGATGCAAAAAATATTTTTAATGCACCAATATGATAGAGTTTTATTTATTTATTTTATTTTTCAAAATCCTAGAAACTGGTGCGGTGATTATGATTATTTTAATGCATTGCGGTGATTATTATTTAAATGCATTGGTACGGTAAGTTTTACAAGGAAATCACTCTGCATTAAAGTTACCCAAATTTTTATTTTCACATAAAACAACATATTCATCTCAAATTATCCTTTAGGATGCATCCACATGGGTTAAAATAATTCATAGTATACATTTTCCGCTTAAAGTTGCCTTATTATTAAACAATGGTTTGAAAACTATATTGAAATTCATATTGTGGTATGGTTCTCGAAATTAATTTTAGGTATGTACAAAAAAATTTATTGCTGATTTTGCTCAAATGCAGGGAGAAAATCTCATAATATCAAATGGCTAATTCTTCAAATTCCACCTCGTTCCATATTGCTCAAAGTCCTTGGCGGAGTTCTCCCTTTCCATCTCCATTAATTTCATGTTTTATTTATATTTTGATTATTTAATTGATTTTTTTTAAATCCATGTCAATTTGAATAAAAATGTATTCAAATTTGTAGGATCCCCATTCATAATCGAGTTCAGATGTAGAAAATATTCCACTAGTTCAAAAACGTTGGAAGCTCTTATTAGGAACAAAATATCGCAAGCAGTTGGTAGATGAAAATGGGCAACCACTTTACCCTGCCAATTCTAACATGCCATCTTCTAGCCGCAATCCTGGATCAACAATGGTAGTAATTTTTTGGCATAATGTAATTTCAAAAAACCAATTGCATTGTGCTTACTTTCATATCATTGATGTACTAAAGTTCAATATTTTTTGAAATTAGGATTCTAGATATGATGAGCGACCCACCTACCATCTTCCAGTGCACTCCAATACAATGTTAAATTGAGAGAAGGTTGCATTAAGATAAAAAAAAAAAAAAAAAAAAAACCTAGAGAGGAAGCATACCAATAATGGTTGAATCAACCACCTATTCAATCCCCACTATGACCAAATTCACCAATTAGGAATGACTACAGAAATAGTAGTTCTTCATCATAAGTTGGTAATGGAGGAAATCAAATAGAGGTTGGTATGGATGATTACTTATAAATTACGACTAGCATGAAGACAATTTTGTTAGATGAATTCTAGAATGATGAGGTAGGGGATCATGCTCATAACACTGATACATTTTTCAAAAGCTTGAAATCTACTTCCACCCCCCTCTCTTCGGACCTTGCAGGCAGTCAAAGTCTATGCAATTTGGGACAACGATGTTACTATACAAATTGAAAGAAAAGTTTGGCATGTCGAATACATGTTTCTCAACAATATTGAGGTAATTGACGATGATCGAGTCCCTTAAATTTTGAGAAACCTTGTCACATAATCAATATTAAATATGGTTTACTTTATGAACATTAAATATTGACATTGTACACTTATATTTCCCACCAATTGCAGGTTATTCAAAGATAATGTTCTTCCCAGTTATAACATCTTTCCCGACAGCTGCAAAGAGGCAAAAAACTTGTTCAAAATGTTGGGTTTTGAGTACATATAATATCATGCATGTTAGAATGATTTTATTATATATAGAGGAGAATATGTAGACAAAGAGATATGTCTGAAATGTGGGCATGGAAGGTACCATAAATAAAAAAAGGGTAAATCACATGGTACTCCTCATAAGATATGTAGGAACATGCCTGTAATCCCAAGGATTCAAAGGATTTTTCATTGAAAAGAATTATCTATGTTGCAAGGATGGCATGCTTCACACCTAAGTGAGTCGGGGCTTATGCAAATCCCAACAGATTCAATAGCCATGAAGCATATAGAGTATACATGGCTTGAAAAATTCAAGGATGAAGTATGAAGTCTATGACTCAACATAACCATGGATGGTGCCATCCCATATTCCCTCCAAAACACCAACTATTCTATTTGTCTTGTAGTAGTGATCAATAAAAATAGCCCCCCATGGTTGCTCGTGAAGAATGAACATATTATGTTGGTTCTCATATTCCCTGGTAGAAGATAAGTGAAGAATATGGATGTATACTTACAACCATTAGTAGATGAATTGAAGGAATTATGGGAAGGGACACATGTATACGATGTATCAAGACCCATAGCAACAAAGAGTAGTTTTACATTGTATGGCATATGTTCTTACACCACACATGATTATCGAGGCTTAGGAGTTTTCTCTAGTAAATTACATCTTTATTGGCTTGATTATATATTTAAAAACATTGTTTATATTTCATAAATGTTCAACTAAAATGCTGAGCCTATGTTCGATGATCCAAAATTCTTCAACACCTATGTTAAGAAATTTCCTATTGGGATGAAAAGTAAATCTGTCCTTTATGAGCTCTTCTAATGGGAGCATCTTAAGATTTCCCACTTACTAGATCCCACGCATATATTTAAAAATGTTTCATCTTCTTTATGGAGGAACATATCATCGAGAGAAAGTGAAATATTGGCCAAGACAAGAAAGCTGAGGAAAATCGAACCCCAACATTTCTTTGCAGATGTCTTTTTATAATTTCTCAAGGGTGCCTCTTCATGTTCCTCTTGGGATCTTCCTAGTTTTTTTCTTATTATTTGTACCATAAAATTAATTAAAGATGCAAGTAACCCCACATGGGTTTCTTTTCCTCTTCCTCCTTAGATCATGGATCTATGGTCCATCTTGTTAGGCAATTACATAAAAATAAACTCATTGATAGTTTGTGAGTATCATTACATTACAAAAATCGGGGGAAAACATGCCAGGGGTGTCATAAACCCCACCCCCTTAAAGGGAACATTGTCCTTTGTGTTCTTATCAACAAATAGAAAAACAAAATTGGGATTTATACCCAGCTCTTAGATCCACGTATTCAACAAACCCAAAAGGATATGCTGCCTGCATCTGCTCAACCATTTCACAATGACCCTTTTTTGTAGTCTTTTGGTGCTTCTGATGCACCCAATTCAACTTGGATTTTTTCCTTTCCCGTGGAGTGCTACCTACCTTCAATATCCATTGCTGCTATCCTTGTGCTCGTTTCTCCTTCAACGAACAATTCCTAGCCCATTGCTTCTCGGAACACCTTCAATGTGCTTTTGATTCCAATCAGCCATGCTCATGACCCTTTAAAAACCAATATTATTTTATGGCATCCCCTTCTTTTCTTCCTAGTGCCTCAGGAGATTTGACCCCCCTTCCGTGTATTCACTCACCTTCCAAGTTCAAGCATCCCCTTCTATACTTCTCAATCCATCGAGTGATCAATTCCTTTAAAAGGCTTCCTCACATCGGAAGGATCTCATAACCAAGGAATGTCCCTACCTCAATACTTTCATATTGGTCATGTCATACTTCATGGAAATATGCAGACACCATTGAGTGCTACTATCCCACAATGGTTCTAATCTTGAATCTTCAATTAGTGTTTTTTTGAGCACTTTGATATCTTCAAGCTGCTTCTATTCACCTTGAAGTCAAGTCCATCCACCCAACCCAGGAAATTCCATGCTTTCCTATATCATAACACATAAATCTCCATGAGTTTCATCTTAAGGAAATTGAAATTGTTTAAATCATACCTCATTAACAACTTATTAATGAGGTGAAACCTACAATTTCATTTTGCTTCCTATCATAGCAAGTCAAATTAGTTCATAAACTAATTATCATAAGTCAAAAAATTAATTCATGTTCATAAATTGGACATTAATAAAAATCAATGAAATATTGATGATTATCTTTGGATTTCTCTTTGCTTTACACACACTGGGTTGGTCACCAAACTCGACAAGAACCCAATGGCTTTCTTTCCTCTCGTACACACACTAGATTCATTTCCCAACTTTCGAAAACATCTAGTGTCTTCTCTTCTCTTCGACTTCCCACACACTGGGTCATTTTCCCCACTCTAAAAATTACCCAATGGTTGATATATATATATATTCCCATTCTCTACCTTATGAATATGGGCACTACGAATCTTGGTAGTCTTATGTCAACAAGAATATAGGTGTATCCCACAACTTCATAGGCCCAACATCCTCCAATCGCGGGTGGTCTACCTGTCCTAAAATTGACCCAAATAGTCCCATACATGTCTGTCTATTCACATGGGCCCAAATTATCCCATACCTTCCTGTCACACCACATTACAAATCGCATGCATGTATACTTAGAATACAACACAATGAATACACATGGTACAAAACAACACATACATCATACACATGGCACAATACACCATGTACACAACAATATAAAATCCAGATACCATGCTATCTCTATCCACAAACATGAGGAAAAACCACTTCTAGTGTCATTCCCACACTTGATTGCCTGCATCCACTACCCAAATCTCGGGTCTGTGTTTTCTTCAATTTTCCATGCTTGTCCCAACATGCCACAACTCACACTACTTATGTTCTACTAATATATCCTTTAGAATTCATTGCTTATAATATAAACATGGGCATAATTATGGGGATTATAATCACATGATATCAAAATCATAAAACAATCAAGGCTATCTCTTTCCCAATTGATTCTTCACACAATCAAGAATCTTTTCATGCCATCCATACCATCATTCTCCACAAGAATGATCCTTGAAAAAAACCCATAAGTCAAAATGGAATATATATATATATATATATAAGCATAAACATAATATATATTTACATATATATACAGAGTCAAGGTTAAGAGAACCTCTTGCATGCCATTTTCTTGACTGTCATATCACAGTCCATTACTCCCATGGGCCAAATCACCCCATAGGCTGTCATAGTGATGTCCATTCAATTATGGACACACACAAACAGACACACATTTTCATCTTTTCCCATCTTGATTCCACCATTAGCAAATTTTCGCTAATATTTCTTGATGTTGTTATTTACAAAGGATATTTCTAGCTTGTAGACAATTTCATTCATGCTTTCTATCATGTTTTAGGGGCGATGCTCCCACATACACCAACGATTCCTCTTCCCGATTCATTGCCCAACTGAAGTTCCTTATTACCTGGAAATTGGTCCATGTATTTCCATTTATGCTAAGCATACACTGCCCCCTTTTATTTATGCATGGGTCTACTCTGTCGCATAGCCTTGTTAGGTTGCACACAATCCCTTTTTATTACATGTGGTTTATTAGTTGTGGAAAGCACTCTAGGAGTGGTTTATAAACCCAACAACAAGCACCTTGCAGTAACTCCACACATATATTTTCATTATAGATGGTTTATTAGCTAACGAAAGCACTATGAGAGTGGTTTATAAGCCCAATAACAAGCACCTTGGGTGGTTTATCAGCCTGCTTGGCAAGCACCCTGTGGAAACTCCAAATATTTTTATCTCAGGTGGTTTATTATTTGCGACAAGCACTTTAAGAGTGGTTTTTCAACCAAACAACAAGAAACTTGGGTGGTTTATCAGCCTCCTTGAAAAGAACCTCGTGGTAGCTCCACACAATATTTTTATCATAGGTGGTTTATCAACTACGACAAGCACTCTAAGAGTGGTTTATAAACCCGATAACAAGGTGGTTTATCAACATGTTAAGCACAACAAAATTTTCACAGTAATGGGTGGTTTATCAACGGCGTCAAGCACTCTATCAGTGGTTTATCAACCCTCAACAATTACCCTAGGTGGTTTATCAACCCTATTTAAGAAAGAACCCTTTTTCATGTGGTTTCCTAGCCCTAGCTAACACCTTGTGGAAATCCCACACAATATTTTTATCATCGTTGGTTTATCAGTTGCAACAAGCACTCTAAGAGTGGTTTATCAGCCCACAAAAAGCACCTTGGGTGGTTTATCAACCTCCCCAAAAAATAATTTATTCACACATCTCATATTTAGGTCAGTCACATGTTCCAAGAATCAAGAAAAGCGAGTCAGCATGTCTATAAGTTTTTGAAATCAACCTTCTACCAAGACTAGCATTATCAAATTAAAATTAGTCGTTTACCAAAACTAGTAGCCATGAAATTATCTGAAATCAACTCATAATTATCAACCATAGTGCTACCCTTAGCACCCACTAACAAAGCGAGCCAAAAATATATAACCATAAGCTATGGTGCTACAAGCAACACCCATCTGCAAAAATAAACAATTGTCAAAACCCATTATTCTCAAATAGAGTTATAAGTCCTTTATATCCATGGTCTAACATAGGGAAATATTGGGCATAGATGCCCCTATCTCATGTTGAGATAACAACCATTACATAATTTATCTAGCCATTCCCATATGCTACACACCATTCCTTGAACTAGGAAGGTATTAAACATTGATCACAAGCATCCATAAAGAAACTATTACTAACCAAAAGCAACATATAGAAATAGTCAATCCTCCACAGAGGTTCTTGCCACATAACATTTAGAGGATGGGATTCTCACATCCCAATTAGTGTGTGTGTGTGTCTCTCTCTCTCTCTCTCTCTCTCTCTCTCTCTCTATATATATATATATATATATATATATATATATATATATATATATATAGATATATATATATATATAGATATATATATATATAAATATATATATATATATATATATATATATATATATATATATATATATATATATATATATATATATATATCTATATATAAACAAACCATGTTATGCAATACATGCAACATAGGGATTTCCCCAACCCCTCATATCATATAAGAGTTCACATGCTCATCCATACCAAGTGTGTAAGAACACACCACTTAAAAAATCATGCATGAAAATCGTGCAGATAGTTCTGCAAAAACTAAAGAAATAACAAGCATTCAAGGTCACAACATTAGACCACCCAAACCTTCAATATGCCTAATAACAAACACATGCAATGACATTGCAATTTTTAATAAAATCAATCATACCATAACATAATTGGAACCATCATATGAATCACATTTAAAATATGTGAGTAGAATGCAATCATATCCACATTCAACTACAACATTCAAAGCTAGAGCTCCATTCATCTCCAAATATCCAATCATTAGGTCTACTGCTCTATTAATTTTGTAATGGGGAACCAATTTATTCCCAAAAGTCTAGAGTTAAACCCTTGCTCTTCATTTCATCTATTATAGAGCCCATCCAATCCAAATTTTGAACTTGGAAGCCCTAATACCACTTTGTAACACAACCCCTTACCACCCATCGTCCTACTAGGGTAGAAAGAAGGAAGTTACTATGTTGACCTGATCTCCAAGGTACAATTATGGAAATGGGGATTGAAATTTCCACCTTCTCAACTTCCTCAAAACCCTAAATGGACATCACTATTGATCTCGTCTCATCGATACCTTTTCCAACAATATGAAATTTTCTTCAATCCGACTCCTAGATCAAAAGATATAGCCAATTAAAAATTAACCTAATAACTTCTGCTAAGTCATACTGGCCTACCACCTGGCACCTATGTGGCCTCCATGTGGGAATCCAAGTTTGTTACCACATGGAAGCTGTAGACCCGTTCATGATGGTAAACAATCATGGGATCCCATCCTACAAGTCTTGTTACATAACTATTCATATAACAGGGATGAGGTACATCGACCCCGCTTTTCCACCTCACCTCGGGAATAAAATCCCAGGGATTTCCTTCGTAGTTCCCAATTAAAAATGCCAAGGAAGAACCTTTGGGGTTATATGGAATCTCCACTCAACCATGTCACCACATCAATTCTATAGGAACATTTTGAACAAATTTTTGCGAGGATTGAGCTCCACTGTGGACCCCTCCTCCTACACATCGCGCCACCTGCCCTCTCATTTGCGCACCTAGGCTCCACCACATGCCACACCACCTTGGGATTAAAATAAAAATGGTATCAAATATGCCCCATCTAAAAACTTATAGGGTCCAAGGTCTGGGGTGATGTCATTAATTCTATCGATGGGGTGACGTCACACCCTCCAAGTGGCTCCACTCAGGGAGTGCCATGTGTCTCTCATCTACATGCCACTTGGCCCCATAAAAAACCCAAAACCATACGACATGTGTCCTTCCTCATAGATCACGACATCATTCTAAGTACGTTGCTTGCCATGTTAGCCATGGGTCCAACCAGTGAACCCTCTGCTCCTTCACAGAATGCATTTTCACATTATAAAGAAAATCAGGTCCCATCCAACAATGGAGAGCGTGCTTACTGTTTAGTCAATTTAGTGTGTCCTAAATTGCTACATAAATTATCAATCCGGGAGTCGTAAACTGATGAAGTGCAGTGCACTGTATGTGCTAGACAACCTTTTTCTTACTTTGCTGTTTTCAATTTTTATCTTGTTTTGGGGTTTTGTTCTTGTTGGTCTCCTAAAATGTTTAATGCAAATGGAAATCCTAGTCTAAAGTTTTAAGAATACTTTTAAAGACCAAGTGTGGATGTAAAATTGAAGACAAGGTTTATGCTTCTTATGGTAATTTCCAAACTTAGAACTTCAAAGATCTCAAAACATGCTGTCTAAAAATCAAAGCTTTGAACAAGAGTGTAAACATGCAGCTACATAAATCAAGCTAAAGATGAAGTAATGAAAATGAGGTTACTATCTCTGTTGTCTATCCTAATTTCAAAATTGAAATCTAATAAACTACTGCACTCAAAACCAAAAAGTAAAGAAGCTGGAAACTAGTCACTGATTTCACCCATAATCACAATATTTCATCAATTAACTTCTAAAACAGGGTTAAGCTAAAGACTTCAGAAATATCATCATATGGAATGAAAGAATGACATTTAAATTATCTAATTTAGACTCTAATGAAAGCAAAGTCAATTAGTTCATCTATAATCACAATATTTCATCAATTAACTTCTAAAATGGGGTTAAGCTAAAGACTCCAGAAATATCATCATATAGCATGAAAGAATTGACATATAAACTATCTACTTGCAGACTAATGAAAGAAAAATCAATTACTTCACCTATAATCACAATAGCTCGCCAATTAACTTCTAAAATGGGGTTAAGCTAAAGGCTCCGGAGATATCATCATATAGCATGAAGAACTGATAGCTAAACTATCTTAAGCAGTAAGCAAATCTCACTAAATAAAAGCATAACAAATGGAATTAAAGACTAACGTTCAACAGAGGAAGCAAGTCTCAGATCACCACTTTGATGCAAAAACTACATTAAAAAGCTCGAGCATAACCTATCCTGAAATGCACTGATCAATGTTAGTGGAAAATATAACAATGCTGCAAAAACATGTACAGGATTAAAATGATTAAAACCATAAACAAAACATGAGAAATTTACAACTCAAATAAGAGAAAATATACAAGAAAACTACACAAAACAAAAGAAGAACCTCAGCCATGCAGGGGCCCTCTACACAACTTTGGATTAACACGCTGTCACTTCAAACCACACTTAAACAACCATGTGAAAAATAGAGTTTTTGTATTATGAAACAGAAGATATGTCTCTCGGTTATACAATAGAAAAATAACGCTAAAACAACAGTATCAAGACTAACTATTTGCATTGCAAATGCTTATATTTATAGAGGAAATAGATAACTGTATTTTGGAGAAAATTCTTCAACAATGGACACGTGAACATGTCAAAATGCGGAGATTCAGCCTCTCGGTTGCCATGAACAGTAAATCTACGCAAGGTGGATGTTGGATTGCATTATGGAGATGGCCTGCAGGTGGAAAAAATGGATCCATGAGTGTAGGAATGGCTTTGGGATTTTTTACGTGTTGGAACAGATTCTTAGTTGACACAGGACTCTCTGTTGACCACCCTTTGACTGGTACCTTTCTTCACGAATTCGGCTAAGCAGATATGACCTCATCCATGTGTGGATCATTTCTGAGCTGCCCATGTGTCTTGTTTCTCCTACCGACCCCTGTAACCTATAGAACAATGGAAACGGCTGCGGAATTGCGAGTTAGCCATGGAAAGTGGCTACATTTCGTAGCTGATAAATAAAACCTAGATCAAATAGCACACACAATGATATAGTTTGAAAATCACTCAAATGAACTCTTGAAATCAACATGTAACAACTTTTTATAGCTTATGAGGCATTGATATGGGAAAATAGAAGAGAAAAGGTTTAGGAAAATGTGTAGAAGAGAGTTAGTTCTGGGGCTCAACATACCCACGCTGTGAAGATGTTGCATGTCCTCATGCAGCCAAAACTGTAACTATCCTTCCTTCAATTCATCTGTTCTAAGACTTCTGCTAAGACATCTAACCTTTTCTTCTTCTTCCTTGCTGTTACTATCATCCTAGGCTTCATCATAAGGCACCTGTACTTGAGATTGATGAGGGCTCTACTCAACCTCTTATTCTTCTTCTTCAGTTTTCTATTTTTCTTGTGCCATAATCCTAAATGTAGCATGGTATTGTCATGGATAACTTTGTCCAATTTGTTTGCTCTTTTGATGTCTCATTTTCCCTTTGGATATGTCTGTTCAAGACTTCCAGCTCATAAATTTCTTGTTTTAATGATTGGATCAAAGTTTCCTGAGATATACCTGTTTGATTAGATGAAGTTCCCTGTTATGTTGCAGTCTTCCCCATTGATTCAATGAAATCATACATTTGTTGCTGAGTTTGATGAATTTATGGTGTGGTCTTCCTTGGACTGGTTTCAAAATCTAATTGAAGAGAAGGAGAATACTGTGGAATTTGATCAAGAGGAGTGTTTTCTGGTGACTGATCTGGAGTCTCACCTCCCAGGTCTATGAAGTGAGCTCCTCTGATTTGTGTTTTCTTCATTTTGCCCTTTAATCTAGAGCTTCTTCTTAAACCTTGTGAGCTTGTGTCTCCCTTTTCTATAATCTGTTTCTCCTTTCCTTTTTCTTTTGTCTTAGTTGACTGTTCCTTAAGATGAATTAATCTCTCAGAAAGCACTTTCTCTTCCTCTGAAGAAGGCTCAGGACTCTGGTAAATATCTTCAATATTCCTCTTTCCTTTCTGTTTTACATGTTTTCTAATCTCAGTCAATGTTTCAGAAAGCATTTCTTCTTTACTGGTTTCCTTGGTCACACTAGTAAGAGTATCTTGGATTGTTAAATTTGTTCTTTTTCTCATACTTTTCCTTGTTGAACTTCCCTTAGGCACTTCAGGAGGGTCCTGGAAGAAATTCCTAACTAGGAATTTTTCCCTTGTATCTTTCCTCTCTTTCAATTGATTCTCAACCAAGATTTTAATAAGGCCATGATGATAGAGATGAGGCTCCACATCATCTATATTATTTTGCACAGTGGTGGACATTTTTCTCAAACTACTCAACAAGAAATAAGGTAGAATGATAGTTTTATTCTCTAAGAAATTCATTAATAATCTTATATGGTACATGAACATGGAGCCATACCTGCCCTCACATGTAATGAATTTCTGAATGATCAACGATAGACTAGGCCATTTTTCCTTTAAGGCTGAAACATGAATTATTCATTTAAAAATGGATACGTCCATACCTGGGTTACGAAGAATGACCCTCCAGATCTTTTCATCGAAGTCCTTATTCTTAAACCATCATTCTCCTTCTTGTGGAAGCTCTGTTGCTGCTGCAATGGATGACTCTGTTACTGGAAATTTGATGTCCCTAATTTCGACTTCCATACCATTGAAAGATATTGCAAATGTTTTTGTGACCCTTGAACTTCTGAATAAACTGCAACCATCTTGCCTTCCTCAACGTGCTCTTTGGCTGCGGGTATCCCTTCATAAATTTAGCTCCATCAGTATCTGTTCTCACTATAAGACCCATTCCTCTTTTTTACTTCGAAGATACCTCTGTAGATGATGGTTTCACGGGAGAAGAACGGTTATGTGAACGGAAAATGGAAGAGGGATTTGGAGAAAACCAACAATTACAAAATGGGAAGAATGCGGAGCATAAAATGAGAGTGGGTTCACGGAGCAGAAGTTTGTGTAAACAAACCATGAACCAAAACTCGTAAAACCCGGTGTGAAAGTGTGGAGGCAGAGTATCACTCATGAAACTTGCGAAACATAACATAGTTTGAGTTCATAAAAGCTTGTGGAGTGGACATCAGTGGGTTCATAAAAAGGCTGCGGAGTGGAATATCAGTGGAAGAGATCCGTAGTCAATCAGCTCACGTCTGCATGATTAGTCGTTTTAACAGGTGTAATGCGGATGTACGACTAAGTACGAGTTAAACTCGGGGGTGGATTATGAGACCGTTAGGATTGATGCGGAGGATATGGTGGAGTTAAGGCAGCCATCAAGTCAAATCATTACACATTATGGAGCTTGTGATTTACAAACTATACAAATTATGTATTTGAAATGCTATTTGAAAATGGTTTTGCTCATACCTTGGAATCATACCTCTTTTGTTTTGCTAACTTTTAATTGGTTACCTCTGTAGGTGCTTCTAGGTGCTGACATCTTCAAAAGATCTTCCTCTTCCATACTTGCATCTTGCTTTTATCATTATTTGGCTAATCACTTGATTGTCACTGCAGAGTAACAGAGGATTAGCTGCAGAATCAACAATCAGCTGCATAATCAGAATTCAGCTGCGGAATCAGAATTCAGCTGCGGAAACTGACATAGTGAATAACATATGACTTGGCGAAATGAATGGAAATGAAAAATGACTGTATGAATGATATATGGAAAGGTGAACATGAAGATAAACTGAAAGAAATTTTATTGATGGAATGTGGTGGCGAGATGGAACGAAATGGAATGAAATAACTATGAGTGAAATGAGAGATTTTTTTTGGAAAATATAGGGCGTCAGAAGCTTCTGATTTTCGCCCTGTATTTTCTATATAAGACTTCCAATCAGTGATTGGTTTTCAGGCTTATACATTTTTTTTTTAAATGATGATGAAAAGAAAAAAGACTAGGCTGGTGGAGAAGAATAATTCTTCTTCACCATCCTCATTGCAGAATTATTTTGAAAGATTCTGATAAACTCCTCCTTTGAGAGTGGCTTATGATAGATCTTCAATCTCTGACCATTCACAATGAGAGGAGTTTGATGCTCATCAATTTTTTTGATTCTTACTGCTCCATTGCTAATTTTTTTTTAAATCTCATATGGCCCAAGTCAATGAGTCTAAAATTTACCTTGAAAATCTTTGAACTTGGAATCATAATTCAATGCCCAATTTCCTTCTTGAAACTTTTTGTCCTTGATGTATTTGTCATGCCACTTAGCTCTTTGATGTTGAACTAGATCAGTTCTTTGAATTGCTTCTTGTCTGATCTCATCTAGTTCATTCAACTGCTCCAGTCTATGCTTTTGGGCTTCTGATAGATCCATTCCCAATTGAACTGCCATCTTGAAGGTCTTAACTTGGAACTCAATGGGGAGCAGAACTTCCTTCCCATAAACAAGTTCATAGGGAGTGTGTCCTGTTGTGTTCCTCCATGTAGTTCTGTAGGCCCATAAGGCTTCAGGAAGCCTTTCTGCCCAATCTCTTCTGTGTAGATGCATAGTCTTGGTAATGATGCCTTCAATTACTTTGTTTGTGGACTCCACTTGACCATTTGCTTGCGGATGATAAGGAGTGGATTTTCTATGCTTGACCTTGTACTCTTCCATCAGCTTCTCCATCATTCTAGATGTGAATTGACTTCCGTGCTCTATCACAATTTCTCTTGGAACACCAAAGTGAGTAAAAATATCCTCATAAAGAAAATTAACTATTGAATTTTTAGTAGCAGAAAATAATGCTTTGGCTTCTACCCATTTAGTGACATAATCAATACATACCAATATATACTTTTTCTGTTTGGATGGAGGATTAATAAGTTCAATAAAGTCCAAAGCCAATTTTTCAAAGGGTTCGATGAGTATTTAAGGTTGTAATGGCATCTCATTTGCGGGGGTAGGTTTCCCTACTCTTTGGCAGTTGTCACACCTTTTGACATATTGTTTTGCATCTTTGAAGAGGGACGACCAATAATATCCTAAAGAAAGGATTTTATAGGCCGTCCTCTTGTCAGCAAAGTGTACACCTCACGGTTCATCATGACATGCTTTGAGAATATCAAGCATTTCATCTTCCCTGACACATCTTCTGATCACAAAATCTGGCCCTGTTTTAAGCAATTTGTTAGAAACCCATGAATATCTTGAACTCTCTTGAACAATCTTTCTTCTTTCACTAGGAAATAAATGTGGAGGTAGTTTCCCTGTAAAAAAATAGTTAGCCATATCTGCAAACCAAGAGTTTTAGTAGTTACTGCAAATAAGTATTCATCAGGAAACTTATCCTCTACAAGAGAATCTTCTTTGATATTCTGAATCCTAGACAAGAAATCAACAACTGTGTTTTGTTTCCCTGGTCGTAGTAACACAGTAATATTGAATTCCTGTAAGAGTAGCAGCCATCTTGTAACTCTACCATTAGTAATAGGTTTTTTCATTAGATATCTAATTCCAGAATGATTAGTATGAATTAAAGTTTCATAGTCTGTTATATAATGTCTGAACTTGTTAATTGCATGAACAACAACTAAGAACTCTTTTTCAGTCACAGTATAATTCAACCCAGTGGGAGTCAAATTTTTATTGGTATAGTAAATTGCATAAGGAACCAAGTCTTTTTGTCCCAATACAGCCCCTAGAGCTATATCTGAAGCATTTGTAGAAATATGGAAAGGAAGTTTCCAATTTGGTCCTCTCAAGATAGGTGCTTAAGATATTCTTGTTTTCAAAGCTTCAAATGCTAATTGGCAATCATGACTCCATTTGAATTCATAGTCTTTTGTAAGCAGTTTGAAGAGTGGAGATGTCATTTTGGTAAAGTTTTCTATAAATATTCTATAATATCCAGTAAATCCTAGAAAACTTCTAACATATTTTTGACAATTTGGAATAGGTAACTTGGAGATGACTTCAACTTTTGATTTGTCTACTTTAATCCCATCGTCTGAAATATGATGTCCCAAAACAATACCTTCAGTAAACATCATAAAGCATTTTTCATGGCTTAATGAAAGGTTTGTTTCTTTACATCTTATAAGGAATTTTTCCAAATTTTCCAAGGCTTCTTCAAATGTATTACCATAGACTGTAAAATCATCCATATATACCTCTACACAATCATGGATTAGATCAAAAAAATCCTAGTACTGCTCTTTGGAATGTTGCTGGTGCATTGCATAATCCAAAAGGAAGCACTCGGTAGGAAAAAGTTCCCCATGGACAAGTAAAAGTGGTTTTATCCTGATCTTCAAGTGTTACCTGAATTTGATTATAACCACTGAAACCATCCAGAAATGAAAAGTACTTTTTTCCTACTAATGTATCTAATACTTGATCAATAAAGGGCAAAGGAAAGTGATCCTTCAAGGTTGCTTTATTCAATTCCCTGTAATCAATGCACGCCCTCCATTTACCATTCTTTTTGGGTACTATCACCAAGGGAGAAAGCCATCGACTATCTGAGATTGGGTAAATGAAGTTCACATCGAGTAATTTTTGGAGCTCTTCTTTCAGAATCTCCCTAAGATTTGGATTCATCCTTCTTTGAGGTTGTCTAATTGGTCTACTGTTTTCCTCAATATAGATATGATGGATGCAAGTATTAGGGTCAATACCTTTCATATCAGTATACTCCCATGCAAATGCAGCAAAATGTTTTTGCAAGATTTTGGTTAGCTCTTCGCCGTTGTAACTTTTCCAAATTTTTGTTGATATTCAATGTTTTACCTGGAAAAATTTCAACTGCAGAACTGCCAAACTCTTCCATAGAGTAGAGAGACATTTGCCTTGATGACAAATATTCAATATCAGAATCTAACTGAAATTGTGTGTGATCATATTCTGAAGATGTTTCAAAATTTTCTAATGTATTCAAGATTTGACTATCTTCACTAACTTCAGAGAGAGTAAAGACAGGTTGTATAGTATCTTCATCATCGACCCATTCATTGTCTCCTACTTCTGTAATTGCTTTTGCTAGAGGATACAAGGTGAATTTATTTGTTGAACTACCATAAAAAATGTACATGTCACCAGATCTACAACTAATAAAAGCATCAACTGTGGCTAGCTAAGGTCTTCCTAAGATGAGTGGGTGCCCTCCTAGATTACTCTTGGGAGTCGAAATCATGAAATCTACTAGATATTCCCAAGAATCTAAGGAGATAGAAATATCTTCTAGTACACCATCTGGTTTGATTACTGATCTATCTACAAGTTGCAGTAAGGTAGGTGTGAAAAGAAGATTAGGAAGTTTAAGTTGTTCCATAGTCTGTCTACTCATAATGTTTATAGCAGCCCCTAAGTCAATAAATGTATTTGGAATTTCTATCCCATTTATGTGTGTCTTGACAATTGGACTACTTGGATCCACATATTTCTGCATGATAATCTTTCCCATCATGATATCTACTATTTTTCCTACCAGGTGGATTCTTTTTGTGTCTCTTGGTTTCCTACCTGGTCTTTTGATACTCAACTCCTTTATTGTTTTTGCTAGAATAGGAATCTCTCTAATGGCTTGTAGCAAGGGAATCTTGATACAAACATTCTTTAATTCATCTCGGAAATCATAGTTAGGCAACAAGATTTGTTTTTCCACCCCCTTGTCAATTTGTAATCTTTCAAGAAAAGGAGGTGTGGATGTAGATATAGGTTGCTCAACTATAGGAGTTGTGGGGGTTGACTCTTTATTTTTCTTTTTGAATGGTTGGGTTTTGAAGGGATGCTTCTTCAAAAATTTTATTGACTTTTAGAGAATCCTCATCAGAAGCATCTTGCTCTTGAACATCTATAGAAGGTTTTTCCTTTTCTAAAACCCCACTAGATTTGAGTTGAACATCATTAAGATCTAGAGGAACAATCATGTAGGTAGGAAATTGTTGTACTTCTACCATGTAATAATTCTGAGGGCTTTTGTTGTTGGGATTTGGCAATGGTTGGGCTCGTAGTTGATTTGGCTTCTGTTGAAATGGAAGCAAGAGTTGAGGTTTTGATTTTGTTGAGGAGGTTGTTGTTGTGGAAATGGTAATGAAAGTTGTGGGCTTTGATTTGGAAGTTGTGGATTTTGTTGTTGGTTCTATGGGAGAGGATAGCCTTGATAAGATGGAGGATATTGATAATATTGAGAAAATCTCCCATAAGGATTTTGTACCCCTTGTGCCCATGATTGAGGTTGATACTGATTTTGAGGTTGGGGCCAAGGTTGTTGCCAAGAATTCCAATTTGGTGGGGGCTGAAAATTCATAGGATTGTTAAATCCTTGATTTTGTTGCCCTTGCCAAAGTCTTCTTGAAACAAAACAAAGAGATTCTACTGAATTTGGGTCCTCCTAAAAGACAACTTTGATTTTTGGGATTGAAGGACAATCCTTGGTCTCACGATTTTCTGAGAAAATCATACATGTTTCTACAACTTTAGCATCCAAGGGACATTCCCTTAGAGCATGTTTCTTTCTACATTTTGGGAAAAATATGGCTAAGCTATCAGCTTCTGTTTTCTTCTTGTTTTGAATTTTGAGGGTGTCTAGCTATTTACTAAGACTCCCTGGAATGTCAGTTTTGAACTCATCAAGCATATTGCCAATCTCTACCCTACTTACTGTCCCAGTTGCAGATTTGTTTGCTCTAATAAGAGAAGGATCTCTAGGCCCTTTTCCAGTTTTAGATTTTCCCCTTGAGAGATGGACACATAGTTCTGCTATGTCACTTAGTGGAAGTTGAGAGATGTCGCCCTTCCCCATCATGTTTAAAATATCTATCCATTCATCTCTAATGGCTTTCAATAAAAGGGCTTTCAAGGTTTCCTCATCTAAATTGTTCATTTTTACTCTCTTTAAGTTGTATTGAAATCTTTCAAGCAAATCCTCCAAGTTCTAATCTTCTTTTTGCATCATTTGAATACCTCATATTTATGATTAGTAGGCATACAATAATCTAGATATCTATCCAAAAATGTTTGCCTCATATCATTCCAAGTCCTAATAGATTGAGTGACTAATCCCATGAACCATTTCAGAGCAGCCCCTTTCAAAGTTGAAGGAAACAGTTTGAGTTTTTGAGAGTCTTGTAGATAGTCATAGGTTTGGCATAAGACTTCAAACTCAATTAGAAATGTTTCAGGATCCTGACTTCGCAATCCATAAAAGTTTGGGAGGATAGATGGTGAAATGTTTTCCTTATCGACTACAGGGAATCCAAATGAGTTATCTCCTTTCCTATTTCCCCCATTATTACCTCTACCTCCTCCATTGTTACCTCTACCACCTCCATTATTTCCTCTACCTATATCTCTACCTCTACCCTCTCCTCCAAATAATGAAAATTATCCATCTTGTACTTCTTCTGCCATGATAGTTTCCTCAGAATCTTCTAGTTCTTCTATTAATGGCTGATGAGAGAGAGTCTCTACCTCTTCTTCTTCTCTAGGTAATTCTACTTCTTTCACTGCAATAGGCTCCCCTATGGAGGTGAAGAAGGATTCTTTTCCTAGGTCAGATTTAGTAGATAATGCGGGAGAATCTTCTAATTCAGTTGTTGCCCCTTGAATTCTAGGAATCCTAAGGTTGGGAGTATGAGTATGGGATGGAGGTGTATCTTGTCTATTCCTTGAAGTAGTTGGAGTTGTAAAAATTGAACTTTTGCTCCTAGCTATAAACCTTCCCCTAGAATCTCTTTCTCTATGCATGTCATTTTTTTTTTTTGATGATTTTTTAATTGGGTTAATAATCCATTTTTTGATCTTCCAGATCACACTAGGTGCAAGAAGAGAGCATACTCAAGAAATTATTGAACTAATAATTCTCTTTTCTGATCCTCCGGATCACACTAGGTGCAAGAGGAGAGCATACTTTAAGAAATTATCAAATTTTCCCTCTTTTTTTTTGAATGTAAGAGATAGGCTACCTAGTTACGCTTCCCTAGCAACGACACCAAAATGTTTAGTCAATTTAGTGTGTCCTAAATTTCTATATAAATTATCAATCCGGGAGTCATAAACTGATGAAGTGTAGTGCACTGTATGTGCTAGACAACCTTTTTCTTACTTCATTATTTTCAATTTTTATCTTGTTTTGGAGTTTTGTTCTTGTTGGTCTCCTAAAATGTTTAATGCAAATGGAAATCCTAGTCTAAAGTTTTAAGAATACTTTTAAAGACCAAGTGTGGATGTACAATTGAAGACAAGGTTTATGCTTCTTATGGTAATTTCCAAACTTAGAACTTCAAAGATCTCAAAACATGCTGTCTACAAAATCAAAGCTTTGAACAAGAGTGTAAACATGTAGCTACATAAATCAAGCTAAAGATGAAGTACTGAAAATGAGGTTACTATCTCTGCTGTCCATCCTAATTTCAAAATTGAAATCTAATAAACCATTGCACTCAAAACCAAAAAGTAAAGAATCTGGAAACTAGTCACTGATTTCACCCATAATCACAATATTTTGTCAATTAACTTCTAAAACGGGGTTAAGATAAAGACTTTAGAAATAAACAATGTAAACTTTGAAACGGGAACTATAAACTCAAAACGGGAACTCAGGCCAAAAAACCCCAAAAAAACATCAAAAACAGTGCTAAAAACGAAAAGTGTGTATACTGGAACGATGTTTTTTTTTTTAGGTGTCAATTTTGAATGTGTTTTAAAAATGGTAGTGACTACGAAATTTACTACGAAATTTTCGTGCAAAATATAGCTTCAAAACGAAAGTGTTGATACTGGAATAATGAATTTTTTTTTAGCATCAATTTTCAAACTTTTTAAAAAATGCTAATAAAACCAATTTTTTATGTCTCAAACAAAGTTAAATTTTAAGGAAAAAACACATTAATGTTTCTGGTAGAATATCATTTTTCTTTCCTAAGTATAAATTTAACATGTTTTCAACCACAACATGCTAGATACAAAAGAAATTGAAATTTTTTCAACTATAAAACTAAAAAACTAAAAAAACATGACATTATGAACAAATTATATCACTGAATGAATTCAAAAGTCTTTATTTGTATACTGAATAAAACATACATTATATCTCTAATTTGATATTGCATTGTAGATATTTAAACAATAAAATTTATCATACTTAAGACATAATCCAACAACATAAAAATGCTTCATAACTTCTCATTTAACAAAATATGGAAAACATTAATTTTATTTGAAGATACGATGCATACATCAGTTATATAAATTGTCTTAAACAATTATTCAAACTCAATCACCCAATAACCGTGGGTAGGCCGTCGTTGTGCCCCCTTCCCCCAACCCATTACCGATCTTTCCCATTCACCCATGCCCTCTTCCTCCTTCTGCCCTACCCATGCGCCAGCCCTTGCTACCCCCAACTCACCCACCCATGCACCATTTCCCCAACTCTTCCTTCCCTACCCCACAACCCTCCTCCCCATAAGCCAAACCCCTAACTCCTATTCCCCTCCAATCTCAACTCCTCCCCCCCTTCCTTAACGCTGGCCCCATGGGCCTCGCGCCCTACCCCCCTCCACCCTACCCTTACCCCTACCCCCTACCTTCCCCCACCCCCACCCTTACCTACACTAACCCTACCAATGAATATATTAAAATAAACACCCTCCTTTTGAATATGAGATATTTAAATGATTAAGTTTCTAAAATGAAAAAGAGAAGACATTTATTTATTTATTAATTCATCCATGATTATAATTGTTTACATTTAAGTGGTTACTTTTTTTTTTTTTATTTGTGAATATCAAATTCAATATTAATCACATAAGAATACAAAATAAACTTATATGTAATAATTTATTTAACAACAATTAAATAAAAGAAATTATAATCTATTTAAATTCTAATTAAAATATAACTAACTATATACAAAGGGTTTATATGAAGAAATAAAATAAAACAAAAACTGTATTTACATAACACCCTTAATGCATATAAATGATTATATAATAAAATTAATCAAAGAAGAAAAGGCGGTCGCATTAATGCATAAGAATTACATTTTCTATATATATTTAAATAAAAAATTCCATTGTTTGATTACGATAATGAAAATAAAATTTTACGTCTCCCATTTTCACGACTCACCAAGGAATGTAGATCCGCTTTTGGTGCAATTTTGATAGTCGCTTCCATTCCTTGTTTCTTATTCATAATCGTGGGTGGCGTTGCTTTTATTTGATTTACAAAATTATCTACTTTACCTTGTACACTAATCAGATTATTATCGTGGTATAGCTGATGGATCAAGAATTACATTTTCACTAGAGAATATAAAATATTTTGGAGAAACAAATGACATACCTTCACTTCTCATGGTTGGTTGCCCATTGGTTCCTTCTAGTGAAGCTTTTGAGGAGACATGTCATTATGACGGCCAATTCCATGCGGGGTTTTCCGAACAATTTGGATAAAAGATATTTATGGGACAACTTACCGAGGCCTCAGGATCAAGAAGTCTCCGCATCTCCAAAGCATGATCTCTTTCTCACATAGTGCAAATAAAAAACAATACCATTTGACGGCCTATGTTTTTTCAATACCATTTTTAACTTAATCCTCTTAAATAAACAAGCATGCTAGTGTTTCGAAAACCACAACGTGTAATAAAACCAATATTATCTTAATGCTCTTAAATAAATGTGTTTTTTGTTATTACTTATTTAAGAGAATACTATTATATAAATACGAATTTATAAACAATTTTATTTTTTAAACAATAAATTTTTATCATAAATAACATAATATTATTAATAATAAAATTGGCTTATCAACCATAACACTTCGTATTCTTTTATCTATAATAATATTATCAATTTTAACGGATGGCCATTACCTCAAGCTTCATTAATATTATTTTTTTGCTATTAAGAAAAGAACGAAGATTGATCATTTAAATTTCTTAACAAAAGTTTGGATTAATTTTCAAAGAATTTGTGAAATAAAATAATTTTAAAGAGTTGAATATCTTTACATTATAAAAATAGAATTTAAAAAATGTAAAATTACAAATTTTATATTACTATAAAATTTAAATTACTACGACATTTAAAGTGGTTGATATATAGGCGTTATTTTCCATGCACCATGCTCTTGTAGTTTCTGTTGCTCGTAGAAAAGCAGAAAGTATTTGGGTAAAACATTTATTAAACTATGTTAGGATAATTGGCCAATCGTAAATAAAAGGCCGATAATATTGTTTCCTTTTGCCTTCTCCCAAGTTCTTTAATGCTATCGAACACATTTTTATCTATATTAATATAATATTTCGTACTAGGTTTTAAATGTTTTTATGTGATGCAGTCGGCCCTCGCATGAGAGCCAACTGCGTCACCGCTCCGTCCTTTGTCTCAAGGAAACCCTGACGGATGAAAGAAACAATGAGTCCTAACCCGGTCGAAGTACCTGAATCCGAGCTAAGTGAAACAAGGTTATTTCAGAGCCCGGCAAGGACTGGTTTAGTCTCTGGGTCAAGCCGTCTTAAGTCCGCAAACCAATAACCTGTCCAGACCCTAACCGGCTGTGAAAAGTGGAAATATTGTCTCAAAATAATTAAGAAGTGCTTTCTTTCCCATTTCACATTGCAAAGTAAATGTAGAGCAACTGGTTAAGCACTAAAGAAATTAATGCAGTGACAACCAAGATATAACATTATTCTTCGTTAGAAAGAAGGCACCATATAGTAACCAGACTCACATAACCGAGACTTGCTCTAGGTCGAAGCCGTTAATTATAATAACTGGAAACATATCTAATTAAGTGAATAATTTAATAATTTAAAATTATTTTTCATTCTAATGGAAGTCATCTGATCTGTGTCATGCAGATAGAAAACATGTGCGCCGACTTTCTGGTATGTCATCCTCATGCTGTTCAATACATTGATAAAGCTGAGCAAAATGAACATCATGTGATATACTTGATTGGGTTGAAGGGCCTGGAAATTTCTTCATTTTGGGTGATCGTGGGCGGCGGGTCGATTCCGGGAATCGACCGCCGCCGGTCGGGCGGGGGGGGGCGGCCCGGGGGTGGCGCTGCAGGCACGCAGCGCCACCCCGCCCCGCCCGACCGGCGGCGGGTCGATTCCCGGAATCGACGACCCGCCGAATAAGAAACATTATTCTTATGGCCATGTCTTTACTTCTGTTAAGAGATGCGATGTATGGCCATTAGGCTCTGCTCTTTCTTTACTAGTATCCATCGCAATATTATGGGCCATTGCCAAAAAGCTGCAAATCAATTGGACGATTGGAAATAAATTCCAACCACATCATGGAGACAACAATGCTATAGATATAGAAAGCCTGCTGACACAATCGCAGATCAAAGGAAAGTCCTGGGATATCGGTTTTGTTTTGACTTTCATAGTGTTATCAGCAATTGTCGCGAGCTCATTCAAGATAGTTCTTTGCTGAATATCTAGATTTTCCATTGATTATAATATACATATGCTTTTCTGGTTGTAGACCTTCTTGGTATATATTGCATATGAGTCACAACCTCCTTATCTACGAATGTCTTCATGTTTTATCTGTGGGTTTCTAGGATTGCGTGTCTTCCCACGCATCAAGTCAATGTTGTATCGCAGGTATTAGGGTTTTGGATTGAGCCACAACCTTATGTAGAAATGTCTTCATGTTTTGTATGTGGGTTTCTGGGAATGCATGATTTCCCACGTCATTGTATTGGGCTTTTTATATTTTATATCAATTACTCTTTAGCTGTTCTTCGTTTGAAGTTTAAATGTTTTATGAATTTTAGCTGCGGAAGGAAATAACGTTTTCTTCTTTTCTTTAAGATTTAATATAATTAGATACATTAATTTTTAACTTTACAAACTATATGATAGTCAATGCATTTTCACAATCCCAAAATTTTTGAAGATTTAACAACATTCAATTCATTTCAGCGATTCAAAAACAGTACCCTGAACGTGTAATAACCCAAATTCCTTTTTACTCTTTAATACCTTGTACCAGCCGGGCAACGGTTGTGGATTAGATAGTGTTATGCATCTTGCACCGTGAAAACTTACAGTCAACGCATGCCCTGCCATGTGCGCGCTAAATATTTGAGATTAATGTCAAATATTGAGGACATTCCACGCTTTTAACTGATCATATCTGCGCAATGCTCGGTTAACAAAATCACATGTCCTGAAATTTGTTAAATGTAATAAATTTGCTCATGGAAATATTCTACTAAAATTTTGTGACTTTTGGAAATTCCATATTAAGTTTCAAGATTTTGGAGTCTCTAGATTTTTTTATAATATTGACTACATTTCTGCTATAAAAACAAGATTAAGCACTCTGGTTATAAAAAAATTTAAGAAAAAAAAATGGCAGTAAGTTTTGACTCTCCGTACATATTTACTCGCTACACCACCATAAATTTAATAACAAATGTTACATCAGGGTTGCCCATACATAATGCAAGTGGCCTTAAGATTTAATAAGGCAAACTCTTTTTTACATTCATTTAAAAATTGTGAAGATTTAATAACCCAATTTTATAGGATGATAAATGTAAAAAATTTATGTTAATATAAACTCCCACGTTACATGAAATTTGTTTCTTATTCGGCGGGTCGATTCTCGGAATCGACCCGCCGTCGGTCGAGCGGGTCGATTCTCGGAATCGACCTGCCGTCGGTCGAGCGGGGCGGGGCGGCCCGGGGGTGGCGCTGCGGGCGCGCAGCGCCACCCCCGCCCTGCCCAACCGGCGGCGGGTCGATTCCCGGAATCGACCCGCCGCCCACGATCACCCAAAATGAAGAAATTTCCAGGCCCTTCAACCCAATCAAGTATATCACATGATGTTCATTTTGCTCAGCTTTATCAATGTATTGAACAGCATGAGGATGACATACCAGAAAGTCGGCGCACATGTTTTCTACCTGCATGACATAGATCAGATGACTTCCATTAGAATGAAAAATAATTTTAAATTATTAAATTATTCACTTAATTAGATATGTTTCCAGTTATTATAATTAACGGCTTCGACCTAGAGCAAGTCTCGGTATTGTGAGTCTGGTTACTATATGGTGCCTTCTTTCTAACGAAGAATAATGTTATATCTTGGTTGTCACTGCATTAATTTCTTTAGTGCTTAACCAGTTGCTCTACATTTACTTTGCAATGTGAAATGGGAAAGAAAGCACTTCTTAATTATTTTGAGACAATATTTTCACTTTTCACAGCCGGTTAGGGTCTGGACAGGTTATTGGTTTGCGGACTTAAGACGGCTTGACCCAGAGACTAAACCAGTCCTTGCCGGGCTCTGAAATAACCTTGTTTCACTTAGCTCGGATTCAGGTACTTCGACCGGGTTAGGAGTCATTGTTTTCTTTCATCCGTCAGGATTTCCTTGAGACAAAAGACAGAGCGGTGACGCAGTTGGCTCTCATGCGAGGGCCGACTGCCTCACATAAAAACATTTAAAACCTGGTACGAAATATTATATTACTATAGATAAAAATGTGTTCGAAAGCATTAAAGAACTTGGGAGAAGGCAAAAGGAAACAATATTATCGGCCTTTTATTTACGATTGGCCAATTATCCTAACATAGTTTAATAAATGTTTTACCCAAATACTTTCTGCTTTTTTACGAGCAACAAAAACTACAAGAGCATGGTGCATGGAAAATAACGCCTATATATCAACCACTTTAAATGTCGTAGTAATTTAAATTTTATAGTAATATAAAAATTGTAATTTTACATTTTTTAAATTCTATCTTTATAATGTAAGGATATTCAACTCTTTAAAATTATTTTATTTCACAAATTCTTTGAAAATTAATCCAAACTTTTGTTAAGAAATTTAAATGATCAATCTTCGTTCTTTTCTTAATAGCAAAAAAATAATATTAACGAAGCTTGAGGTAATGGCCATCCGTTAAAATTGATAATATTATTATAGATAAAAGAATACGAAGTGTTATGGTTGATAAGCCAATTTTATTATTAATAATATTATGTTATTTATAATAAAATTTTATTGTTTAAAAAATAAAATTGTTTATAAATTCGTATTTATATAATAGTATTCTCTTAAATAAGTAATAACAAAAAACACATTTATTTAAGAGCATTAAGATAATATTGGTTTTATTACCCGTTGTGGTTTTCGAAACACTAGCATGCTTGTTTATTTAAGAGGATTAAGTTAAAAATGGTATTGAAAAAAACACAGACCGGCAAATGGTATTGTTTTTTATTTGCACTATGTCAGAAAGAGATCATGCTTTGGAGATGCAGAGACTTCTTGATCCTGAGGCCTCGGTAATTTGTCCCATAAATATCTTTTATCCAAATTGTTCGGAAAACCCCGGATGGAATTGGCCGTCATAATGACATGTCTCCTCAAAAGCTTCACTAGAAGGAACCAATGGGCAACCAACCATGAGAAGTGAAGGTATGTCATTTGTTTCTCCAAAATATTTTATATTCTCTAGTGAAAATGTAATTCTTGATCCATCAGCTATACCACGATAATAATCTGATTAGTGTACAAGGTAAAGTAGATAATTTTGTAAATCAAATAAAAGCAACGCCACCCACGATTATGAATAAGAAACAAGGAATGGAAGCGACTATCAAAATTGCACCAAAAGCGGATCTACATTCCTTGGTGAGTCGTGAAAATGGGAGACGTAAAATTTTATTTTCATTATCGTAATCAAACAATGGAATTTTTTATTTAAATATATATAGAAAATGTAATTCTTATGCATTAATGCAACCACATTTTCTTCTTTGATTAATTTTATTATATAATCATTTATATGCATTAAGGGTGTTATGTAAATACAGTTTTTGTTTTATTTTATTTCTTCATATAAACCCTTTGTTAGTTATTTATATTTTAATTAGAATTTAAATAGATTAGAATTTATTTTATTTAATTGTTGTTAAATAAATTATTACATATAAGTTTATTTTGTATTCTTATGTGATTAATATTGAATTTGATATTCACAAATATAAAAAAAAAGTAACCACTTAAATGTAAACAATTAAAATCATGCATGAATTAATAAAGAAATAAATGTCTTCTCTTTTTCATTTTAGAAACTTAATCATTTAAATATCTCATATTCAAAAGGAGGGTGTTTATTTTAATATATTCATTGGTAGGGTTAGTGTAGGTAAGGGTGGGGGGTGGCGGAAGGTATGTGAAAGAAAGAGAGAGCACAACTGTGATTTTCGCATTGATTTTAAGTTAATTATTATTTTTTGAAAAAAAAAGTTGTTATTATTATTTTTTTGACATGAAATTCATAAAAAAAACTATTATTTGACCATTTTTAGTTAATATTTTTGTATAAAAATTCTGATTTTGACATGTTAATTCTAGCAAAAAAATTATCAAAACGTTTATTTTTTTGTTATATTTATGTTAAAAATGGTTATTTTTATGTCCATTGTTAAAAAATGTTGTTTTTTAGAAACAATTATTTCATGTGGATTGAAAAATTAATTAAGGATGTATAAATATGTAGATTATCTAAAATTCAAACTATCGACTTTCTAATTTAAAAACGCAAAACAATAAAAACCCCCCTAAAAAAAATAAAAATAAGATAGAGAACAAGAAAATATGAATAAAATGACGACTTCAAAAACTATCAAATTTAGAAAATAATTTTTTACATTTCACACACTAGAAAATTAAAAGTCAAAAAATAGGTCTTTTAAAAAAAGGGTGTGATGCAGAATACTCACTTTTTAAAATCAGCATGAAAATCACTACCATTCTAAAACTTGATTTCATCCTTGAACATGAAAAAAAATTAAAGTTCCAAAAACCATGTTCTAAAAAAAACATGTGTATTCTGCATCACCACTTTTGAAAATCGGGTCATTTTTTTGCTACCTCTACGAAACGGGTAACAGTATCAGTTCCCGTTTCAAAGTTTACATTGTTAATATCATCATATGGAACGAAAAAATGACATTTAAATTATCTAATTTACACTCTAATGAAAGAAAAGTCAATTAGTTCATCTATAATCACGATATTTTGTCAATTAACTTCTAGAGCGGGTTAAGCTAAAGACTCCGGAAATATCATCATATAGCATGAAAGAATTGACATCTAAACTATCTACTTGTAGACTAATGAAAGCAAAATCAATTACTTCACCTATAATCACAATAGCTCGCCAATTAACTTCTAAAACGGGGTTAAGCTAAAGGCTCTAGAGATATCATCATATAGCATGAAGAACTGATATCTAAACTATCTTAAGTAGTAAGCAAATCTCACTAAATAAAAGCATAAAAACTGGAATTAAAGACTAAAGTTCAGCAGAGGAAGCAAGTTTCAGATCACCACTTTGATGCAAGAACTACATTAAAAAGCTCGAGCATAACCTACCCTGAAATGCACTGATCAGTGTTAGTGGAAAATATAACAATGCTGCAAAAACATGTACAGGATTAAAACGATTAAAACCATAAACAAAACATGAGAAATGTACAACTCAAATAAGAGAAAATATATAAGAAAACTATACAAAACAAAAGAAGAACCTCAGCCATGCAGGGGCCCTCTGCACAACTTGGATTAACAAGCTGTCACTTCAAACCACGCTTAAACAACCATGTGAAAAACAGAGTTTTTGTATTATGAAACAGAAGATATGTCTCTCGGTTACACAATAGAAAAATAACGCTAAAAAAATAGCATCAAGACTAACTATCTGCGTTGCAAACGCTTATATTTATAGAGGAAATAGATAACTATATTTTGGACAAAATTCTTCAGCAATGAACACGTGAACAGGTCAGGATCCGGAGATTTAGCCTCTCGGTTTCCATGAATAGTAAATCTATGCAAGGTGGATGTTGGATTGTGTTATGGAGATGGCCTGCAGGTGGCAAAAATGGATCCATGAGTTCAGGAACAGCTTTGGGCTTTTTTACGTGCTGGAACAGAGTCCTAGTTGACGCAGGACTCTCTGTTGACCACCCTTTGATCGGTACCTTTCTTCACGAATTCGGCTCAGCAGATAGGAGCTCATCCATGTGTGGATCATTTCTGAGTTTCCCACGTGTCTCGTTTCTCCTACCGACACCTGTAACCTACAGAACAATGGAAACGGTTGCAGAATTGCGAGTTAGCTGCGGAAAGTGGCTACATTCCATAGTTGATAAACAAAACTTAGATCAAATAGCACACACAATGATATAGTTTGAAAATCACTCAAATGCACTCCTGAAATCAACATGTAAAAACTTTTGATAGTTTATGAGGCACTGATATGGGAAAATAGAAGAGAAAAGGTTTAGGAAAATGTGTAGAAGAGAGGTAGTTCTAGGGCTTAACACTTACCAATCAACGATGGAGATTCAATGGAGGTTTCCCTGTCAATAGGACACACTATGCCACATCCTACTGGAAGTAAAATCCTAAGAATTTTGTACCCAACATCATGGGATTCCATCGAGGAAAAAATTCCAGGGTCATTCAACGGTGCAAACTATACGACAATAAATGGTTTTTAACCTATATCATTTTCACCTATGGTTATGGAACTTAAACACATGAGCATGCAAGGTTCAAGCCTAATTTCCTCTAGGCTTAGGGTTTCAACTTCTGCGTGTTTGAAAATTCAAGGATTTTATCAAAGTACATGCAAAGCCTTTTCCCAAGTCTTGTAAAGCCATAACATATGCGAGTATGTTTGTGGCTCTATTAAGATATCTCTTTTGAGCTTTAGATAGACTCGACCTGACCTTCAATCACTGAGTAAAAGGGTTTAAACTTGAGCATATGCACACACACACACACACATATGTATGTATGTATGCCTTGCACTATCCCTCCCGATATTTTACACTACCTTGACCCTTCTCGACCTTTGTTGCAATAATATAGATACGAGAACAGGGCTATCCCTCTTGAGCTTGCACATTTAAAAATAAGGCCCGATGGCCAAACCAATTTAATTTAGGCATTCAATTTCCTTTTAACATAGATTGTTCTTCTTTCTATGTACATGTATTTATACTAATTTGTAGTTTTATAATAGACACAAGAATAAACCCATTCCTTAGGAAAATAATCAGGGAATCAACCTCTCATTTCTACAAAATAAAGAGGGCTTTCGACACTGTGTTTGGAGCCATTTACTAGCCATTAAACCCAGAATGTACTCCATAGACAATAAATAGAAGAATTCATGCATTTAACTCATAGATATATAACATAAATTCATAAAAAGCACCACAAACATTCAAGAATTTCCTTCAATAAGTTCATGCCACGGAAAATTTTAAGGATGGAAATTTATCTTAAAGTTTAGAGACCTTGGCGAATCCCACTAGTCCATAATATGAAATCTATAAAATGTTTGGAGATATTTTTGTAAAAGATTCAAATTTATAATAATTTTATATAGTATATATATATATATATATATATATATTGGCGATTTTTAGGGTAAAATAATTTCATTCTATAAGATTTGGGCGAATCATTTTTACAAAAAAATGGAAATTAGTGAATTTTTTTTTGGGAAAAAGTATAGAAAATTAGCCCATGGGCGAATATTAGCCCCTAAATTTTTCCCGGGTTCATGCACCAATGTTACACAATAAAGCAACATCATTCAGAACTACATATCAATTCCCACAGAGAAATTCTTTCATCCCACAAATATCAGCTAAATACATGTAATTACATTAAATCCAATGGCCAAACTAAAGGTGGGACTTAAATTTTCCACCCAACATTAGACTCACTATAGCCAAAATCACTTTCATTAGTCATCCTCGAGCCATATTCACAATCTAAGGGGAATTTGTTCAAGTTTCAACAAGAGGTCATACTTAGCTCAAGGAGGACATGGATTACTTATAAAATTGAGCGGTTTATAAGCTCTTAAAAAGAACCCTGAGTGCTTTCTCAACCAATTCTTGGCAATCACTCATACCCAATTTCCTCAGAATTTCTTGAGCTCATCCAAGCTACAATTTATCTTGGCATGTGCTTCCCAAGAGGAAAATTTAACCCCACATTGTTGTGCATAAGTCTTATTATAATTTATCAAGGGTACCTCTTCATGTTCCTCTTGAGATCTTCCTCTTCTTTTTCTTATTATTTGCACCATAAAATTAATGAAAGGTGCCAACTAACCCCACCTAGGTTTCTTTTCCTCTTCTTCAGATCATGGATCTACGGTCTCTCTCTCCAGGCCAGTACATAAAAATATTCTACTTTTTTTTTTAGTATAATTACATTACAAAAATTGAGGGGAAAGCATACCAAGGGTGTCACAACGAAGGGAAAAGGTACCACCTAATAGGGTACAACTCAAAAGGAAACTTCCCTTTGTATAATGGGAAAAATTCCCATCTCACACCTCCTATTACGTGCCGTCCAAAAATAAGGCACTTCCCTATGAGGGCATGACGTGATGTGAACCTTCATGCCCAATAACTGGAACTTTCTCATCCCAGGCCATATATTATATTCCACTACAACCAGCAATTCACTCCTCTATGAGGGCGTAACACAACGTAAACTCATGTGCCAAATGATGAGTATTTCCTGTTACTTGCTCTAAGTAACTTAGCAATTTTCTTAAGGAATTATCCCTATTTCCGTGGAAAAAAACCTAACCTTGAGCTCGGTAGTTCCAAGGCATGGATATTTCATCTTCATTACACACAACAACCATAGACTTCCACTATTCTATACATAAAAAGCACTCATATTCTCATGCACACTAACAATAGAAGTCAAACAAAGTGACAATTAGCTGAAACCATTAATTCAACCGTACATATTATGTGGTCAAGCATTCAGGAGCTTATCAAAAGTCACAAGGACTTGCAATCCCTCCCAAACCAAGAGATCAATCACACATAAATATCTTCACAGGCAATTGGGAATAACACAATTCCTTCATAAGCGATACTAATGCATTTATTATTATGACCCATAGCAATAACATTCAATCATTCATAACACAACATAATACAAGTAGATACACTTACTTGTATAACTTAATCTCTACAAATTGAGGAAGGCCTCCCAATCATAGGCCAATTGCACTGAAGTCTTTCTTGCAACTGACCACCCCCAAGTCAGATTCATAATCTAAGGAGGTAATTTCTCAGGTGTTCTCAACCATTCAACAAATGGTTAGAGATAAAGTTCATTTTATCCAATTATTTAGCAACAAACCCAAAATATAACATCATATGAACTCTTAGATTAATAAAAAGAACAACCACAAAGGTTCAACCAAGGCACAAAGTGTCTCAATCCAACTCTAGGATAAGGATTGTATCATGGGAGGTTTATTAGCTAGATTAGCTAACGCAAGAGTGAAGAGTACACTTCCAAGAGGTTTATCAACATATTAAGCAAGTTCCTGAGTGGTTTGTAAGCCCTGAGGTTAGCTCCTCAAGGTTTTATCAGAAATTTCAACTAATTCCTGGGTTCATCAACTTAATCAATAGTTTATCAATCACAACTACTTTCCTAGTGGTTTATCAGCATGAGGGCAAGCCACT
Source organism: Pinus tabuliformis (assembly GCA_031772625.1). Classification (NCBI taxonomy): domain Eukaryota; kingdom Viridiplantae; phylum Streptophyta; class Pinopsida; order Pinales; family Pinaceae; genus Pinus; species Pinus tabuliformis. The sequence continues at coordinate 820,461,205 of CM062804.1, read as the reverse complement.
GTTCAAGTTTTTTCAGTGATAAATCCTTTACAGGTTTCTCATCCCAACCAATGGATACATATCACTACTCCACTAAATTCTCTCTGGAACTCCAAAAACGCACAAGCATAATACATGCCTTAACAAAAAATGCACAAGCATAACCACGACCCCAATGACACATATGGAATCCATCCCAAGAGTTCAAAACAAAGAGATATAATTTTTTACAATTAAATATCTACCACTACCAAAGCTAAACTCTCTTTCCTCTATTCAACACGCTCTCTCCTCGCGTGTCTTCCTCCCTAATTTACACATAATGCATAATACATCCTCTTGAACCTTCCCTTCTCCAGGACATATCTCTGTCTTCGTACATCGGGTGTATTGACCACACCCATGTCTCCATGAGAATAAATACTACACACTCATCCTCTACTATGAGGCCCATTCTCTCTAATAAATGTCTGGACAATAGTGCAATTAAACAAACAAGGAAATAGGTGATGAAATAAATTCAAGGCTTGGGTTTACAAGGAACTCCTCCTCCATATTCCTTTGAATCTGTGCCCACTTCCTTAGCCAGTCAATATGTTACATTTCCACTTTATTTACATGAGTTATAGTTCATAATATTATCTACAAGAGGGATTAGCTAAAGGGGTTATCACAAACATCACCCCTTTTGAGGAACACTATCCTTGATGTTCTATACCCAAAAACACAATTTACAAGAGCTTTATATACACAAATATTTACATTTATGGTTGATTAACCAACAAACAAAAATGGGTATGATACCCTTATCTACTCAACCATTTTCAAAATGGGTTCATTTGTTCCAAAGTGCCTCCACTACACCTTGACCTGCTTGATTGTTGATTCTCGAGCGTGATCTGCCTCCAATGTCCAACCATGCTGTCCACTATGCTAAGTGATCCTTAAGGGATGAATTCAACTCATTGGTAACCTGGAAACACCTGATATATCCCTGATACCAAAAAGTATGCACATGATTATGTGAACCTAATTCACTTTCCAATTCTGGCATCCCATTCTCTACTTCATCAATCCATCTGGTGATCCATTTCCTTTTCAGTTCAGTCACACACTTCCAAGTTTATGCATCCCATTTTATGCTTCCTTATTCCCTTGGGCAATCAATCTCTGGAAAGACATCCACACAGAGGAATATTAGTCTCATCTAATGCATGCCTCTTCCTTGGTTTAATAATTCAATACATGTATCATGGCATTCCTTATGGCGATTAATGCACGTCATAGGGTTCCAATGCCACCAAAATGGTCGAGTTCCTAAAGTTTGTAGCTCCATCATGCTACTGTGCACTTTGATATCATTAAGTTGATGATGTTTACATTGCAATCAATCTCATATAATTATGTTAGATAGTTCATTGTTTCTCCTACATAATAAACATATGAGTTTTTATGAGTTCCATAATGAAAATTTTAAGTGCCCTCATCATTAATTTAATTATGAAGTTAGCCATAAAATTTTGTCAATTTCAAATCACATCTTCAACAAAGGATTTCTTCAAATTGCAATTAATACTTATCTTTGGTTCCTCTTTGATTTCTTGGCTTCATAAGCACTAAGTGTTTGTCAAGCCCAAGGAAAGCACTTAGTGATGGCTATGCTACTCCATGCACTCTTCAGCCAGTTCAGACTTTATCTCCAATTCACCTGAGTGTTTCTCAACCCCAAGGCAATCACTTGGTGGCTCTCATACTACTCCACACAGTCTTTTTGTAGGGGTCTAAATAAGCCCCCATGCTCTCACTCGCATCCCAATGAGTGTGGGAACTACCATCCAGGTAGTTTTCTATCGCCTGAGATATTATTTACAACCACAAGTCCCATACATCATAACACCCATCATATCCATTATCATCACAATTCCCATGTCATCACACCTCTAACAAGGAAAATGTGATCATTTGACAAGTATATAAGTGTCTAGCTATCACTTTGGTGGTGGTGACAACCAAGCTATCTACACTGAGTGATTTATCATCCCTAAGGAAAATACCCAGTGAATTGTAAGCACTAAGTAGTTTCTTATCTTACTTTGGCAAGCACTAAGTTATTATCAACTTACTTTGGAAAGCACTTACTCGTTCATAAGTTTTCTTTGGCAAGCACTCAATGGTTTATCAGTTTACTTTGGCAAGCACTCAATGTTTATTATCATCCTTTGGAAATCACTCAGTATTTATTAGCCCAAGCCAATCCTTAGGGTCTATGCACCTCATGATTTGACCAAGGAATCCAGTTAGTTTTTAGTATGCTTGCTAATATAACATTTAACATTTAAGAATTTCCTTGTCATAACATGGAACATAAATGTGATTTTCAAATGAGCATAATAATAGTTACAACAATATGCTTAATGGATCCATTACATGATAGGTGTCTCATTGGACAACCTTATCATCATCTTATTTTTTTATTTTTATTTTTTATTTTTTCAGGAGCATTAATCAATTGTCCTTCCACTAGAATGATTCTCAACAATTACTTGTCACATGAAATGGTATCATATAAATTGATTCCTACAAGAATTGCAAAGAGTCATTTCAATACTTCATATCGAAGGCTTCATTCCTTCACCATACCACTTTATCGTATCCATGCAAGCATGCACTAATTTGAAACAAAAGTTTTAACATTTTGACAAAGGAATTCTCACCCATTTTCGTTCATGTGATCCTTTTACCTAGGCTGATTGCCTACCTTGTTTACTTAGATGTGACTACCAACACTTTCAGCTAAAGTCTTTCTAAACATTCAACTGGCTGACACATCGCTGTTGTTGCAATCTTTAGTAGTTCACAAACTTATAAATTCGTAGATTTCATTGAGAACCTCTTAAAGGAATCTTCATTTTAATTTAGTTCCAACATTTCCTCATCCATGCTAAGCATATGCTATCGATTCCCATCCTTTATAATCTTCATTCATGCTCACCACAAAGATAGGGAGAATGAACATAACATATCAATAATTATAATTATCAGCAATGAATCATTCCATTCCACTTGCCTTATGGTGTTCCATATAATCTGGAATACATTAAGTAACCTCATTGTGTCACCTAGATTATGGTACGTACCAATTCCATAATCATCCCATTCACACAATGGTCATATTTTTAAGGATTAATCATTATCTTGATACTATGATGGTTCCAAACTAATGGCCTTTTGGACCCATTAGTATCTTCATACCTTTATTTCACCTTCCCTTCTTTCTCAAATTTGTGAAAGATATAATACCATGCACATTTTCTAGTTATGAGAACTCCCCTTTCTCATGCTATTTTCATTATTGTCATATATGTGTCCATTTAGTTCTTGTGGAACCAACCAATCCATCTAGTTGTTTTTTCATCTTCTTCTGCCTTCCGCTACAATTTTTTTGATATATAGGGTTTAATCAAGGTCTCGCACTTCCAGTTGGGTTTTATTCAGCTCTTTCCTAGAGCTCCTTTCCTTTCCTTTCCACACCCAACAAACTAGTCAAAACCAAAAAACAAAAGTCAAGAAGAAAGAATAAACAAATAACAATGAAAAAATCAAAACTAAAATACATAATAACAACACAAGGTAGCATGCCCATGCTCAAATTCAACAATCAAAACGAAAAAGAAACTATATCAAAAGATTTAATAGATTCTATAATGGAATTCTAGTAGAGGTGAAGCCTCTGCCAGTAACAACTAAAGTTGCTTTTGCATGAGTTTTTGATGCATATTTTGGCTTTACTCTTAGAGAAAGGAAATATGAAATTTTGGAAAAAATTCAAACTAACACTTTGTAAGAGGAGGAAAATATTGTTGCAGCAGGGAAGTTGAAAGAAATGATGATCCAGAGAAGAAAAAAGGAAAGGAATAAGCTGATCCATTAGGACAACAAAAATATTTGCAAGATAAAACGTTGGATGAAGTGACCAAAATGATAAGAAATCTATCAAACAATTTGGTAACATTAGAACTAGAAAAGCATAATCCTCCTAGGTAGCTGCAACAAGTAGGGAATAGAAATTTTAACCCTAAATTTAGTAGGCCTCTTCAAATTCTACAAAGAGAAAAGAAAGATCAAGGAGGTCAGGTACCACCCCCATTGATGATTGAGGATGCGCCTGAAGATGATGTGGAAGAAACTCAGAATCTTTAAGAAAATCAATACCCCACTATGTCTGAGGGAGATGAAGTGGAATATGAAGGCATGAATGAAAAATTACAACTTCCCTTGAAAGAGGGGGAGATTGATGCTTATTGCAAATAGTTTGTGAATTTGATGTAGGTTGAGTTGCATAAAATATATGAGCTAAGATCTAGGAAATATCCACAACATAGGGGCAAGGTGATGATCAAGATTAATACAATTCAAAGAAGGTGATGACAGAGGAAAATAACCTATATAACAAGTTCCAATAATTAAAGGTGAGATGTAAAAATTGGGACAACAAGATAGGGAGAATCATAATAATCAGTGAAAACAGTAGGCCCAAACGTGGCCCAAACTAAACCTCTAGTTTAAGGAAATGAAGAGGTAATAGAACAATTGAAAATGGAGAATGGACCTCATTTTTTTTACATTGAAAAGGAATTGGAAAAAGTAAAAATACCCGTCCCTCTTGTGGAGTTAGCAAAAAATCTGCTTATTAGAACCATATTGTTAGTTTCTTCAACGTAGCACAAATATCTCCAAATAAGGGTAATGTGAATATGCAAGAAGATAAGATAATGGTGATGTTTGTGCCACATGTTGAAAAACAAGACTCTGCTACTCCTCCATTTTATATAACCTTTCTTATTCATGATTTGAAGTTGCACAATTGTATGCTTGATTCAAGAGCCTCACATAATATGATGCCTCTAAGTGTGATGGAGCAACTGGGTTTGAAAATCACAAAGTCATATAAAGACATACTCATTTGATTCTAGGAGGGTGAAATGTATTAGTCTAATTAAAGATATGGTGGTCTCATTAGCTCATATTCCTGCTAGAAGTTTGGTGATGGAGATAGTGGTAGTTGATATTCCTGCCAGATTTGGGATGCTCCTTTCCAGATCTTGGGAAATGAAGCTTGGAGGTCATATTAGGTTGGATCTTACTTATCCTACTATTCTAGTGCTTGGTTGAAAAGAAATAAGATTGTACAGGGAGTCCATATTTGTGAAGATGATTACAAAGGAAAGTAGTTCTAATAATTCTCCTATTTATTCCAAGGATGGTGATTTTGGATGCCTTTTGTTGGAAGAATATGAAGGTTTAGCCCACGACGTAGAAATTCAAGTCCCAATAGTGGTACAAAAATCGGATATGTTTCAAAAATCAGTTTGGAAAATGTGTTTTGATGGTGCATACTAAAAGGAAGGAAATGGAGTAGGAGTCGTATTGCTGTCACCTAAAGGTGAGATGATCCCTCTGTCTTATAGGTTAGAATTTTGTTACTAAAAACAATATAAGAGAGTATGAGGCTCTAATTCTAGGATTGCAGGAAACTAGAAATCTAAAACCTGAGAACTTATTAATTTTTGAAGATTTTGAACTGATAATTAAACAAATACAAAATCAATGTCAAACTAAGCATCCCAGATTAAGGTCCTACAATAATGAAGTTTTGGATATTGTGGAGAGCTTATTTTCAACATTTAACATCCAATTGTTACCAAGACATAAAAACAAACTCACTAATTCCTTAGTAGTGGATTCCAGTACCTTCAAGCCACCTCAAAGTCCTCGAATTAGATATGTGGTTGAGGTAAGAAATACGATAATAGTGCCTGATAATCTTAAATAATGGAAAGTTTTTGAAAATGATGAGCAAATTCAACATTTTATGGAGGTGGCTGGAGAATTATCTACCTCTCGGATTGATCAAGAAGGTGAAAATGAACAAGTAGATGCAGACAATGATAACCGATCATGGAAGGATACAATTTCTGACCATTAAATTATGTAATTGAAGAGTAATGCAATACCTAGAGGCCTAGTTCCATTGGAAAAGATGTTTGATATGAATGATGTTCCTACAAAGGTTGTGAAGCAAGTTCAGGAGGAAGATATTGAATATTGCAATATTGGAGCGAAAGAGCAACCTATGATGATCAAATTAGAAAAGGGAATTCCTAAAGAATTCAAGTAGAGGTATGTAGATTTATTTAAAAAATATACAAATGTTTTTTCTTAGTGTTATGAGGATATCAAAACATATAATACAAATATTATTCAACATAAGATTCCTCTTAAAGAAGGTATCAAAACACATAAGCAGAAACTGAGACAAATAAATCCTTTTCTACTTCCTCTAATTGAAAAAGAAGTTAACACTACAATAAAAATACCTTCTAGCAGAGGTTATAAAAAATGTTTTTAGTGTTAGAAAATTGGTAAAAATTGTCAAAAATACCTCCGATACAACATCCATTTGTGGTAGCATATGTTTTAGCGGAGATGATAACAAAACTTAATCACAACTAAAAAATCTAGACAGACGAAGGTTTTAGCAGATGGTTTTTTAGCGACACACTTACTGGACAAATCAAGTGCTGTGAATTTAAGTAAAAGAAATGAGACTGGTAACAAATGTTTGGAGCACCAGTTCATTCATTTTATACAAGCATCAATGATTTAATAATAAAAAATATTGGCTCGTACAATCTATGATATCATGCACTGGAGGGTGAATACAAACAACATTGCTGCCTAAAAATTATATCGCCCCAATGCTTATGTCTTCTAAAAACGTGCTGGACAGTACTTTTCAGGAAAGGAACTGGGGCATGCAAAAAAAATTGCAGCCTAGGTGCTATTATCTTCTCTAATGCATTAGGTCGTTATGCGTAACAATGCAACAATGTTGATGAGTTGTATAAAACCACCGATTCTAATGAGTTGTACAATGCATCGGGTCATATAGTCTATGATACCATGCACTAGGGCGTTAAATGAAAACAATGCTAGAGCTTGAAAAGTATAACGCCTGGATGCTTATGTGTTTGCAAAAGCCCCGATGCTATACTTTTCACAAAAGGCACATTGGTAAGAAAAAAAATCTTACAGTGTTGATGCGTTTACATAATATAACACATTGAGGCGTTAACAATAATGATGTACTAGTGTGTTGAAGGTGAATTACGCTGGTGCATGAAATGTATATCTTGCCAGTGTGTATTGATTTTACACACGCACTGGGCTTTCGTATGTATGAATGCACCAGGATACCACTTTTTATTATTATAAATATCATTGTTGAAAAATTCGTATTCAAAGTGGTATACGTTAATATACGATGTCCTGGTTTCCATTTTATCATTTTTAGAAACATTGACCTGTGACAGTGGAATTATTGTGATTTTTAAAATTTGATATTGATAAAATAATCAACATATATATTATAACAATATTCATATAAATTAAATTTTGATTAGTGCATTTGTATATGATGTTTGGATTAATTTATTTTATCGTTATATTTCACATCTCTATATTATAAAATTTGATCATCCATATATTTAATCAATGGTGTAACATTTCACAACGACACTAGACAACACAATAGAATAAATTAAAATGTATTTTTTTATATATGAATAAGAGGCTCTTTTTCATACAACATGAGATAGTTATTGGTAACCCCTTGTCTTTCAGTTGGGATACTAGGTTCATTACATTAAAAAAAATATCTGATTTTCATAGACAATTATTTCAAAAAACACATCTTGCATTGATATCCAAATAGATCATCATTCTTGATTGAAAGTACTATGTGTGCTCGAGCTACTTCCATGAATTGGGTTATTTGGACGAATGTTTTGTTGATTGCATCGATTATTTTAGTCTTCTTCAAGTTCCATCTACAAACATAAAAATAAAGTGTAGTGAGTGTATCTACATTGGTGAAAATAATGAAAATTGAAATAAATAATATACAATAATATAAAGTGAGAGATTGTCAATGAAAGTGCACATTGACTGTTGACATAGGTTAATTATTACATAGGCACTGTCTTGATGGACCGTGTTATGCTTGTTAAATCTTGCATAAAAGAATGCACTCATGAAATTATTGTGGACTAAGAATGTATGAGTAGATGACTTCGACACTTACAATTAAAAATGGATCTCAAGGACTTAACAAAACATCAACCAACCAAGAAGTGACTACTGAATGACGGATCATAAGATTCAGAGTAGGCTCCAAAATTCAAGTGTAGGAAAATTTTTGGAAGGTGTTTGTCGTAACGACAACAATAACCTACCATTGTCACCAATCCACATCATCCAATACACATGTGGCCTTCCACATGGACATCCTTGACCCACATGGCACTTACCACCTAGACTCATTTCTAGATCCCACCGATTGCTCGAAACTTTGTGCTTTGCGACACTTCACCATTATACAATTCTTCGAGGTTTCACCATGGACCCTTTCAATAACACTGCCATGTCACCATACCCTACTTTCACACTAAGATTGATGGGAAATCCACCAGTAAATAGGGTGTGAATTGACAAGAAATTTTCCATTATATAATGGGAGAAATTCTTGTCTCCCGCCTTCTGTTACACACCAATCTAACTAGTAAGGAAATTCCCTATGAGGGCATGACGCAATGTGAAAATTCACGTGTGATAACAAGAATTTTCTCATCCTTTTCATTATGTTACGTGCCAATCCAACCAATGAGTCACTCCTCTATGAGGGTGTGATGCAACATAAAATCATGTGCCAAATGATAGGGTATTTCCTGTTACTTGCCTCGTGTAACTTAGCGAATTTATTAATGAATTAGCCCTTGTGCTATGGAAAAATATCCTACAATGCATTCATTGGCTTCAAGGCTTGTAGATTACATCTCCATTATACACACAACAACCACAGGTTTCCACTAGTCTATACATAACAAGCACTTGTATTCTCATGCATGCCAACAATAGAAGTCACACACAATGAAAATAAGATAAACTCAACAATTTAACCATACAAATTAAGTGATCATGCATTGAGGAGTTTATCGGTAGTCACAAGGACCTACAAAATCCTTTCAAACCATGAGAGAAATCACACATAAACATTTTCACAAGAAACCAGGAATAACAAAATCCCTCCATAAGAAATTGTAATTCATTCATTATTATAACCCATAATAATAACATTCAATCATTCATAACACAACAAAATACAAGTGGACACAATTATATGTATAACTTAATAACTGGAAACTGAGGAAGGGACTTCAACTCTCCTCCCAACTATAGGACAACTACACTACAATGTTTCTTGTAGTTGACCATCCCCAAGTCAGATTCAAAGTCCAAGTAAGTAATTTCTCAGGAGTTTTCAACTAGCCATCAAATGCTAAGAGGAAAACTCCATTTTCTAAGGTGATTTCTCAATATCCCCTAGCTATAACACCACAAACACTCTCAAATCAATAAAAAAGAAACCATAAGGGTTCAACCAAGGCACAAAGAGTCTCAATTCAGTGCTAGGATAAGGATTGCATTATGGGAGGTTTATTATCTAGATTAGCTACTATAGGAGTAAAGAGTAGTATTCTAGGAGGTTTATCATCATACTAAGCAAGTGCCTGAGTGGTATGTCAACCCTAAGGCTAGCTCCTCAGAGGTTTATTAGACCTTTCAACTAACTCCTGTGTCTCATCCTCATCAATAGTTTATCAACCACAATTAGTTTCATAGTGGTTTATCAAACCCAAGGCAAGCCACTACTTAGATGTTTATTAGTGAGCAAGCCTTTACAATTTTCTCAAACAAGCCAACACCTGAGTATCACTACTCCACCAAACTCTCTCTGGAACTCAAACAATACACATGAACAATATAGGCCTCAATAAACAACACACAAGAACAAATAAAACATCATCAACGCATAGGGAATCCATTCACGAGCATAGAACATAAAGAAATAGATTTTTACAGGAAGATCTCGACCACCACTAAAGATAGACTCTCTTTCCTCTATTTAGTTCTCTCTCTCTCATCATGTGTCTCCCTCCATAAATTATGAATAAAGAATAATGCACCTTCTTGAGAATTTACTTACCTAGGACTTCTCTCCCTCCTCATATATGAGGCATGTTGATGACACCCACCTTTCTACAAGAATCAAGACTACATGATTGTCCTCTAACTAGGAGGTCCATTCTCTCTAATAAATTTATGTACAATAGTTCCATTAAACCAACATGGAAACATGTGATGAAATAAATGCAAGGCTTGGGTTTATAAGAAACTCCTCCCCCTCAATCTTATGAATCCGTGTCCACTTCCTCAACAAGTTAATGTGTTACATTTGCACATTATTTACATGAATTATAATTAACAATAGTATTTACAAAAGTGTTTAGCTACAGGTGTTGTCACAACTCTTTCCTTTTGATGATTATCACATATATCCATATAGGTGTACAATTCACCATATGTTTTGTATGGAAGAAGGTGCTACTATTGTAGAAGGTTGTTCAATTGATGTTGTTGTAGAGACAAAGTGCTTGTGAGCATAACAAGCCACAAAGGGTTGTTTCCATGCCAAGAGGAAATTGGTCCTATTATAAGAAGGAAATATACACATCCTATTGTGGAATTTCTCCATCATGGTATAACTTGTTGACATTACAGTAAACAAAAAAACAAAAAATTGACCTATCTTAATTGATTGTCGAGATTGTTTGTCTCCAATTCTTAGAATGCAAGAGACTTGAACACTAAATATGGGATTATTTGATAAAAAAAGTTTGGATCTTAAAATTGTTTAGAGTCTAGAGTTAAGTGAGTATAGTTATACACTATGAGAATATGCAAGCTAGGAACTATAGCTAGAGCCATAGCCAAAGTTAAAGCCACAATCTAGAGTTAGAGTTATAGCTAGGAACCAGAGCCATAACCACGATCCAAAGAAGTAGATGGAAGAAACATTGATCCATATTGGTTTCCTATAGTATTTTGAAGACTAAAAGTATCACAATGTGAATATGTGGTATGAAATGTATCCAAACAAGTGAATGGTTATAATACTCAATACCTAAGTAAAATTTTACAATTAATAAGGTTATATAAAATATCAAGGACAGTGCAAATGTCAAAGTAAATGAGAAAATAGAGGAAAAACAAATAATTACATAAATATAGGAAACAAATATAGGAGAGAGGAATATGACATGTAAATGTCAACCTTTTGGCTTCCTATTACCCCCCAACCCTCCTAACTTATGATAACTTGACTCTTAAAAGGAGCTTTTGCTTGTTGGTTGGCCAAAAGGAGGAGGAGGTATATATATACATAAGCTACATTATAACCAAAGGATGTTAATAACCATTCTAATGCTACTTTTCCCATTTGTGCCCATAGTAAATATTGTGTTCATGTGTATTAGATTTTCTCTTTGTGATAGTTTCTATATTAATTTGTGGTTGAATTTAAATGAGGTTGCTCTCAATTTTTATGGATGCCTAGTTATTTTAATGTTGTGAGGATTCATTTTACAATGTCTCTTTGATTTACTTATTAGTTTCACTTTCTTTAGCATTTATAGAACATCAATAGATTTATGCTCCCCGTTTTTTAATGTATTATGAGATTAGAAATGAATGGTTTTCATTACAAAGTTGTGGCAATATTTAAGGGGGTTGCTAATCATTCTCTCAATTTTATTGGTTGTTGGAATCATTTTCCAATGAAATTGAGTTGTTCTCACCATACACTAACCATAATTTCTTTCTAAACCCATAGATTGAAAAGATACCATTCTTGAGGTCATACCATACTTTTTCTTTTCTAAGATGACAATCTCCTTCCATGATTAAGCCAAGAAGGTCATTTATAACCTATATGAGTTGACTCTAAGATGTTTGAGGCTATATGTAAGGTGAAATAGTCATATGCAATCCAAAGAGGCCACCACTTTCTCTTCCTGGAGTTGTTCAATTGAATTCACTACATTAGACTATGTGTTAGGCATGGTAATTGGTGTGGATGTCACTAGCTAGTAATAAGTATCATCAAATTAAATCATGCAATTTTAATTACTACCCCCTTTCATTTATTTTGAATTTAGTGTTTTCAATGCATTCCTCGGTCCAAAGCATTAGCATAGTGTGTAATGAATTCCTTTCCCACATCATATAAATGTATTTCATATATGTTCAAATAATTTATATCATATATATATATATATATATATATATATATATATATATATCTATATATAATCTATATATATATATATATATATATATATATATATATATATATATATAGATATATATATATATATCTATATATATATATATATATATATATATATATATATATATGTTAATTAAGTTCCATCTTATACGTGTTTTAAGGTGTTGAAGTGAACTTCATAAACTTTGAAGGAAGGCATTATAAATTATGTGCCAATTGTTGGTGAAAGCTTCTTACATGAAAGTGTGTGTGTGCAGATGAGTAATAACCTATGTTGACAATTTGAGTTGAATTCTAAGTGCATGCTTATGGTAATTTCAACCAGATTTTCATTAAGCTAAGTTGTTTTGGTTGTCCAATTACTAGAAGGCAAGCCGATATCTAATAGCAAGGAAAGTTTAGATATTATGCAATCAATAAGCACCATTTCAAGGAGCAAAAGAAGGATGAGCGGAAAAATTATCCTTGTTCATATTAAATGATAGGATTTCAAGTACGAATTTTTAGTTGAATTGTCTTGTCTTTATTATGTTGAGTTTTTCACCATCGTATTATGATGGTTCCATTGAGCATAGAGTCACAAACTATATTTCTTTTGAATATACTTAAAACAACCCATGTGGTTGAAAATGCAGAAAAAGGAGTCAATTAGTAAGAGTTTGAATTTTATTTGAGGGATATTGTATTTTTTGATTTCCATATTACAAATAATATAGTGTTGTAGAGTAGCTTGCACTAGAAATGCACCAAGAATAGAAGCCTCATAATAAATCTTGAATAGAGGTTACACATAGGAAACAAACCTTGCAGTCATTTAGAGAACATAAACCTCTATGAAAGATTGAGAATAGAGGCTAGAAGTTAATTTTGCAGAGGAATCATGTCAATCAAGTGAGTGGAATGTAAATCACTTGTTTATAGATCAATAACGAGAATAAATATATGTTGTCACTGTGAAAAACACCCTCCAAAATTTTGCTTACACTTGAATTTTGGAACCTACTAAGGATCTTGAGATCTGTCGTTCCATGGTCACTTCATGGTCATCTAATGTTTTGCAAAGTATTAAGTCTTATTCTAAGTGTCAAAGTCACTTCCCAACACATGTTCTGTCTTCGAAGAATTCACAAACACACATATTTATATGCAATCTTAGATAGACATTGAAAAAATGTTGAAGGTAAGGGTTTTACCATCACTAGTGACAGTGACTACGCAATCCATAAGCACAATGTAGTGCGTAACACATGTTAACAATTAGTGTGCACTATCCATTGATAGTCTTCCTCACTTCGATTTCGATTGTACTTCTATTTCAATGAGTTTTCTCAACTGTCGCTTTGGCACACCTTTGTTTTCGACAATGTTTCTTTCACATTTGTGATTGTCATTTTTTCTTGATTTCACTTTAACAAGTGTCATTTTCATGTTTTCTTCACTTTGGCATGTGTCACTTTCACTTTCTTTAAGCCTTTCCAAGCATCATTTGCACTTTTCTATTACTTTCGAAAGTGTCATCATGTGGTTAGGGAAGTCTTGCATCCAGTCAAAGGGAGTCAATAACACATTCTTGAAGGGAAGTTCTGATCCATTCTCCTACACTAGTTTGTTCTGTCCATCTTAAAGGTGTGCATTAGATGTATACCGCAAGTCTTAACCAATGTTTCACTAGTGTTCTCACTATCATTTTAAAGTGTATCCTAAGTGTCTCACTTGGAGGAAAGTATTATTTTGCTGTCACAACAAGAGAATCATGTTGAATTTGAGTACTGCATGTTTAATGTTGTGTTCCACTATTGGAGCTAGTGGCTTTCTAGTGTAAATATGTACTTGGATCTTTCACCTAATAATCAAAATCTTGTTGAGATGACACATTTTCATGCATGTATCGTGAATATTGTAAGGCTATTCTTTAGATGTCTATGGTATATTTTTTTTTCATATGTACTAAGGAAATTGAACTACTTCATTGGATTTGGTACTTATCTTGTTGAATGTGTGTTGTATTTTATTTAATGTTCATTGTGTGCATGTGAACTATTTCACTAGATAACTAATGAATATTTTCTTTCTCTCGTGTGCCTATCTTAGGATAGTACTATTAATTTCCTTCTAGAGACTCACTCTTAATTCCCTCTCACGAAGGTCTCCTTTTACACATTGCAATTGGTGTTTCACAGTGTAAACTTACTTGTTGATTTCAAACGTTATGTGCATACTCTCTAATGTTATTCATTGCAGTTAAGGAAAACATTTGAGTTATGGTCATTGGGACGATACTTCAAATGGGGCTCCTACTCAAAATGATGTGAGTTCTAATTGGGACTTCACATTGGGGAGACCCCCTTGTTTGAGGAATTTCCAACACCATTAACAATTGTTGCTAGAAAGAGGACCAAATGACAAGCTGTGCTCATTGAGTCTCTTTTGGATCTCCTATCTTAAATGACTTATTCCAAAATCATATTCCTAGAGTGTTTTTCCAATAGATCTAGTAGCTAACTTTTAATCCCCTATGAATCTCTTTATAACCTGTCCCAATTGATGTTTGATGGTGAGGGTGAAATATCCATAGTCGGGCATGTATCTAATTTTCTCTACTTTTTTGAATTTTATGAAATCGATTTTGAATATGTTTCTCTTATAATTTTCTTCCTCACCCTTGAAGGTTTAGTTAACTGATGGTGTCATACCTTACCATATTCTTCCATCCATTCTTTTGAACACTTCTAACAAGGAGATTCATTTAGCATTTGATAAGTATGATTATCAGGATTCCCTTAAAATGATTAATAAACTAAGAATGAACCTTGGTGAGTCAATTGAGGATTTTTCTAATCGATTCCTTCAATTATGCAAATTTCCTGAAGAAGATATGGATTAGGATTTCTTTAAACAAAATTTTGAGCATTTGGTTCATATCTCTTTACATGGTGAGTCTGAACCCCCTGATGATTCGACTCTCCCAACTTTTCAAATACATGAGACACCACTAATTTCAGAGGAGGAACCTACTATTCCTTTCATTCCTTGTCCTCCTCCTTTTTTTGTGCCTTGTGTTGAACCTATTCAAATAAGAAAATATGAAAATCAGATTGTTGATCCATCTCTTCAACCTTCATCCACTTCCCATGATTCATATCCAATGGAGGAAACCTTGGAATGGTTCATGGAGCCTAGGGTGAAGACTAATCCTTCCATTCCTCAAGATGATATTAGCACTCTTAACCTCAATCTTGAATCTGGTTCCACTGAAAGTATTACTTCTTTAAGGGACACCTATCATCCTCTATCATCTACATGCCATGACCCTTTGTACCTTGATCCGCTTGATCAATCTGCCCCACCACCTAGTTTTTCAAACTTTCTTGATTTTCAAGTTGCTAGTTCAAATTATGATGAAGTACAAGGTGGCCATATTACACAGGTATAGGAGCATAAAGGTGAATATAATTTTGATCTCTCTTACCTCTTTAAAAGCCCTCTATTTCAAGGGGTTGTTCCTTCATTCTTTGATGATTTTCAATCTACTAATCTTGATAGTCAATCAAATGAAGTTAATTTGCTTAATCAATCTATAGTCTTGGGAAACCATCATTCTGATGATGATGAATTTGTTGATGTGTATGATGATGAATGCCCAAGTGCACCAATTGATATTTCAATTTCTCGAGAAGATTTTGATTTGAAAGAATTAGATCTAGAATCTGATTTGGTCAAAGAAGATGTTCTTATGGAAACTTCCTCTTCATCTCACTATCCCTTGTGCCCTACTATTTGTAATGCATTAACTTGTGAAAAATATACTCCATGCTCTTCAAGTTCATCATCTAATGAGTTGGATTTTGAATTTACACAAGATAGTGAGGTTATCCATGGTGAAAAAGGAAAAAAATCAAATCATTAAGTATCCATTCTATCCCTTGTCATTTCCAGTCTTGCATGGAGAAAATTCTTATGTTTGTGTTACTCATGAGATTGATCAAATCTATCCATCCTTATAATTTTCAATTAGAAAAATCTTTTGACTTGAGTAATCTAGTTGTTGAAATTGTAAAAGTTGATCAAATAAGTGATATAGATAACTACCATCTGGATAATAGTGGTGTCATTGAAATTACTGGTAGTAGCTATCCACACACCATGCATGATCCAATGCAATCTTCAAAATGTGATTTTACAATCCTTGAAAATTCTGGGACTTGTTAGAAATTCGAGGCACTTCAACTTCGGTTGATGGTTATGCCAAGATCTTGCGACTTTGGTAAGATCCAAAAACCGAGTCATATCTGGGTTTTATAGAAAAATTATTTTCTTTGCATAGTTTCACACGATGTAAATTCTTTCTTGAAATATGTTTGGTATTTCAAATATAGTCTTTCTAACTTTCAAGATTTTATTTCTGATCAGATTGAAGATTCTATTTCAGTGGATTCATATCCATGCATGACTCTTGTACCTAACTCAGGTTTGAAGTGTATATCTCTCATGGAAGCATGGACACATGAAGCAGAGAATTTCAAATATTATCTTTGGGTGAAGGAATCATGCCTATCATACACATTCGTGAATAGTTAGCTTTTGGTTTTTCTTGTGAATGTTATACTGCTAATATTTTTCTTCATCACACCTGAAACCGTTTTGAGTGTTAGTGAATGCATGAGTTATTTGGTGAATCAAATTACTCTTCACTCATCATATCCTGATTGGTTTAATGTGTTTTCTATACTAACATTCCTTTTCACTTCTTTCGATGATTATGATGCTAGTGCAGCTTGTAACCAGGTACGAGGATATGGTTTGTCATATTCATTGTGTGAGGGAGATTATTCTATTGTTCAAAGAATTTGTAAAGCTATTCAAACTGATATGTCTTTTCTTGTCTACTAACCAATAATCTCTTACCATAATTGTTCCATCTGATCATAATAATTATTTTAGTAATTGCCATTCAACTTATCATTTTCCCACCAACATATTCGATGACAATTGTTTTACATCGATTAATATTTATGGTTTATCTCACCATTCAGATACTTGTCAAGCAATTGAGGCACTTCAGCCTTCGTTGATGGTTATGTCAGGTCCTCACTATCTTGAAAAGCCTTATGAACATGATCATATTCATTTTCCCTTACAAGATTCTCATCCTGATCCTATGATTTTAATTGAAAATTCATCTTTTCAAGGATTTCAGGGTTTTCAAGAGGATTGTTTTGAATTTCATGATCCAATCTATGATCAATTGGAAGCATCGTACTTATGGATCCCTTTTGCTAATAATAAGCCCCAATATTTCTCAATGCCTATTAAGAAGGACAACACAGATGAAGGTGAATTCACAAGAAGCTTTCAAGGTTTGTTTGATTATGGTTTTCATAAAAAAGGTAAGATTACACGTTTGTTAGAGGTAGTTGCTATGACACATCTTTTTGTTTAGAGGAAAGACCTTCAATTTGTTGTGAAAGTTATTCAAGATCTCATCTTTTCTTGTGCACATTACTTTATATAGGATTTAATAACTTTAATAGTTGTATCTTTGTAATTGCAAGTCAGGAGAAATTATGTTGGTTACATTGGAAATTTCATTATACTTAGCCCTAACCTTCTAGCTTGTTAGGTTAGGAGTAGGTCTAGCTGTGTTCTAGTTCCCATGCATACTCATCATGCACTTGGGCTCCATTTAGTCTCCACATTTGTTTTATTTTGTATTTTTTATCGTGCATGTTGTTTTAGTTCAATTCTCCATCCACTTTTTCTTTTGATCTATTTTTCTGGATTTGTCATGTCTTTTATTTTATTTCTGTTTAATAAGGCTCTACATGAAATATGCTTCTTTTAGCTCAAAAGATAATGTGGATAATTTTGAAAAGGGAACTGTGATGACGAAGAATGCTCGGATAATATGTTATCTCTTATCCATTTAGGTTTACATATCTTTGAAGTCGATGATGTCCAAACAAAAAATATGATTTGTTCAAGACGAAAATCCTTTGGCTGCATTGAAGCTCGTATATTAATTAGGATCTTAATTCTAACTTAACCTTGTATTGAATGGTGTTTCGACATGTCAACTAAAGCGAGTAGAGAAGGGAAAGGAGAAAACTTTGAAAGCATATTAACTTCAGTTAACTTTCAAATCCCTTAAAGAAGGAATAAGCTCCCCTGCTATCAATAAGTCGGGATCTATCTTCCACCTATGATATAAATGTTCAATAAGTGCTTCAAACATATATTTAAGAAAATAAAATAAAGGGTGAATAAGAGAAAGGCTTCCTGGGTAGAGAGGTGAAGCAAGCAACATTGCCGAGGTATTGTCCAGGCTTGCTGGCAGCAAAGTGATGCTTATGTCTCCTTGAGGTGACTCTGCTGAGGTACTGTTTAGGTTTAGTGACAGTGGAGAAACACTGAGAAATGTGCTTAAAAATATTAGTATACTTATTATCCTTCTTCCCTATCGAAAATTTAAGGTATGAATAGTCTTATGTTAATGTGTTTGAAGTTGAGAAAGGAATAAAAAGACTATATATTTAACTTGGATAAGTGGCAAAGCTGGGGAAATCTACATGGTGAATCAATACTTCTTGAAAGATTGATACTTTGCACTTAAATATGAAACCTAAGCAGAGAAGCTGGAGCTATACCAGTGTGTCTCCAAGTGTTGTCGTTGCGACAAACAACCTTCAAAGTTTTGCTTACGCTTGAATTTTGGAGCCTACAGAGGATCTTGTGATTTGTCGTTCCATGGTCACTTCATGGTCGTCTAATGTTTTGCAAAGTATTAAGTCTTCTTCTAACTGTAAAATTCACTTGCTCACACATGTTCTGTCTTTGATGAATTCACAAACACACATATTTCTATGCAATCTTATATAGACATTGCACAACTCTTGAATGTAAGGCTTGCGAAATCACTAGTGACAGTGACTGCACAATTTCATAAGCACAATGTACTGTGCAACTCTTGTCAAAAATCAATGGACACTCTCCATTGATGGTCTTCCTCACTTCAACTGCGATTTCACTTCTATTTCACTGAGTTTTCTCAACTACCGCTTTGGTGCAACTTTGTTTTTGTAAGTGTCACTTTCATGTTTGCAACTGCCATTTTTGCTTGCTTTCACTTTAACAAGTGTCTTTTTCATGTTTTCTTTGCACTGGCATGTGTCAGTTTCACTTTCTTTAATCCTTTTCAAGTGTCGTTTGTAATTTTATCTTACTTTCGCAGGTGTGGTCTTGTGGTTAGGGAACTGTCGCATCCAATAAAAGGGAGTCACTAGTACATTCTTGATGGGTAGTTCTGATGCATTCTCCTGCACTAATATGTTTTATCCATCATAAAGGCATGCATTAGATGTATTCCCCAAGGCTTGAGCACTGTTTCACTAGTGTCGTCACTGTCGTCGTAAAGTGTATCCTAAGTGTCACTCTTGGAGGAGAGTATTTTTTTCTATCGCATCAAGGGAATCATGTTGAATTTGAGTAATGCGTGTTCAATGTTGTGTCTTCGATTGTTCTAAGTGCGTGATCATGTTCAAGTATGACCTTGGTTTCATTTCTGCCTCACTAATCCCACACTTAGTCAAATTATGGAAGATCTCATGCCTGACCAACTTGATCTCACTCTGCCCTCTTGAATTGCGCATTTCACAGTTGCAAGCCTCAAGCATGCACCCTTTCCTCTTGGAACTACACAATGCACAATCTCTACCTCCAAAGATTGTGCATTATGCAATCACAATGCTCAACTAGTGCCTCCTACCCTCCGAAATTTCTCAATCAACTCCCCCAATTAGTCCTTCACTGTGCATTGTGCAGTCTCTATTAACAATCAATATCTATGTCTCTTTGAGCTACACAATTGTGCAATCCACTTACTAGTCTCCCTCTAGAACTGCACATTGTGTAGCCATAGTGGGAAATCCTGTCTCACTGTGATCCTCAACTACAAAATCGTGTTTCTCAAGCCTCTAGAACTATGCATTGTGTAGTTGCAAGCATAAGTACCTCACTCTTGGCCTCTGAACCTGTGCACTGCACAATCCTTGAGCCTTCCTCCATGTTTAATACTTAGTTCCAGGTCACTTGGTGGTTTTCATGAAGAAGGTTAGACTAGGATATTTCCAGGCATATGTCATCTTTTCATGAGTGAATTTCATCTACATGTACCTTACTTTGACATGACAGGATGATGCTTAGAAAGGAGGAGAAGGAGACTATGCTAGAAGACCCTTGTGAAGTGGGAACCATGAAGAAGTCATCAAACAAGAAGATGAAGGGACACTAGTTTATGACAGAAGACCAAATATCAAGACCACATGAAGACTCCATATCATTTATCCCCTTGGAGGGTGAAGATGAAGAACAAATCATATCTTTCATGAAGATGAAGTACTGAGAAGAACTCTCATGTAGATTGAAGACAAAGCAACAAGAAGAAAAATTTGGCATTGCTACCTCATCATGAAGTCCATGTCATCATTGTCAAGTTGTGACTTATGAAAGTGTCATCACAGTGTCATGTGTGTGCATGTGCCTTGCCCCATCATTTGTTGATGTAATTATGTAATTATCAAAAGGAAAAGACAAAATATACTGTGTGGAAGTCCAAGAGTCATATGTGGAAGATGAAAAGTCACATAGTCATACATGGACAAAAGAGTCTCTAGGAAAAGTCCAAAAGTCATATAGAAGTCGAAAGGTCACATTAGAAGTCCAAGAGTCATGAGGGTAACTCAAGATTCATAAGGGATATGAAAGGTCATTCTTCTTGTTATAAAAGAAACCTCATAACTCAAGTAAATGAATTTTGGAGGCTTAGTCTTTGGAGAGCTAGCCTCGACTTCTCTGGCTTAGCATAGGAGAGAAGATCATTCTTTAGAGAAGCAAGAAGTGACTTAATATTCCACTATTGGAGCTAGTGGTTCACCATTGTAACTGTGTACTTGGATCTTTTAACTAATAATCAGAAGCTTGTTGAGCCGACACATTTTCATGCATGTATTGTGAATATTGTAAGACTATTCTTTGGATGTTTACGATATATGTTTTGTTCATGTACTAAGGAAAATTGAACTACTTCATTGGCTTTGACACTTATCTTATTGAATGTGTGTTGTATTTTCTTTTATGTTTGTTGTATCTATGTGAACTATTTCGCTAGATAACTAACAATTTTTTTTTGCTCTTATGTGCCTCCCTTAGGATAGTACTGTTACTTTCCTTCTAGAGACTCACTCTTCCCTCTCATGAAAGTCTCATTTTACATATTGCAATTGGTGTTTCACATTATCAGCTTACTTCTTGATTTCAAAGGTTATGCACATACTCTCTTATGTTATTTATTACAACTAAGATAACTGTTTGAGTTATGGTGGCTAGACATATACTCCGGATGAAGCTCCTACTCCAAACGGCATGAGTTCTAATTAAGACTTCACATCAGGGAGACCCCTTTAGTTGATAAATTTCCAACACTGTTAACAAAATAATAAAAAGACAAAATCAAATAAACATTACAATAATTCCCCTTATATATAATTATGTAAAAAATACATGATTATTGAAAAGAACTTAATCATGACAAATTGCAAACCGAGTCTCAATAAAAAATAAATCTATTTACATAATTATTACCTTTAAAACACATTTACATGAACGTTTTCAAAACCAATCCGACAAAAAAAGTCATGGTCCAAAATTTGGAATCTATGATAATTACACACAAAAGCGCATATGCCGAAGCATTGAGAGTGGGGACTCAAACCCCGTTGTAAAATAAATACCAAGGAATTCACATCCGAATTCAAGTGTAAAGGAGTACTGCAAAAGCATTTAGAGTTAACTTTCAAAAATAACATAAACATCAAAGAGGTTTCTTGATAACTTAAAAGAACATTAAAAAAATGATATATCAATTTAAAAAAATGGTGATAAAGATTATATTTTTCTTAAATTGATATGAAATTCTTAAACAAACACTTAAATGTTGTCATAACGCATTATAAATCCAACCACAATTTCATGAAAGGTAAAATTTAAATTTTACCATGACTCATTGTAGATCCAATTACAATTTCAATAAAGATGAAGGTTGAATTTAAAAGTGTTAGAAGTATACCATTGACATAGGAAGAGGCAGATTATAAACGCTGCTTTATTTAGTTAAATTTGTAGGCTGCAACAATTTCAAGAAGGGAAGGTTTGTATTTGAAAATAGAGGCTAGGCAAAGGAAACATTATTGATTTCAATTTCTCACGCAAGGTATAATTTGAATCCCAAAATACATGCAGAAATAAAGTATTGACATTGTCAGAGGCAGCATCATATAAACTGTGTAGCACGCGTTGTCAAAAATAAAAAAGTAATTGAAATTGATGTTACAATTAAAAAATCCAGAAGAGAGACCGCCACAATCCAGTCCACATGGGAGACCGGACAAAGCGCCTATAACCACTCTTATCAATTTAGAAATATGTTGTGGCGGAGGCCACAACCCCGATAGAACCACCTCCGTTGTCTAAGCTTCATGTTATCCAAATATTTTTACATCTTTTCTGCGCCAAGTCAATTTGAAGAAACAAATGTAAAGAAAGGAATTTTTTTTTTTAAAGAGTCATCGGATAAATTTAAAATATATTATTATGGAAATATTGCATCCATGTTCCACTGGTTTAAATGTATTTTAAATTGAAATTTATTA
The DNA here is from genome assembly GCA_031772625.1 of Pinus tabuliformis. Taxonomy (NCBI): domain Eukaryota; kingdom Viridiplantae; phylum Streptophyta; class Pinopsida; order Pinales; family Pinaceae; genus Pinus; species Pinus tabuliformis. The sequence goes on along the minus strand of CM062804.1, from coordinate 820,438,276 downwards.
AATATGGTTAGGGATTTTTGAATTTTAATGTATATATTAATTTTATATATTAAATAATTAAAAATATTTAATTAATTTAATTAATATTTAATATATATGTTATTATTTAATATTATAGATAACATCTCTTTTATAAAGAGTTGTGAAGTGACTTGTTACTCTAGTGAAACCATTTCTTATAATAAATTGCATCTGGTTACTTTAAGTGTAGATACCAATAGAAAGAAAACATATTAATTCTAAAAAGAATATTGCATATTATTTATATAGTTTTCCAATGTAATTTTGTTGTTATTTATATTATGTATATAATTTATTTCGTTATTATTTATGTTAGATATATAATTTATTTTGGATTATTTTTTATATTTTGTATATGATTTAAGTGGATTTACCAATTAAGAATATGATTTTTATAAAATTTAAATTTAAAAAAAAAAATTATAAAAATAATATGCTTTAAAAAATTATTATATAGAAATAGATATATAACTCTAAAATTAAATTATAATTATTAATTTTATTAAATTATTAAAAAAAGCTCAAATCAATTTTATTTATTGATATTGTGATATTGTTAGTTAAGGTAATGCATTATTCATGTTAATATTTTAATAGTAAGATGATGATTCATCTCTTTCAATGTTTTTGTTGGTCTAATATGGTTGGTCAAATTTTGTGGAGTCTAGGGAACCAATTCTGTGGTGATTTACAAGAAAGGATCACCCAACTCAACCAAAGAGCTTGATCTAGAGTGTCCAGAAACCAATGATAACTCCATCAATAAATATAACCCTAAGAGCTTAATTGTGATAACTTGGAATATTTTATATATAACTTAAAAAAATATTATAATTTAATTATTAAATTAATAATGTAGATAATTATTATTAGATTGATTTAGAATGTCCAAAAAAACAAATAATGACTTCATCAATTAATATAACCCTAAGAGCTTAATTGCAATAACTTAAAATAAATATATATAAATTTAATTATTAATTACATTAATATTATAATTTAATTATTAAATTAGTACTGTAGCTAATTATTATTAGATGTTATTGGTGTATGATTTCTTATCACTTAAAAAAATATCCAAGTCACTTGAAATTAAATTATTCGTTGATGGGTAAAGAAGTAAGAATTTAATCATGAAAAATGCTTCTACTTCTGATTAATCTATTATTATTATTATTATTATTTATTTATTTATTTTTATTTTATTTTATATTATATTATACTAACTATTACACAAACAAATATTTTAAAATCATCCTAAAATAAAATCTTTCTGATTAAATATTTGTCATGTAACTAATACTCATGGTCTAAATACAATGAATGTACACTCATAGTTTTATGTACTATTTTACGACCTCTCGGTCTCATTTGACACTCAATCATTTCGGTTCTCTGGTCTCTGTGCGACCCCGTCACTTCTGCTGTTTTACGTAATGTGAATGGCAACGCAAAATCAAAACCGTGACTTGTGAAATTTGGATTCGTGATATCTACTTTCGAGCTTGTAGGTTGCGTTGCGTTGTGTTTTCAAACCTGCTCCCATTGACCACCTTGCAAATCATTCACGGGTTGAGTTTTGCCTCTCGGACATTCCCATTGGGCTAGAGTAGCAAATGATGTAAATTGCAGCGAGAAAGGAAAGCGGAGAGATTGCTATAGACTATATTATATTTTTTTGATAGACACCATCATGTTGTTGGATAAATAGTTCTTTTATTTTTTGATAGACAACATCATGTTGTTGGATAAATAGTTCTTTCATGTGTTATAATATTAGGGTAAATTAAAATTTAGATTATATGAGTGCCCATCTCAACTTACACATATTTTAGATTTTATTGTTATATGATTTTTCTATTTTCATATATATGGTTGTATTGTTGGTTTGGTTGAATGGAATTTTAATTTTAAATTTCATGGTTCAGTATAGAGCTATTCTAACTCTTGATTTACCAAGTACCAAGAGTGATAAAATTTATCAAGATGCAAACAATTTTCTAAGTGTAAAATTTGAGGAAATATTTGCACCTCTAGAGATTTGATACCTCTCAGTGCTTGGTAGACCAAAAGTTAAGATGGATCTATGTTGGTTTTGACCAACACAATAAAAAATGTTTTACCTATAAGATTTTTTTTGTTTTCACATTTGTAATGTATTATATACATAGTTGACATTAAAATATTTTATTTATGATTAACATTATCCATATTAAAATGTTAATACATGCCCCCTCATGTTTGGAAAACACACACACACACACACATATATATTATGGTCAATTGGATTATCCTAGGTGGTTGGGATGTAGAGAGCCTCTCACACCAAATACTTAATATCAATTGGATTATCCTAGGTGGTTGGGATGTAGAGAGCCTCTCACACCAAATACTTAATATCACGACAATCACTAATTGAGCTACACATTAGGAAATATTTTATTTATTTATTTTAATTTATATTTTTTCCAAAAAAAAAAGACAACTTTTCCAAAAAAATATAACAAAATTCACACACACACACACACACATGCACGCACGCATGCGCGCACACACACACATTATTGAGGAAAATTTATATATATTTATTTTTGGAAAAACTTGGCAAATTAACCATTGGAGATAAGTCAACCTCCCTTTAGAAATTCTCTAGCTTGAACCTGGTTGCAAATCCTCTCGCAAATTCGACTGACTTGAATTCAACCTCTTCAGGAGTTATAAATTCTCTAGCTTGAACCTTGGTTGCAAATCCTCTGGCAAATTCGACTAGCTCAAATTCAACCTCTTTAGAAGTTACAATATGGCTACAACAACTCAGCCTTTTTAAGAAATTACCCTAATAAGCCGACCTCTCGAAAAGTTCTCTTCTTTCTTCTACAATGAATTAAAACAGTTCAAGGATTTTCAGTAATCTAATTTTTTGTTTGTCTCCGTAGGTGACTGTGCCCTTGGAAAAGAAACTCAACTCTCTTAACTTGTCCTCCACAATTCTAAGATAATTCATCCTCCACAATTTTCCCCTTAGCAAATTCAATATTTAACAAACAATTCAGCCTTATTTTCTGCCAAGTAAATTGGCCCTCCTTCAAGTGGTGCAATTTGCTACTAATTCACCCTCCTTGAAGAGATGCACATGCTGCATCTCAAATCTTCTTTTGGACCCCAATCGTTGATTCTTCTTTTCGGATGAACACCAACGGAGAACCTGAAGTGCTTCTTCATCTTGTCTAGCTAGGGTGGATGTTTCCACCACCAACTAGGGTGGATAGTTTCATCACCAAACTGAGATTTCCATGAGGATTTCCCCTCACTTTATAAGCTAATAGAGCTCCAAATTCAATTCTCAAAACATCCACACATAATCCCCCTTGAGCCTCCTTCATTTTATTTATAATCATTTCCTCCTCTTGAAATACCATGGGTGGCTGGAAATACCATGGTTCACTTTATTTTTATTAAGTGACTTACCACTTTTATTTAGTTATTAAAAGGTTACCTTTGATTAAACAATTAAACCAAACGATCCTCTTTTCTGTAGACTATAGCCTACAAGAATTTGGGTAGGATACTAAGTCAATCCCTTTTTCTATTATTGTTTGGAAAGGGAAATTACGGTCCTCCCTTCCCAAAATTGTTTGTCTTCAAGCAACTATAAATTGGGATGCTGCAATACCTCTTTCCCTTCCCATGAAACATTTTCTATGGATAGGTATTTCCATCGAACTAGATATTCCCTGATGGTTCTAATCATCAATCTTCTATCCCTAGTATTCAAAATTTCCTCTTGGATTAGGATTGATTTCCCCTCCTCGTCCAATGAAAGTAATTCAATTTAATTTGTGATTAGCTTCCCTAACACCTTATTGAGACACAAAATATGGAATACATTGTGAATCTTTCTCTCCTTTGGTAGCTGTAGTTCATAATCTACTTCCCCAATCCTTCGTATGACTTTGTAGTTTCCATAAAACCAAGGCTTCAATTTCTCTACTCCATTCCTCTTTAGGGAGGATTTCCTATATGGTTATAATCACAAGAAAAGTAATCTCCATCTTGGAAATTGCATTCAATCCTGTTGTGATATGCATTCATCTTCTACTAATTCTATGCAACTTGTAAGTTCTCCTTAAGGACTTTGAATATGCCCTGGTTTTCCTGCAACCAATGCTTTTCTTTTGGAGCCTTGCTATCCCTGAATTCCATCTCAACAAATGAAAGAGTGTCATACCCGTATAGTGTTTATAATGGTGTCATACTAGTAGACATATGATGAGTAGTATTTTAGTAGTATTCCCCCAAATGCAATCACCGATCTAGGTCCTCTGTTGCATGATCATATAATTTCGCAGATAACCTTCCACCCATTTGTTTACGATTTATGTATAGACATATTTATATGGGTGATAACTAGTGCTTGAGATTAATTCTATACCTTCCAATATAAACAATATATTTCTAGAAGGCACTCAGAAAATGACTATCCTTGTCATAGACTATATATTTGGGTACTCCATGTAGTCTAATGATATCCTTGAAAAATAAATCTGCTACTTTCCCTGACTTGTAATATAACAGGATTACCATAAAGTGTGAAAACTTGGTAAATCTACCAAATACCATTGGAATGCAATCTCTTCCTTGTACCCTTAGAAGCCTTGTAATGAAATCCATGGAAATACTTTTCCATTTTTGATTTACGGTGGGTAATGGCTACAAAAATCCTAGTGGATGAGTATGTTCTGCCTTATTCTACCAACATGTACTACGCTTTGTTACATGTCTCCATAAATATTCTTTGAGGCCCTCTCATGAGAACATCTCCCTTATATGCCGATATGTTTTGAAGTATCCCTAATGATCGACTAAAGGTGAATCATGGATAACCTTTAAGAATTTTCTTTTGAGAGAAGATTTAGGGACTAGATAAATCTTTCCTTCGTAGAAAATGATGTCATATACTACCCTATACATGTCATCCTGGACTAATCTATCAATCGATTTGCATGCAAAATTTATTTTTGGAATACTCCACTAGCAAAAGTGCCTTCCAATTGGTAGTGATCTCATTGAGAGAACATTCTGCTAGTCTCCTGGAGAGGGAATTCAATATTGCATTTTCCTCCCTTTTGCATATTCAATATCAAAATCATATGCCTGTATCTCATTAACCTTTTTTTGTTGCCTCTCATTCATATCTTTTTGCTCTATGAAGTAACTCAAACTGTTGTGGTCGGTTTTGACCATGGATCTTCCTTCCACCAAGTATTGCCTAAATTTAACCAATGCATGATGATAAGGAACAATAATTTAACATAGATGGAATAATGTTTTCCTATTTCCTTGAGTTTCTAGCTCTTGAAGGCTATTGGGTGCTTATCCTACATCAACATGGCTCCCATGTCTTCCATCAATGCATCACACTACAATACAAAAGAGTGTGAGAAGTCAGGAAGTGCTAAGACTAGACAAGTGCTCATCACCTCCTTACACCACTCAAGAGTTTTTGTGCCTCTTTAGACCATCTGAAATCCCTCTTTTTGGTTAAATTTGTTAAAGCTAACAACATTTTTGAATATCCTTTGAAAAAACACCTATAATAGTTGCATATGCCCATAAATCAATGTAGTCGTGGGCTAATCAAGTATAACTTGGATATTTTCTGCATGCACCTGTACCCCTTGCACACTGATAATATGCCCTAGATATAAAATCTATGTCATTCCAAATTCACATTTGGACTCCTTTGCTAAAAATGAATTATTCCTCCAATATACACAACACTTCCTCCAAGTGTCTTAGGTGTTCTTCCCAAGCTTTGTTATATTAGGAGATAATAAAAAATACCAGTAGAAACTTCCACAACAAATTCTTGAAAATATGGCCCATGCGTGACTAGAAATTTTCAAGTGTGTTGGTCAAGCCAAATGGCATGAATAGAAAGTTTTAAGTTCTTTGGTAAATCAAAATGGCATGAATACAAACTCCTAATGTTCATAACAACATTTGAAATTTGTTTTATGTACATCTTTCTCACGTACCCTGATTTAGTAAGAACCTGACCTTAGATCAAATTTTGAAAAATACACTAGCCCATGTAGAATGTCTGATAGCTTGTCAATCCTACATATAGGGTACTTTTTTTAGATCTTCTTATTGTTAAAGGCCCCGTAGTCTATGCACAACCTCATGGACCCATCCCTATTTTTGACTAGCACAACTAAAGAAGAGAATGGGCTTGAGCTAGGCCTTATGTGCCCCATATCCAATAGATCCTATATAGTCTTCTCAATATCTTCCTTAAATTTATTAGGGTGCTTGTAAGGAGTTATTATAACTAGCTTCACTCCATCCTCTAGTTCTATAAAATCCCCTGTCAGGAGGCCTTCCTAATGGAATCTCTCCAAATACCTAATGCTTGGATGTTCCCAACGTAATTCTTATTTCCATTTTGAGGTATTGTATTTTCACTAAGCATTCTGTAGCCCAGGCTATGTCTCCATGCTGAATTATGGCCTCCATATTTTTATTTTTTATTTTTTATTTTTATTTATTTATTTAATTTAATTTAATTTATTTAATTAATTAATTAATTAATTTTTTTAATTAATTTATTATTTTTTTTTAATTTTTAATTTATTTATTTTTTTTCGTGACAACCCTCAGAGTACCATTGGTCATTCCCCTCAATAACCCTCTTTGTTCATCAATTGTGACAAACTCCATCTACATAGTTTGACAATATTTCCAATGCATTCCTATAGAAATAATCCATTGGACTCCCAGCAAGAGATTGGTGTCGGCTAATTCCACCACATAGAAGTCTTTAGTAAGGGGATAATTCCCCAAATTGAGCTCTAATAATGAGACTTTCCTTGTACACGTTGGATGACAACCACTTTCTACTTCAACATCAAATCCCTCAAACTCTTTTGTAGTCATGTGCCTTTTGGCTACCAAGGCTGCATTTATGAAATTGTGGGTGTAATAAGAATAGTGACTCGTTGAACCTACACAACCCCTCTAACTCTAAAAGTGTTATACCTGGGAACACAAGAAAGCTTGGCTATAGTAACTCCCTTCATATCCACCCACGGTGGTTATTCATTGCTATTTCAATATTGTCCATCTTCTAGAATTTCTCTTGGTTCCTATTCTTCTTCATTGTTAGATAATACCTTTATAAAATGAGCATTACCTTTCCCCATACATCTATATCCTGGTTCCCAAGGTTCCTTGTAACTATGACAACGTTATTTCCTCTTGAATTCATCTATGGCATCTTCTAATTTTATCTTACCTTGCCACAATTTGTTCTCCTTGTTTTTCTAAGGGGGAGTGAATTTAGCTACGGGCCTCTTAAAACCACATCTTCCGTGTCTTTGGTTCATGATATAGAATCCTATAGTGTGTTTGGGTTGAAAGCCTTAACTCAATTATGTAGTGGATTAGATAATCCTTCCGGGAACAACATTACCAACTTGCTTTCGAATATATCTATAACCATCATTGCCAATTTTTAAAATTATGAAATATACATATATGGAGTACCTTTTTATCGTAGTTGTGCCAACCCACTAAAATGAAATTTGAGATTCTTCTTGTCAAGGAACTTGATAAATCTCTTCGTGAATTCCAAGTAGGAAGTGATACTGGAGTGATCCAAAATGGTTAATCCATGGTCCCACCATTCATGAGCTTCAACTTCTTAATGTAGTGTAGCGTACTATATGGATTTTGTTTCTATCATAGGGATTAGTTGGAAGTATGTATCCAACTTCTGCACCCATGCTTTGGCTGTGCAACTAGATGATCCATCAAAATAAGGAATGGTTATCTTCCTTGATTTCATTGGAAGATCATAATTTTTTGATCCTCAATTATAATCTCTAGGCTTGTTCCTATTTTTCATAGCTCAAAAATATTGGAGGGACATTGTTGCACCTTTCCTAATGCCCAACACTCCCTTAGGTAATCAATAAAAACTTTTCCTCACCTTTGTTGCCCTCGGTTATTTGATGGTTTTTCTTCTAAACATTTAGCTAAGAGGGATCTCTATGAATAACGACTATGTTGTGTGGGACTAAAAGTGTTTCTCACCTCATGCTTCCCATGGTGACCATTCAACCCTCTTGTGCCACTGTTTTTGACATTTTGTTGATTTCGATGAATACCGACAGTAGACTTAGTGAAAAAATACACCAAATCTTGCCTCCCTCTTTCCATAGTTTTCACCAACCCTAGTTTTTCTCTTGCCAAATCGTTTAGGGCATTCAAGATGCTCCCAAACTGCTGATTTTTTCATCACCCATTTTGTTTTTTTAACTAGAATGGAAGAGATATCATCCATTATTTTTCCTTTTGTATGTCACATATTTCCTATCCTTTGGGTTCATTGAGGGATGTAAACCCTCAAGTTGGAAAGAAAGTTAGCTCTGAAACCACCAAAACATCCATTTTAATTTAACTTAATTTTTTTCTACCAAAACCTCTTAAAAAAATTCCCAAAAATAAGTTTTCTAAAAAATATAACAAAACCAAACAAAATTGGACAATCAGCCATCACAATTTTTTTATTGAATATGCCACAACAAAACCCAACCAATTTTATTAATAATACTAAGGAAAATTTATATACAATTTATTTTTGTAAAAGCATGGAAAATTAACCACTCGAGATAACTTGACCTCCCTTTGAAAATTATCTCGCTTTAGCCTTTCCTAGAAATACTCTCGGTAATTTGGTTTGTTCCAATTCAACCTATTCAAAATTACGATTTGATAGGAATAACTTGGCGTTCTTTGGAAATTACCCTAGCAAGTCAACGTATGGAAAATCACTCTTCTTTATGTTGCAATGAAACAACTTAGTGCAAGGATTTTCGGTACTTCAATTTTTTATTTGTCTTCATAGGTGACTGCACCCTTAGAAAAGAAACTTGGCCCTCTTAAATCATCCTCCACAACTCTAGAATTTGACCCTCTACAAATTCAATCTCTGAGAAATAATTTGGCCTTATTTTCTACAAAGTAAATTGACCCTCCTTTTCTGTCAATTCAACCCTCATTCAAGTGGTGTGATTTGCTACTAATTTGACCTCCATGAAGAGATGCACACTGCTGCAACTGGACTCTTCTTCCAATATCCAATATTCAAACCTTATTTTATGATGAAGACCAATGAAAAACATAAAGTGTTTCTCCCTCTTCACTAGCTAGAGTGGATTTTTCACCATCGAAACTAATCACCACTAACTAGGGTGGATAGTTTCACCATCAAAACTAGTATATCCAGAAGGGTTTCCCTTCACACTACAAGCTACTAGAAATCCAAAATTTGATTCTCAAATCATCCACACATAATCCCCCTTGAGCCTCCTTTTTATAATCATTTCCTCCTCTTGAAATACCATGGGTGGGAGGAAATACCATGGGTCACTTCATTTTTATTAAGTGAATTATCACTTTTATTTAATTGTTAAATGTTATATGTCATTAAACAATTAAACCAACTAATCAACTTTTCTCTTGAATGTAGCCTATGTAATCTGGGTAGGATGATAAGTTTATCCCTTTTTCTATTATGGTTTGGAAAGGGACATTACAATTTAAATATATTTTAAATTTGAATTTATCGAATATTTAAAAATTTACCTTTTTAAGAGATGGAGGGGGGGGGGGGGGTTTTTCCCCCTAAGAATCAAGAAGAACATAGGTATCCTTGGGCTTTAGGTAGCACTTCCAACAACATATCTGAAACCTATGCCTTATATCAGGGTTTAAGGTAAATTGTGAATCTAGAAATTCAAGAGGTGATTATTTTTGGTTCTTCTTTGAATATAATTCACCATCTATATCATGATATCTTCCCTCTAAGAAACAAATTTAAGTCATATTTCCAAGTGGATTTATCAATTGTATTAGTATATACCCAAGAAGAAATATCTGCACGTTCCCAGATCAAACAACTCCAAGGCTGATGTCATGGCTAATTTGGGGTGAAGGCTAAATCAAGGTGAACTTTTGTGACATAGGAAAATGGTGTATGTCCCCCTTCCTTAATTGTTAATTAGGAGACTCATAAATCAAAGCTAAGGAATAATTCTTCATGGTTTAATATAATATTTGGATGCTTTGTAAATTTTAGTTTTTGCTTTGTCAATATTAGCAAATGGACACATGGAATATTGTAGATATTTGTAGCATTTTGTTCAAAAGGTTCAAGGTCAAAATTCTGTAGATGTTCATTGATACATATTCCATTCTGACCATGTCCACTAGTTTCAATTTTCTTATTTAAATGATGTATCTAAACTGAGCTTTAGCTCAATGTATTTTAATATATTAGCAATTCACAATTCTTGTTAGATTTTTTTTTAATATATTATCATTTAATTTTATATTATGCTTTAATTATTTCACATTTTTTGTCTTTTATTTTTTATATATAAATAAATTTGATCTCTCTTAAATTTGAATTTTAAATAGATTTAAATGAATACCTTCTTTTAAATGTTATCACTCCAACACATATATATTTAATTTAACTTACTTTTATGTTATTGACGAGGATAAATCCATCTTAAGTCCAGATATATCAAGAACGCTTAGAGGGATCAAATCATTTGATGTCCAAATTTCCTTTATAGATTAATCTTAAGCTTCAATTTATCAAGGGCCTAGAGGATCAAATATTGAGAGGTGCAAATGTATTTTATGGTGCAAAACTTGAAGAAAGGTTTGTAGCTCTAGCCTTTTGATCCCTCTGACACTTCATATATTTATGATTAATATGGATCTATGCTTGTTTTATATATGCCTATGTGCCTACACCATGTGTCAAATCCTTGTTAAGTATAGAAATAATGCAAGACTCTTCATTTTGAGTAACATATCAATAATAATTTTTAATTATAAGAAATAGAAAACACATATCCATGTAATACAATCTCTCTCTCTCTCTCCCCCTCTCTTTATACATTGCATATTAATCTAAATATATATCCATGGAATATAATATCTCTCTCTATATATAGACTGAATATTAAGCATTGAAGGAATTACACATTTCCCATATATATATATATATATATATATATATATATGAGGATATTAAAAACCTTTTTTATTTTCAGTTATTTTTTCTATCTCTTTCAAACACACTATGAGGAATATGTGTAATTATTTCCGTGCTCAACCTTGAGTTGACGTGTGTCCCTTAAAAATATATCTAAATTAAAAAACAATGTGGGGTATAATAAGAAAAAAGATATACATATATAGTTAATTTTAACTAAAATCTTTATTAAATATCAATAATCCCACTCGCACTGTTCCCACTAGGTTCTTTTTTGATAATAATACCAAATATAAAGATGTGGCAAAGATATTTCACTCTCATTCAACCATAAGAAAAATATTTAGATGTCATGTTAACATAATTTTACATCAAGTTTAGAGAGAGATAAAGTACTTAAATGTAAAAAGGGACAACAAAAATATTATATTTTCACTTTCTAGTGTGAAAAAATATAAAATTCTCTTACTTTTAAAAAAATTATTTCAATATAGGATTTAAATAAGCTATTTGTGTATCCATGTTAACTAATATGTTTCAATAATAACTTAGTAAATATATATGTATATATAGGACCTCTAAAGAAAGGACTTTCAATATTTCCATTCCTAGCTTTTGCAAGGTTAATACATCTCAACGCCAAACTCAAGTCTCAATTCAAAGAAAGTAAAAAACAAAGTATTTTAATGTTGATAATAATAAAATACTTCAATATCCATTTAGTTAAAATTAACTGAAATTAAAAAAATAAGTCATTTACTTTTTAATAAGAGAGATATATAATTCATTCAATACCTAGTATCAACATTCAAAATTGAACCCATCTCAGGCCTTCCTTAGGTGAAGGGCTAAAAGAAATTTACCCTTAGAAAAAAATTTAAAATATCAAAAACACTAGTAAATTGCAAAAGTTAGATTAAATTTCTTTATTTCAAAAGAAGGGAAATATTTTTAATATCTCGTCAATATTTTTTTAAGTTTATGAGAGTTTGGAGTCTAGACCAACATATAAATCACTCTCACAATTTCATAAAAGGGACTAGTTGGACGACCTCATACAAGTTATGTCATCGACTCCTATCAATCAAAGTTAGATAAAACATGTTATTTAAGCAGAGAGATGATTCGTGTACAAATGTGCCCTTTGGGCAGGTGATTCACAAATTGTAGTGAAAATATTCGTAAAATTCAATATTTTGATGGGAAACAAAGTGCCAATTTCTATTACAAACATTAAAAACTATAAAAATATAATCTATATGGAGCTTGCTGGGAGATCATTCCACAAACCCTATGTCCGAAGAAAAAATGTTCATTATAACTTCTAATTCATATATTCATTTCAACTTCTAAAATATTATGAAGTAAGGTGGGAAATTAATGATGAAGTAAGACTACTGTATCTTTGAGTCTTGTGCTCAATAATTTCTTTTATTACTTCACACAATTGAAATTTTATTTAAAGCCAACACTTCAATTATTTTTTCTCAATTTCAACTTGGTTTTTCTTGTGTATGGAGAAGATTGTAGTTGGTGCTAGTAGCTTCAAGTTTCAACTTCAACTTCCAAGTGACAGAATTCAGGAATTAAAGAAAAATATTTTATGTTAAATGTCTACCTATTAATGTAATGCTTGGTTCCGCTTGCTAAATTTCTCTTTATGTTTAGTTTTCTTAATTATTAGTTTGATTTCATGATCTGGCAGGATTCATCACACATTCAGGTAGCTTAGGAAAAGGGTATGCTTCATCGTTTCTATCAATGGTATCCATTCCACGTATCGAAAGACAAGGGTGTGAACTTTTGGTCTTGTGTTTTTCGTGCATAGTCCCACCTATAATAAAAAAAATGAATTATGAATTTATTATTATTAATATTTAACATTCGTATTACATTTAGAATATTATGATAATTGTAAATAACTATAAAATAGAAATAAACACTAAATGGAATATGAAATTAGCACTAAATAGAATATGGCAATGTCTATGTCCATTGTGAAGAAAGCCATACGTAGTGGTAAATATTTGTGAGGAGGAAATTACATTGTGAATGTTACATGCTCGACATTTAGATCCCTTTTGTGGGATCACCATCAGGAGACTCAAATCTTGATGATGATACCAAAAAAGTGATTGAAATGTTGAGCACGTAAACATTCATAATGAATTCTCCTTCTTAGGTTATGTCCATGTTATTCCAGGTTTGTTCATTATGTCGCATGTACAGTGGGGACTTTTAATAGAGTCAGATTTAGAAACATAAAGTTTTATGAATGAGAAACCTTTAGAAAAATCATTTATCATTACTAAAATATGATGCACCCCTCATGCCCTTTTGAGATATAGGTAGCACATGTACAATAAGAATTTTAACATAGTCGCATATAGAAATCTAAAATTTTATCAATGAAAATTAAAAATGATATGGCCCTCATGCTCTTTGAGATGTAGGAAAACAAAGTTGTTTTGATGTGAGGAATTTATCTTTGTTCTCACCTAACTATAGAGTATTTAAATTTGCATCCATACACCTTTATTTATCCTTTTCTTTTTTTCTTCAAACTTGTTTTTTAAATGAATATTTATTCTAATTCCCTTAGAGAAAAATTTAAAACGAACATATTAACTTCAGTTATATTTGAAATCCCTTAAACAAGGAACAAGCTCCCCTGATCTTAATAAGTCGGGATCCCTCTTCCACCCATGCTATAAATTTTCAATAAGTTCTTCACGCATATATTTAAGAAAATGAAATAAAGGGTGAAGAATAGAAAGGCTTCCTGTGGAGAGGTGAAGCAAGCAACTTCGTCGTGGTACTATTCAGGCTTGGTGGCATAAAAGTGATGCTTGTGTCTCCTTGAGGTGACTCCGCTAGGGTACTTTCCAAGCTTGCTGGCAATGGAGAAACACTAAGGAATGTGCTTAAAAATATCGGTATACTTATTATCCTTCCCCCTATCGAAAATTTAAGGTATGACTAGTCTTATCTTAGTGTGTTTGAAGCTAAGCAAGGAATAAAATAGACTATATCTTTAACCGGGATAAGTGGAAAAGCTGGGAATTCCACATGGTGAATCAATACTTCCTGAAATATTGAGACCTTGCACTTAAATATGAAACTTGAGCAAAGTAGTTGAAGTTGTACCAGTGCGACGCCAAGTGTTTTCACTACGACAAACACCCTCCAAAATTTTTCTCACACTTCAATTTTGGAGCTTACTAAGGATATTTCATTTATCATTCCATGGTCACTTCATGGTCGTCTAGAAAGTATTAAGTCTTATTCTAAGTGTCAAATTCACTTACTCACACATGTTCTGTCTTCGATAAATTCATGAACACACATATTTCTATGCAAGCTTAGATAAACATTGCACAACCCTTGAAGGTAAGGCTTGCACAATCACTAGTGATAGTGTCTGCGTAATCCATAAGCATAGTGTACTTTAAAAAACATGTCAAAATTCAATAAACACTCTCTATTTATAGTATTCCTCACTTCAATTATGATTGTACTTCTATTTCAGTGAGTTTCTCAACTACCGCTTTGACGCACCTTTGTTTTCGCAAGAGTTTCTTTCATGTTTGCGACTGTCATTTTTGGTTTCTTTCACTTTAACAAGTGTCATTTTCATGTTTTATTCACTCTGGCATGTGTCACTTTAAATTTCTTCAAGCCTTTACAAATGTCGTTTGCACTTTTCTCTTACTTTCGCAAGTGTAATCTTGTGGTTAGGGAAGTGTCACATCCAATCAAAGGGAGTCATTAGTACATTCTTGAGGGTAGTTCTGATGCATTCTCCTACACTATTATGTTCTATCCATCATAAAGGCATGCATTATATGTATTCACCAAGTATTGAGCACTGTTTCACTAGTGTCGTCATTGTCTTCACAAAGTGTATCCTAAGTGTCACACTTGGAGGAGAGTATTGTTTTGTTGTTGTATCAAGGGAATTATGTTGAATTTGAGTATTGAGTGTTCAATTTTGTGTTGTCAATTATTCTAAGGTTGTGATCATGTTCAAGTCTGACCTTGGTTTCATTTATACCTCACTGAACCCATACTTAGTCAAATTCCGGAAGATCTCATGCCTGATCAACTTGAGCTCACTCTGCCCTATTGAACTGCACATTGCATAGTTGCAAGCCTCACACATGCACCCTTTCCTCTTGTAACTTCACAATGCGCAGTCTCTTCCTCCAAGGACCTTACATTACATAATCACAATGCTCAACTATTGCCTCCTACCCTCAGAACTGCTCAATCAACTCCCATAGTTAGTCCTTCACTGCGTATTGCACACACTTTATTAGTAGCCAGTATCTATGTCTCTCTGAGATATGCAATTATGCAATCCACTGACCAATCTCCCTCCAAAACTGCACATTGTGTAGTCACAGTGGGAAAGCCTACCTCACTTTGACCCTCAACTACACAATCCTATTTCTTAAGCCTCCAAAACTATGCATTGCCTAGTTGTAAGCATCAATACCTCACTCTTGGCCTCTGGAACTTCACACTGCGCAATCCTTGAGCCTTCCTCCATGTTCAATACTCATGAGTGAATTTCATTTGTAGGTACTGTACTGTGACATGACATGATGATGCTTAGAAAGGAGGAGAAGGAGACTATTCTAGAAGACCTTGTGAAGTAGAAACAATGAAGAAGTCATCAAACAAGATGATGAAGGGACACTAGTTTATTATAGAAGACCAAAGATCAAGACTTCATGAAGACTCCATATCATTTAGCCCCTTGGAGGGTGAAGATGAAGAACAAAGTGCAAGTATTTCATGAAGATGAAGTGCTGAGCATACCTCTCATGATAATTAAAGGCAAAACAAAAAGAAGAATAACTTGGCATTGCCACCTCATCATGAATTCCATGTCATCATTATCAAGTTGTGACTTATGCAAGTGCCATCATAGTGTCCTGCACGTCCATGTGTCTTGCCACATAATTTGTGGATGTAATGATGTAATTATCAAAAGGAAAGGAAAAAATGTAATGTGTGGAAATCCAAGAGTCATATGTGGAATATGAAAAGTCACATAGTCATACATGGAGAAAAGAGTCTTTAGGAAAATTCCAAAAGTCATAGAGAAGTCCAAAGGTCACATTAGAAGTTAAAGAGTCATGAGGGTAACTCAAGGGTCATAGAGGATATGAAAGTCATTATTCTTGTTATAAAAGAAACCTCATAACTCATACAAATGGATTTTGGAGGCTTAGCCTTTGGATAGCTAGCCTTGACTTCTCTAGCTTAGCATAGGAAAGAAGATCATTCTTTGGAGAAGCAAGAAGTGACTTAATGTTCCACTATTAGAGCTAGTGGCTCGCCATTGTAACTGTGTACTTGGATCTTTCACCTAATAATTAGAAGCTTGATGAGATGACACATTATTATGCATGTATCGTGAATATTGTAAGACTATTCTTTGGATGTTTAAGGTATATGTTTTGTTCATGTACTAAGGAAATTGAACTACTTCATTGGCTTTGGTACTTATCTTGTTGAATGTGTGTTGGATTTGCTTTAATGTTCGTTGTGTCTATGTGAACTATTTCGCTAGATAATGAATAAATTTTGTCTTGCTCTTGTGTGCTTTTCTTACGATAGTACTATTACTTTCCTTATAGAGACTCACTCTTCCCTCTCATAAAGGTCTCTTTTTACACATTGCAATTGGTGTTTCACATTGTCAACTTACTTGCCAATTTTAAAGGTTATGCACATAGTACTCTTTTATGTTATTAATTACAGCTAAGACAAATGTTTGAGTTATGTTGGTGAGACCGATACCTCGGATGTAACTACTACTCCAAATAGCATGAGGTCTAATTGAGACTTCACATCGGGGAGACCCACTTGGTTGATAGATTTCCAACACCGTTAACAAAATAGTAAAAAGACAAAGTCAAATAAACATTACAATAATTCCCTTTCATGTTTAATTATATAAAAAATACATAATGATTGTTGAAAACAACTTAACCATGACAAAATGCAAACATACTCTCAACAAAAGTCCATTTGCATAATTATTGTCTTCAAAAACACATGCACGTGAACATTTTCAAAACTGAGTAGTCTTTAGTGCTACTTTTTGGAAGCTTTTTTGGTGGGTTTTTTTGGTCTAATTTGTCTAAAATCCGGCAGGAATTTATTGAAATCACAAGTTTGATGGGTAATCTTTGCACAATCGAAGTGTATATATATATATATATATATATATATTAAAAACCCAGTTTAAATAACACAAATCAAAATTTCACCTTAATTTTTCTCACTGGATTCCAATACTGGAAACTCTAAAAAGCCACACTAAAAACAACTCTTTTTCAAAACCAACTAAACAAAAAAAGCCATGGTCCAAAATTTAGAATCTATAACACTTACAAAAAAGCATATGCAAAAGCATTGAGAGTGAAAACTCAAACCCCATTTTGATATAAATACCAAAAAATTCACATCCAAATTCAAATGTAAAATTACCAGAGCATTTAGAGTGAAGCACTTAACCCTCTGACTTTCAAAAATGACATAAACAACAAAGAGGTTTTTTTGATAACTTTAACAAACATTAAGAAAATGATATATCAATTTAAAAAAACAATGATAAAGATTGTACTTTTCTTAAATTGATATGAAATTCTTAAATGTTGTCATAATCAATTATAAATCCAACCACAATTTCAGGAAAGGTAAAAGTTAAATTTACTGCACTAATTATAAATCCAAGTACAATTTCAATCAAGATAAAGGTTGAATTTAAAACAGTCAGAAATATACTCAAGAATTATTGAATTTAAAACAGTGCTCAAGAATTTATAAACGCTGCTTTATTTAGTTGAATTTGTAGGCTGCAACAATTTCAAGAAAGGAAGGTTTGAATTTGAAATGCAGAAATAAAGTATTGACATTGTCAGAGGCAGCATCATATAAACTGTATGTTTAATCATATAAAGTAGTTGGCGTATAATGTGTTCTGACTCTGGTTGCCTAATAAGTACGCGTCGTCAAAATTTAAAAAGTCACTGAAACTGATGTTACAATTAAAAATCCAGAGGAGAGACCCTCACAATCCAGTCCACATGGGAGACCGAACAAAGCGCATATACCCACTCTTATCAATTTAGAAATATGTTGCGGCAGAGGCCACAACCTCCATAGAACCATCTCTGTTGTCTAAATTTCAGTTGATCTAATTAATTTTACATTTATTTTATTGAAAAAAGTCAATTAAATTTAAAGATGTGATTAATTTGAAAGATTTATATATATTATTACTATTTAATATTATAGGATAACATTTTTAAATGAAGTGACTTGTTACTTTAATGAAATTATTAACTGCAATTGTTTACTTGAAATGTAAATATTATTTTAAAATGTTAATTTTAATAAGATTACTTGTGTAAACATTATTTTAAAATGTTAATTTTAATAAGATTACTTTGTATTATTTATATGATTCTCAAATATAATTTTGTTAATTTGAAGTGTAAACATTATTTTAAAATGTTAATTTTAATAAGATTCTTTGTATTATTTATATGATTCTCAAATATAATTTTGTTATTATTTATATTATGTATATAATTTATTTTGGATTATTTTTTATATTTTTTGTTTTGTTATTTTATAATGTATATAATTTATTTTAGATTATTTTTTTTATGTGATTTAAGTGGATTTAATAATTAAGAATATGATTTTTGTAAAATTTAAATCTAAAAATATTATAAAAATAACATGCCTTCAAAAATTATTATATAGAGATGGATCCATAATCTTAAAATTAAATTATAATTATTAATTTTATTGCACATTCATTTTATTAAATTATCAGAATGAGTTCAAATCAAATTTATTTATTGATTTTGTTAGTTGAGGTAATGCATTATTTATATTAACATCTTAATAGTAAGATAGTGATTCATTATTTCAATGTTTTTGTTTGTTTCATATGGCTGGTCAAATTTTGTGGAGTCCAGGCAATTTACATGAAAGAATTACCCATCTCAACCAAAGATCTTGATCTAGAATGTCTCAAGAATTGAACTCATGATTTCTCAATAGCTAACGTAACTCCACCAATTAATATAACCCTAGAGTTTGATTGTGATAACTTGGATTATATATATATATATATATATATATATATATATATATATAGTTGAGGTAATGCATTATTTATATTAACATCTTAATAGTAAGATAGTGATTCATCTATTTCAATGTTTTTGTTTGTTTCATATGGCTGGTCAAATTCTGTGGAGTCCCGCAATTTACATGAAAGAATTACCATCTCAACTAAAGATCTTGATCTAGAATGTCTCAAGAATTGAACTCATGACTTCTCAATAGCTAACGTGACTCCACCAATTAATATAACCCTAGGAGTTTGATTGTGATAACCTGGAGATTATATATATATATATATATATATATATATATATATATATATATATATATATAGTCTAACTTATAGAGGAAATAACATTTTTCACAGGAATTCACCAAACTGGTGATATAATTTCAAGCTTTTTGTTATTGTTTAAAATACATTTTTAAATACATAAATGGATTCAGCACCCTAAAAAACTCCAAGTACACTCAAATTATGTAGATTAAACAATTTAATCTAAAGTCTTTAAAAATCCTTATCAAATTTTGATTAAAATTAAAAAAAAATTGTTTTGATTTTTTTTTTCTATAAATTAAACTACCTTACAAATTATATATATATATATAAGAATTATTATTATATATATATTAAAAAATCCAGATAGCTTGAAATTATTTGTTGATGTATAAAGAAGATTTTAATATCTCGTTAACGTGAAATTATTTTTTGATGTGTAAAGAAGTAAGATTTTAATCATGAAAAATGCTTCTACTTCTGGTTAGTTTATTTTTTTATGTGTAAAAAATAAGATTTTAATCATGAAAAATGTTTCTACTTCTGGTTAACTTGAAATTATTTGTTGACGTGTAAAGAAGATTGATTTTAATCATGAAAAATGCTTATACTTCTGATTAATCTATTTTTTTATTATATTAGACTAACTATTACACAAACAAATATTTTAAAATCATCATAAAATAAAATCTTTCTGATCAAATATTTGTCATGTAACTAATACTCATGGTCTAAATACAATGAATGTACACTAATAGTTTTATATACTAGTTTTACGACCTCTCGGGTCTCATTTGACACTCATTCATTTCGGTGCGATCCCGTCACTTGTGCTGTTTTACGTAATGTGAATGGCAACGCAAAATCAAAACCGTGACTTGTGAAATTTGGATTCGTCATATCTACTTTTGAGCTTGTAGGTTGCGTTACGTTGTCTTTTCAAACCTGCTCCCATTGACCACCTTGCAAATCATTCGCGGGTCGAGTTTTGCCTGTCGGCCATTCACAAATGATGTAATTGCAGCCAAAAAGGAAAGTGGACAGATTGCTATAGATTATATTATATTTTTTTGATAGACAATGGATAAATAGTTTTTTCCTGTGGTATAATATTCTGGTTTAGATGATATGAGTGTCCATCTTTTTTTCAAATAATTTAAATTATATATATTTTGGTTTGGTTCATTAATTTTAAATTTTATTGTTCATATGCGAGTATAGATTAATTTTTATTCTTGATTTATCAAACACTAAGAGTGATCAAATCTATGAAGATGCAAATATTTGTCTAAGTGTAAAATTTGACAAAAGATTTGTACCTCACTAAAAAATGTTTTACCTATAAGAATTTTTTTTGTTTTCACATTTTTAATGTATATACATAGTTGACATTGAAATATTTTATTTATGATTAACATTATCCATATTAAAATGTCAATACTTGCCCCCTCATGTTTGGAAAACACACACACACACACACATGGTCAATTCAGATTATCCTAGGTGGTTGGGACAAGGAAATGGAATCCTCTCCACCCGGATTCAATTCCCACTGACATGACAAATCTTCACACACACACGTATTCCTCTTATAAAACACACACACACATTAAGACCCCTCTCTCTACACGCATACACATTGAGTTATCTTCATTATTAATATTTTATGAAATGTTGGGTGTTTGTTTATCTATGGTATGTGTCTATCTTTCTACACACACTCAATTATTTTTATTCTTACTAATTTTTAAAATGTTACATATCAAATCCATATTAAACATTGAAGTAACTACAAATTTACCTCATACTTTGAATTATAAAACATCTATTATTATAATAATAAGGTATATGTCTCTTTCTCTCTCTCTCTATATGATGTTAAAATATTTTACTCAAGATGTATATATATATATATATATATATATATGATGTAAAATCTTTTGCTCAAAATATTTGATATAATTTTTTCCTTTATAAAGTCAATAATTTTTTTAATTGAAATTACTTTTTATTTTATTTTTATAAAGTGATATAAAATTATTTAAATATGGACATTGAAATATTTTATTTATGGCTGGCCATAAAATATTTTTTGTTATTAATGTATTTTAGTTTTAAATATTACATGTCAAAAATTACACATCATGGAATATTATGATATTATTTTTCAATGATATCTATCAACTCCCTATTATATTGAAGAAATTACATATCTCCCTCTTCCTAGAAAGTAAATTAACTTTTTTTTTACTTCTAAATACTTTATCTCTCTATACAAAGTTCATGCAAAATTAAGGTGGGAATTGAAGTATTTTATTTAAGGCATGACTCCACAAACATCTCCATCACATTGGGATGTAGAGAGCCTCTCACACCAAATACTTAATATCACAACGATCACTAATTGAGCTACACATTAGGAATTTTTTTATCTATGTATTTAAATTTATGTTTTTCTACAATTTGGAAAAAACAACTTTTCCAAAAAAATATAACAAAATTCACACGCACACACATATATATAATAATATTGAGGAAAATTTACAT
The DNA here is from genome assembly GCA_031772625.1 of Pinus tabuliformis. Taxonomy (NCBI): domain Eukaryota; kingdom Viridiplantae; phylum Streptophyta; class Pinopsida; order Pinales; family Pinaceae; genus Pinus; species Pinus tabuliformis. The sequence goes on along the minus strand of CM062804.1, from coordinate 820,416,200 downwards.
CAATTTATTTTTGGAAAAACTTGGAAAATTAATCATTGGAAATAACTCAACCTCCCTTTAGAAATTCTCTAGCTTGAACCTTGGTTGCGAATCCTCTGGCAAATTCGACTCACTCGAATTCAACCTCTTCAGAAGTTATAAATTCTCTAGCTTGACCCTTGGTTGCAAATCCTTTGGCAAATTTTACTAGCTCAAATTCAACCTCTTCAGAAGTTACAATATGGCTGGAACAACTCAGCCTTTTTCAGAAATTACCCTAGTAAGCCGACCTCTCGAAAATTGCTCTTCTTTCTTCTATAATGAATCAACCCAATTCAAGGATTTTCAGTACTCTAATTTTGTGTTTGTCTCTGTAGGTGATTGCGCCCTTAGAAAAGCAACTCGACCCTCTTAACTCATCCTCCACAACTCTAGGATAATTCATCCTTCACAATTCGACCATTAGCAAATGCAATCTTTGACAAACAATTCAGCCTTATTTCCTGCCAAGTAAATTGGCTCTCCTTCAAGTGGTGCAATTTGCTACTATCTCGCCCTCCTTGAAGAGATGCACATTGTTGCATCTCGTCTCTTATTTTGGTCCCCAACCTTTGATTTTTATTTTCTAATGAACACCAACGAAGAACCTGAAGTGGTTCTCTGTCTTGTCTAGCTAGGGTGGATGTTTCACCACCGAAACTAATCACCACCAACTAGGGTGGATAGTTTCATCACCAAACTGAGATTTCCATGAGGATTTTGCCTCACTTTATAAGATATTAGAGCTCCAAATTGAATTCTCAAAACATCCACACATAATCCCCCTTGAGCCTCCATTAATTTTTATAATCATTTCCTCCTCTTGAAATACCATGGGTGGCTGGAAATACCATGGTTGACTTTAGTTTTATTAAGTGACTTAACCACTTTTATTTAATTATTAAAATGTTGCCTTTGATTAAACAATTAAACCAACCGCTACTCTTTTCTCTATACTATAGCCTAAAAGAATTTGGTAGGATACTAAGTCAATCACTTTTGCTATTATTTTTTGGAAAGGGAAATTGAAGTCCTCCCTTATCAAAATTGTTCGTCTTCAAGAAACTGTAAATTAGGATGCTGCAATACCTCTTTCCCTTCCCATGTGACATTTTTTATGGTTAGGTATTTCCATTGAACTATATATTCCTTGATGGTTATATCCTTAGTATCCAAAATTTCCTATGGGATTAGGATCAATTTCCCTTCTTATCCAATGAAAGTAATTCAATTGAAGTTGTGATTAACTTCCCTAACAGCTTATTGAGACACAATACGTGGAATAGATTGTGAATATTTCTCTCCTTTGGTACTTGTAGTTCATAATCTACTTCCCCAATCCTTCGTACGACTTTGTAGGTTCCATAAAACCAAGGCTTCATTTTTTATACTCCATTCCTCTTTAGGGAGGATTTCCTATATGGTTATAATCACAAGAAAACTAAGTCTCCATCCTGGAAATTGCACTCAATCCTGTTGTGATATTCATTCATCTTCTACTAATTCTATGCAACTTGTAAGTTCTCCTTAAGGACTTTGAAGATGCCCTGGTTTTCTTGCAAGCAATGCTTTTCTTTTGGAGCCCTGTTATCCCCGAATTCCATCTCAACAAATGAAGGAGTGTCATACATGTATAGTGTTTATAATGGTGTTATACTAGTAAACATATGATGAGTAGTATTGTAGTAGTATTCCCCCAAATGCAATCACCAGATCTAGGTCTTCTGTTGCTCGATCATATAATTTCATAGATAACCTTCCATGCATTTGCTTACGATTTATGTCTAGACATATTTCTATGGGTGATAACTAGTGCTCGAGGTTAAGTCTATACCTTGCAATATAAACAATTTCTTTCTAGAAGGTACTGAGAAATAAACTATCGTTGTCATTGACTATATATTTGGGTACTCCATGTAGTCTAATGATCTCCTTGAAAATAAATCTGCTACTTGCCCTTCCTTGTAATCTAATGGGATTACCATAAAGTGTGCAAACTTGGTCAATCTACCAAATACAATTGGAATGCAATCTCTGTGTTGTACCCTTAGAAGCCTTGTAATGAAATACATGGAAATACTTTTCCATTTTTGATTTACGGTGGGTAATGGCTACAACAATCCTACTTGATGAGTATGTTCTTCCTTATTCTACTGACAGGTACTACGCTTTGTTACATGTCTCCATACATATTCTTTGAGGTCCTCCTAAGAGAACATTTCCCTTATTTGCCAATATGTTTTGAAGTATCCCTGATGATCGAATATAGGTGAATCATGGATAACCTTTAAGAATTTTCTTTTGAGAGTCGATTTAGGGACTAGATAAATCTTGCCTTTGTCGAAAATGATGTCATATACTACCCTATACCTATCATCCTGGACTAATCTATCAATCGATTTGCATGGAAAATTTATTTTTGGAATACTCCACTAGTAAAAGTGCCTTCCAATTGGTAGTGATCTCCTTGAGAGAACATGTTGTTGGTCTCCTAGAGAGGGCATTCAATATTGCATTTTCTTCCCTTTTACATATTCAATAACAAAATCATACGCCTACATCTCATTAACCTTTTTTGTTGCCTCTCATTCATATCTTTTTGCTCTATGAAGTACCTCAAACTATTGTGGTCGGTTTTGACCACATACCTTCCTTCCACCAAGTATTGCCTAAATTTCACCAATGCATGCATGATAACGAACAATACTTTAACATAGATGGAATAAAGTTTTTCTATTTCCCCGAGTTTCTAGCTCTTGAAGGCTATTGGGTGCTTATCCTACATCAACATGGCTCCCATGTCTTCCATCAATGCATCACACTACAATACAAAAGAGTGTGAGAAGTCAGGAGGTGCTAAGACTAGACAAGTGCTCATCACCTCCTTACACCACTCAAAAGTTTGTTGTGCCTCTTTAGACCATCTGAAAGCCCTCTTTTTGGTTAAATTTGTTAAATCTACAACCATCTGTGAATATCCTTTGGAAAAACGCCTCACTAGTAGAAAATGAGCAATTAGTGACTAGGTGACTAAAAAAGTTAGTCACCATAGCTTTTCCAAGTGAAATACTACAAAAAATGAACAATCTTAAGTGACCGAACTAAAAATGACTAACATAAATCACTAATTTAGTCACGGTTAAAATATGTGACTAGCTAATAAGTAATACAATTAAAAATGGCTAACATTAATGACTAATTTAGTCTAAGACAAAAATACAACTACCGAACAAGTACTACAATAATATGAATCATTTTTTTATGTTAGTCATCTTAATTGTGTCAAGCAAACTAAACTTACAAGTGATAGGGGATTGAAAGGTTGTTAAGGATTGGTTGAAAGGTTATCCCTCCTTAAACACTTCTTCATCCTCACATGGTGTATAGGTGAGCCAACTTTGCACTATGTATCTCTAATAATTTGTAATTTTAAAAATATATTTTTTAATAAAAAAAATTATTTTATGTATTTTTTAAAAATCTATTCATTGAATCTAATTGGATCTAGTTCTAATTTGAAATTAATTTGAAGGGAAATTTTAATTTTTAAGACTATAATATCAAATAAAAACTACTTTAATTTCATATTAACCGACCTAAATCGACCATCTTATTCCCGGACCTATCAAGCGTTGAGAGGGGTCCAATCTCTTGAGGTGCAAACTTTTTTTTCTAGTGCAAAACTTGAGGAAATGTTTTCACCTCGAGAGATTGGATCTCTCTTGGCACTTGATAGTTATAGGGTTAATATGGATCTAGGTTGGTTATATAATACTATATAATATCTATATTTGTATTTGTGTCTCTTTGTTATTCCCTGTCTCTATCTCACCCCACAAACATACACACTCTCTCTCTCTCTCTCTCTCTCTTTCCCTTCTCTGTCTATCTCTCTCTTCCCCTTCTCTCCCTCTCTATCTATATCCTTCTCTCTATTCCCTGCCACTCTCCTCTCTCCCTCACTCTCTCTCCATGACTCCCTTGTCAACCCATCTCTCTCTCCACCTTTCTCCTTCTATGTTTTTCTTGTTCCCTCCTCCTCCCACCCCCTCCAATTCCATCTCTCTCTCCTCATATTTATCTTCCTTCCTCTCTATCCCTTATCTCCCACCTCCTTCTATATCTCCCCCCCAAATCACTCCCCCCTCTCTCTCTCTCTTCCATCCAACTCTATCACTATCTCCCCTCCTCCCTGTCCTTCTCCATCTCTATGTCTCCATCTCTCTCTCCTCATATTTATCTTCCTTCCTCTCTATCCCTTATCTCCCACCTCCTTCTATATCTCCCCCCAAATCACTCCCCCCCTCTCTCTCTCTCTTCCATCCAACTCTATCACTATCTCCCTCCTCCCTGTCCTTCTCCATCTCTATGTCTCCATCTCTCTCCCTTCCCCTTCTCTCCCTGTCCCTATACCCTCCTCTTCTTTCTCTTCCCTCCACTCCTCTCTCGCTCACTCTCTCTCCATCTCTCCCTTATCACTCCTCTCTCTCTCTCCACCTCTATCTCTCTATGTGTTTGTTCTTTCCTCCCTCTCTCTCCCACTCCAACTCCATCTCTCTCTCTCTCCTCTCTCTTCCTTCCTCCCGCTCCCTTTCTCCCACCTCACTCTCTCTCCCCCCCATCACTCTCTCTTTCTCTCTCTCTATCCTCCAACTTTTTCACCATCTCGCTCCCTCTTTCCACCCCCTCCCCAACTCTCTCTTGAATTTGATCACATTGTATTGTGTTTAAGAAATTATCTAAATTAGAAAAAATTAATTGGTTGTAAAATATTAAACCTATATTTTGGATCAATCATGTCAAATAAAATAATGAAAAAATTTAAAAAATCGTGCACTATATTTAATATATTATAATTAGTCAATTTGCTTGCTCTCATCCCTTGGATCCTTAGCTATGATTGAACGATGTCGGTTCTTTATATATATATATATATATATATATATATATATATATATATATATATATATATATATATATATATATGACATAGATCCATCTTAGCTTAATTTTATTAAAACCTTATTTTAATTTCTATGGGAATATTTTTAGTAGTCGTGAGGATAGAGGGTTTAGATATATCTCAAATTGTAACATTTTCCCTTTTAGATTCAATTAAAAAAATGTTGTGAAATTAAATTAAAATAAAATATTTTTACAATGAAATAAGTTATGGTTTTTTGGCATGTGGTATTGATAAGCCACGGTATTGGCCCATGGTATTGTAACAAAGCGGATTTACAAGTTAATGTCCATGGTAAAGTGAGGGTGAATATCCATGGTTAACAATCTTGTCATATTGTTATAAAATATTTGATTGTGAAATACTTTATGTTTTTTGGGCATGTGGTATTGTTATAAAATATTTTGATTGTGAAATAATTTATGTTTTTTGGGCATGTGGTATTGATAGTCCATGGTATTGACCCATGGTATTGTAAAAAAGGCTATTTTTTACAAGTTAATAATATCTATCGTAATGTGGGGTGAATATCCATGGTTAAAAATCTTGTCATATTGTTGTAAAATATTTTAGTTGTGAAATAAGTTAATGGTTTTTGGACTTACAGTATTAAGCCATGGTATTGGCTCATGGTATTGGTTGTAAAATATTAAACCTATATTTTGGATCAATCATGTCAAAGAAAATAAAATAATGAAAAACTTTAAAAAAAAATCATGCACTATATTTAATCTATTATCCTTAGCTAACATGAATCTATGTTGATATATATATATATATAGATATATATATATAGAACCATCTTAGCTTAATTTTATTAAAACCTTAATTTAATTTCTATGGGAATATTTTTAGTAGTCTTGAGGATAGAGGGTTTAAATATATCTCAAATTGTAACATTTTCCCTTTTAGAATCAATTAAAAAAATGTTGTAAAATTAATTTAAAATAAAATATTTTTACTATGAAATAAGTTGTGGCTTTTTGACATGTGGCATTGATAAGCCATGGTATTGGCCCATGGTATTGTAACAAAGTGGATTTACAAGTTAATATCCATGGTAAAGTGAGGGTGAATATCCATGGTTAAAAATCTTGTCATATTTGAATTTAAGCTTTTGTGATCCATAATTTGAGTTTATAGAAATATTTTCGGTCATATTGTTATAAAATATTTGATTGTGAAATAATTTATGTTTTTTGGGCATGTGGTATTGATAATCCATGGTATTGTAACAAAGGCTATTTTTCACAAGTTAATAATATCTACCGTAAGAATCTTGTCATATTGTTGTAAAATATTTTGATTGTGAAATAAGTTATGTTTTTGGACTTGTAGTATTGATAAGCCATGGTATTGGCCCATGGTATTGTAACAAAGCCTATTCACAAGTTAATAAAAAAATCAAAATATAACAAATTAAATTTTATTGTTATTTTATATATATATATATATATATATATATATATATATATATATAATATATATATATATATATATATATATATATATATATATATATATATATATATATATATATATATATATCATTTTTTGGGATTCAACTGCGTTAATTAAGTCATTATATATATCATTTTTTGGGATTCAACTGCGTTAATTAAGCCATTAACGTATGACCATTTTCATGAGAGGTTTTAAGTATTAAGGGGTTTTCACAGTGCATTATATTAGATATCATTTTTTCGGATTCAACTGCATTAAGTAAGTCATTAACGTATGACCATTTTCATGAGAGGTAGTCATAACTGACTAATTTCTCATGATTTTTGAATAGTCCACTTAGCACTCATTGCATCGGTGATGCTCATAGGGGTGAAGAAGTGGGATTGAAACTAGTGAAATGAATCACTTAGTGTCAATTATCACTTCCGGGGCTTGCATCCGGTAACCAGGACTTCTCGGGAGGTCACACATCCTAGATCGCCTCTGGCTCAAGCGCACTTAACTGTGGAGTTTTCCCCAAAATCAAGCCCACTTAGCTTGCTACCCCATTAGCAAAACCTTAGCAAGTATTGTGCCTCATGAACCATTCAAGTAGAGTTCCCTTCACTCTTTTGAATTAATAACTTTTTATTATTAATTGAGGTCATATTTAAATGTTTACAGTCATCCCAATATCTTTTTTTTCTAAATATGACTAATTCTATTAATGTAACAAAAAATAATACATGGAGGCACCGGCCTCTGCAGAACCTGTCTCAGATTTTACCATGTTTTAACAAACAATAACTGAAAATGACTGCCCTCATTGGGGAAACTAGTCCAAAACTCGAGAAGTGTGCTGCCCACGTAGGGGAACCAGCCTGTAATAGCATTGTGGAATAGTTTTTTGAACAAAACAACAAAATTGACAACAATTACAACAACAAACATCAGAAAAGACCCCTAAGTTGGTGACCGGGTGCTCAAAGAAACCTGAAATAAACCTTGGCCTGCTAGGTGTCATTAGGTGGCAGAGGTTCCTCCACAATTAGACACCTGTAAGCCTCTAAGTCATCTTCGTTGTGTTGTTGCTCACTCGTCGTTGCTTCCATATTCGTATTTCCACCTGGAGTATTGTGTCCTGGAGCTGCGTCCGTTCGGTTCAGAGCTTCACCATGAGTTCTGCAAGTCCCAGAGCTGCTACCAGGAGTTTTCCTTCTGCTGGTGTCGGTCCTTTCCTGAATGATGTGAGCCGGGACGACAGAGCTCTGTGGATCCTCTCTGAAAGCAACAGAAATGGTAGCAATAATGCACGGGCGCTCCAGCATGCAACGAAACTGGAACTGGGTAGAATGGCAGGGTTGCATCGTCGGGACAGAGGCATCAGGAGGTTGATGAGCGTCTACAACACGCCTAGAGCCAGCTGTCTGAGCACGCCCCCTACCACTGCGGGTGGTGGGATACCGATCCGTGAAGTGAGCCTTTGTCGAGGGAGAGGAGGAATCCGAAGGAATAGAGTCAGGGAGGGACAACGAGGGAGGGCAAGTTGCTCTGCCTCTGCTGCTACCCCTTCTACATCACATCCTGTGCCACAAACGAGGCATATTTTCCTGGCTGGAGATGGTTCGATGGGTGCTAGGAGGAGCAGGATGAGGGATAGAATGGCCAGTGGGAGTAGGAGAATGGGGAATTCGAAGTTCAAAAGCAGAATTCAGGGCCAAAGCAGCAATTCTGAAGCAGCAAAGTAGATTATGTGAGAAGTGGGCACCTTCAACCATTTCAATACAACAGAGGATTTGACACCTTCTCCCCGTTGTCATGTGCAAGCTTGGTTCTGCAGCAGCGGGGAGGCAGTTACAGTTCAAAGGAGGCGTAACAGGGGGAGAGCAGTTCGAAATCGCCATCTTATGGATCAAAGTGAGGTTTCCTCAGCTTTCACACAACATTAAAACGCCATTAATTATGGCGGTGGGCTTCTGGCTGGAAGCGTGGGTGGCCATGTGGTCGCACCACTTGCCAGCCCAGATTTGCTGCGCTGTACCAGCGCGATTAATCACCCGCATCCGGGACAATCATCCCAATAGCATTTTTAACTTCTTCTTCTTTTTAATTTAGCGTCTTATGAAAAAATAACAAATTCTTATTAAAAATAAATAATTTAACCCAATTGCAATTTATATATTTTATTTTATATTATAAATATTTCTTTTTATTTTTTCTATTATAAATATTTCTTTTCTTTTTCATTTCCATTTTAGCTTTGGGTTCAAATAAAATATTCACAGATTACAACATCACATTGTAGCACTGAATTTTTCTTTGCCTTGTCTACATATGCGTGGAAATTCCAGAAGAAGGAAGACCTTCAACGTGATCTATGGATTTCATGGGATTTGAACCCTAGATGGAGTTTGCATGGGAAACACCTTAGGAGTCCAGAAGAAGGAAGACCATCAACGTGATCTATGGATTTCATGGGATTTGAACCCCAGATGGAGTTTGCATGGGAAACACCTTGGGAGAGCATCAACTATTAGATGGAGCAAAGGCAAGGTGACAGGGCGTGGATATTTTGGTAATTTGTACAAGGGTATGAATTTGGACTCTGTTCTTCCTTTTTACTAAAGATGATTTTTATTTGTATGGGTAAATAATTTGGAGGGTTTATATGATCAAAGCATAAATTTTATCTAGAGTTGAAGGTTTAATGATTATGATAAGGGCAAGGTCATTGGGCGTGGATATTTTGGTAATTTGTACATGGGTATGAATTTGGACTCTGTTCTTCCTTTTTACTAAAGAGGATTTTTGTTCTTATGGGTAAATAATTTCGAGGGTTTATATGATCAAAGCATAAATTTTATTTAGAGTTGAGGGTTTAATGATTATGATATTTTGGTAATTTGTACGTGGGTATGAATTTGGACTCTGTTCTTCCTTTTTACTAAAGAGGATTTTTGTTCTTATGGGTAAATAATTTTGAGGATTTATATGATCAAATCATAAATTTTATCTAGAGTTGAGAGTTTAATGATTATGATAATGCAGATCTTGATTGCAGCCAACAATTCATCAAAAGACAATGGACAAGTAAGCATTTTGCATGTCCTTATTATACATATCAGTTCGTTCCTCCCTAACTTTTCTAAAGTTAGAATGCATGAAATTTTATTTTTTCTTTTCAAATTTTTTAGTGGTTGATTGTTTGTGTAATGGACTCTACCATGCCCAAATTAAAAGGGCAAGTGATGCAAGAAAATTTTCTAGTAGGATGCAAATACTAGACCTTCTTCAAACTTTGTTACATGAAATTAAATTTTCTTGTAATCATGAACATAAAATATTTTCTATTTCATCCTTAGATTCTGATCTCAATGTCTACAGTTTTAAACTATGTTACTATATTTTAAGTAGAATATACTTAGATCCATTAAACCTTACAACTCTCCAAAGCTTAGGTTAATTTCAGCTAAAAACAAGGAACCTGAATGACTTTTGCAATTTAGATTCAATTCTTACAAACAATGATTAAAAATGGAAGAAATCAATGGTCTGATAACTTTTACCCACCCATCAATTTCGAAGACCTTTGGTATTATTATGAACCTAAACAGAGAGAGAGTAGAACAAGAACAGGAGCCTGGATCAGGTGGACCCTGACCTGCTTGATACTTTTCAAAAGTTGGGCATGCCCTTGACTAGAAGAAGAGATTGACCAACGCTGTTGTAGATGTCGTTTTCGACAATGTTTTCATTGCTACCATGCATAGGTAGACTCTATAGGTAGTTGATGTTATCTTTTGTTCATTATAAGAGGTAATTTAGGAGTATCTTTATCTAGTTAGGAAGTAGCTTGGTAGGGTTGTTGCTCCTGCTGATAACTATTATGCTGCATTGTATTTTTATTTTTTTAGTGATAGCTCCTTCTATTAAATCTCCAAGCACACTTTGTCACCCATGGAAATATCCACTTATTTCAGGATGAATGAGATGGAGACCAAGCATTTTGAGAGGACTCTTATTTTTGTAGATGAGAGGAGTTCTGTGAGGTGAGAGGAGTTCTGTGACATATATTGAAGGATGAACTATACCATTTTATGACACCAATCATCTCCATGCCACAGTAGTGGATCTCTATTGCACCGAGGGAGCAATGATAAAGTATTCCACTTTAAAGAATTGGTATGTCAGGGACGAGGAATGCAGATGTGGGATTTATAATTTTATTATGAAAAGAGGTTTTTGTGATGGAGACAAATCAAGGATTTCATGGACCTGAGTAGAGATTGGTTCAAAAATCACCTGGAAATACTCAAGCATTGTTTTTAAAGGCAATGATGCAATTTGAGAGTTCTATTCTACTGCCTTGAAAAATAAATATCACTAGGGGGGAACAAAGATGATCCATATAAGAAATAATTGTAGGAGTAGGATTGTTTCTAAAATTATATCTATAGGAAAGTCAAGGGACTACTACAGAGGATTAGTGCAGGTGCAACCAAATTATCATAATGCAAGGAATGTTTCACAATGTGATTTGATGCTCATCGGTGACCAGGAAGCTGCAAATACTTATCGTTACATTCAGGTACAATTGAGTTGCATTCTAAAGTCTCTAATTTCATTTATTGATAGTCCTTCTTGTGTCCCTGTCTCTCTTAATTTCATTGTGGTAGGATTGGAATGGGTTAAAAAATCAAGCATATCATTGAGTCAAATAGACACCCACATGTCACTACATGTCATTGTGCATACTCTTTGTTTTTGATACAATTAGAAGTGAGCAATATGATGTGTGCACACACAAAAAATCCTAGCATGCATGATGAATCCCCCTCCAATTCCATTTTCTATGGTGACATTTTATTTTCTTTGTTTATATAGGCCATCTAGCCACATAGTGGCCACTATCAAATGTTGAGGTATATGCCATATAAATCTTTTAGAGTCTACTTTATTTTATATTCATTTATTCATCATCTTTCATGTCTTATACTCTGCATTATATCTTCTTTCAATTTCAGGAGAGGAACTCAATATTGATGGTAAGAAGCAACAATTGAAGAAAAAGGAGAACAATAACACTGGAGCGACAAATGAAAAATGAGAGAGAGAAGAGAATCTATCTAGTGATACCCTTAGAGCAATATCTTGCATAAGACACACTCATAGAGACCGATGGTCAAGCCTTCAGAGTTGGTGAATTCACTTGCAATGCTTTGGCAACATAGTGATAATGTTTTGAAATGATGAACCAATATTTTATGTGTAAATTGTAGTCCAATCCATATTAAGTTGGAAACTCATATTGTAATACTTGATATTTTATATAATAAAATTTATATGGTTGAAATTATTTTTATTTGCACTTGATATTATTTAGTATTGTAATTAACATATGTAACTTGCGTTATCATATTAGATAAACATGCACATTGTAGGACATTTTCTTAAAATTTAGTCACAAAATCATACTAATTAATTTATGGTGATCAATAATAAACACATAAAATCAATATAAAACTACTAAATTAGTAGTTTATATTAATTAATGATGAACATGAATAAATGAAATGAATAGAAACTACTAAATCAGTCGTTTATATAATGAATATGAAAATACCAAAAAAAGATAAATGACTACTGCAAATGATAATTTTTTTATTATTAAATGATGACTAAATTTTTCATATATACGACTATTAGTAGCTAATTTACAACATCTTATAACATGACTAAAATTTAGTCATATTTCTTTGATCATTAATTGGTTTTAAATGATGACTAAAATTTGCATATATATGACTATTAGTAGCTAATTTACACTATCTTATAGCACGACCAACGTTTTGGTCATATTTCTTTTGTCATTAATTGGTTTTCTCGAGGATCCATGTAGTAATATATTTTGTTATATATTTGGTCATTAATTGCGATAATTAATGACTAAACCAATGAAAAATTAATGACCAAATTAATGACTAAATATAATACTAGATGGTAAAATTGAGGAAACCAATTAATGACTAAGCTAAAAATGACTAAAAGTTGGTCACATTATAAGATGTTGTAAATTAGCTACTTTTGGTCACCGATTGAAAAATGGTCATTTATATGCAAATTTTAGTTGTTTTTTTAGTAACTAATTAGTCATTTTGTACTAGTGCCTATAATAGTTGCATATGCCCATAAATCCATGTAGTCGTGGGTTAATCAAGTATAACTTGGATATTTTCTTCCTGCACCTATACCCCTTGCGCACTGATAATATGCCCTAGATATAGAATCTATGTCATTCCAAATTCGCGTTTGGACTCCTTTGCGAAAAATGGATTATTCCTCCTATATACACAACACTTCCTCCAAGTGTCTTAGGTGTTCTTCCCAAGTTTTGTTATATGAAGAGATAATAAAAAATACTAGTAGAAACTTCTACAACTAATTCTTGAAAATATGGCCCATGCGTGACTAGAAAGTTGCAAGTGCGTTGGTCAAGCCAAATGGCATGACTAGAAAGTTGTAAGTTCTTTGGTCAATCCAAAATGACATGAATAAAAGTTCATAATGTTCATAACAACATTTGAAAGTGGTTTTATGTACATCTTGCTCACGTACCCTGATTTAGTGATAACCTGACCTTAGATCAATTTTTGAAAAATAAACTAGCCCATGTGGATTGTCTGATAGCTTGTCAATCCTAGATATAGGGTACCTTTTTTAGATCTTCTTATTGTTAAAGGCCCTGTATTCTATGCACAACCGCATGGACCCATCCTTATTTTTTACTAGCACAGCTAAAGAAGAGAATGGGCTTGAGTTAGGCCTTATGTGCCCCATATCCAATAGATCCGATATAGTATTTTCAACCTCTTCCTTAAATTTCTTAGGGTGCTTGTAAGGAGTTATTATTACTAGCTTCACTACTTCCTGTAGTTCTATAAAATCCCTTGTCAGGAGGCCTTCCCGAACGGATCTTTCCAAATACCTAATGCTTTCTCAATATTGCTTGGATGTTCCCTGCATAATTCTTATTTCCATTTAGAGGTTATTATGTTTTCACTAAGAATTCTGTAGCCCAAGCTATGTCACCATGTTGAATTATGGCCTCCATATTTTTTTCCATGACAACCCTTAGAGTACCATTGGTCATTCCCCTCAATAACCCTCTTTGTTCATCAACTGTGAAAACTCCATCTCCATAGTTTGATATTCTTTCCAATGCATTCCTATATAAATAATCCACTCGACTCCCAAAAAGAGATTGGTGTCGGCTAATTCCACCACATAGAATTCGTTAGTAAGGGAATAATCCCCATATTGAGCTCTAATAATGAGACCTTCCTTGTACACACTGGATGACAACTGCTTGCTACTTCAACATCAAATCCCTCAAACTCTTTCGTAGTCATGTGCCTTTTGGCTACCAAGGTTGCATTTATGAAATTGTGGGTGTAATAAGAATAGTGACTTGCTAACCCTACACAACCCCTCTAACTCTAAAAGTGTTATACCTGGGAACACAAGAAAGCTTGGCTATAGTAACATCCTTCATATCCACCCACAGTGGTTCTTCATTGCCATTTCAATATTATCCATCTTCTAGAATTTCTCTTGGTTCCTCTTCTTCTTCATTGTTAGATAGTACCTTTATAAAATGAGCCTTACGTTTCCCCATACATCTATATCCTGGTTCCTGTTAGCTTTGTTGGAAAATGGCCCAAAAATTGATCCAAATATGCCCCAAAGTCTCCAAATTTGCTTAAAAGCATGCCAATGGATCCATGTATGCTCTTGAAGTCTTCCAAAGTTTCTTAAAATCATCCAAAGATCGAAATAAGTGCGGGAGGAGAGCCCTTGGAAGGGTGGAAATACACTATCGGGAGGCAAAAACACTCCAAAGCTATGAAATACAGTCCAACGCACAGTAGCCACTAGATCTGGCCAATCAACGACCCAGATCTAAGTGACAAATCGCAATCGGCATAAGCAGGGAGTGGAAATTGGTGCAAGACACTATTGATCAGCGATCGCCGATGATTGGATTGGTGGGTCACATCGACGAAGGTATCAGCGCAGACAATAGGGGCATTGTGATTGCGATCGGTGATTAAATGTGGACCGTCGATCAAGTGCGTAGATCGACAATCCACATCGCATCGGCGGATCACAATTGGGGAAACCAAGGGGCGGAGCCTTTACACCTTCATGTGTGCGATGCGATGATGTGGAACCGACGACATTATATCTGATGTTTCATAATATTTGAAGTCCACGAATTGGAAATTTTCAATGTATTTTCATGTATTTTCATTATATAACAAAATACAAAGGGAAGCTTGGTTTTGCGATTGTGATGAAGCTTGGACCCGAAAGGGTTCGGAAATGAATTATATAATATTTTGGGTCCGTAAGGAAGTCCTTTTTAATGCATTTTCAATGTATTTCGTTATTTAACGAAATACAAAGGGAACATGGGAGAAGCGCCAATGTGACATTACGGACTCGAAGGGGTTTATTAAGGTGGTTGAACACCATTTCAAGTCCAATAAAGCGAGATTTTCACATTTTAATGTATTTTCCAATACAAAGGGAAAATCACAAAACTTCTAGGATTTCAGGAGAGCCAAAGGTGATAAGTGGTTTAGGTTGAGCTCCGCCCGATGCCATACAGCAGCTGCCACGTGTCCAGGATGAGGAGAGAGAAAACCATCCTCATCAGGCGGTTAACTCCAGGACAAAAGAGTCGCCTGAAATAGATCACAACCATTGGATCTAGAGCACCTAGATCAACAGTGGAGATGTGAAATTACTACAAAGGCGGACCCAATAGGAAGATAGGCCATGATTAAGGACTTTTCAAGTCTGGCAGAATAGAGCATTGTCGGGATTTTTACAAGGTTGCTTTGTTTTCTGTATTAAATAGAAAATAATCATTATAAACGTTTAAAAGATCACAGAGGCACGCAGACCCTTTCCATTACCTAACAGAGGTCGGGAGATAGGGACAGAGGCTAGAAAGTAATCATGGACAACACAACATGACACAGCCAAAACAAACCGAAACGATCATGGAGCAGATAGCGCAACACGACAAAATCGATTACGGGGCATCTCTGAAACAAGAGAGCTCCCAGACAGCACATCAAACTACCTGAAGGTGGTTATTCCTCTGTCAGAAAGAGAAAACCTCAGAGACATGATTGCCCATTTAGGGAATCAAACAGTTGTGGGACAGAGAGGATAGATTAAAACTCCGAGCCTTTGAGAGCTCAAGAGCATTGTAAAAGGCCTATAAAAGGCTGGAAACTAAATGTAACAAGGGTTCAACTTCTGGAGACTATTGAGACTTTGCTACTCAAGCTTCTCATCTGCATTCATTAGCAATACAAGCTTCTTTTGCTATTATATGTTCAATGTTCATCTTCTCTTTTGTTCTAAGCTTGCACTTGAACATTTTGTTCATGTTTCTTCTGTATCTAATGCTAGATAACTGTCATCTTATCTCTACGTTGATAAATTAGAATTGCAAGCTTCTTTACTGCCTGTAGCTAGCCATTGGTTATATATGCATATTCTGGTACAGGCAGTATTCTCATTTGCTGCCTGTAGCTAGTCATTCATATGTGTTTATATATGCATATGCCTGTATGGTCAGTATTCTCCATCCATTCAATGAATCTACAAACTATTGAGCATTAGTGGTCTAAAGCCTTGTAAGCTAAGGGTGTTCATGCATGTATTGAGTAAAAACATAGTTGAAATGGTTATCTGGCTTGATCCAAACCATCATCCATTCCAATAGTTCAGAGAACAATATTGAAGATTATAAGTTACTAGGCATCTCCAAGCTGCAACCTAGGAGAGTTTCCTGGAGTGATAACATAATTGGCGCCATTGCCGGGGAGAGGAAACTGAAGCTCAGCTTCCCTGGGAAATGACAGAGATCTAGCTTTGATGATAGACAAAGTTTGGGCACATTTTTGGATGTAACCATTAATCTGGCGACTCTACTGGATGCTGAACCTCTTGACGACTCCACTTCATAGTTCTGGATCAGTTTTGGAGGCATACTCAGACAAATCCTCAGAAGCCACAAGTTGACCCAGTACTTGACCTTGAAAATATCATCAAAGAAAGAAAGGTATTATAGAAAGGAGCATCAGGTTCAGGTAAACCTAAACAAGCTCCCATATCTCTTCAAGAAAGGTTTGTAATAGAAGAAATACATGTTCAGAGTATAGCTTCTAATACTAGTAGTGAAGAAAAGATCTTAGAGATTCATAAAGCTCCTTATTCTTTAGGTTTCCCTTTTGTTGTAATCCTAAAGGAAACCTCACCTCCTATCCATCATACTCCTTTAGTCTTATCAGTCACTCCTCAACCCTCTATCATTCAGATTTCCAGTACCCCCATAGCCACCACAGCTATGGTAGGCTCACAAGCACCTACCAAAATGGAAAGAATCATAGCTACTAGGTATGGACCTCTAATACTGTCTACTCCTTTGAATGCTATGCCTACTAGAGAATATCAGAAGTATATGCCTAAGTTCACTGGGACTGAAGGTGTTACAGCTGAAGAACACCTTGAGTCATTCTATAACTATGCAGATAACCTGGACATTAGTGAAGATGATGTTTGGATGAAAGTCTTTGTCCAAAGTCTATATGGAGAGGCTAGAAAATGGTTCAGATAACTGACCCCAAGATCTATAACTGATATTGAGGCTTTAGATGATGCATTTCTAAAGCATTAGGGGGAATAAGAAGGATCTCCTCTACTACCACACTGAGTTTGGGAACTTAAAGAGGGAAAATGGTGAGCTGTTGTCTGATTTTAATAAGAGATTTAACAGCATGTACAATATGATACTAGCTGAAGTAAAACCCACCACTACCTCTACTAGACTCATCTATGCCAGTGCATTTGATTCTGACTTCTGATTACTGTTGAGGGAGAGGTGATGCGCTTCTTTGGCTGATATGCAAGATGCAACCCTAGAAGTAGAATCAAACATCATGGCAACATAAAATCTCAAAGGTAATGCTGATAGAAGGAGATAGAGAGGTGGGCCTTCATCATCTTCAGACCCTAAGATCAATAAAATGGCCAAGATGATAGAGTCATTAGCCTCTGAAGTTTCCAAATTAAAGGTTGAGCAACATTCTAGGAAAGGAAGGGTTCCTAATACCTCTGCTCCTCCAAATCCAAATTCATATAGAAGGGCAAATGACTAGTTGCAGATCTTGCAAAGAAACGAAGATGCCAATGAAGACCAAAGGGTGAAGACCCCTTTTCAGAATGCAGTCATGGACAAAGAGAAGTTTGAAGAAGAGGATGAGATCCATTGTATGGAAGACAAAGGCAGTGCCCCTTTTTTTACCTTAGTTGCCTATGAAAGGTCATTATTCAATGACCAGATCAGCCAAGAGTGTGACAGTGAAGTTGTTCTACAAACTGAAGATCAACAAAGATATAATCTGAAGTCAAAGAAGAATAATGTCAAGGAAACTCCTGTTCATAAAGCTGTTGTCCCTGCAGAATAACAAGCTAATAAGCAGAAGAAACCAGCAGTTGATCCTATCATCCTCAAAACTCCAGCCATAGAGTTGCCCATGAAGAGCATGATGATGGATATTGTGGTAGCAGATGTACCCCAAAAGTTTGGCATGTTACTTTCCAGAGGTTGGATCAAGAGATTAGGTGGAACATTGCAAAATGATTTATCCTATGCTACTGTCCCAGTTTTTGGAGGTGAAAACAGGAGGTTATACAGAGAAGCTCAACTGGCTTGTACCAACAATGATGAGAGGAATCCCACTAATCATCCCATTTATATTGTTGACAATAATTTTGGAGCTTGTTTTCTTTAGATTGAAGAATCTCAGTTGGCCTCTACGTAGCTTAAAAAACTAGTTTTCCAGATCACAGAGGAAGAAGGCCCACAGATCTGGGACATGTTCTTTGAAGGAGCTTGCTCCAAAGAAGCTATAGGAGTAGGCGTAGTCCTTGTGTCCCCCACAGAGGAATACATTGATTCATCTTTTATATTAACTTTTTAGGTCACAAATGACACAATAGAGTATGAAGCAGACCTTATCATTCAGTAGGTGTACAAAACCTTCCAAACAAAATATCCAAGGCTAAAAGCATACATAGATGAGGTGAAATATAGACCATCTCTACCTGATAATGTCAAATGTTGGAAAGTTTTTGAAGTAGATGATCAAATTAATAAGCTTTTGCAAGTCTTTGGTGATTTTGCTGATATGCACATTGACCAAGAGAAAGAAACCTTTGATATAAAGGTAAAAAGGGTCAATTTTCAGTTTGGTGACTGTTTTCTCAAAAGGGATGCATTAAAGGAAGGAGGAGATGTTTTTGATGGCCCGGTCAATGGGTTGTTCTTAAAAATTTATTTCAGTTAAGGCTTTCAAGCCTTGGTATCGTAAATATTTTTTTTCAAGTTTTTTATTTCATGCTAAATAGATTCCATGCCCAATGCAACACTAGGAGGAAGATTTGATCTTTTTTTTATAGGAAAGGCATTGTTCTATAGTTCTTGAAATGTCACAGGGAGGTTTTCATCCCCAGAAGGAGCTAGTGTTAGCTTTGTTGTCAAATGGCCTAAAAATGGATCCAAATATGCCCCAAAGTCTCCAAATTTGCTTAAAATCATGCCAATGGATCCATGTATGCTCTTGAAGTCTTCCAAAGTTGCTTAAAATCATCCAAAGATCAAAATAAGTGCAGGAGGAGAGCCCTTGGAAGGGCGAAAATACACTATCAGGAGGCAAAAACACTCCAAAACCATGAAAAATAGTCTAACACACAGTAGCCGTTAGATTTGGCCAATCAATGGCCTAGATATAAGTGGGAAATACTAATCGGCACAAGTAGGTAGCGGCAATCGGCGCAAGACACCGCCGATTAGCGATCGCCAATGATCGGATCGGTAGGTCACTATCGGCAAGTCGCATCGTTAGAGGCATCGGCGTAGACAATAGGGGCATTGCGATTGCGATCAACGATTAAATGTGGACCGTTGATCAAGCGCAAAGATTGACGGCCCACATCGCATCGGCGGATCACAATCGGGGAAACCAAGGGGCAGAGCCTTTACATCTTCATGTGTGCGATGCGATGATGTGGACTCGATGACATTATATATGATGTTTCATAATATTTGAAATCCGCGGATTGGCCATTTTCAATGTATTTTCGTGCGTTTTAATTATATAACGAAATACACAGGGAAGCTTGGTTTTGTGATTGCGATGAAGGTCAGACCCAAAAGGGTTCGGAAATGAATTATATAATATTTTAGGTCCGTAAGGAAGTCCTTTCTTAATGCATTTTCAATGTATTTCGTTATTTAAAGAAATAAAAAGGGAACATGGGAGCAACGCCAATGCGACATTATGAACCCAAAGGGGTTTATTAAGGTGGTTGAACACCATTTCAAGTTTGATAAAGCGAGATTTTCACATTTTAATGTATTTTCCAATACAAAGGGAAAATCACAAAACTGACAGGATTTCGGGAGAGCCAAAGGCGATAAGTGGTTTAGGCCGAGCTCCACCCGATGCCATATAATGGCTGCAACATGTCCAAGATGAGGAGAGAGAAAACCACCCTCCTCGGGCAGTTAACTCTAGGACAAAAGAGCCGCCCGAAATAGATCACAACCATTGGATCTAGAGCACCCAAATCAATGATGGAGATGTGATATCACTGCAAAGGCGGACCCAATAGGAAGATAGGCCATGATTAAAGACTTTTCAAGTCCGAAAGAATAGAGAATTGGCAGGATTTTTACAAGGTTGCTGTGTTTTCTGTATTAAATAGAAAACAATCATTATAAACGTTTAAAAGATCATAGAGGCACGCAGACCCTTTCCATTACCTAACAGGGGCGGGAGACAGGGATAGATGTCGGAAAGTAATCATGGACAACACAGCACAACACAGCCAAAACATACTGAAATGATCATGGAGCAGACAACGCAACACAACAGAATCGATTGTGGGGCATCTCTAGCACGAGAGAGCTCCCAGACAGCGCATCAAACTACCTGAAAGTGGTTATTTCTCCGTCAGAAGGAGAAAACCTCTGAGCCATGCTTGTCGATTCAGGGAATCAAACAGTTAAGGGACAGAGAGGATAGATTAAAACTCCGAGCCTTTGAGAGCTTAGGAGCATTGTAAAAGGCCTATAAAAGGTTGGAAACTATATGTAACAAGGGTTCAACTTCTGGAGACTATTGAGACTTTGCTACTCAAGCTTCTCATTTGCATTCATTAGCAATACAAGCTTCTTTTGTTGTTATATGTTCAATGTTCATCTTCTCTTCTATTCTAAGCTTGCATTTGAACAATTTGTTCATGTTTCTTCTGTATCTAATGCCAGATAACTGTCATCTTATCTCTGCGTTGATAAATTAGATTTGCAAGCTTCTTTACTGCCTGTAGCTAGCCATTCACATGTGCTTATATATGCATATGCCGGTACAGTCAATATTCTCATTTGCTGCCTGTAGCTAGCCATTCATATGTGTTTATATATGCATCTGCCGGTATGGTCAGTATTCTCCATTCATTCATTGAATCTACAAACTATTGAGCATTAGTGGTCTAAAGCCTTGTAAGTTGAGGGTGTTCATGCATGTCTTGAGTAAAAACATAGTTGAAATAATTATATGGCTTGATCCAAACCATCATCCATTCTAATAGTTCAGAGAACAATATTGAAGATTATATGTTACCAGGCATCTCTGAGCTGCAACGTAGGAGATTTTCCTGGAGTGATAATAGTTCCCATGGTTCCTTGTAGCTATAACAAAGTTATTTCCTCTTTAATTTGTTTATGGTATCTTCTACTTTGCTCTTACCTTGCCACGATTTGTTCTCCTTGTTTTTCTAAGGGGGAGTGAATTTAGCTAGGGGGCTTTTAAAACCACATCTTCCATGTCTTTGGTTCATGATATAGCATCCTATATGTGTTTGGGTTGAAATCCTTAACTCATTCATGTAGTGGCTTAGATAATCCTTCAGGGAACAACATTACCAACTTTCTTTTGAATATATCTATAACCATCATTGCCAATTTTTAAAGTTATGAAATATACATATATCGAGTACCTTTTTGTCGTAGTTGTGCCAACCCACTAAAATGCAATTTGAGATTCTTCTTGTCAAGGAACTTGATAAATCTCTTCGTGAATTCCAAGTAGGAAGTGATAATGGAGTGATCCAAAATGGTTAATCCATGTTTCCACCATTCATGAGCTTCAACTTCTTTATGTAGTGTAGCGCACTGTATGGATTTTGTTTCTATCATAGGGTTAAGTTGGAAGTATGTATCCAACTTTTGCACCCACACTTTGGCTGTGCAACTAGATGATCCATCAAAAGAAGGAATGGTTATCTTCCTTGATTTCTTTAGAATATCATAATTTTGTGATCCTCAATTATAATCTCTAGGCTTGCTCCTATTTTTCATAGCTCAAAAATCTTGGAGGGACATTGTTGCACCTTTCCTAATGCCCAATACTCCCTTAGGTAATCAATAAAAACTTTTCCTCACCTTTGTTGCCCTTGGTTCTTTGATGGTTTTTCTTCTAAACATTTAGGTAAGAGGGACCTCTATGAATAATGACTATGTTGTGTGTGACTAAAAGTGTTTCTCACCTCATGCTTCCCATGGTGACCATTCAACCCTCCTGCACCACTATTGTTGACATTTTGTTGATTTCCATGAATATTGGCAGTAACCTCAATGAAAAACTACACCAAATATTGCCTCCCTCTTCCCATAGTTTGCACCAACTCTTGTTTTTCTCTTTCCAAATCATTTAGGGTATTTAAGATGCTCCCAAACTGCTGATTTTTTTCATCACCCATTTTTGTTTTTGAACTAGAGTGGAAGAGATATCATCCTTTATTTCTCCTTTTGCATGTCACATAATTCCTATCCTTTGGGTTCATCCAGGGATGTAAACCTTCAAGTTGGAAATAAAGCTAGCTTTGAAACCACCAAAACATCCATTTTAATTTAATTTTTTTTTTTTTTTTATACCAAAACCTCTTAAAAAAATTCCAAAAAATAAGTTTTCTAAAAGTTATAACAAAACCCAACAAATTTGGACAATCAGTAATCACAATTTTTTTTATTGAATACGCTACAACAAAACCCAACCAATTTTATTAATAATACTGAGGAAAATTTACATACAAATTTATTTTTAGAAATGCATGGAAAATTAATCACTGAGATAACTTGACCTCCCTCTGAAAATTGTCTAGCTTGAACGTTTCCCACACATACTCTAGGAAATTTGGTTTGTTCCAATTCAACCTATTCAAAAATTACAATATGATTGGAATAACTTGGCCTTCTTCGGAAATTACTCTAGCAAGTCAATGTATGGAAAATCACTCTTCTTTATGTTGCAATGAATCGACTTAGTGCAAGGATTTTCGGGACTCCAATTTTTTATTTGTCTTCGTAGGTGACTGCACCCTTAGAAAATAAACTTGGCCCTCTTAATTCATTCTCCACAACTCTAGAATGTGACCCTCTACAAATTCAATCTATGAGAAATAATTTGGCCTTATTTTCTACAAAGTAAATCGACACTCCTTTTTCTGTCAATTCAACCCTCCTTCAAGTGGTGCGATTTGCTGCTAATTTGATCTCCTTAAAGAGATGCACACTACTGTAACTGGACTTTTCTTCCAATATCCAATATTCAAACCTTATTTTATGATGAAGACCAATGAGGAACCTAAATTGGTTCTCCCTCTTAACTAGCAAGAGTGGATTTTTCACCATCAAAGCTAATCACCACTAAATAGGGTGGATAGTTTCACCATCAAAACTAGGATATCCAGAAGGGTTTCCCCTCACACTATAAGCTACTAGAAATCCAAAATTCGATTCTCAATCATCCACACATAATCCCCCTTGAGCTTCCTTTTTATAATCATTTCCTCCTCTTGAAATACCATGGGTGGGTGGAAATACCACGGGTCACTTTATTTTTATTAAGTGAATTACCACTTTTATTTAATTGTTAAATGTCATCTTTCATTAAACAATTAAACCAACTAATCAAATTTTCTCTCGACTATAGCCCACGAGAATCTGGGTAGGATAATAAGTTTATCCCTTTTTCTATTATGGTTTGGAAAGTGACATTACAATTTAAATATATTTTAATTTTGAATTTATCGAATATTTAAAAATCTAAATGAGGTTTAGGTAGAACTTCCAACAACATATCTAAAACGTATGCCTTATATCAGGGTTTAAGGCAAATTGTGAATCTAGAAATTTAGGAGGTGATTGTTTTTGGTGATTCTTTGAATATAATTCACCATTTATATCATGATCTCTTCTCTCTAAGATACAAATTTAAGTCATATTTTCAAGTGGATTTATCAGTTGTATTAGTCTATCCCTAAGAAGAAATATATGCACGTTCTTAGATCAAACAACTCCAAGGCTAATGTCATGGTTAATTTTGGGTCAAGGCTAAATCTAGGTGAACTTTGGTGATAGGGGAAAATGGTGTATGTCCCCCTTCCTTAATGGTTAATCAGGAGACTCATAAATCAAATCTAAGGAATAATTCTTCATGGTCTAATGTAATATTTGGATGGTTTGTAAATTTTAGTTTTTGCTTGGTCAATATTAGCAAATGTACAAGTGGAATATTGTAGATATTGTAGCATTTTGTTCAAAAGCTTCAAGAATTCTGTAGATGTTCATTGATACATACTCCATTCCGACCATGTCCACTAGTTTCACTTTTCTTATGTAAATCATATATCTAAACTGAGCTTTAGCTCGATGTATTTTAATATATTAGCTATTCACAATTCTTGTTAGATTTTTTTTTTTTAATGTATTATCATTTAATTTTATATTATGCTTTAATTCATTCACATTTGTTGTTTTTTATTTTTTATATATTAATAAATTTGAGCTCTCTTAAATTTGAATTTTAAATAGATTTAAACCAATACCTTCTTTTAAATGTTATCACTCCAACACATATATATTTAATTTAACTTAATTTTATGTTATTTACCAGGATAAATCCATCTTAAGTCCAGATCTATCAAGCATGCTTAGAGGGATCAAATCATTTGATGTGCAAATTTCCTTTATAGATTAATCTTAAACTTCAATTTATCAAGGGACTAGAGGGATCAAATCTTGTGAGGTGCAAACATCTTTTATGCTGCAAAACTTGAAGAAAGGTTTGTAGCTCTAGACTTTTGATCCCTCTGACACTTGATATATTTATGATTAATATGGATCTATGCTTGTTTTATATATGTCTTTGTGCCTACACCATGTGTCAAATCCTTGGTAAGTATAGAAATAATGCAAGACTCTTCACTTTGAGTAACATATCAATAATAATTTTTAATTATAACAAATAGAAAACATATATCCATCTGATACAATATCTCTCACTCTCTCTCTCTCTCTCTCTCCCTCTATTTACACATTGCATATTAATCTAAATAAATATCCATGGAATATAATATCTCTCTCTATATATACATTGAATATTAAGCATGGAAGGAATTACACATTTCCCTCATATATATATATATATATATATATATATATATATATATATATATATTGAATGAATAAATGAGGATATTTTAAACCTCTTTTATTTTCGTTATTTTTTCTATCTCTTTCAAACACACTATGAGGAATATGTGTAATTATTTCCGTGCTCAACCTTGAATTCACGCCTGTTCCTTAAAAAAATATTTAAATTAAAAAACAATGTAGGGTATAATAAGAAAAAAATATATACATATTTAGTTAATTTTCATTAAAATCATTATTAAATATCAATAATCCCACTCTCACTCTTCTCACTAGGTTCTTTGTTGATATTAATACCAAATATAAATATGTGGTAAAAATATTTCACTCTCACTCAACCATAAGTAAAATATTTAGATGTCCATGTTATAATAATTTTACATCAACTTTAGAGAGAGATAAAGTACTTAAAAATAAAAAGGGACATATCAATAATCCCACTCTCACTGTTCTCACTAGGTTCTTTGTTGATATTAATACCAAATAAAAAGATGTGGTAAAAATATTTCACTCTCACTCAACCATAAGTAAAGCATTTAAATGTCCATGTTAACATAATTTTACATCAACTTTAGAGAGAGATAAAGTACTTAAAAGTAAAAAGGGACAACAAAAATCTTATATTTTCACTTTCTAGTGTGAAAAAATGTAAAATTCTTTTACTTTTTAAAAATATATTTCAATATAAGATTTAAATAAGGTATTTGAGTATCCATGTTAACTAACACGTTTCAATATTAACTTAGTAAATATATATGTACATATAAGACCTCTAAAGAAAGGAATTTCAATATTTCCATTCCTAGCTTTTGCAAGGTTAATACATCTCAATGCCAAACTCTAGTCTCAATTCAAAGAAAGTAAAAAACAAATTATTTTAATAATGTTGATAATAATAGAATACTTCAATATCCATTTAGTTAAAATTAACTGTAGTTAAAATTAACTAAAATTTAAAAATAAGTCATTTACTTTTTAATAAGAGAGATATATAATTCATTCAATACCTATTATTGACATTCAAAATTGTACCCATCTCAGGCCCCTTACGGAAGGGCTAAAAGAAATTTACCCTTAGAAAATTTTTTAAAATATCAAAAACACTAGTAAATTGCAAAAGTTAGATTAAATTTTTATTTCAAAAGAAGGGAAATATTATTAATATCTTGTCAATATTTTTTTAAAGTTTAAGAGAGTCTATAGTCCAGACCAACATATAAATCACTCTGACAATTTCATAAAAGAGACTAGTTGGACGACCTCATACAAGTTATGTCATCGACTCCCCATCAAAGTCAGATAAAACACGTTATTTAAGCAGAGAGATGATTCTTGTATAGATGTGCCCTTTAGGTAGGTGATTCACAAACTGCAGTGAAACTATTCATAAAATTCAATATTTTGATGGGAAACAGAGTGCCAATTTCTATTACAAACATTAAAAATTATAAAAATGTAATATATATGGAGGTTACTGAGAGATCATTCCACAAACCCTATGTCTGAAGACCAAATGATCATTCTAACTTTTGATTCATATATTCATTTCAACTTCTAAAATATTATGAAGTAACGTGGGAAATTAATGATGAAGTAAGACTACTCTATATTTGAGCCTTGTGCTCATTAATTTATTTTATTACTTCACACAATTGAAATTTTATTTAAAGCCAACACTTCAATGATTTTTTCTCAATTTCAACTTGGTTTTTCTTGTGTATGGATAAGATTGTAGTTGGTGCTAGTAGCTTCAAGTTTCAACTTCAACTTCCAAGTGATAGAATTCAAGAATTCAAAAAAATATTTTATGTCAAATGTCCACCTATTAATGTAATGCTTGGTTCCGCTTACTACATATCTATTTATATTTAGTTTGCTTAATTATTAGTTTGATTTCATAATCTGGCAGGATTCATCACACATTTAGGCAGCTTAGGAAAAAGGTATGCTTCATTCTTTCTATCGATGGTATCCATCCCACTCCTCCAAAGACAAGGGCGTGAACGTTTGGTCTTGTGTCTTTCGTGCATAGTACCACCTATAAACAAAAACAATGAAATATGAATTTGTTATTTTTTAATATTTAACATTCCTATTGAATTTTAAAATTATTCTGATAGTTGTAAATAGTTATAAAATAGAAATAAACACTAAATGGAATATGAAAGTAACACTAAATAGAATATGCCAATTTGTATGTCCATTGTAAAGAGAGCCGTATGTAGTGGTAAATATTTGTGAGGAGGAAATTATATTCTGAATGTTACATGTTCGACGTTTCGATCCCTTTTGTGGGATCATTACTAGGAGACTCAAATCTTGATGATGATATCACAAAAGTGATTGAAATCTTGATCACGTAACATTCAGAATGAAGTTTATTTTTTAGGTTATGTCCATGCTATTTTAGGTTTGTTCATTATGCCGCATGTATAGTGGAGAGTTTTAATAGAGTCAGATTTAGAAACCTAAATTTTTATTAAAGAGAAACCTTTAGAAAAATAATTTATCATTACTAAAATATGATGCACCCATCATGCCCTTTTGAAATATAGGTAGCACATGTACAATAAGAATTTTAACATAGTTGCATATAGAAATCTAAAATTTTATCAATGAAAATTAAAAATGATATGGCCCTCATGCTCTTAGAGATGTAGGCAGAAAAAGTTGTCTTGATGTGAGGACTTTACCTTTATCCTCACCTAACTATAGAGTATTTAAAATTGTAGCAATACACCATTATTTATCCTTTACTTTTTTTCTTCAAACTTGTTTTTTAATGAATATTTCTTCTAAATCCCTTAGAGAAAAATTTAAATCAGGCATATTAACTTCGGTTATATTTCAAATCCCTTAAAAAAGTAACAAGCTTCCCTGATTTCAATAAGTTGGGATCCCTCTTCCACCCATGATATAAATGTTCAATAAGTTCTTCAAGCATATCTTTAAGAAAATGAAAAAAAAGGTGAAGAATAGAAAGGCTTCCTGTGGAGAAAGGTGAAGCAAGCAACTTCGTCGTGGTACTGTTCAAGCTTGGTGGCAGAAAAGTGATTCTTGTGTATCCTTGAGGCGACTCCGCCGGGGTAATTTCCAAGCTTGCTGATGGTGGATCAACACCGAGGAATGTGCTTAAAAATATCGATATACTTATTATCCTTCTCCCCTATCGAAAAGTTAAGGTATGACTAGTCTTGTGTTGTTGTGTTTGAAGCTAAGAAAGCAATAAAAGAGACTATATCTTTAACCGGGATAAGCACAATGTACTTTACAACACATGTCAATAATCAATGCACACCCTCTATTGATGGTATTCCTCACTTCAATTATGATTATACTTCTATTTCAGTGAGTTTTCTCAACTGCCGCTTTGACACACCTTTGTTTTCATACGAGTTGCTTTCATGTTTGCGATTGTCATTTTTGCTTGCTTTCACTTTAACAAGTGTCATTTTCAGGTTTTATTCACTCTGGCATGTGTCACTTTCAATTTCTTTAAGCCTTTGCAAATGTTGTTTGCACTTTTATCTTAATTTCGCAAGTGTCATCTTGTGGTTAGGGAAGTGTCATATCCAGTCAAAGAGAGTCATTAGTACATTCTTGAAGTGTAGTTCTAATGCATTCTCCTGCAATAATATGTTCTATCCATCATAAATGCATCCATTATTTGTATTCACCAAGTATTGATCATTGTTTCACTAGTGTTGTCACTGTTGTCACAAAGTGTATCCTAAGTGTCACACTTGGAGTAGAGTATTGTTTTGTTGTCGCATAAAGAGAATCATGTTGAATTTGAGTAATGAGTGTTCAATTTTGTGTTTTCGATTATTCTAAGGTTGTGATCATGTTCAAGTCTAACTTTGGTTTCATTTATACCTCATTGATCCCACACTTAGTCAAATTCAAGAAGATCTCATGCCTGATCAACTTGAGCTCACTCTGCCCTATTGAACTGCACATTGCATAGTTGCAAGCTTCAAGCATGCACCCTTTCCTCTTGGAACTTCACAATGCGTAGTCTTTGCCTCCAAGGACTATGCATTTCACAATCACAATGTTCAACTACTGCCTCCTACCCTTAGAAACTGCTCAATCAACTCCCATAGTTAGTCCTTCATTGTGCATTACACACTCTTTGTTAGTAGTCAGTCTCTATGTTTCTCTGAGCTACACAATTGTGCAATCCACTGACCAATGTCCCTCCAAAACTGCACATTGTGTAGTCATAGTGGGAAAGCTTGCCCACTTTGAGCCTCAACTACACAATCCTATTTCTTAAGCCTCTAGAACTATGCATTACCTAGTTCCAAGCATCAATACCTCACTCCTGGTCTCTGGAACTACACAATGCGCAATCCCTGAGCCATCCTCCATGTTCAGTACTTAGTTCCAGGTAACTTAGTGGTTTTCATGAAGAAGGTTAGACTAGGAGATTTATGGGCTGATGTCGTCTTGTCATGAGTGAATTTAATTTGTAGGTACTATATTGTGACATGAAATGATGATGCTTAGAAAGGAGGAGAAGGAGACTATGCTAGAAGACCCTTGTGAAGCCGAAACAATGAAGAAGTCATCAAACAAGATGATGAAGGGACACTAGTTTATGACAGAAGACCAAAGATCAAGACCACATGAAGACTCCATATCATTTAGCCCCTTGGAGGGTGAAGATGAAGAACAAAGAAATTATTTCATGAAGATGAAGTGCTGAGTAGACCTCTTATGAATATTAAAGACAAAGCAAAAAGAAGAATAACTTGGCATTGCCACCTCATCATGAATTCCATGTCATCATTGTCAAGTTGTGACTTATGCAAGTGTCATCATAGTGTCATGCATGTCCATGTGTTTTGCCACATAATTTGTGGATGTAATGATGTAATTATCAAAAGGAAAGGACAAAATGTAATGTGTGGAAGTCCAAGAGTCATATGTGGAATATGAAAAGTCACATAGTCATACATGGAGAAAAGAGTCTTTAGGAAAAGTCTAAAAGTCATATAGAAGTCCAAAGGTCACATTAGAAGTTAAAGAGTCATGAGGGTAACTCAAGAGTCATAGGGGATATGAAAGGTCATTATTCTTGTTATAAAAGAAACCCCATAACTCAAACAAATGGATTTTGGAGGCTTCGCCTTTGGAGAGCTAGACTTGACTTCTCTAGCGTAGCATAAGAGAGAAGATCATTCTTTGGAGGAGCAATAAGTGACTTAATGTTCCACTATTGGAGCTAGTGGCTTACCATTGTAACTATGTACTTGGATCTTTCACCTAATAATCAGAAGCTTGCTAAGTTGACACATTTTTATGCATGTGTCGTGAATATTGTAAGAATATTATTTGGATGTTTAAGGTATATGTTTTGTTCATGTACTAAGAAATTTGAACTACTTCATTGGCTTTGGTACTTATCTTGTTGAATGTATGTTGTATTTTCTTTAATGTTCGTTGTGTCTATATGAACTATTTCGCTAGATAACGGACACATTTTGTCTTTCTCTTGTGTGCTTTTCTTAGGATAGTACTATTACTTTCCTTCTAGAGACTCACTCTTCCCTCTCATGAAGGTATATTTTTACACATTACAATTGGTGTTTCACATTGTCAACTTACTTGTCGATTTTAAAGGTTATGCACATACTCTTTTATGTTATTAATTACAGCTAAGACAAATGTTTGAGTTATGTTGGCCAGACCGATACTCCAGATGTAACTCCTACTCCAAATAACATGAGGTCTAATTGAGATTTCACATCGGGGAGACCCACTTGGTTGATGGATTTCCAACACTGTCAACAAAATAGTAAAAAGATGAAGTCAAATAAACATTACAATAATTCCCCTTTATGTTTAATTATATAAAAAATACATAATGATTGTTGAAAACAACTTAACCATGACAAAATGCAAACATACTCTCAAGAAAAGTCCATTTGCATAATTATTATCTTCAAAAGCACATGCACGTCAACATTTTCAAAACCGAGTTGTCTTTAGTGCAACTTTTTGGAAGTTTTTCCGATGGGTTTTTTCTGGTCTAATTTCTCTAAAATCCGATAGAAATTTATTGAAATCACAAGTTTGATGGGTAATCCTTGCACAATTGAAGTGCCCTAAGGGTTTTTAAGGGTGTTGAATCTATATATACAATCAAAAAACTAGTTTAAATAACACAAATCAAGATTTCACCTCAATTTTTTTTGCCGGATTCCAACACTGAAAAATCCAAAAAATCACACTAAAAACAACTCCTTTTCAAAACCAGCGAAACAAAAAAGGTCAT
Source organism: Pinus tabuliformis (assembly GCA_031772625.1). Taxonomy (NCBI): domain Eukaryota; kingdom Viridiplantae; phylum Streptophyta; class Pinopsida; order Pinales; family Pinaceae; genus Pinus; species Pinus tabuliformis. The sequence goes on along the minus strand of CM062804.1, from coordinate 820,384,856 downwards.
GGTTCAATTTAAAATCTACAACACTTACACACAAAAATGCATATGCAAAATCATTGAGAGTGGGAACTCAAACCCTATTTTGAAATAAATACCAAAGAATTCACATCCGAATTTAAGTATAAAGGAATATTACAAAAGCATTTAGAGTGAAGTAGTTAACCCTCTGACTTTCAAAAATAAAATAAACAACAAAGAGGTTTTTTGATAACTTAAAAACACATTAAAAGAAAATATATATCGATTTAGAAAAATAATGATAAAGATTGTAATTTTCTTAAATTGATATGAAATTCATAAACAAACACTTAAATGTTATCATAATCAATTATAAATCCAACCACAATTTCAAGAAAGGTAAAAGTTAAATTTACTAGTACTAATTATAAATCCAATTACAATTTTGACATGAAATTCTTAAACAAACACTTAAATGTTGTCATAATCAATTATAAATCGAACCACAATTTCAAAAAAGGTAAAAGTTAAATTTACCAGGACTAATTATAAATCCAATTACAATTTCAATAGAGATGAAGGTTGAATTTAAAAGAGTCAGAAATATACCATTGACATAGGAAGAGGCAGATTATAAAAGCTGCTTTATTTAGTTAAATGTGTAGGGTGCAACAATTTCAAGAAAGGAAGGTTTGTTTTTGAAGATAGAGGCTAAAAGATAAACTATAGAGGCTAGGCAAAGGAAACATTATTGATTCCAATTTCTCACGAAAGGTATAATTTGAATCCAAAAATACATGCAGAAATAAAGTATTGACATTGTCAGAGGCAGCATCATATAAACTGTGTTTAATCATATAAAGTAGTTAGGCGTATAATGCGTTCTGACTCTGGTTGCCTAATAAGTACGCGTTGTCAAAAATAAAAAAGTAATTGAAATGGGTGTTACCATTAATAAAATTAAGAGGAGAGAGCCCCGCAATCCAGTCCACATGGGAGACCGAGCAAAGCGCATACACCCACTGTTATCAATTTAGGAATATGTTGTGGCAGAGGTCACAACCCCGGTAGAACCATCTCTGTTGTTGTCTAAGTTGCGCAAGTCAATTTGAAGAAATAAATATAAAGAGAGGAATCTCTTTTGGAGTCATCGGATAAATTTTAAATATATTATTATGGGAAATATTGCATCCACGTTCCACGGGTTTAAATGTATTTTAAATTGAAATTTCCTTAAATATGGATAGGGATTAAATTTTTAAGATATACATTTATTTTATTATTGAATTCTAATTTATATATTAAATAATTAAAAAAATTAAATTAATTTCTCTCTTTTAACTAATATTTGATATATACGTATATTATTATTTAATATTATATGATAACATTTTTTATAATGAGGTGTGAAGTGACTTGTTACTTTAGTGAAACCATGAACCGCACCTTTTTACTTGAAGTGTGGACACTATTTTAAAATATTAAATCTAAAAGGAATATTCTGTATTATTTATATAGTTTTTAAATGTAATTTTGTTATTATTTATATTATGTATACAATTTATTTTGTATTTTTTATATTTTATTTTGTGATTATCTATATGATGTATGCAATTTATTTTGGATTATTTTTTATATTATTTAAGTGGATTTCATGATGTGATTAATCTGAAAAAGTTTATCAAAATCAGTATAAATCACAATAGTCTGAAAACAAGAATTAAAAATATGTTTTTTTATAAAATTTAAATTTAAAATAATATATAAAAATAATATGCCTTCAAAAATTATTACATAGAGATGGATCCATAACCCTAAAATTAAATTATAATTATTAACTTTATTGCACATTCATTTTATTAAATAATAAATTATCAATGAGCTTAAATCAAATTTACTTATTGATTTTGTTAGTTGAGACAATGCATAATTCATATGAACATCTTAAGAGTAAGACAATGATTCATCTCTTTTAATGTTTTTGCTTGTTTCATATGGCTGGTCAGATTCTGTGGAGTGCAGGGGATTTACATGAAAGGATCACCCATCTTAACCAAGGAGCTTGATGTGACTTCTCAATAGTCAAAGTGACTCCACTAATTAATGTAACCCTAGGAGTTTGATTGTGATAACTTGGATTATATATATATATATATATATATATATATAGGCGTAGTTTAACAATAGTCTTTTTTTCACAGGAATTCATCAAAAAATACATTTTTGAATACATAAATGGATTCAACACTCTAAAAAAATTTTGGGCACTCAAAATATGTAGATTAAACAATTTAAACTTAAGTTTTTAAAAATATATGTTAGATTTTGATTAAAATTAATCAGAAAATATATTTTGAAAAAAAACCATTTCTTTTATAAATTAAACTATAATATATATATAAATATAAATAATTCAATTGTTACATTAACAATATATATAACCAAAAATTATTATAATTCAATTGTTAAATTAATCACATAAATAATTATTATTGAATATTATATATATCTATATATATATAAATATAAATATATAAATATTCAGATCACTCGAAATTATACTCGAAATTATATTGGTTGATGTGTAAAGAAGTAAGATTTTAATCCTGAAAAATGCTTCTACTTCTGGTTAATCTATCTATTTTTTTTTTTTTAATATTAGAGTAACTCTTAATCAAACAAATATTTTAAAAAAATCATAAAAATAAAATCTTGCCGATTAAATATTTGTGATGTAACTAATACTCATGGGCTAAATACAATGAATGTACACTCATAGTTTTATATACTATTTTTACGACCTCTTGGGTCTCATTTGACACGCAATCATTTCGGTTCTCTAGTCTCTGTGCGACCCCGTCACTTGTGCTGTTTTACTTAATGTGAATGGCAACGCAAAACCAAAACCAAAACCGTGACTTTTGAAATTTGGATTCGTGATATCTACTTTCGAGCTTGTAGGTTGCGTTGCGTTGTGTTTTCAAACCTGCTCCCATTGACCACCTTGCAAATCATTCACGGGTTGAGTTTTGCCTCTCGGCCATTCCCATTGGGCTAGAGTAGCAAATGATGTAATTGCAGCCAGAAAGGAAAGCGGAGAGATTGCTATAGACTATATTATATTTTTTTTGATAGACGCCATCATGATGTTGGATAAATAGTTTTTCCCTGTGGTATTCGGGTAGATTGCAGTTTAGATTATATGAGTGCCCATGCCCACTTCAAATAATTTAGATTTTATTGTTATCTATATATATATATTAGTTTGGTTTATTGAAATTTGAATTTTAAGTTTCATTGTTCATATATCATTATAGATTCATTTTAATTTTTGATTTACTAAGCATTTAAGAGTGATGAAATCTCTCAAGATGCAAATATTTTCTAAGTGCAAAATTTGAGGAAAGATTTGCACCTCTAAAGATTTGATTCCTCTCAGTGCTTGTTCGATCAAAAGTTAAGATGGATCTATGTTGGTTTTGACCAGTGCACAAAAAAATGTTTTACCTATAAGAACTTTTTTGCACAAAAAAATGTTTTACCTATAAGAACTTTTTTGTTTTCACATTTTTAATGTATTATATACATAGTTGACATTGAAATATTTTATTTATGATTAACATTATCCATATTAAAATGTCAATACATGCCCCCTCATGTTTGGAATATATATATATATATATATATATATATATATATATATATATATATATATATACCCTAGGTGGTGACAAGGAAATGGAATCCTCCCCACCCAGATATGGTATGTGTCTTTCTGTCTACGCAGATTGAATTATTTTTATTATTACTAATTTTTAAAATGTTACGTATCAAATCCATATTAAATATTGAAGTAAATACAAATTTACATCATATTTTGAATTATAAAGCATCTATTATTATAATAATAAGATATCTCCTTCTTTCTCTCTCTATATATATGATGTTAATATATATATATATATATATAGCTCAAGATGCATATTGAAATATTTGATATATTTTTTTCCTATATAAAGTTGATAAATATTTTAATTGATTTTTTTTTTTATAAAGTTGATATAAAATTATTTTAATATGGACATTGAATTATTTTATTTATGGCTAGTAAAATATTTTTTCTTATTAATATATTTTTTGTTTTAAATATTACATGTCAAGAATTACATATCATGGAATATTATGATATTGTTTTTCAATGATATCTATCAGCTCCCTATTAAGTTGAAGAAATTACATATCTCCCTCTTCTTAAAAAGTAAATTAACCTTTTTTTTACTTTTAAATACTTTATCTCTCTATATAAAGTTCATGCAAAATTAAGTTGGAATTGAATTATTTTATTTAAGGCCTCGACAACATCTTAGTCACATTGGGATGTAGAGAGCCTCTCAGAGCAAATACTTAATATCATGAGGATCACTAATTGAGCTATACATTAGGAAATATTTTATTTATTTATTTTAATTTATATTTTTCTACCATTTTTTTTCAGAAAAAAAAAAACAACTTTTCCAAAAAATATAACAAAATTCACACACACACACACATATAAAATAATAATATTGAGGAAAATTTACATTGGAAAAAATTGGCAAATTAACCATTGGAGAAAACTCAACCTCCCTTTAGAAATTCTCTAGCTTGAACGTTGGTTGCAAATCCTCTGGCAAATTCAACTGACTTGAATTCAACCTCTTCAGAAGTTAAAAATTCTCTAGCTTGAACCTTGGTTGCAAATCCTCTGGCAAATTCGACTAGCTCAAATTCAACCTCTTTAGAAGTTACAATATGGCTAGAACAACTCAACCTTTTTCATAAATTACCCTAGTAAGCCGACCTCTTGAAAATTGCTCTTCTTTCTTCCAAAATGAATCAAGCCAGTTCAAGGATTTTCAGTACTCTATTTTTTTGTTTGTCTCCGTAGGTGATTGCACCCTTAGAAAAGCAACTCGACCCTCTTAACTCGTGCTCCACAACTCTAGGATAATTCATCCTCCACAATTCGACCATTAGCAAATTCAATCTTTGACAAACAATTCAGCCTTATTTTCTGCCAAGTAAATTGGCCCTCCTTCAAGTGGTGCAATTTTCTACTAATTCACCCTCCTTGAAGAGATGCACATTGTTGCATCTCGTCTCTTCTTTTGGTCCCCAATATTTGATTCTTATTTTTTGATGAACACCAACAGAGAACCTGAAGTGGTTCTCTGTCTTGTCTAGCTAGGGTGGGGTTTTCACCACCGAAACTAATCACCACCAACTAGGGTGGATAGTTTCATCACCAAACTGAGATTTCCATGAGGATTTCACCTCACTTTATAAGCCACTAGAGCTCCAAATTCAATTCTCAAAACATCCACACATAATCCCCCTTGAGCCTCCTTCATTTTTTTTATAATCATTTCCTCCTCTTGAAATACCATGGGTGGCTGGAAATACCATGGTTCACTTTATTTTTATTAAGTGACTTACCACTTTTATTTAATTATTAAAATGTTACCTTTGATTAAACAATTAAACCAACCGATCCTCTTTTCTCTAGACTGTAGCCTACACGAATTTGGGTAGGATACTAAGTCAATCATTGTTACTATTATTGTTTGGAAAGGGAAATTGCAGTCCCCCCTTCCCAAAATTGTTTGTCTTCAAGAAACTGTAAATTGGGATGCTACAATACCTTTTTCCCTTCCCATGCGATATTTTCTATGGTTAGGTATTTCCATCGAACTAGATATTCCTTGATGGTTCTAATCATCAATCCTCTATCCTTAGTATCCAATATTTCCTATGGGATTAGGATCAATTTCCCTTCCTTGTACAATGAAAGTAATTCAATTGAAGTTGTGATTAGCTTCCCTAACACCTTATTGAGACACAAAATGTGGAATACATTGTGAATCTTTCTCTCCTTTGGTAGCTATAGTTCATAATCTACTTCCCCAATCCTTCGTATGACTTTGTAGGTTCCATAAAACCAAGGCTTCAATTTTTCTACTCCATTCCTCTTTAGGGAGGATTTCCTATATGGTTATAATCAAAAGAAAACTAAATCTCCATCCTGGAAATTGCACTCAATCCTGTTGTGATATGCATTCATCTTCTACTAATTCTATGCAACTTGTATGTTCTCCTTAAGGACTTTGAAGATGCCCTGGTTTTCCTGCAAGCAATGCTTTTCTTTTGGAGCCCCGCTATCCCCGAATTCCATCTCAAAAAATGAAGTGTCATACCTGTATAGTGTTTATAATGGTGTCATACTAGTAAACATATGGTGTGTAGTATTGTAGTAGTATTCTCCCAAATGCAATCACCGGATCTAGGTCTTATATTGCCCGATCATATAATTCACAGATAACCTTCCACCCATTTGCTTACAATTTATGTCTAGACATATTTCTATGGGTGATAACTAGTGCTCGAGGTTAATTCTATACCTTGCAATATATACAATTTTTTTCTAGAAGGCACTGAGAAATAAACTATCCTTGTCGTTGACTATATATTTGGGTACTCCATGTAGTCTAATGATCTCCTTGAAAAATAAATCTGCTACCCGCCCTTCCTTGTAATATAATGGGATTACCATAAAGTGTGAAAACTTGGTCAATCTACCAAATACAATTGGAATGCAATCTCTGCCTTGTACCCTTAGAAGCCTTGTAATGAAATCCATGGAAATACTTTTCCATTTTTGATTTACGGCGGGTAATGGATACAACAATCCTGCTTGATGAGTATTTTTTTTCTTATTCTATTGACAGGTACTACGCTTTGTTACATGTCTCCATACATATTCTTTGAGTCCCTCCTAAGAGAACCTTTCCCTTATCTTCTGATATGTTTTGAAGTATCCCTGATGATCAACTAGAGGTGAATCATGGATAACATTTAAGAATTTTATTTCGCGAGTTGATTCAGGGAATAGATAAATCTTGCCTTTGTATAAAATGATGTCATATAATACCCTATAGCTATCATCTTGGACTAATATATCAATTGATTTGCATGGAAAAGTTATTTTTGGAATACTCCACTAGCAAAAGTGCCTTCCAATTGGTAGTGATCTCCTTGAGAGAACATGTTGCTGGTCTCCTGGAGAGGGCATTCAATATTGCATTTTCTTCCCTTTTACATATTCAATATCAAAATCATATGCCTGTATCTCATTAACCTTTTTTTGTTTCCTCTCATTCATATCTTTTTTTCTCTAGGAAGTACCTAAAACTGTTGTGGTCGGTTTTTACCATGGACGTTCCTTCCACCAAGTATTGCCTAAATTTCACCAATGCATGCATGAAAATGAACAATACTTTAGCATAGATGGAATAAAGTTTTTCTATTTCCCTGAGTTTCTAGCTATTGAAGACTATTGGGTACGTATCCTACATCAACATGGTTCCCATGTCTTCCATCAATGCATCACACTACAGTACAAAAGAGTGGGAGAATTCAGGAGGTGTTAAGACTAGACAAGTGGTCAACACCTCCTTACACCACTCAGAAGTTTGTTGTGCCTCTTTAGACCATCTGAACGCCCTCTTTTTGGTTAAATTTGTTAAAGCTACCACCATTTGTGAATATCCTTTTGAAAAACACCTATAATAGTTGCATATGCCCATAAATCCATGTAGTCGTGGGCTAATCAATTATAACTTGGATATTTTCTTCATGCACCTGTACCCCTTGTGCACTGATAATATGCCCTAGATATAGAATCTATGTCATTCCAAATTCACATTTGGACTCCTTTGCGAAAAATGGATTATTCCTCCTATATACACAACACTTCCTCCAAGTGTCTTAGGTGTTCTTCCCAAGTTGTTTTACATGAATAGATAATAAAAAATACTAGTAGAAACTTCCACAACTAATTCTTGAAAATATGGCCCATGCGTGACTAGAAAGTTGCAAGTGTGTTGGTCAAGCCAAATGGCATGACTAGAAAGTTGTAAGTTCCTTGGTCAATGAAAAATGGCATGAATAAAAATTCATAATGTTCATAACAACATTTGAAAGTGGTTTTATTTACATCTTTCTCACGTACCCTGATTTAGTGATAACCTGACCTTAGATCATTTTTGAAAAATAAACTAACCCATGTAGATTGTCTGATAGCTTGTCAATCCTAGGTATAGGGTACTTTTTTGAGATCTTTTTATTGTTAAAGGCCCTGTATTCTATGCACAACCGCATGGACCCATCCTTATTTTTTACTAGCACAACTAAAGAAGAGAATGGGCTTGAGCTAGGCCTTATGTGCCCCATATCCAATAGATCCTATATAGTGTTTTCAATATCTTCCTTAAATTTCTTAGGGTACTTGTAAGGAGTTATTATAACTAACTTCACTCCTTCCTCTAGTTCTATAAAATCCCCTGTCAGGAGGCCTTCTCGATGGGATCTCTCCAAATACCTAATGCTTGGATGTTCCCTTCATAATTCTTATTTGCATTTGGAGGTTATTATGTTTTCACTATGCATTTTGTAGCCCAAGCTATGTCTCCAAGTTGGAAAGAAAGCTAGCTCTGAAACCACCAAAACATCCAATTTAATTTAATTTAATTTATTTCTACCAAAACCTCTTAAAAAAATTCCCAAAAATAAGCTTTCTAAAAAATATAACAAAACCCAAAAAATTTGGACGATCAGTGATCACAATTTTTTTTATTGAATACGCCACAACAAAACCCAACCAATTTTATTAATAATACCGAGGAAAAGTTACATACAATTTATTTTTGGAAAAGCATGGAAAATTAACCACTGGAGATAACCTGACCTCCCTCTAAAAATTATCTAGCTTGAACCTTTCCTACAAATACTCTAGAAAATTTGGTTTGTTCCAATTCCACCTATTCAAAAATTACGATCTGATTGGAATAACTTGGCCTTCTTCGGAAATTACCCTAGGAAGTCAACATATGGAAAATCACTCTTCTTTATGTTGCAATGAATAGACTTAGTGCAAGGATTTTCAGTACTCCAATATTTTATTTTTCTTCGTAGGTGACTGCACCCTTAGAAAAGAAATGTGGCCCTCTTAAATCATCCTCCACAACTCTAGAATTTGACCCTCTACAAATTAAATCTATGAGAAATAATTTGGCCTTATTTTCTACAAAGTAAATTGACCCTCCTTTTTCTGTCAATTCAACCCTCCTTCAAGTGGTGCGATTTGCTTCTAATTTGACCTCCTTGAAGAGATGCACACTACTGCAACTAGAACCTTCTTCCAATATCCAATATTCAAACCTGATTTTATGATGAATAGCAATGAATAACCTAAAGTGGTTCTCCCTCTTCACTAGCTAGGGTGGATTTTTCACCCCCGAAACTAATTACCACTAACTAGGGTGGATAGTTTCACCATCAAAACTAGGATATCCAGAAGGGTTTCCCCTCACACTATAAGCTACTAGAAATCCAAAATTCGATTCTCAAATCATCCACACATAATCCGCCTTGAGCCTCCTTCTTTTAATAATCATTTGCTGCTCTTGAAATACCATGGGTGGGTATTTATATTAGTGAATGTACAATTCAAATATTGTAGATATTGTAGCATTTTCTGCAAAAGATTCAAGGTCATAATTATGTAGATTTTCGTTGATACATACTCCATTATGACCATGTCCACTAGTTTCAATTTTCTTATGTAAATCATGTATCTAAACTGAGCTTTAGCTCAATGTATTTTAATATATTAGCTACTCACAGTTCTTGTTTGATTTTTTTTTAATGTATTATCATTTAATTTTATATTATGCTTTAGTTATTTCACATTTTTTTATATATATTAATAAATTTGATCTCTCTTAAATTTGAATTTTAAATATATTTAAATCAATACCTTCTTTTAAATTTTATCACTCCAACACATATATATTTAATTTAACTTAATGTTATGTTATTTACGAGGATAAATCCAACTTAAGTTCAGATCTATAGAGGGATCAAATCATTTGATGTGTAAATTTCCTTTATAGATCAATCTTAAGCTTCAATTTATCAAGCGCCTAGAGGGATCAAATCTTGTGAGGTGCAAACTTCTTTTATGCTGCAAAACTTGAAGAAAGGTTTGTACCTCTAGACTTTTGATCCCTCTGACACTTGATATATTTATGACTAATATGGATCTATGCTTTTTTTATATATGTCTATGTGCCTACACCATGTGTCCAATCCTTGCTAAGTATAGAAATAATTACAAGACTCTTCATTTTGAGTAACATATTAATAATACTTTTAAAATATAAGAAATAGAAAACATATATCCATTTAATACAATCTCTCTCTCTCTCCCTCTTTCTTTATACATTACATATTAATCTAAATATATATCCATGGAATATAATATCTCTCTCTATATATACACTGAATATTAAGCATTGAAGGAATTACAAGTTTCCCTCACACACACACACACATATATATATATATGAATGAATGAGGATATTAAAAACCTTTTTTATTTTCAGTTATTTTTTCTATCTCTTTCCAACACACTATGAGGAATATGTGTAATTCTTTCCTTGCTCAACCTTGAGTTGACTCATGTCCCTTAAAACAAATATCTAAATTAAAAAACAATGTGGGGTATAATAAGAAAAAAAATATACATATTTAGTTAATTTTAATTAAAATCATTATTAAATATCAATAATCCCACTCTCAATGTTCTCACTAGGTTCTTTGTTGATATTAATACCAAATAAAAAGATGTAGTAGAAATATCTCACTCTCACTCAACCATAAGTAAAATATTTAGATGTTCATGTTAACATAATTTTACCTCAACTTTAGAAATAGATAAAGTACTTAAAAGTAAAAAGGGACAATAAAAATCTTATATTTTCACTTTCTAGTGTAAAAAATGTAAAATTCTTTTACTTTTTAAGAAAATATTTCAATATAGGATTTAAATAAGATATTTGAGTATCCATGTTAACTAATATGTTTTAATATTAACTTAGTAAATATATATGTATATATAGGGACTCGAAAGAAAGGACTTTCAATATTTTCATTCCTAGCTTTTGCAAGGTTAATACATCTCAACGCCAAACTCAAGTCTCAATTCAAAGAAAGTAAAAACAAATTATTTTAATGTTGATAATAATAAAATACTTCAATATCCATTTAGTTAAAATTAACTGAAATTAAAAAAAAAGGTCATTTACTTTTAATAAGAGCGATATATAATTCATTCAATTCATAGTATCAATGTTCAAAATTGAACCCATCTCAGGACTTCCTTAGGTGAAGGGCCAAAAGAAATTTACCATCAGAAAAAAATTTAAAATATCAAAAACACTAGTCAATTGCAAAGGTTAGATTAAATTTCTTTATTTCAAAAGACGGGAAATATTTTTAATATCTCGTCTTTTTTTTTAAAGTTTAAGAGAGTTTGGAGTCCAGACCAACATATAAATCACTCTGACAATTTCATAAAAGAGACTATTTGGACAACCTCATACAAGTTATTTCATCGACTCCTATCAATCAAAGTAAGATAAAACATGTTATTTAAGTAGAGAGATGATTCTTGTACTGATGTGCCCTTTGGGCAGGTGATTCACAAAATGTAGTGAAACTATTCATAAAATTCAGTATTTTGATGGGAAACAAAGTGCCAATTGCTATTACAAACATTAAAAATTATAAAAATGTAATCTATATGGAGCTCGCTGAGAGATCATTCCACAAACCTTATGTCCAAAGAACAAATGACGTTCTAACTTCTGATTCGTATATTCGTTTCAAATTCTAAAATATTATGAAGGTGGGAAATAAATGATGAAATAAGCCTACTCTATCTTTGAGCCTTGTGCTCATTAATTTCTTTTATTACTTCACACAATTGAAATTTTATTTAAAGCCAACACTTCAACAATTTTTCTCAATTTCAACTAGGTTTTTCTTATGTATGGAGAAGATTGTAGTTAGTGCTAGTAGCTTCAAGTTTCAACTTCAACTTCCAAGTGACAAAATTCAGCAATTAAAAAAAATTATTTTATACTAAATGTCCACCTATTAATGTAATGCTTGGTTCCGCTTGCTACATATCTCTTTATGTTTAGTTTGCTTAATTATTATTTTGATTTCATAATCTGGTAGGATTCATCACACATTCAGGTAGCTTAGGAAAAGGGTTTTCTTCATCCTTTCTATCAATGGTATGCATCCCACTCCTCCAAAGACAAGGGTGTGAATTTTGGTTCATGTTTTTCACTCGTAGTACCACTTATAAAAAAAAACAATGAATTATGAATTTGTTATTATTAATATCTAACATTCGTATTTATGTCCATTGTGAAGAGAGCCATACGTAGTGGTAAATATTTGTGAGGAGGAAAGTATATTCTGAATGCTACATGCTCGATGTTTTGATCCCTTTTGTGGGATCATCATCAGGAGACTCAAATCTTGATGATGATACCACAAAAATGATTGAAATGTTGAGCACGTAACATTCAGAATTAAGTTTCCTTCTTAGGTTATGTCCATGCTATTTTGGGCTTGTTCATTTTGCTGCATGTACAATAGGGACTTTTAATAGAGTCAGATTTAGAAACCTAATTTTTTATTAATGAGAAACTTTTAGAAAAATAATTTATCATTACTAAAATATGATGTGCCCCTTATGCCCTTTTGAGATATAGGTAGCACATGTACAATAAGAATTTTAACATAGTTGCATATAGAAATATAAAATTTTATCAATGAAAATCAAAAGCTCATAAATTCTCTTTACAACTTTTGGTGGGAGAAAGAAAACACAATAATATTCTAATTACTAAACATGTCAAACTAATGGTAGATGTCGAGAAGGAGAGAATTATACAAGTGATTAAAAAAATGTATTTTGTTGCCATACATGATTTATATTTAGAAATGTATAAGTTAATATGTGACTTGAATATGTATAAATGCACTCCACACATGCCTCTAACAGATGAATATTTTGCATACACAAATACAACATCAGGAAAAGAGTTTCTTCAAGCTGCTAAAGAGGTGTATTGGAACAAACTAAAAGAGGAGATTTTACATAGCCCATTTTACTCAATTTTAGTTGATGAAAGCATTGATCGAACTATGGAACACCATTTGATTGTTTATATTACATATTTGACAAATGGATGAAGAGGTCAATGTGTAACAAAGTTTATATGTTTGCTTCAAATAAAGGATGGAACAACTCAGTGCATGTATGATGCAGTGAGAACTCTTTTAGCAGAAATGGATCTATCTTTGATGAATTTAGCTGGTTTTGGCTTGGATGGTGCATCTGCCATGACTAAGTATTCATAAATTTTTATCTTCTAAGCTTCATCAATATGCTCCTCATTTATTATATATCCATCACATAGCTAATAGGTAAGCATTGACAACCAAATATGCTTCATCTCATTTTCTAGAGTTTCAATATATTGACAAATTTGCAAATACAATTTATTCATGGCTTGGGAAATCAACTAAAATACATGGAGAATTAAAAGAGATAATGGAATAATTTCAAATCACTAAGTTATAGGTCTTATAAATTCATCAAATTAGGTGGCTATCTAGATGCAACGTAATGGAAAGACTTGTTAAACTCACATATGCTTTGTTAAAGGATTCATAGTTGGGGGAAAAAAAAATGTATGAGTCAAAAACAATATTTCAAGTGCAATTTTACGTCCATCTACTTGCATATGTGCTCATTGAATTAAATAAGTTGAATCAAAATTTCCAATAGGATAATGCCCTACAAGAAGAAAAGACATTTGTGAGGGTCAAAAAATGTCGCCATAAGCTCATTGGTGACGATCAAAAGAGCTTATGTCACAAAAAACTGAACGTCACCAAAGGTGGCATCGCCAAAAGTCTAGGTGTTGTGGTGACATTCAAGGTCTGTCACCAATAATGATTTATAGTGACAGATAGTGACCGTCACCATTTCATATGAGCAATGGTGATGAAACTTGGCCTCCATCACCAAAAAATTGAATGTCACCAAAGGTGGCGTCACCAAAAGTATAGGTGTTGTGGTGACATTCAAAATCTGTCACGAATAATGATTATAATGACAGACACTGACCCTCACCATTTCATATGAACAACAACGATTTATAGTGATGGACCTTTCATGGTTGTCACTATTGATGCATATATATCGTGGCATTCATTGACCATCACCATTTCATATTTTGGTGAGGGTCGAAAAATGTCACCATAAGCTCATTGGTGATGGTCAAAAGAGCTTTCGTCACCAAAAACTAATTGTCGTCATTCCATATCAATATCAGGGCACGATGGAATCGAACCACCAACCTCCTGCTTGTAAAGCAGGTGCTCTTCCATTGAGCTAGCACCCTTTAAAGAATTAGAATTTAGAAAATTAGACCTTGAAGTTTTATAAATTATAAATTCTACAACTTTCAATAAATTATAAAACTTTTTAAAGTCTTGGCAATATTTTACTAAACAAGTGAAATAACATCGAAGCTGCAGGTATCTACCTAATGGTTATGGAAGTTATGAAAAGTGGGTGGAAGGAAAAATAGCTATATATAAAATACTCAATATTTTTAGTTGAATACTCAATTAGAAGTGAAACTTTGAAGACATTTATAGCTTATAAATGACCTATAATTATCGAACCTAAAATATGCAATGTCACCAAAGATTGTTTTCTCACCTTGGATAACCTGCAAATCTGTTGTGACAGCATAAAAATCTCTCTAAAAAACTAATTTGCATACCAAAAAGTGACAAACAATGAATATTATGATGCAATTATTAATAATGAGCTACATGCTTGAATCCTACTTGCTATTGGGTCTAAAAAATAGGTCCCAAGAAAACAATGCCATAATTGATCATTAGTTTAAGGGTTTAATGCATGCACGCACTCGATTTCTCACCTTCGATTGTGCACATTATCCTTGGTAGTAGTTTCCATGTATGAAGGGGCACTACCATATGAGTTTAGAGTTAGTGTTTTGATGTTATTGCCAGGGTGCATAAATGGTTATCTAGATGCATTGTACTTCTCTGTCTTCCTCATTCTATGAAGGAAACCTAGGGTGCACCATTGTGTTGGTTGTTGAGATTGTATTTAGGCCTTATGCATTATACATTTCTTCTTTATAGTTCACAAATAGAATACAAATGCAATTTTGAGTGGTTTTGATTCATGTGCTTTCGTTGTTCATAAAATCCGACAATATGAATTTGAAGTTTGTAAATTCTCAAATTTGTTGTCATGATCGGAATTTTGTTTTCAACCACCTAGGCATAGGTTATATTATGTCTAAGTCCATAATTTTCTTAACATTGTCTGAAATTTAACACTTTAACTTAACTATTCTTAATGGTAATTATTATCAACTTTAATTTTATGTTATATTGCTTATATATATTTTTTTCCACTGGAAAAATACGTAATTTTCATTAATATAGAGAAAATTACATATTGTAAATGCAGTAGCATATGCTGTAAACAGTGCCATCCATCCAGATACACCACGCAGGGTGATCTGACTGATAATACAAAAAGTGTTGTTTATAAGTCAGTCTATCAGTCTGTTTTTCGCCTGTACATGACCACGCAGGGTCCATTATCAGTGTGTCCTTCTATATATATCAAAAAGATTTACAAAATTTTATACTTCAGATCTTTACATTAAATCATTTGCTAGATCAGGGACTATTGTCCCTCTGATATAGCTGGTCTATATATGGCCTGTGGTAATAGCGGTATTCCTCAGTCCCTCTCTGCTCCAGTATTAACCATTCTCCTCTGGGAAGTAGCGCGGCCTCCTTGGATAATTGATCAGCGCTGCAGTTATATTCCCTGTATATGTGGATACAAGAGATATAGTTAAATGTTGCCTTGAAAGTATGTGCTTCATGCAATATGTTGTTGAGTGTGTGAATGTGACATATTGTAGAATGATTGAACCAATTTACAACAATCTTTGAATCCCCAAAAATGTTAAGATTGTAACACTGATGTCCCAGAGAGAAATGTAATAAGTGGCGGAGGGTAATGAGTTCCGCAAAATTGTTAGAGCCAGCACCGAGCCCCAACTTAACTTTATATCTGTGGTGTTCATTGATGTTGAGTATGAAACCACCCCCACAGCCATTTTGATTCGCGGCCCCATCGAAGAAGGCCCATGGGACAGATTTGTCAATGATGGGGGGTGGTTGTATGCGTCTCTCCCTAGGGGGAATAGGGTCAGGCAGTTCAAAGTATGAGGAGATAATGCCAGCTTCTATGCGCGGCCAACACACAACCATGTTTTCAAAGATGAACCTATTTCGGGCCTTCCAGATATGCCAATTAACCACTAAGGGAAGGTTCTGTAGCTTTGATCCCGTATGACTGCGAAACCAATCTTCCCAAGCACTTTGTATATCGTGTCCAGTCCATATCCCAGCAAAGCCTATAGATGTGGAAATTCTTTGCCAAAGAGAGCGGGTTGCTGTGCAGTGTAGAAAGAGGTGTACAGTTGTTTCCGATGCCTCTTTGCACAATATACACCAGGATGGCCCATAAATCGCTCTATGAGTAAGGTGCTCTCCCGTGGGAACTATATCCTTAAGAATACACCAGAAGAAAAGTCTGGTGCGCGGAGGGGCAGTAAGCTTCCAAATGTCTCGCCACCAATGCAAAGACAGTTCAGGTTTTTTATGCTGAATGAGGGAACAGTAGCCTGGCTTTGGTGAGTATATTCCATTTTCAGCCAAACACCAAACTAATTCATCAGGCCCCTGTTTGATTCAAATGTGCGATTCTGATAATGCTGAGGTATATTCATGCCATTCCTGATGCCATTGTGGAGGGAGGTCGAGTTGTTGAGCTGACTTCCATGCCTGCGAGAAAATGTCTGTGTTCTGTTGATCAGCGATGTGTGCGAATACCCTGATCTCTCGTGCGTGTAGGTGCCGGATGAGTTCTCTATTTAGTATGTGTCTTCCCCCACTACCTATCCACGGATCCTGTCCAATCCTACCCAGCGAGCCATCATTGATTCTCCAAACCAAATTGTCTCGAATGAGGGGAAGGGAATGGAGCAGTGCCTTCCATACCGATGAGCATCCCGTCGACTGCCACGTTGGAAGTCTGATCCAGTCCAATATGCTCTGTGGCCAAATGTATTTATGGTATGAAATATGAGCCCAAAGATTCTGGCTGGTCACCAGTGACCAGCCCATTTTTGCAGCAAGAGCTTGAGCAAAAAGGGGAAGGTCCTTGAGCCCCCATCCTCCCCATTTCTTAGGTAGGGCTATCTTTTGCCAGCTTATCCAGGCAAATAATCTTTTGTCCTGATTCCCGTTCCAGAGGTATCTGTTGCAGAGTTGTTTAATACGTGCAAGAATGTTCTGCGGGATCCATGCAAGTGCCATCCAAAAGACCGGAGTGGCCTCCAAGACTGATTTGATAAGCACCAGTCTGCCTGCCCTTGATAAGTATCTATAGCTCCATACTGAGAGTCTCTTCTCCAGCTTTGTGACCAGCCAAACCCAATCAACAATTCTTTGACAAGTAGGTTTTAGCCAGTAACCCAGATATTTGAGGCCCCTATCCAAGGGGTGAATGCTGTAGGGAAATGCCTGATGTGCAAATTGAGATTCATGAACCGATGTGCGGGTGAAAGTGATAGTGGATTTGGAATGATTTGCGAGCATACCTGTAGTGGAGGAGAAGAGAAGAAGAATCTTGGAAAAAGTTCTGGAATCCCGTATGCTGCCATCCAACAGAATGAGTACATCATCCACAAATAGTAGATGAGTGAGAGAGTAATCATCCGAGATCCGGAGACCACAGATATCGCCATTCCTTTTGGCAGAGGCAATGAGCCGACTAAGACCTTCCATGACAATCAGGAAGAGTAGAGGAGATAGTGGGCAACCCTGTCTCAGCCCCCTTTCAGAGTGGAAAAAGTGAGAGGCCGAGCCATTGATGAGAACACTGAAGGAAGGAGATGTAATACAGGCCATAATCCAAGTGATGTAAATGTGGGGGAATCCCAGATGGATAAGAAGCATCTTGATATAGAGCCAACTGACACGGTCGAAAGCTTTGGACAAGTCAATTTTGAGAATGATGCTTTTGAGATGCTTGGACCAGATAGAATGGATGGCTTCTTGAGCCGAACCTATGGCTTCATGAATCTGTCTGGATTCGAGGAATGCAAATTGCTGGGGGGCAATATGTCTGGAGAGAATCGGTCTGAGGCGGTTGGCAATGATCTTGGAAATGATCTTATAAAGGCAGTTGCACAAGGAGATAGGCCTATAATCATCAAAAGAAGATGGGGAGTCGGATTTTGGAATGAGGGCGATGAAGGTCGAGTTGATGGCGTGGTAAATAGACCCCGATGTTCTGCTCTCCTCCACGACATTCAGAAGATCCTGCCCCAGGATTTCATAAAATGCCAGATAGAATTCAATGGTCCATCCATCCGGGCCTGGACTCTTATCTTTTTTGAACCATTTTAAAGTACCTTCTAGCTCCCCAGAAGTAACCGGAGCAGTTAGCTCTTCTGCATCATCCTCATCAACAAATCTCGGAAAATGTCTCGCTACATTGATGATATCAGGAAGATTTGCTTCACGAGGACATTTATAGAGATCTCTGAAATGTGTGATGCCAAGGTGGGCAAGCTTGTTAAAAGTGTCAGCCGAGTCTCCCTCAGGTGTGGGGAGTTTCCAAATGGTATTGGACACCTTTCGGCCTTTGGCATAGCTGTGAAAAAACTTCGAGTTATCGTCCCCTGCTTTTAACCAAATAGCTCTGCTCCTCAATCTCTGGGATTCTTCGCGCTCCTTTAGAATAATTGCCTTCTGGTTTTCCAATTCTATCAATCAGACCTTGTCCTCTGCTGAGATGAATCCCAGGCCCCGATCATCGAGTAATGAGCTCAACTCTGATTCAATATGGGTGAGTTGTGAAGTTTCCCGAGCATGCTTTTCCTTGGCCCAATTAATGGAGAGGTGCTTGATCTCAGAGAGGTTTTTGCAGAACCCTTTTGCAAGGGATTCTGCTCCATTAATGGGATGAGCAGTCCAGTAATCAGAGACCATCTTAATGTATGACGGGTCTCTCAGCCAGGTGTGATTGAATTTGTAAGGGGCTTTTGGTTTCTTAAAAGGCCCCTGAATTTCCAGATATATAGGCGAGTGATCCGAAATGCCTCCCGTGCCCACCCATTGCTTATAATGATGCAACTGTTGAAGGAGCGAATCTTTCATGATGAATCTGTCAAGTCTACGGGCCAATGCTGCATCGCCCACCCTCCTGTTCCTCCAGGTTGGAAGGAGTTTATGCATGGGGATATCCACAAAGTTTGTCTGCTCTAACAGATTAGTCATATAATCTGTGATAGAGTCGATTTGTGCCGCCGATCCCCATGATTCCCTGTATCCCAATGAAAAATTGAGGTCTCCTCCGATTATTGTCTGCTCCGAATCCATGAGGGAGAGATGTAAAAGTCGCTGCCAAAATTGTTCTCTTTGAATACAGGGGGCATATACATTCACAATCCTGAGATTCATGCCCAGATCTGCTGAGAAAATGTCTAGTCCCAAAAATCCCGACCCCCCCCAGGTTGCTTCAACCCTAATGGAGCGAGGGTTAAATCCAATGGCCAGTCCTCCGGATCGACCAGCAGCATCTAGGGCTACAAAGGACCAACTCGGGGTCAAGGATTGAAAGGTTTGAGAGATTTGGTCGGCCGAGCAAAGAGTTTCTTGTAGCAGGATGATATCAATAGGTTCAATCTCGATGAGACGCTTCATGGCTAGTTTCTTGGAGGCACTAGCCAACCCCCTGCAATTATAAGATAAACACTTCATGGGGGAACACTGCGCGGGGTATATCCTGCTCTAAGGACCCCGTCAATGGTGGATTGACGACCAGAGACGACCTCCGCCCCTGCTTTCTTAATAGCCTTTGAGAGATCGGACTTCCTACCTCTGGAGACAGGGGGACGGCTCCGGGTAAAGTGATACCAAGACCAGACTGGCGGGCTGGCAAATCTTTGGAATGGGATCTGGACCGAAGGAAGTATGGATGTGGAGGAGAGGCCTCGGAGGATGGCCGAGGGGTAGATGATGAAGAGGGAGAGAGCAATGAGGGGCCAGTGGAGGCAATGAGAGGAGGGGATGACATAGTACAATGAGCCATAGATGTCTGGATAGAGGCACCTGTATCAGTAATAATATGATCAATAAAAGAGAGAGGAGGGTTCAGAGGAGTACCCGAGGCTGAAGCTGCTTCAGCTGCAGAGCGAGCCCTGGTCATCGGCGGCGAGGAGTGCCTAAGTCCAGGGTCAACCGCTGGAGAGGTTGCCACCAGAGACGGACCAGTAGGTATGGGGCGCGAGGAGACCGGTGAAGCTGCCTTGGAAGGTGCAGGAGTGATCTTCGGGGAGTCTTCAGCTTTGCGGTTAAGAGGGCAGTCTTTGAAGAGATGCCCGACCTTGTGACATCGCCTGCAACGGAACGGGACCCCCTCGTAGTCCAGTATCTGGACTCTGATGTATCTCCCCCACTGTAGAGTTATCTTTTCCTCCAGCCCTTCACGGGTATCCAAGTGAACCAATATACGCGCGAGGGTCCTGCTTCTTGATTCCACAAATGTGCGATCATGATCTAGATATGTACCCAGTGCATTACCAATCCTGATGAAAACTTCTTCGCCCCAGAACTGCAATGGTAGACCCGGCAAGCGCACCCAAATCGGTCCAGCTCCAATTTGTTCACGTTCTGGATCAAATAAAGGACTCCACCTCTTGAGGAGGACCGGGGCCATTTCGATGTGCCAGTACCTGGCCAGTACCAGGTCCGTGTAACTTTCCTTTGAGAAATGTAGTGAGAACCAACCTCTTGGCAGGACATGGACTTCTGGCAGATCAATAAGCAATCCTCCCCAAATCTCCTTCACCCATTGTGTCAGCCTATTGGCCGAATATGCCCGACCCCGGACATGCCCCACCAACACAGTGCCTGCCATGATTGCAAATTCGCCTATTGCCGAGGTCTCACCAAACCTGATGGTGATATCCTTTGAGGTAGCCTTGATGCACTTCGACTTCCTTTTGCTGGTATGGGGAGCAGACGGGTGGTCCACCAGGGGGTTTGGTACGCCTTCCTGGGGGAAATGTTTAGCTGGTTTAACCTTGACAGCAGGAGTCTCGAAACACCCAGATGGTCGGGCTCCCGCACAAGAGGTATGCGCCGCTGCAGTAACCGGAGGATTGACAGAAGGAGCAGTAAAAAATGATGAGGAAAGCGGGTCAAATGAGGGCGAGGGAGGGGTGTGAGAGGATAGAATGTGAAGGGTGCCCGGAGAGAGTGGAGGGACTTCGAAATTTGGAGATTCGATAGGGTGAGACCCGATGAGGGGAGGGACAGAGCTGTGCCGCGGTAAGGAAACAACGGGAGGGCGATGAGACGGTTCCGGGCCAGCCAACGGCGAAGTCGAATCAATCGGAGGGGCAAGAGTGAAACTAGGGTTATCAAAAATGACTCTATCCGGGTAAGGCTCCTCAGAATAGTCAACCGCTTCTGTCTCCATATTATCGTCCATATCCTACCACAGGTCGTTTTCCGAAAGCGACGGGTGTAGACTGCAACGCTGTAGGGTGTACAGTGCGCCTTACCGAAGCCGTGACGGAATTCTACAGAGCTCAGGAAAAAACCCTAGGGTTAGCCAAGGCCTTCACGAGCGCGCTCCATCCTCTTCACGTCATGATGTTGTCTTATATTGCTTATATATTACATGCTAACCTTAATAAATAATGCATTACTATTGTCAGTAAATTGAAGCTTCTTGTTTACACCTCTAATATCCCTCATCACATGAGATCTAATAAAGAATTTAAACCATTAATCACATTAAATTTCCAGCATAGGTTTTTGAATTGCATTGCCCAAAATCAACTATGATGGGTTTTAGACTAGATTACCCCTAACCACCAACCATGGGTTCTAATTTAATTTCCACATAGATTCCTGCAACTCAGTCTACAATCTCACATATAAGCCAAAAAAGGTTGACCAAACAAGAGGGTGTATTCATTTCCTAGTGCTGAGACCACCATTTTCACCACCAAAACTTGTAGCCGTTGTCAAAACTCAGTCTACAATATGAAATATAAGCCAAAAAAGGTTGACCAAACAAGAGGGTGTATTCATTTCCTAGTGTTGAGACCACCATTCTCACCACCAAAACTTGGAGCCATTGTCAAGCTCAATTTCATAGTAAATACTTAATAAACCTTGTAACCAAAACCAACACATGTTTAAGATTTTCCAAAATTCATGTGCACCAGAACTTGAATGCATACCTCTCTTTGCCCACCCGGTAAATATTCTCAATGACACCAACTTTGTAGTAATACTTGTTCTACCTTGATGTTCCATGTGATTTCTATGTGCTTTCTTTTGTCCATAATTTTGTGTATCCATTAATGTGCCTGCTTTTGGCCATAGTTTTGTGTCTGCATCACTTTTCCTACATTTACCTCAATCATGCCATGCCACAAGGTTTTGTATGTTTGCTCTAACCACAATTTATGTGTGCCCATTGTGTTTCAACCCCAACCTTTATAATGCAATGCCATAACCTTATAGACACTTAATTGTATGACCAATGTCATCATATTTTCAAAAACATCAATGCTACTCCTTCCAAACAGTCACATTTCTGCTCTCATGTTGATATGCAAAAAGCCTCAAAACATCCATGAATGATGTGAATTCTATAAAGAATAACAAAGGACAAGGAATAACATCTTCTTCACTGTTTAATTGAGAGAAGGAAATCAATAAGAATATGCGACTATAATTTATGAAACTTAGTAGAGAGACGATATCTTCAAGAAACAAATGTCATAAATTCTAGTGTTGTGAGACAACACAATATTTAACTAAAGAAGAAAAGCAAATATCTCGTTCTAATTTTCAATCACATTTCTTTCAAATTCATTAGAATATATACATTTGATATCATTGACCTTAGGAAAAATTGGAGAAAATGTAGGCCTCCGAATAATATCACCACTTTGTTCAGTAGTTCCCAACCTATTAATTACAGTGCATTTTTAGTAAAATACTATTTAAATCTCTAGATCAAAATGTCTGACTATGTCAAACCTGTTAGAGTCCTATAGTGATAGGATTCATAATTTTGAATTGGCTAAGCTTTGTAATATTGTACATACCTTTGCTTTTTGCAAATGTTTTCCATATTAAAAATTAAAAAATGTAAAGAGGGTGTGTCCTAAAAGAAATATCAAAGGACAAAAAGAATAAGAAAAAATAAAAAAAATGAAAATATATGAACCCCAAACAAAAAAAGAGATCACGTAAGTGTGCAAGTCTAAATGCCACTACTATTTTACTGCTTTACTATCTTAAATAATGGTTGTGTGTAGCTTGTCATACATGCCACAACCCATGGTAGTCAAACTGCTTAATCTTGACTATTTCATGCTTTGAATTTTATGTTTATAGTTAGAGAATAAAATCTAACCAAATAGTGTAATCTTGGCAGATCATTAGATAGGTAGAGAAAATAAAAGGGGCTCATCAGCTTAATCTGAGCCCTTGGAAGATATAAGGTTAGAATTAGATAGTTTACTTTTCAAAAGAAAAAAGAATGATAAGGGTCTGCTAGCCTAAATGCACCCAAATAAGTGAAGAAAAAATGTTAGGGTAAGTAATGGGTAAGTAGAAGAAAGGTTGTTGAAGTATAAAGTTGATTGGACAAAAGCACATTTATCATGCTTAATCATATGTTTCAATGTGCATGAGCAATTAAGAAAGCAAAAACAATGGTTTACAAGTTGATTTAATTGACTCCTCCTCATTCATTTCATCCCTATACTTACTAATTTCCCCATCCACAAGTATGTTCTAGTACTAAAAATCCTTCAAGTCATAAAGGCTCAGAGCATTTCTTTGACTTTTGGTGGGACTGGACCCTCGGCTTAATGACTTATGGACATCAAGTGTTATAATTCCCTTCATAAAAGTCATTTCCCTTCATTACCCTAATAAAACCCCTTTTCCTAAGGTTAAACACCATTTGCCTATGAAAAGTAAAAAACCCCATGTTAAATTCCATTTCACTCAAAATACCCACAAAAAGTTTTTATCCTAAGTATAAGTGTATGTGAAGAAAATGCACAAATATTACATTATGCTTAGTAGTATTTTCACTCCGCTCATTTCAGTTCATATTAATTTCTAACTTAATAATATAGCTCCCGATATACCTTTTCCCATATATAATACCCCAACCCTTAGTTTAGCTATAAACTATATTTTTATCCCATGCCCTTGACAAAACCCTCTTAACTCACCATTTCTTGGTAAAGTTAAGATAATCTCTTCATTAACCTCGTCCGATCATTTAATCCCATGTTTAACTCGTAAATAATCACAAACCACCATGGATTAAAGCCCCGGGCCCCCAAAACCTTTGCCCATTTCATCTGTGCTAATCTGTCATGCGACTGCCATTCGACCGTCAGTACCCAAATCCAGCGGTTCACATCCATATCAGGTTCACCCGATATCTGACATTTACCCGCCCGATAAAGTGGTATTACCTAGGCCCCCATCTGCTACATGTCAAGCGTTAAGGTAGATCTGGTGACCTCGCCAAAATACTGCCTCCTCGATAAAGTGGTGCGATGGCTTGGAAAAACTACCTCCCTACCTAACCTAAAAAACCGCCCACTATTCATTCATAATTCACCCACCAAAAAATAACCGTTGTTCAATAAAAAGGCCGAGAAGCCCTATTTGGCCTTTTTCGATCAATTTCTTTGTAAAACCTCTGCAAGCCATTGCGACACCTTCAAACGTTGAAATTGCCAATTGACCTCAATTTCACTTCTGAAGAAGTTGTAGAGACCCCAATCAAGCTCTCAATCCATACCAGAGCCCATTCAAACTTCTGCAGTTGCCGAGAACACCAATTTGAAGTTAATTCACCCAAATTCCAGGTATTTGAAGAGAAATTACTAGACACCCTTTCAATTTTAATTAAGTAAAATTAATTGAAATTACTTTAAAATTAAAGTGTGTGCCTGACTAAAATACCAAAACCCTTTTGAAAGCTTCCGAATTACCTTCAAACCTCTGATATAAACTTGTATAAGTCAAATTCAAATCCACAAGAACTGAATTATGGCTGCCCCTGGTTCCATGGATGACAGACCAGTGACAACCCCCCATTTGGACCTTTATCACCTTCCCTTGGCAGACAAGGATTTTCAAGTCAAAGACACAAGTGCCTATACACTCCTACTCAAAATTCATTGTTGGAGTAAGGACAAATATCTAAACCATATTGATGACATTGGCCTTTGGGAGTCCAATTTTCCCAAATACCAGTTTCCACAAGTACATGTCTTTCCTGGGATTGTTTATCTATGCCATGCTTGTTATATTCTCAGCCAGAGAGCTATAATGTCCCCAGACCAAAAAGTCTTGTTTATTATTACAGCTGAGTCAATCAATAAAATGTTGCAAGTCCAACCAAGTCCAAACCTGACCCCACTCTCCATTGGGGATTTGTTAGACCAGTACACCAAATTGAGTCCATCTAGACTGGCCCAAATATTCCAAACTTTCATTGTAGAGGAGCAACACATTCCTACAGATGCCCCTCCATATGTTTCTGCCATTTTCTCTGAAAGGGGAAAGCAAATTGTAACCATGATATCATGTATTCTGGGCTATACCACAGATGAATACATTGATGAGCTCATCCTGGCCTTCATGTCCATTTTCACCCCAGGAAAGCCTCCTGCTACTTTGTACAATTATGCCCAGTTCATAGTTGAAAGGATGCATGAACAATTTACCAGAATGCACAATAAGAGAGTATTCAAGTACTCATCTGTAATTTACCACATGTTTTTGTATTATCAGTCAGACAGATTTCCCTTCACCATCCAGAAGCTGGATACCAAAGGCCAGCCTCGGTCTGTTATATTTTGGACACCACTATTCCATAGGTATTCATCACCATACACCTACACAGACTTCATTGACTCTTTTTTCCATCCATTCATGACCATGTTGACAGGAAGCCCTCCACCAAAATAAGCCAGGAAATCAAAAGAGTGTTCCAGTTATCCAAACAAAGTAAGGTGGGAGATCGGTTCCTTTACCAAAATCACAACGAAATAAGAATCTATGGTTGCCAGCTTGCCTCGTAGAAACTTCCTAAAGACATCCCCATGATGTTATTTTCTCTAGAGTATTATAGGTAGATAATGAACTTTGATGATATAAACTTTGTCTCTGCCAAGAAAAGGACTCAGTTCAAGATCAAGAACCAGTTAGGCCCTTTCATTTGCAATACTAGAGAGGCAGGAGAGGAAGCAGATCAAATTTTGCAACAAATGAAGTTTAAGAACAGTTTCATGTGGAGGTATGACCCTCAAGGGTTTATAACCAAACTAAGACAAAAGGTCAAATTGGGACCTTACATTCATCACCCTATACTAGAAATAGAGAGATATGCCAACCAATCTGAGTGGTTGGAAAACACTCTCATAGACAGGGATAGTACAAAGGTAGATGTTGAAAATACCTTGCTTGATTTAGAGAAACAACTTGATGAAAGCTCATTCCTGTAGGTACCAGAGCAAGAAGGAACCATGAGTACCCCTCCTATTTTGCAGACTCCTTAGAATGAGGAAAAGAATCCCAAAAGGAACAGAGAGGAAGGCTCCAACTCAGGTATGGACACTTCCAATGTACAGTATGAAGCTAGCCAGAGCAAAAGGCCTAGGCTCAATCCTGTTTCAGAATAGGAAGACACAGAAGGCTCAGTAGAAATAACTGATGCTGAGTTAGACATGAGCAAAGGCACAACTCCATCTGGAGAAACACAGGAGCCATCTACATCAAAAACTCAAATTTTAGAAAGGCAACTCAGTGTAGAAGTCTCCTCATTCAATAAGCCTGCTGATAGAGATAGGGACATTAAGGACAGGTTCAAGGAGATTAAAATGAGAAATGAGAAACTGAAGGCGAAATCCTATGCACAATATTTCAAGCTTACTCCCCTAATCAAAGTAGGTTGATGTCAGATTTTGACATCAAGGAAGGAAAGATGAAAATGTCCTTCATAAAGCCAATTGCACAACAACCGAGAACATCAACAAATTTCAAGAAGATAGAATTTGAAGTATTGGCAAGGGATATTCATCCCATTGACCAAATTGAATTTCACAAGCAAGCTGGAGAAATGATTTACTCCACCCTGACAGGAAAGGCCATGGTTGCTTATTAATTGCAGAATTCACTGAATAACATTTTGGTCCAATATTAGTTCGAAAAGGCCTCCTCACAGGCCAAAGACACCAGAATCAAGTCTTTGGAAAACTTGGTAATTGAATTGGGACATGATCCCAAAGACATCAAGGCTACTGAACAATTAATCAAAAATAAGAATGATGACATTGCAGCCCTCAAGAAACAGTTGAAGATACCTCAACTACAACACCCCAGACACAGGAAGTCTTGGAAAGCCAAACAAAGCATGAAGAATTGATGGACTTAGTCCTTAAACTCAATGATCAGTTGAGGGAGACAAAAAAGGAATTGGACAATTTAATCCAATTAAAACAAACTGATCTTGGCACTACCTCAGTAAATGTCATCCCAATAGTTACCACGTTTTTTCCTTCCACATTGGCTCCCACAACTCCAATGGCCACAACACTACTAGCTTCTACATCATCTACATCAGCAACAGATACATCAGGTGAAGAAGCAACAAAATTGGTTAAAGCTATGGAAGAAATGTCCATACAAACAACAGAGATGAATAAGCTCAAAGAGAAAGTGACAAGCTTGGAAACTGATTACAAGCTTGCCAAAATCATGCACAAAGAAGAAGTGCAAAAGGCTACCAAGATGAGTGAAAGATTGAAAGCCCTGGAAAAGGACTTAACACTGAAAGAACCCCTTGGGTAGGCTAAGGAACAATTATGGGCCAATATCATTGACTCTGTCAATGATATTTGGCCCTCTATTCAGGTGATTTTTGAGCAAATAGATTTGATAAAGATGGCTACAGAGGTCATCTAGAAAGTAAAAGTAGAATTAGGAAAAATTCCAGAAGAGGCTACCAGAATTATCCAATTCCTTAACACCAAGAATAAGTACTAGTTGAAGAAATTGGAAATAGAGGACATAACAGAGACAATTTTGGAGGTCAAAAGGGTCCTCTCCAAGAAGAACTTGATGCAAAACTTGGAGGATAAGTGTCAAAATATGCAGCTAGCCATTGACAGATTTATGGCTAAGTTCCAGATTTTGAGAGAAAAGGGATTACCCAATCCCTTAGTGATAAATGATAAGCTGATGACACATGAGGATTACAACA
Organism: Pinus tabuliformis; assembly: GCA_031772625.1. NCBI lineage: Eukaryota > Viridiplantae > Streptophyta > Pinopsida > Pinales > Pinaceae > Pinus > Pinus tabuliformis. Next base: position 820,356,481 of record CM062804.1, on the reverse strand, counting down.
ATAAAATCAGAGAGGTAGCAAAAGATCAGGTAAATACATCATCAATGAAGGCATTGCCAATAGGAAAAGTGCTCTACTAAACATTTGGAAACTTGTTTTACCTCTAGCATGAGGTAAAAGACTTGTTTATCAATAAGACTACTTTTTCCAAATACATAGAGGCAGATGAAACATATAGAAAGATGCTAAAAATCCAATTACCTGATGCTGAAACATGGGAGAAATTAACTGATTTACTATAGAAATATGCAGTAAAAAGGTTAATGTACAGTAAAAGTAAAACAACATGGTAAAAGGATGTGGACAGATCAGCAGAGTCAAAGTGTATTAGATGAAAGGCTAAAGTAAATGAAGCATCTAGCATGAAAGATCAAACAACAAAGTAGATTAAAGGGCAAAAGATCAAAGCCAGTAGAACCAAAATAAAAGGGACAACATGAAACAGTTCAATAGCTGTCTCTATCTTCTTGCATGAAGATATTTCTTTCTCCTAAATTAATTCTCAATACAGTTTGAGATATTTTTGTAAATCCTTTTGTATAAATACTTCATAATTTGAAGTATTAAGGGTGGATTCTATTAGACATTTCTATAGACTTTTTGATCAGAAGACCTAGAATGTTATTGTGTCATTTTTTGAGCCAACAAACTGGATTGATAAATAAAGATCAGATATTTCCAAGGATTCATTTGTTGAGTGAATTTCAGACAAGTATTTTCACGTGTTATTGTTATTTTTCTCAAATTTATTCATAATATTTAATGTGTTTCTCAATCTAAATGTTATAAATGGAATAATACTTCAGAACTTGTTTAATTACACTCTGTCTTAACAATTATGCATTTAAATGTTTTCTTCTGATATTTAAATTAAAGAATTCTTAATTTCTCTTTGGTTTAGATTGATTTCTTAAATATCCAGGTTAAAGGATTCTTAATTTCCCTTTGATCTTGATTATCCCTTCATTCCTCATTCATTATCTGGGTCTGAGAACCCTTAACTGCTCTCTCACCCTGAGTGAAACCCTTTCACCCCTCTGTCTCAAATATCTGAAAAAACACTCTGCTATCTTTCCCTTGGAACATTCCCTTTAGTGAGTTAATCCAGTTTTGCTTCCTTATTGTTTGACTCCATAGCCCAATGGTCTAAAAGACATAATTTTATCCATCTGTCTAAGAAGATCCCACCACCCAATCTCAAATACAAATCAAAAACCCCTTGAACAATCATAACTAGCCTAAAAACATCTTAACTAAAACAAAGTTAAATTTTAAAGAGAGAGCCCTCTCTGAGCATCAGGAAGGCTAGGTCCTGATCTCCAAAAGTGGTTTGTGGTTACCTTTGGTTTTTCTTTCTTTTTACTTCAAAATAATTATCAGAGTGATAACAAAACCAAAAATATATTACCTATAAATCCATTGCCAAGCTGACCACAGGTTGATAAATCTTTACATCATATATCCCTAGTTTTTCTTAGTTCCATTACATAATCCATGCAACATAACAAGACAGTTTTTAATCATTACGGATTTGGAATATCAGTAGTCATTTTTATATAAACTAAGGAATAATTTACAAAAGTACTTCTATAGATGTTTTTAGAAGATTTCATACTTGGCTCCTTCATCTTCAAGAAAGGAATACATTTAGTAAAGTTACATGTGATTCTCAAGGAATTATTTTGATCGGTGTGACCTCTACACTCTTCTTTTCTAATTCAAAAGTAGTGTGCTTCTAGAGTCTAGTTATCACTCTGAAACAAAAGTAACAGAGTTTTGAAATTTCTTTTTAGGTATAATAAAAAGTTCCCTAAGAACACTGTTAGGCATCCCAATTTTCCATGAAATTTCTAGGTTCTAAGTTCTAACATAAACTAACTAGGCTTTTTACTTTTGGAAAAGCTCTGACAACCTACCATGCAAAATAATCAATTATCCACATGCTTAGAAAACTAAAAATAAATGTTTATTTGGAATCTATGGTAACTACTTTTATTTAGCTATGGTGGAAATATAATTATATTTAAATATTATGATCAAGTATAGAGACAAAAGAAGCCATAATTTAGTCAAGATGAGGCGTGGGACCACAATTAAGAAAAAAATTGTCATTGATTCAACGATTGGTTGCAATTGGGTATAAGAATGTGTCACTGTGAAGCAAGGTCTCAGATGATTAGAAAGCATGCCAATATGTGGGTTAAAGAATTCACAGACATTAAGTTGCCTTGGAGTAGTGTCGAACAAGGCATCAAAGGTGACTACCCAGTGTGTTGTAAAGTACTACTATAAGAATCCTATCTTTCTCATTGGTTAGTTCTATCGTACTTCTATAGTATAACTACGCATTTTTGGCAACCATTAGGGGTATTATTTAGTGGTTCCTTATTTCTTATCATTTATGGGGTCATTTTCACTTTTATGTTGTGCTTTTGTCAGTGGTTTTGGGTTTGAGTGGATTCTGAATTGTTCTCAACCCTTCAATCTCAAGGATAAGTGGATTCATAGGCTTCATAGTTTTTCACTCTAGGTCCTTGCATGGTTGGTCATCAACCATCCAAGGCCATCCAAGACCTATCTGGCTAAGAGCATGTTGACAAATGGGCTTTGCTAAATTTGTGATTAAACCAGAGACAAGTGAAACACATCTTTTTGGACTGCCTATCTGCAAGAGACTACTAGCAGGACATTGAGGATCAACACTCAATTTTCTTCCAAGAAAAGGTGCATTGGATACTGCAAACTTTGGAAATTCCTGGTATCTTGTTCTCTTGTCCCTCTCAGGGATTTGGAATTGCCTTGGAGTTATGCCATTGTTCACCTTTTGGAGGCTAAAGTGGAAATTTGTTTTTGCTAACGAGGATAGAAAAAGCATCATGCATCTTATCCACTAGGATTATGAAAAAGATGTATGGATGGGAAAAATTACAAATGGTTCCATGTGCTTCCAAAACAAAGTAGAGTGATGCATATGAACTTTCAATCCATGGTGTATTATAATTTATATATGTGCAATTTGGAATTTGTTATTGCACATTCAAACACCAAGTGGACTATTTATTTTCATTAACAGAGTTGACAACACTAATTTCTTAGGTCACTGCTTGACAACAATCTAGTATTAACCACTTACATATGTTTTATATGATGCTCAAAATAACCACTTAAGCTTTCGAAGGTTGATCTTTTTGCTAGCAATTAAAGCATGGTTCATTGGAAGCAGATTTTAGTGGAAACTGGTACATAAGTAGTGGCTTGAATCCATCTTTTGATACATTTGATTGCCAAGTTCATGAATTTTATCTGACATCAAAGAATCTCATAAAAAAGTTGTACTAGATAATATCAACCCTGATGGTGGCTTCTTCATTAATTCTAAAGTTCAACGATTTGTGCAGGACTCATCTCAACTTGGAATACTCTACAATCATGATAATGATTATCCACATTATCGAGATGACTGGTCTCTATCTGTATCTTGTAAGCATGTACACAAATGCATCATACATTTTAATTGTTAGCAGTATGTAGTGAAGTCATAGTGAACTACATTTGGATGGTTTCATGGTTATTTTTTCCTAATTTCCTAATTTAAATATGAAAGGAATCAAATAAATAGAATTACTTTCCATGGTCACAACTTAGAAGATTCCCTTTCCAAATAGTTCAATGAGAATATCATTGTGCAAGTCTGCAAAAAATTAATGAAATGCAGACTGAGCTCAAAGAACCTAATGTCTTTTAAATAACTGTTGGGAAATACTCTTGAGCTAAGGTAAAACATATTTGTACATTGTAAAATGAGTGGTGGAAGATTATTTTTCTTACCTTCTAAGTCAATTTGCAGGTCTCCTAGAGGCGTCTTGTAGACTGTAGCCTTTGAGAGAGCACACCTTGGAGTGTAATAGTAGTGTGAGGGGCCAAGAAGGAACACCCGAGACCTGATAATTCTAGAACATGATAGTAAATATTCATAATCATACCTTTTGGGGAGAAAAAATTTCCATTTCGTTGCCCCAATACATTTTGTAGCCTCAAAAACAAAGACAATGAGAACAATACATTCTTACATTATTAAGGACATAATCACCTTCTGGAACATAACAATGCCTACATTGAACTTGTTCCTTGGAAGCTTATGTATATACCAAAACAAATACATAAAAGTATTTCAATTTAACTAAGCTTTTATGTATTTATGTACCAGATAGGAAGGGGAAGGGATGACATTATGGATTATTCTATCAATTAAGGGAATACTTTCCTGGAGATCATGCAAACAATCCATATCCATGCAATTAAGGGAATTGTTTTCCAGTTGCAAACATATCATGCATGATGAGGAGAAGAAATCAAGACTCACATGGTATGTCTGACTAGTTTTAGAGAAAATATGGCAGGCACCCACTTTCATAGTGTGCCACTTCAACTCTTATGCTCAACTATCTCAAGGGATTAGATGATTATGCCCACAAAGTGTACCTGGCCTTCTTCATCGACAAAAATGTTATGTGTCATCATTTGCAGAGCAATGCATTCAAGAAAGATATAGAAAGGGTTGTGAATGAGTTGAAGTCATCTGTAACACACCCCCTTATCTAATTGGAGGTGGTTATTGGGTTACTCAACTATAGTATGTAGTTACCATAATGGTTTTTTTGTTTTTTGTTTTTGTTTTGTTTTGTTTTTTGTTTTGTTTTTTGTCTTTTGTTTTTGTTTTTTGTTTTTTGTTTTTTGTTTTTTTTTTGTTCTTTTTGTTTTTCTTTGTTTTGTTTTTTGTTTTTTGTTTTTGTTTTTGTTTTTATTTTCTATTTGTTTGTTTTTGTTTTTTGTTATTTTTTTTTTTTTTGTTTTGTTTTGTTTTTTGTTTTTTTGTTTTTGTTTTTTGTTTTGTTTTGTTTTTGTTTTTGTTTTGTTTTGGTTTTTTTTTTTCATAATATTTTATAGAGGGTAAAAAGTGACCAAGTTATCACATTCAGTGAAATACATGACGATCTTTTACTAACATTATTTTGATACTCTTAAGGGAAAAAGAAAATGGACTAGGCCAGGTACTCATGTAATTCAAAATGCATATTTTTTCTGAAGGTTTTCATTCCAGAATTTATCAATAGTTGGGGTCTAAGATTTCAGTGTTTTGAAGACACTTATGAAGACATATTAAAAACCTTACAAGAGGAAGGTATTCAAGGCCTTTTAGAAGATGATGAAGCTGCCATTGAAGAACATGATGCATTTTCAGAAGTTTTGGATTGTCTTGAAGATAACCGTATGCCAAATTTGAAAGAGAACCTTGAAGTTCTTCAAAACTATGATGACGTGCATGGTTTCCCAGAAGAGGGCAAGGAACAGATATTTAAATATGACTACACCGATATTCCAGATCAAGAAGGGATCTTTGAAGTTGGTCAAAGAGGCGCACTGGATCAAACCCATAATGAAGTATTCGATGAAAATCTTGACTCTATAACAAAGTTAAGTTATGTTGGCTTAGCACTATTTGGGGTGATGACCTTGTTGCTCAGGAAGCCTTTATTAGGCCCAAGTTCTAATTACAAAGTCTAAGTTCTAATTATGACCATTATAAATAACGCTTCCATAATGGTCATGTTACATGTTTGTTCAAACACCGAAAAAATCAAACCTTGAGACAAGCTAGATGTTTGGAATATGCTCCAAAATAAGCTCTTCAAACAACAACTAGAACTGCACTGTATCCAACAAATTTGACGAAGTACACATCAGATCACCATCCCTCTGCCTTACCACTGACTCACCAGCCATATAAGATCCACTGTTAACTGAAAATTTGTCCTTTCTACCATGCACATAGGACTTGGCTTGTTCACTAAACTCATTTCCCCCTTATCTTGCCTATACAACCCATAATAATTTTTTATTTGCTTCTCTAACAAAGCACCATCTCATGTAACAACTTCATCTTCACCCTCCATGTGATATTCTTCTCATCAGTTACAACAAATAATGCATAATATACCCATTGTTTGTCTTTTCTTCTTTGTTGATTTGGATTTGTTTCAGAAGCTACATCATCAACAACTTCACTTCTCTAGATCTGTCTGACCTATGCATATGGCTAAGTTATCGCTGAAATTACACCATTATTTTTGTTGAACCAATCTTGTATTCTCATCTAGACAAGAATAAGAAACTGAAGGCACTCCCCTGATAAAGTGGTCAAAGATAGCTAACTTAAAAGAAAAAAGAGGGATGGTGTCTCAAGAAATCTATGTTTCTAGCCAAGCCTTAGTAGCAAAGAGCCTTTGGAGGTTGTTCACTAATGAAGGATTGGGAGGCAAAGTCATGACATGGATATACACAAAGGAAGGTTCCATTGAAGAATGAATAAGGGTACACAAAAAATTTGTTACAGAACATTAATTGTTTGCAAAACATTAGTTAAATATTTCCCTTAAGATGAAAGATGGATTGCATGAAAAATAGGTAAAGGAAATAAAGTAAGAGTTGGGCAGGATCCATGGAAAGGGTGAAATGGTGATTTTAGGATGTCAAACCCTTTTCTATCAGATCTTCATGACTTAAGGGTATTTAAGATTAGGGATATAGCTTCAAATTCAACAGAAATATGGTTTCAAAGGTGGAAGGTAGAAGAGGAGCTACACATAGGGGGAAAAGGTCATTGAATGGAATCAGTTTGTCAACAATCTAAATCACAACACCATAACTGCGTCATATTAGGAAGATGGGCTTATGTGGTCATATAAAGCATCTGTTTTACACATTAAAATTTGGAAATGAGGCAAGAATGCTTGAAGACCAAAGTGGTGGAAGGCAGTTCAGAAACTTGAAAATCCACTTAAAAGAAGAAAAAAAATTATTTAGCATTGGCAAAGAAAATTATTACATGAGACAATAGGGAATAAATAAATTGGAATGGACTAGATGGTATGTTTTATATAAACCATAAAGTGAATCGGTGAATCACTCATTTGTCCTTTATCAAAGTTTGTGTGGAAAGAAATTTTGCAAATAACAAATGGCAAGAACAAGTGGGACAAAGACTCTTTAGTGAGCTTCTTTGAGCATTGGCATCTTGATAAACATATTTCCATTCATAGATCTTTTCCATGCTTTGTTTTGGGGGGGATTGTGGTTAGCTAGAAACAATGCATTATTTCAAGGTAAAGAACCTCATCCAAGATTGGTGGCTCATTAAATAAGAACTGGCTATGGGGGATGCTGGAAGCCAAAATCTCCAAAAGCTCAGAGAGTTTTGAAAGATCCAACATAGATCATTCTACAACCTGGGGTTACTTTGATGGTGCATGTCAAGAAACCCCCAGGTAAGTGTGGCTCTGGATGTATTTTATTTTTAAATAACTCATTATTTTTCTATAAAATTTGGAGCTGGGAAACGCACTAACCAAAAAACTGAGTTGTATGCGGTGTGGCTATTACTGAGAGCAATTGTATAAAGAGGTGATGGAACAATGCAAATTCTGGGGGATCCAAAATTGTTGATTGATTGGGCCAATGGACATAAGATGATAACAAATCTGGTACTGAATACAATCATGATCAAAGTTTTATAGATAAAAATAAATTTTCAAGTAATTTTGTTTACCAACATTTACAAGGAGTGATACAAAAGAAAACCAATTCTCAAAAGATGCTTTGTTTTTGTAAGAGGGAGTCCTGATAGAGAAATTTTTTAGAGAAGGAACTCTTGTCTCATAATCAGAAACATCCTTTTTTAATTTTCAAAAAGATGATAAAATTATTGTTTAGTTCTTGAATAGGACATCCATGATACTTAGGGACCTATATGTCCAAGAGTCCAAGATACATTTTTGATGATCTGAATGAAATTCCTAGATAAATCCTTATGGAAGACTGTAAAAGGTATCTTCTAGGGCAATCTGTAGACAGGTTCAGCACCTATTTTGGCCAAAAGGCTATGACAATGTCTATTTTTATTTCCTCTTGAAATAAGTGCTCTCTCTAGTATACTCTACTCATTGCCCATATCGATTTGGGGTGTGGTTCAGTTTGGATCCTTCAAACCTTTTCATAAAAAAAATTCATGGAAAAAAAAGTAACTGAGATATACTTATGGAATAAATACTCACCAAGGAGAATAGTGATGATGATAATATAGGACACTTCATCAATAAGTTTGATGAAATAAACAAGTGTTGGGTATCAACTATTTACCAATTTTCTATGTTCAAGAATGAGATCATGGAAAGACTACTAGATTCAATGCCTTTCTTTGAAGATTAGGCACGTACAAACTGGAGGGCATGTCAGTTAGTGTGGTCAAGGATTGTCGGATTCCTATTTATAACATCTATGGGAAGGGTCCACAAGTCCTAAGAGTGGAGAAAATTGCACAAAAATAGTAGTTACACAGCCAATAGATGTCTCAATATTACACAAGGATCCAGCCTACTCAAAACCATAAATGCCACTATTATTTTACTTCCCAGAGGACAATGCAAATATTGTCATGAAGCCATTTTACTTCCCAGAGATGGAAGACAATGTGAGTATTGTCCTGAAGCCAACCAGATTATCATTATAGGTGGTAGTACTATGGATTTATGTTCAAGTGTTTGGTAACAAGTGAAACTGGATACTGGGTATCACCAACAATTAGGGAATGGGAACCAATGGCCAAAAGTATTTGCCCATTCTCTTCAACAGTATTGAAGTGATCACAAGGTTTAACCACAAACGTAATTTTGGCTGTCTTTTTACCTGGGACATGAACACTGTGAAATCCAATTAGTTGCTTTTATGGGGCTCCTTTGTGGGTTGCAGGGGACTTGGAATACAAAAACACTGCATGCCTCCCATCCATGTTATCATGGTTCCACACAAGTATGGAGGATCTAAATTTTAACTTACTGCAAGGGGTGTTCTCCACTCTAACATGAGATTTTCCTGTGTCACCAAGGGCTTCAACATGCTCCATTGTCACATTCAAATCAATCTTCTTGATGGTTGTGGAAGAGAACTCATATGAGTATGTTGAGTAACTCAGTCCCTGACCAAAGTCAAACACTTTCTTCCTTGTGTAAAATCTGTATGTACGACCCATATAGCCTGTATGATGATTTGGATGCATGTTCATGTTTTTCATTGGTATCTTCACGAAGTCTTGAGGGTACCATGTCACAGGCAATCTCCCACCTAAACAGTACAAACATACACATCTCATCCAAGTACTTCAATTTTTCTATAGTATGTTTTTCCTTTCATCAAAAGAAACTGACAGTATACAAATCCCAAATTCACAAAAAGATAACAGCAAAAATATAGGCCAGTGCCAAAGGGACAAGATAATTTTGATGCTTTGTTCCATATTACCATTGGTAGTATATTTCATTTTACACCAGTTTTTTCTTTACTCGGCTTTGGAACTAAAAAATAATCAATAAAATAAATTGATTAAAAAAAATATCAGCATGCCAACAAGGAGATGTGCAGTCATGAGGTGTCCCTGGATTTCAAGGACATTAGAGATATAGAAAATAGTTATTATTCAAATAAATTTTCTAGATATTTTCTTACAGATTGTTGCAATAACACTAAAAGATCCTAGTATAAACTTCTTTCAATTGCTGCAACAACTCATAATTTTGTTGTAAAAGATGCATTTGACTCTGAATTTAGAATTAATATCAAAATAATCAATTTAAATGTTTGAGTAGTCCACCTTCTCCATATATTGCATTCAGAAGGAAACCAAACAAATTCTAATATAGCCGACAATTTCTACTTACATGAACTAAACAATTCTTAAATCATTAAAAAAATCACTAACATTGCCTATAAACTAAGCAAAAAAATCACTACAATTGCCTGTAAATGAAGTATAATCATTGCCATTCCCTATAAACTAAGTAAAATAAATCACACTCGAATTTTAAAACAAAATTGGATAAGCACTACTAAATAGCAGAAAACAACATGTCAAGAACGAAAATCCTACATGAAACGACCTACCTTAGAGAAATTCCTACATCAAGGACAAGGAGAGAAGGGATGAAATTATAGCCTTCGAGAGCCTTCCAATTCTAGCATCAATCTTTGCATGGCCAAAAGGCCATGACATAATCATTGGTTAACTCCCAAAAGATTTCATGGATTTTGGAACCATGTTTTCCAAAATTAAGGAACAACTTGTAATCACTCTGAATGGTATCTTCAGAAACAATGCAACTATTGCCAATGTGGAGGTCAAATGGAACAATAGCTCAATCATTTTGTTCAAAGATCCAATCAGGCCTTGGTCCTATTAAAGAAGAGCACCAAGCACAAGAAGAAGTAGTCCATGATCAAGCAAATTGAAATACCAATTATAGGATATTGGGTCAAATTTTTTTGTTACTTTACTCTTCTCTGATGCCAATTGTAGGATATTGGATCATAATTTTTTGTTGCAATTGTTAACCATGGCAGTATGTCACTAGCATTTTGGTTCTCTTTTTGTTTAAATTTCAGAAAAAGAACAAGGTTTGGCCAGTAAGACCATACGAAAAAATAGTATAATGGCTACTGTAAAAAATCCCATGAGGGCCTAAATCTATGTTTTTAAAGTTTATCGACTCTTCTTGCCAAGAAATTTAGACAATTTAACATAAGTTTATAGTCTCATCAAATTTTATGGAAAACCTGGATTGCTCGTGGTAAAGGGGATGGCTACTATTTAGAAAATTGGAATACTGTGTGTGAATAGATGGGTTTCCAAAAATAATATGTTGCCCCTATTTTTGAGAGAACTCTAATTTCCACTTGGCAGGATCCTGTGAGTACATGTAGCATTTTTTTGTAAAAATAACATCCTTTAGCACACAGATAAGCAAACCACTCTAATTAAAACTGCAACAAATGGGGAGGACTAAATTTAAGAACTTAGAGACCCTTTGGAGAGCTACCTTTATGATAGAAATGAAAACCAAACACTTTCATTGCTACCATGGCCTTCTCTGTTTATGTATGATGATGTCTCTCATAACAAATTTAACTTATCAAACCAAAGATATGACAAAAAATAATAACGGAACCATGTGAATGATGATCCCAATAGTATGCTTTGAAACAACAATAAATGGCTGGGATGATAAAATACCTGGACTGTAGTCACCAAAAATAATCTCTGCAAGTGCTTGACCAGGGTAGGCTGCCCAAATAATGCTAGAGATTGGAAGATCATTTACCGCAAATGACACATCTACTAGCCTGCTAGAGAGGATGACAAGCACCATAGGTCTTTTGGAAGCATGAGAAACTTGATACACTAATTTCGCTTGCTGGCCTGGTAGATTCAATTTTATTCGGTCTTGTTTCTCTTTTTCTTGGGTTTGGTCTAACCCAACAACTGCAACCACTTCTTTCACTTTCTTTGCAGTCTCTACAGCTTCATCGAACAAATTGTTAGAAATTCATGCCAGGTCCTCACACCCGGAGTAATACAGAGTGTCCCTAACATATCTTTGCAGCCTTGAATCAGTGTTATGGTGTGACATGGAAGACCTGAACATTCACAAGCAATAGGAGAGAGGATAAGTACTTTTCACTACCTATACATACGGTCACACATGTGTAGATTGCAGAACGAAATAGTTGTTTATGAATGGTTCAAGTGTAGATTGTAGAATGAAACAGGTATTTAGGAATGATTTTTTGTCTAGGAAGACTGACCATAGTAGTTTCCTAGGAGAGTAGTTGAATTTTTGGCATTAGTCCCAATGACAACCAATTACTTGGTCCGTGTTTTCGACAAGGGAAAATGTTTTCTGCTATTCTTGAGAAGCACAATACCCTGTCTTGTAGCTTGCAATGCCAATATTTGATGTTCAACAGAGCACACAACCTGCATTTTAAGTTTTACCTCTAGTTGATGGTTGAGATCACCATAAAAAATCCCAAGACACATGCGTATAGAGAACAAATTCTGAAGGGCCTTGTCGATATCAGATTCATTCACTTTTCCTTTTGCTATTGCTGGCATTGTGTATTTTTGCAAATAACTTCCACAGTCAGATTCATTCACTTTTCCTTTCGCTATTGTTGATATTGTGTATTTTCGCAAATAACTTCCATAGGTTTGGAAGCTTGAAGATGCGTATCTTGAGTTGACAGAAAAAGCTTATTAAATTAGTGTGGCCCATGGGGTTGTACATATGAAACCTTTAGCTTCACAACCTTGAAGTGTATATCAAAACTAAGTTAAAATGGGTCCATCCTGATGTATATGCACTTACCTGTTTTCTGTATTTTTATGTATATTGCTGGAGGCTGTGAAGCTCAAGGGTGCATACCTTGAGTTACACAAACAACTCTTTAAAACAGAGTGGTCGTAGATTGGGATTGACAATATGCAACCTCTAACTTCAGAATCTCCAAGTGTATATCAAATCTAACTCCTGAGTTAAGATATATCTGTCCCGATGCTTTCAGAATATAAGATGGGTGTCTATTAAACTAACTTGTATGTATTTTCCTGCTTTCCAAATATAAGATGGGTGTCTATTAAACTAACTTGTATGTATTTGCCTGCTTTCAGAATAAAAACAAGTATGTTATTTTATATGAATTTGTATGCTTCAATGTTTATATGAGCAGTTACCTGCTTTCAGAATGTCTGCTACAACATCTTCTGCAGTCAGTGTATACCGATGAGAAGTGTAAATACTGCCAACAACTTAAGAGTCTACTATGATGTAACTGAAAGACAAAATTCATATCAAATAAGTGGCATTCACCCAAACAATTATACTTTGCATCTAACACATCTGAGGAAACATTACCCTTGAAATCCCCAGTCACGTCTCGCAGTGCTGGTGAGAAGGTTGGAATCACCACACATTGGGACTCCATTAAGGCTGTTGAAAGAGCACATGATACCACTGGCAGGCCGTTGCTCCACACAACTCTTGAACGACAGTTGATATGTATCCAACAAGTCTTATTTTCTCACCTGGCTAAAAAAAATAAATTAAAAAGCTCTCTTGAATTAGAACAAACCCATTCAAAACCAACTTCCAATTTCCAACCTTAGCAATTTGTGTGAACCCAGATATGCATAGTGGAACTTTACCATTAAACCTGGTTATGTATAGAGAAGCAAGTATTTGGGGAGATTTTCAACACTGGGTAAAGCTAAAAATTGTAGTTTGCAATCTGTATTTTAATCCCCACCGTCACTTAATAGGAGTATTTTACAATGGTAAAAACAATTCCAATGGACTGTATAAAATGATCTGGTAAGGATACTATAAACAATTTTGATTGTTGTAGGTCCAAGGCCAGAAAACAAGGTCGTTAGCTCCTTAATAGATGCTAAATTTAGAGGGAACGATGCTGGTGTTTCCAAGCTAATGCAATAAATTTAAAAACTATAACAAATAAACTATTATTTCGGTAAAAGTTTAAGGAGGATAAATATAGTCCTCCGTACCATTGAACATGCAGACATGTAAACAATGGAGGTGCAATCCAAAGTGAGAGAGATGTATGCTTGCGTGTGGAGGACTGTAATGGCTGATCACAGTATGACTGACCTAAGTGGGTAATGGTGCACACTAGGTGTACTGATCAACATAAAACCCTGCAGCTTGGAGGCCATCGAAGATTATGTCTATCCTCGCCCTGAAGGCTACTACCTCCTCACATGAAAAAACAGAGAAAATATGGAAATGCAGAGTTGGTAATAGATTTTTACCAGAGCATCGAAAGAGGAGAGAGTATGTCCCTCCAGTTATCCATGTCGTAAGCTGTGAAATGATTGCAGCAAGAAAAAGCTCTCAAATGAGTAGAAGAGCGGACATTTGTCTTAGAAGAGGAAGAAAGGGGATCACCCTGTAATCCCTTAACGTAGGAAACATAGTACCTGCTAGATAGTAGGGGATCTTCTCCCGGAGTTTCTTGACCCCAGCCCCATCGAGGATCTCTGAATATATTGATATTGGGCACCTAGAACGTAAGCCTTGACACCTTCCCTGCATTGTATATCGCTCTAGCTTCAGTGCCAATCGCCTACACAACCACAAATAATATGTCCTTCTTTAAGTGAGATGAGTTATAGGTATTCATAGAATTATAGAATACAATGGAAATGGAAAGGGTTCCTTCCTTTACTGGTAACTGAGATGAGATATAGGCACTCATTACATTATAGAAATAAAATGGAAAGATTCAAATCAATTGAGATGAGATATAGGCACTCATTACATTATAGAAATAAAATGGCAAGATCCAAACCTGGGAAATGTGATACCAGAGTTTGACATTAAAGGATGTAGCGGTTAGTATGACTTGAGGAAAATTGGTAGTTGTATGAATGGGACCATTGAATTGAATGGCGTGACCCAGTGGGAAACTCTGTGTAGAGCTTCTGACTAGGCCTAGAATTTCAAATTCCCGCTGCCCATCAAATGAAAATTTGATGAAGTTTTTTATTTTTCATGCTCTTCATTATACTTCCCTCTCTTTATTTGATGAAGTTTTTAATTTTTTCATGCTCTTCATTATACTTCCCTCTCTTTATTTGACAATTTTTTGGATTTTTCATGCCCTTTGTTATACGTTTTACCTTAAAATTGGCAAGTGTCAACCTTTTCTAACCTCCTCTAATGTGGACACTTTCTTTTAACTATTTTTTCATTTCAAATTTTATTCATTAATCTTTTTGTGAGAGTGCCTTATTTTTTCCTGAGTTAACATATGTGTTTTCTTGAGATCATAATGACATTAATCACCTAGGGTTGGAAATTTTCATAGCATTAACAATAACCACCAACATATTAAACTAAATAATCACCTATAAATGACATTAAGGTAGAATTAAGTCGATATTAACCACCATAGAAATTACCGTATCCTTAAAATTGGCTTGTGGCAAAGAAGAAAATGTGACACAATAAAATAAGTGACATGATAAGAACACCATTTAAAACAACAATGGACAAATCACTCATGTATTTGACCAAGTAAAGCTAGGGTACCCACCAAATTTTAGGAATGGATGGAGCTATGTACTCAGCCAAAGTAACCAAAGGCTTGCGCATGTTCCCAATGTCTTGAGATGGCCTCTACCACAAACGAGACAATGAGGAAACCCACAAGGGGTGAAATATGTCCTTAGGGGATTCAAACCATGGAGAGAGGAGAATATCACGTTGAAAACTTACTGTAGAAGTCTGAAATTTCCTTTGACCATCAAAATGTCCTTATAAATTCATATTATGTGTTTATATGATTATAAATTCTAATAAAATAGCTTGAAAGTGAAATTGGCGGTAAATAAGTATGGATAAAACCAACAGCACATATGGAGAACAGTGCAACCCACATCGATGCAGAGAAAACATCACCTATCAAATTAAACATTGTTTCCCCTCTTATTTCTACATCTAAATCATGACCAAAATCGATGACTACTAAACGGTCAACCTTGAATGAGGGTATCACTTCTTCCAAAGTTACAAAGGGTTTATGCCTATGTCTGGAAACTCTTAAGAGGACCCACTACGACAACAATGCAATCTACGAAGGTAAAATATGTGTGAGGGGACTCTAAACTCGGTGGGAAAATATCACCAACCTCGCCACTTATCTTATAAGATCCATTGTTGATAACATTGAAGACTTACATTAACATTTCACTTTTGAATATACTTAACCTCTTATCATATACAACAACGTATAACTTGTAAAATGAATATTATTGCAAATTGTTTGTTACTAAAGTGCAGAGCAGGACATCAATAAGTTTTAGGTTGGACTGCCACTAGTTTGAAGATGCAATCAACAGTAAGACATAGTTAGGTGGGGATAACAGTTTTAGCAAATTTTGAACTTCACTCAGCCCTCACATTTTCTAAAAGTGGAAGCAATGAAAACAAATTAATTTTAAATTTCATCCAAGGAAGCAGAAACCAACCTAGATAATGGGAAACAAGAAACCCCAACACTTATTGAAAACATGATGAAGCTTGTATATGAAGCCACGAGCTGTTCCTTGCAGGGCTATGTGGAAACATGCATACACGTCCATCTTGTGATGACAGCATAGAGAGCACTTTCAAGCTCATATCATGCTTATTTATGAATACACCTTAGTTACTTATTGTGGTTTCTCATAAGCTAACTCTCAAAAATTGTTCTTATGACTTTCTTCTCATTCCAATCTATCAAACAAACCATGGAGATGTGTCAGTTGTCGTGACACAAATTTAATTGCCCCAAAAATTCTCTGCTACCAGATTCAGTGCCATGAAAAAAATTGAAGAATAAAATGAAAATATCTCGGATTAGTATATGCAGTAGGTGTTCTGTTCAGGTGGTACTTTCTAACTTTACTGATCAGATAAATCATACAAGAAATGAATAGAAATAGTTTAGAGGTATGTGTTTGGAGATACGAGCGAGTGGGTACCTTTGCTCCTTCATGCAAAAGGATTTAAGAGATTTGAAACATCCTTATTACCTCACCACTGCCAACTAATATATTTCTCAGGCACTTGAATTGTATTAATACAACAACAATGTTATATATTCGCCATCTATATAGTTTTACAATAAATTTAAAAGACATTATATCCTACAACCTCTAACTATTCTCATTATTATGTTATTTCCATCCCACATTAATGCAAGCTTGTATGGTACAATCATAATCTTGGGGAGTAAATAAATACAATGCTTGCTAGACAATTTACAGGACCACAATGCTTGGTGGGAGCGATAATCCACCAAAATACATGGGTACATAAAATATTGCAACTACTAACCCACTAAGAACTCCGTTGAATACATGGTTCATTCATGTTCTCAATGAACTCCACCTAAATGTATAGGAAACTTCAGGTTTTTAGACCTATCATGCCCTATAGAGTTTATAACCAACATAATCCACTCATAGAGAATTCAACTGACACATGGCCCATACTCTATCAGAGGTTTTGCACTATATTAAACAAGCTATCTTGATCATCAGGGACACATGGATAATGGGTATACCTTATTACAAGAGTCATACAATTATATGCCCTTTACATAATACATAGATAGATATGGTTACATATTATTTACATGCTCCATATCATGTAGGCAATAAGTACAAGATTTTATAATGTCGCATGTTATTACAATACTCATCCTAAGTACCAACTCTAGCTAATATCAAGTTCAAAAACATCAATGAACAATATACATAATCTACACACATGTTAGACTTCCTCCAAATATAAGATGTGATTCATCTTTCCACATGGTCTTGGTTTTGATTCAATATAATAAAAGGTGTACCTTGTTTATCCATCTCCAACAAATCTCCATTGCTACCACAAGGAATGTCATTACCATGCTTTTGGATTAAATTCGAAAAGCTCTCTATTATGTCTACAACATCATTATGTCCTCCATGTTGAAAACTCATAATTCCAACTAATAAATATCTACCATTAACACTAGACGTAAAACAATATTGCTTCGGTTCATCTTTCACCACTATAATAACCAATCACTAGTTATTCATTGTAGAAACATTCTAGCATCTCTACAACAAATTATTCATATATTCTTCTCCATTATGATTTACTTATAGGATTTTAATCTCAAACAACATATGAATTGGAGACCAATCAAACATTTTGGCCAAACATTGGGACCACACAAAATAATCAGGAGCTTATTGGACTATAGGGTCTGACATCAACCTAACTATAAACATTGAACAACAACGCAATTTGGAGCCGAAGAGCAAGAGATCCCATCATTATATAACATTCAATATTGATGAGAAGCTTCAGAAGATTACCATGGACAATATTGGCACTCCTGGGGAAATTTATGATGATTTCACTGCTTATAAATGCAATATTCAATCTCAAAAATGGTTATCCTATAATCCATTTAGAATTGTAAACTTATGCAATCTTATTTTCAAATTCATGAACATACTTGGTGTCTTCATATACATCTTCAAATTATGGATTCAACATTCATCTTGGATATTCATATGTTGTCTTTTATTTGTTAGAATCATGAACTTTAGTAAAACTATGGCACTACCATATTGAGTTAATTGAGCTCAATACACATTTTAAGTTTTGACTTCAAGACATTTTTATCATCACCATTAAAGTTTTACATCAACATGTACAAATGGAGTTTGATCTATGGATATAATCATTCTATAAAAAATGCATAAGGCTTTCCTATCGAGCTAACCATGGCTAATTATTAGCTGCAATGGAAAGTAGATTCGGTTTGTTTTTGAAGTCACCTACCCAAGGGATGTGACTTATAGGACTCATTGAAGAAGTTGATATCTACCACATGACCCTAGCCACACAAAATTGTAATTTCTTTCAATAAAATATATACGGGGAGTGCATGTTCTTTTATATTCCAATCTTTCCCCAAATCCAAAATGAAGCTAACAATAGAAGATAAAGAAACAAATGAAGAGAGAGTACCTGAGGGCGGCATCATTGAGTAGTGGTTAACTGGAGTTGTAGTTGATCATATCTATGATCTTTGGAAGCCCCATCAATGATCATAGAAAAAATCATAGTGAGGTCTAGAGTCAGAGTCATCAGCAGTCGAGATAGTTGCAGAAATGACAGGAGGAGTCGTCACTGTTGGGACAAAACCTTCTCTTTCACTTTGGGAGACAAGGGATTGTACTTGTTAGGGAGTGGTAGGGTGTGATAGGGAGTGCCAAAGCATGCCAAGGAATGTAGGGGTGTTAACACATGCCACATAGTTCCAAGGGATTGTTATACATGCAAGGTGTTATGGCATGTCAAGATGTAAACTATGGTTCTTAGTTGTTTTATGGCCATAATTGGACGTGAGCCTTGACTTGGAAACTTGTAACTTGTTAAGTGGGATAAGTTGAAATTGTACATGAGTAGTCTAAGATGAGTTATAGTCAGTTCTTAGGTGAACAAGGCATAATATAGTTGTAGTAATTATAACTTGGTCAAGTTGTTGTAGTCAAGGAAGGAATTGGTTGGGTTCCCAAGTCCCAAAAAAAGCAGGGTAGTTATGTGGGCATGATAACTAAGGAGTGTCAGGGCATGCCAAGGAATGAAAAGGCATGCTAACACATGCCAGAAAATGTCAATGCATACTAAAGAGTGTTAGGGAGTTCCAGGGAATCACAAGGGAGAACTAGGTCAAAATGCATGGAAATGAACGAATAAGAGTGTGTGCCAAGGAGTGTCAGCGAATTCTAGGTGTCCCAAGGATGAAGTGTGCTAGGAGATGTTCATAATAGGACTTGCATGAGGCAAGCCTATGGTTGTGATAAGGGGATAGAGAAATTAGTTTCAAACAAAGGGAGACTTTGGGTTGGGTACAACATTGTTTTTCTAATGCCTTGGTTGGCTTCCCAAGCCGCAAAAAAAGTAAGGTTGTCTATGAGGGCATGACGGTTGCGGAGTGCCATTGTGTGCCTTGGAATTCTTGGAAGTAATAACACATGATAGATAATTACAAGGCATGTTAGGCATGCTAAGGCATGCCAAGTGCCAGGGTGTGGCTTGAACACATGCTAGGGAGTGTTAGGGCCAGGTGTCATGGAAGCACAAGGGAGCACTAGTTTCAAATTAATGGAAATGAAGTGTCACTAAGTTCCAAGTGTGATAAGGAGGGAGTGACAAGATATGTTAGGTAGTTCCAAGGCATGCTAGAGTGCTAGGGAAGCATACCAAGATGTTCCAAGTGCCAAGGTGTGACAATGCATATTGAGTGTTAGCGAATTCTAGGGAAACACAAGGGAGCGCTAGGCCAGTCAAAATGCATGTAAATGAATGAATAAGAGTGTGTGATAAGGGAGTGTCAGCGAGTTCCAGATATGGTAAGGGGGGAGTGACATGGTATGCTAAGCAACGATAAGTCATGCTAACGTACCAGGGTATCATGCGGCCAATATGTGCTAGGTGCCAGGGTGTGTCAACATGTGCTAGGAAGTGTTAGGGAGTGCTAGGGAAACATAAGGGAGCACTAGGTGAAAATAATGCATTCAAATGAATGATTAAGAGTTTTTGACAGGAAGTGTTAGTGAGTTGGTGTGCTAAGGCATGCTAGGGTGTGCCAATGCATGCTAGGGAGAGTTATGGAGTGCCAGGGAAAAACAAGGGAGCACTAGTTTCAAATGCATGGAAATCAATGAATAAGAGTGTGTGATAGGGATTGTCAACGAGTTCTAGGTGTGCTAAGGAGGGAGTGACAAGGTATGCTAGGTAGTGCCAAGGAATGCTAGAGTGTCAAGGTGACATGCTAAGATGTGCCAAGTCCCAGGGTGTGCCAATATGTGTCAGGGAGTGTTAGGGAGTGCCATGGGAACACAAGGGAGAACTAGTTAAAAATGCATGGAAATGAACGGATAAGAGTGTGTGATAGGGAGTGTCAGCAAGTTCTAATTGTGTTAAGGAGAGAGTGACAAGGTTATATCCTAGGCAGTGCCAAGGAATGTTAGAGTTCCAGGGCATGCCAGGGAGTGGTAGGGTGTGCCAGGGAGTGCGAAAGCATGCCAAGGAATGCAGGGGATGCTAATTCCTGCACGTAGTTCCAAGGGATTGTTAGACATGTCAGGTTTTATGGCATGTCAGGATGTAAATTGTGTTGCTTAGTTGTTTTATGAGCACGGTTGGATGTGAGCCTTGACTTGGTAACTTGTTAAGTGGGGTGAGTTAAGATTGGTCATGATAAGCCTAAGATGAGTTATAGGCCATTATTAGTTGAAATAGTCTAGTTGTAGTAAAAGTAACTTGGTCAAGTTGTTGTAGTCAAGGTAGGACTTCGTTGGGTTCCCAAGTCTAAAAAAAAACAAGGGTAGTTATGAGGGCATGAAATCTAAGGAGTGTCAGGGCATGCCAAGAAATGAAAAGTCGTGCTAACACATGCCATATAGTGTCAATGCATTTCGAAGAGTGTTTGGGAGTGCCAAGGCATCACAAGGGAGATCTAGGTCAAAGTGCATGGAAATGAATGAATAAGAGATTTTGCGAGGGAGTGTCAGTGAATTCTAGGTGCCCCATGGACGAAGTGTGTTAGGAGAATTTAAGAATAGGAATTGCAGGAGGAAAGCCTAAGATTGTGATAAGGGTATGGACAAAGCAGTTTTAAATAAAGGGATACTTTGGGCTAGGCATAACACTATTTTTTCAATGACTTGGTTGGGTTCCCAAGTCACAAAAAATGTAAGGCTATCTATGAGGGCATGACAACTAGGGAGTGCCAAGGTGTGCATGGAATTACAGGAAGTTATAACACATGCTAGAAAGTTCCAAGGCATGTTAGGCATGCTAAGATGTGCTAGGTTCTAGGATGTGGTGCCAACACAATCTAGGGATTTCCTGGGAAACATAAGGGAGGACTAGTTTCAATTGCATGGAAATGAATGAATAAGAGTATGTGATAGGGAGTGTTAGCAAGTTATAGGTGTGCTAAGGAAGGATTGAGAAGGTATGTTAGGTAGTGCCAAGGCAAGAAAGAGTGCCATGAAAGCATGCTAAGATGTGCCAAGTGCCAGGGTGTGAAATTGTGTTCCAAGGAGTGTTAGCGAGTGTTAGGGAAACATAAGGGAGCACTAGGTCATAATGCATGGAAATGGATGAATAAGAGTGTGTGACAGGGAGTGTCAACGAGTTCCAAGTGTTCTAAGGAGGAGTGACAATCCATGCTTGGAAATTCTAAGGAATGTTAGAGTGTGTTGATGCCCCGAAAATCGTTGTATCAACATTGGGGATAACCACACGGTCCGGACCTTAGTACAACTCCTTTTCCATTTGGAATGGTGGCTCCGACTGGGGATAATGGGACCAGTTTCCCAGAAATGGATAAACGGGATGAATGAATGATTGGTTAACTAATCTAATGATAGGTGAATAACTTAATCTATCGGCGAAATAAAAGAACTACTACTAATCCCGGGAAATTATTGTACTTTTTAAAGTGTAGCGCTTGATGATCTATGTTTATAAACAGGCATGTAGATGACTCTATTCAATAAGCATGGACTTTTATTCATTAAAGAATTACTCTGCTTAAATCGTTAAACAAAGGGATTAGCGCAATATTGCTACACTTTATATATCATCGATACATATATGATCAAAGGAAAGGCATCCCATAAACATCCAATAGTGGAAGGAATAAAGAAATGCTGTTAAAACACATACATATATTCGATAATAGCAAAGGTAATCAAATAACAATTCATATGAAAAGAATGAATTCAGACATAGATAATAGTACCATATGAGCTGCTAGACACTCCCAAAATCAATCGCTATTTGAGATTCTTCTTCCAACGCAGAAATACTTTCAAACAAAGACAGTAGTGCACATTTGTATAAAAGCTTCCTTGTATAAATTAGAATAACTGGTCCAGTTTTATAAAAGAATATGGCTGAAGCACAATAGTGCAACTTCAGTCTTTAAGTCAAGTACAAAACTTTACGACCCTTTCCAAAACAATGAAAGGGTCTATAAATACTTAATTAATCTAACTATCTATGAAACTGAAATCCTACTTAATTGGTATCAATTGATTTTGATCATATTTTCCTCAGCAACCTGGCAGTCGGCAACATGAATCATCAAGTAGGCTGTTTGCCTTTAAATCTGAGCTGACTTATCGCAAGCATCGGCTCCACTTCGGGTGGTCTGTTGAGGCGAGAGCTAAGCTGGGTGGCATAGGTGGCATCCTGAATATCGGGGATAATATACCCGATTGCATCTGTAAGGCACTTGAGGGCGGCTCTTTGAGTGTGTGGTTTTACCAAGAAAAACCAATAGGTGTCCCATGTTAAACTGTTAATTCCAGCAATTAATCTCCCCTTTTCGTCTAGATCTGGATAACATGATTGCTCCAATGTTTTCATTGCTGTCAATTTTCCTGGCGTGCATTGGGAAATCATATTTGACAAGTAGAGAGTGTTATTAACTAATTCAACCAAATTGCTTGTAGTTGATTTGCACCTTGAAACTGCCCTCTCTGCTTTCATTAACTGGGAATGCCATTCTGTAAATAATATATCTTTATGTGACTCTAAAATTCTTGGTAAATTCGCCGCTTGTCCATGATCAGTATCTTTCCAGTCAAGAAATGCAGCTATCGTTCTTCAGCTTGATCCAATTCCGTCCTAGCCTTTTCTATTTTCTCACTTATTGATGCCGTCAATTCACATAATGGCTCCACCTGGGCGATTTGTTGACATAGAAGCTTAATTTGGGCTATCAATGCCGTATTTATCTGTAGTGCTTCTACTCTGAATTCAATTATTTGTGGAACGCCCTTTGTCTTCTCAAGCTGTGCTGATAGTTGAGCAATTTGCTCATCTTTTGTTTTCAACATTTGTTCATTTGCTGCCTTGAGTTGTGCCAAGGCCTCTGACAACTCTTTCTGCTTCTGGATTGCGCTGTGGTCAATCCTTTGTTTCTCTGCCTGCAATTGTTGAGTTAGTTGATTGTTTACTTGCTGTTGTGTCAAAAATTGCTGTTCTACCTGCTCCGCTTTCTGCTTTGCTTCAGTTAGCTGTGCCTATAATAAGAAGATTTCCTGGTCTTTTGTTTTCAATAAAATACTTACCTCTGATGCCTTGTCTATTGTTGCTGAGGAATAGGCTCCAACATATTGTGACAGTTTTGTCAGGTCATCAGAGGGGTCAAATTCCTCCTTCCAAACCACATTGCCCGTGACCATCTGTTCTGGGAAAAGGGAAGGTTGATCAGTCCTTCTTCTCTTCCTCTGTCGTTCTACTACAACTTTATGCCTTGGGCTGTAGAAGACATCCAAGGGAGGAATCTCTTCTACCTGCAAAATGATTTGATCGGAGGGGTCCTTTGGTATTATTTCTACTTCTTTTGAAATGGGTGGGCCGCTGGTTCCACTTGGAACCTGTTGTGAAGTGGTTTCTTGTGTGTCTACTGCTTTCGAGGTTTCGGTGTCCTTTGAACATTCCAGATTGCTGATAATAGAATCAAATTGCTGCCATTCCTGGACCAATTTTGGATCAATATGAGTATCCACATTTACTTCAATGTTGGTATGTTTCTTCTCTTTAGTCTGGGTCTCCTCCCGCACTTTCTCCTGCTCTTTAGTCTAAGTTTCCTCCTGTGGTTTTTCTTGTTCTTTTGTTGTAACTGGAGGTTCTTTTGACTGCTCCCGTTCAGGCTCGCTTGACGATGTTGTTGGGGTTATTGCTAACAGATCTAGAGGCAGAGTTTGCAACCTCCGTTCTCTAAGTCTGTTGAATTCAACCAACCCTTCATCTTGATATTTCATTCTGGCAAATGCCTTAACCTGCATTATTGACTCAGCTGAGGAGAACAGGTCATCGAACATATCTTCTTTATGATCAAACTTTGCCAATTTGGCCTGTTCAAGTGCATTATAGGCGACTTTGTTGGGATCAAATTTCCTATTAGGGAGAGTTGCTAGAGTTAATGATTTTATCTTTGTAGCTTCTTTCTCTGCATGTTTGAAATCATGCAAGGTGTAGACACCACATCTCAAAGGAAAAGAGGGCCAGCCCTGCTTCTTATTTTTCTTGAGAGTCTGTGTAACACCCTCAACAATGATCTGATAAGCTATTTCCCTCGCCAGCAGTTTATCAGGTATGTACAAAGGAAGGATGTGAGGTTCGGCTTGGCTACTGAAAACTCTTATATAAGTGAACTTTTCCTCCCCGAACCATCTTCCTACTGATGTTAAGTCAATCCCAGCTTGGTAGGAAATCTTGGGAGCAGGTTTATAAAAAATAGAGTAATGAATGGGTAACATAAAGCCATTGCAGACTTGGTATAAATGGTGCTTATAAGAGGATTTCCATAATTTCTGATGGTATATATGAATAGGCATGGGGTCTTGTGATGTCCACCTCCAGCCGAGCACAGGAAATTCAGAATTAAAACACAAGGTATCTAAAATATAGGCACTGTAGTAGAATGGGGGAATTAACCTTTCAGTAACGCGGGTCTTATTTCTAAACTCAAGAACAGCTGTTGCTAGTTTATCTGAGAGTATAGTTGCCCAATCCATTATTTCACTGTTACACGCCGCTTCCATCAAGGGAACCATTTCTATAGTGAAATTAGAAGAGTCGTACAAGCCCCACAATCTACACATCATTATTCCAGCATAACAATAAGGAGAACATAGGGAATCAACCGAGTACTTACCGGAAGATTCATGTTTGTGTTTTGCCAGATTTTGTCTCTAATCCTGGATGGGTTCAGATTCAACTTCATTCTCTTTTCAGAATTTCTCCAAAAATTCCTTGTTGTACTTCTTCTCTGGCTCAGGCAAATGATACATTTGCCTTAAATCATCAGCCTTGAATGACCCGAAAATTCTCCCGTCTCTGGTGCAGAAGGTTCTGTCCATGATTGGGATTTCCTCAATTGCCCATCGCACTACATCCGTATATGGGAGAATTTTTTCCCGGGCTGCTATCCGATGAAGGAAGGAGTCAGCTAAGTCCTTTAAAGTACCATCAGATTTCCGAGTTGAATCTGCAGAGGCTTGTACTGTTGTCACTTTAGGTTCTTCGGCTTCAATCAAATTGTAGGTACTTTGCCAAGTAGTTTTGCCGAGACCAGAACATGTAGTATCAGATATCAATCCTTTCTTTTTATTTGTTGGATCAGCGATGGCTTGTCCTATGGCTGGCACAGCGGAAGCGACTGTGATTTTCTTAGACTTCTTCCTCATTCTTTTTGAGTTTTCTGCTTTGGAAGAATTCTGCACAGGAGTGAAAATAAATGTAACACAGAGAATTGGTAATGAAAATCAAATATGAGAAAGATATATTGATCAATGCGTGATGAGGGATTAACTTTTAAAGTGGCCGCGGATACAATCTATGAGGAAGATTTTAGGAATTACTATTACATTAAATGGCCATTTAAAACCTGCCAATCCTTTAAATGCCCATTATATCAATAATCGGCCGAATGATTCGTTTAAGCGTGCCTTGGATGTTTTGGCGGTTGAGCGCAGGTAAATCATTGTTCGACAGATCAAGATTTTAATATGAATTGATCGTAATATCCCTTTGTTTTAACGGCTTTTTTGAAATTTTCGCTTTATCGCAATCGGGCATCGGGGAAAACTTAACTCCTTATATTGACACCTTTTGAAATCCCCGATCGCCGATAGCGATATCGCATCGCATCGGGAGTATGGGCACTCTACGAAAACATGGATAGCATATCATCGATCGCCGATAGCGATATCGCATCGCATCGGGGTGAATTACCTGGGGTGCTTTAAGAACATGCATAGTATATTGCCGATCGCCGATAGCGATATCGCATCAGGGAAAACCAATGGGCTGTTTAAAGTATGCTTCCTATGTCATTGCGATATGCGATCTTGCGATCGCTTTATCGCAATGATAAAAGATTGATTATTTGTATTATTAAGATCAAAATGGGTTTATCGAAAAGGTTTTCATAATGTTTTTCATTTTGTTTTCGGACCTTTTTTGAATAATACAATGTTGATACCAATCAAAACTAAAGGGACCCATTTCATATGATAGTTTTTCTAAATAAATAATGATATGAAATGGGGGGTTGTTGTAGAGCACAACAATTAGCGATTCGCTGGAAGAAACAGTTATCTCTGAAAAGTATGGAAATACTTAAACTTTTTTCAAAATAGAGTTCTCATTAAAGGGGAAAATTCTAATATAACTAGGTATATATGCATTCTAAATAAAATGAATCTATCTTTGTTAATTTCCTCTCTTGTTTAAAATTAGATACATTCTAAGTTTTAAATTGGCGTTTATTGGTTTATAATGATAAAACAGAGAACCTTTCCCAATCAGCTTTTAAAATTGACTCCTTTGTCATAGGTAGAGCCTCTGCTGCCAGCAAACGTTCATAGTTTTGACAGGGATACCTTTAAACCATATTATTGTCCATTGTCCCATCCATTTAAGAGTGTGATTAACAGAATGAATTCAAAACATGTTTTCACATTTTGTATTTCCTTTCTTTTTCTGTTATTGCTAAGATAAAAAGCCATTGTCCTGGTTTGGTGGCCAGCTATTGACAATGCCATTCACTGGTAGTAATCTAACCGAACAAGCTGGCTCGTGATGAGATCCCTTGTCTGATAATTCTTAAGCCATTACCCTGTTTTGGTATGCAGTATTGGTAATGTCGGTTAAACTATTTCCTATGAACATGGTAAGCAGGCTTCTAATAAGACCTCTTATCTTTAATATTAGATATTTTAGAATTACACTCTGAGTAACCATAAACTTTGGTGAATGGGATGGACAATTTTTCCTTAAGAGTAAATGGATGACAAGGTAAGAGTTAAAGATGCTGAAGTTGGATTAGTTTTTGTTTTGATATTGATAACCCTTTTGTGGCCAATCTGAAAACATAAAATGATTTACAATACTTCTAAACTTTGAGAAGGGTTCACAAAATTGAATTGTGATTTTGGAATGCAATTATACCTAGTTTCCTAGAAATTATCCTCTTATGTAAGACTTCTATTATTTAAAAGTAAATATCCACACTACTTCTGTTGAGCAACTTTTAAATACAACAAAGGTCAATGGAAGATACCTTACAACATTATTTTCTAATGGTCCTACAAACTACAAAACTCTATTAAACTAAAAAGGAGAAGGGGTTACCTCCTCAATTAAAGAATTTATTTAAGATAAGGCCATTAACAGGGAGAGAATCTCTCAAACCTGATAAATCTTGTAATATGAAGGTCGAATGGCCTATCTTCTCACAGATCTGAAATGGCCCAAGCCACATCTTCTGGAACTTGGTGTGTTTTCCCTTGTCCTCATGGGCTTTGTCCCATTTCAGAACTAAATCACCGACTTGAAATTGTTTTGAACCGGATGAGACTGAATCAAAGGATGACTTGATGATTTGCTGATGTTTTGCATGAATAACCTTGGATTTTTCCCTTTCCTCTTCTAATTTTAGAATTTGGTCATGTCTAAGTTGAATAGAAGAAGAAGGGCTTTCCTCAATAAACTGAACTAAGGCTAGAGAAGGAAGAACAAGATTTGTTGGTAACACTGCTTCTTTTCCATACACAAGGTTAAACGGAGAAGATCCTATGGAAGCCTTCTGTGTTATCCTATCAGCCCATAGTGCGAATATTAAGGATTTGTGCCATGTTTTATGGTTCTGTTCAATAGTTCGCTTAATAATTTTAATCAGATTTTTATTTGTAGATTCTGCTAAGCCATTACCCTGAGGATAGTAATTAGCAGAATATTTTAATTTAAATCCTCTTTTAATAGCGAAATCAAACATAGCATTGCCTGAAAAGTAAGATGCATTATCAAAAACAAGATCATTTGGGACACCAAACCTGGTAATGATGAATTAATCTATAAACTCAATGATTGCCTCAGAATTTGTTGTCTTCAAAGGAATTGCTTCAACCCACTTAGTAAAATAATCAGTAGCAGTAAGGATATACTTATGTTGTTTGGAAGAATGCAGAGTAATTTCCCCAATGATATCCAATCCCCATTGCTCAAATGGCTGTTCAATGTTGACCGGCTGCAAAGGAAAGCTGATTTTCTTTGTCTTCCACTAGAAGTTTGACAATTTTGGCATTTCCTTACATATTCATGAGCATCTCTAAATAGAGTGGGCCAATAATAGCCAGCATGAATGATTTTATGGGTTGTTGTGTCAGCTCCAAAATGTCCTCCTGCTGGTCCATCATGTAATTCCTGCAAAACCTTTTGTGCTTCAGGTTTTTCTAGGCATCTTAATAAGATTGAATCATAATTTTGCCTAAAAAGCACATCATCAATAATTGTGAAATTTTTTGCTTTCAATCTAATTGCCCTTTTGTTTTTGTAAGACAGGTTAGGAGGTGCATATCCATTTTTCAAATAAAAGATTAAGTTAGCATATTGTGACTCAGAATCAGTAATACTTATCTGGTTGATTTCTTCGGTTTGGTCTGTATCACCTGATTCTGGAATGTTGGATGCTCCTGCCAATAACCTGCAAAAACCTTGGCCTCTAACAATCTTTGCTGGTTTAATTTCTAAGTCATATTCTTGAAGTGCTATAACCCAATTTGCCCTTTTTTCACCTAGTTCCTTTTGGATCAATAGTTGCCTTACTGCAGGAAAAGGAACTATAACTTTTGTGTGGGTTTTTAAAAGGAAGGGTCTGTAATGTTTGACAGCTTTATATACAGCAAAGGCTTGTTTTTCTACTTCGGAGTAACTCAATTCAGCACCTTGAAGATTTGAACTATAAAATGAAATGGGTGCTTCCAAATTGTGATCATTGAGCTGTGTGAGTATTGCTGCATAAGACAAGTTGGATGCGATAGTATACAATGTAAAATGATTAGAAAAATTAGGAGTATTTAAGGCTGGGGCATTGATTATTGATTGCTTGATTAAATCAAACACTTCCTTTTCCGCTGATCCCCACTTAAAGACTGAATTTTTCTTAATCATAGTTTGAAGTGGCAAAATAATTTGAGAAAAATATGGAACAAATCTTTTGACAAAATTGATTTGGCCTAAAAATGACTGCATGGATTTTTTATTATGAGGGAAAGGGATTTCAGAGATTTCTTTGATCCGGTTAGGATCAATATAAATGCCATCTTTAGACACAATAAAGCCTAAGAGCTTTCCTTGGTCAAGAGCGAAGAAATATTTTTTAGGGTTAAGAGAAATACCATATCTTTTGCAGCGTTGAAAGATTTGATTTAGATCATGCAAATGATTGGATTTCTCCTTAGAAAATACAATAATATCGTCTAGATAGACGACTACTGTTCTATTAATCAACCCTTTAAAAGCTATATCCATCGCTCTTTGGAACGTCGCTCCTGCATTAATAAGTCCGAAAGGCATTTTCTGATACGCATATGTTCCCCATTTTGTTCTGAATGTGGTTTTAAGCTAGTCATAAGGTTGGACCAGAACTTGGTTATATCCTGAGAAATCGTCTAGAAAGGACATTAACTTAGAGCCTGCTACTGATTGGAGTATCTGCTCCATAGTAGGTAATGGGAAATTATCTTTTAAGCTCGCCTTGTTCAAATTTATGAAATCAATACAAATCCTAATGTTGCCATTTTTCTTTCTGACAGGCACCATATTGGAGACCCAGTTTGAGTGCCGAACGGGAAAAATAATCTTAGCTTTCAAGAGTTTGTTAAGTTCAGATTTTATTTGACTCTCTAAGTTTGGATGTATTTTCCTCAACTTTTGCTGAATTGGTTTCTGATCGGGAAGCATTGGAACGGTATGCTGGATGATGGATGTATCATATGTCTTTAAATCATCATATTTCCAAGCAAAAACCTGTTTATTTTTCCTTAACAATCTAATGAATGCCTCCTTCTCTTCCAAGGAAAGTCCTAATCCTAAATTAATGTTTTGAGGAGTTTGCTCAGTGCCAAGATTTATCAACTCAAACCTTAGGGTAGAACTTTGGAGCTTTGCATTAGTCACAGGTTTAAACCTGTCTTTAATATCATAAAGATCCTCAAGCTTTACCACAGGCTTAGGGATTGAATTTTCCTCAGGTTTACCTCTCATTTGAAGGTCATGCTTATTTTCCTCGATGATTTGATCATCATAGGACTTTTCAGAAGTTAAGAACTGTAAAATGTCTTCATCATGGTTGAACACTCTCCAATTCGTGACATTGTCAGGAATTGATGGCCTAAAAAGCAACTCTACTGAAAATCTATCTGGGCTGTAGTCTTTGGAAGGTAGGAGCTTGGAGGCAACATTGACTAGCAGGTCAGCTGCCGAATTTTGAGACCTGGGAATAGAAGAAATATTGAATGCCAAAAAGTTGGAGGTAAGTTCCTGTGTCAGCGATTGATAATGCTTGAGATGGGTGGAAAGACAATGAATTTTATTTCTTACCTGTTTGATAATAACTTCAGAATCTCTGAACACTTTCAAATATTGGACCTTGAGGCCAATGGCTTTATATAGTCCTTGGACTAAGGCTTCATACTCTGTTGTGTTATTTGTGCATTCAAATTCTAACCTAAAGGACAACATTATTTTTTCCCCTTGTGGGCTAATCAAAATACATCCTGCTCCTGAGCCCTCACTAGATTTGGACCCATCGAAATATAACGACCAAAATAGAGAAGTATTAACAATTTTATTTACAGTTTTCTCAGTACCATTGAAACATCTTGACCTATCTGTTTGTGAAAAATTTTCAATCTGAGATGTAAAATGGTTTACTGAGAAAGGGGATGGCTGGGCAGCGAAGTTGCCAAAGAATGACTCTGATGAATAATTCCCCAAAATGTTGTTATTAAATGCTATTGGTTGGTTTTCTTGCTCAAACTCAGTAACTGTATGGGTCATATGTTTTTCTCGATCGATCCTTATTTGATTTGGCTTACCCTTATAGGGAAGCCACATATGTGACCAATCAGTAGAAATATACCCATGTAGTTTCTCAGACCAATCCCTACTCAAGATTAAACCGTAAAATTCAGGTATATCGGCTATTAGGATATCAATCCTTTGTACTATTCTGGGATCAGCAGATAACCTGATAGTTACGGAATTAATCTCTCCCAAAACCTGTACTTTAGTCCTGTCCAACTGTACAATATGAATAGCAGACTTCTGGGGTTCAATGTTCAGTTTGGAACAAACTGAAGCTGGCATTATGTTAGAAGATGCCCCTGAGTCAATCAAACAGTTGTGCAGGTTTCTATTGTAGATCTCATAGGTTAGAAGGAAAGGTGGAGTATGAGAGTTTGATCTATCTCCTATTAGGACTGCATCAGTAGCTTCAACCATACCAGAAGGTGGTTGACCTGTATCGTTAGCAGCTTTAGCACTGGGAAGAGGTGAAGTGGGAACAACATTTAATTCTTTGAGAAGCAATTTCTGCTGATGTTTTAATTTGCTAAGTTCAAACATGGTAATGTTTGCCTTTGTTTTCTCCATATCATCAACAATATTGTAATCCATTGAATCGGATACTACCAAAGTTTTAGATGTTAAAGGAGTATTTGAGGTTGAAGGTTGGTTTTGAGGAACTGTTGCAGGTGGCTTCTTTGTAGATACTTTTTCCTTTGTTGTAGCAGCACCTGCACTCCTTTTCTTTGAAGTTGCCTGAACAGGTTCGGAGGTACTTTTACTCCTAGTAGTGACAGGAAACGCTTCTTCTTCATTATCTGTATCGGAGTTAGGCAGTATGAAATCCCACATTCCATGACATTCAACAATCTCCTCTTCTTCATCAGTAGGTGTAACTGTTTCTTCTTCTCCTTCTTCAAGATCTGAATCTGCATTTGATATAACATTTGGTGGTTTTGATTCAGTTTTCTTATAATTTCTAAAGGGTCTTTTGGTTGAGGTTTCGACTACCTGTTTTTTTATTTCAACCATTTTGTTTGACAAAGTTTTGAGGACCTTTTTCAGACCCTCCATGTCATATGTATCTTTAGGGGTTTTCTTCCTTGAATCATCTTTAAAAGAAACTTTTTTGGCTTTTCTGTCTTCCAGAGCAGCTTTCTTTTCTAGAGCATTAATGCGTTTCTCCATAGCAGGTGCTTCTTTCATGTTTTTAGCTAAAGTAGGTTTCCCAGCCCTGTCTACAAAAATAGCTATATTGGCAGGTAGGGCGGTTATATACCATTTGATTCGGATTTGCTCACTTGGTTTGGAGGCCATTGGGATTTTATTCAAGAGTTTATTGAATCGGGCATTAAATTCCTTAATCGGTTCCCTATGCTCTATCCTAAGATTGGAGAGATCGTTTATTAGTGTATCCAAAGACCTATCATCTCCATACTTAGTAAGAAACTGTTCTTGGCAAGTGTTCCAACTGGTAATGGAACCAGAGAGTAAAGAAAAATACCAAGATCCTGCTGATCCTTGCAAGCTATAAGGGAAAAGTCTAACAACAACATCTTGTTCTGTTACTCCTTTCAAGTTGACTACCAACATAAAGTTATTAATATGTTCCTCAGCTTGGGTCCCATCATCTGGGTTAAACTTGGGTAGCCATTTTTCAGGAGCATCAGGTAATGCATGCAATGGTGCAGGCATGTTGACTGCACCAGGCCTGGTCCATGGATCTGCCATTATAACAACAGTAGCAGATGATGCTACTGTTGAAATTCCAAATGTCTGGGAAGGAAGTAATGTTGCGGAGTGAGCAGGTTGGGATGTTAAAGCTCCTAATCCCTGATGAACAACAATATGTAATGGGGGAGTGGATGATTGACTTCGCATAGGGGAAAGTGAGATGGAGGATGTGGATGAAATCTCTTCACTGTCAGATCCTTCAGTATATCTCTTTGCCTTTTTCCTTTTGGGTAAAGGGAACTCAGTGGGTTCAATACCGAGCTTTTCGCTCTGAAATCTGGTGAGAGGGTGAGGTAGATTAAACTACGAAGTCGCACTGCTTTGTGATACCTCAGATTTCTGTGGTGAAATCGAGAAGCTCTGAAGTTTGTGGATAAGAGACTGGAATTCAGGGGATTCAAGACTTAATTGTTCTGGAGTATGATGGGTTTGAGCAGTGGTAGTTGATTCCTCTTCTTCTTGTTTGGATATTGGAGAACCAGCATGCAATTGGGAAGTACGAGGTGATACGGAGGGAGAATTACTCTTAGAATGGCCTGCAGATTTGGGTTTGCTTGCCATTCACAGTCACCCTCCTTCTAGAACCAAAAATGTTGATGCCCCGAAAATCATTGTATCAACATTGGGGATAACCACCCGGTCCGGACCTTAGTATAGCTCCTTTTCCGTTTGGAATGGTGGCTTCGACTGGGGATAATGGGACCAGTTTCCCAGAAATGGATAAATGGGATGAATGAATGATTGGTTAGCTAATCTAATGATAGGCGAATAACTTAATCTATCGGTGAATAAAAGAACTACTACTAATCCCGGGAAACTATTGTACTTTTTAAAGTGTAGCGCTTGATGTCTATGTTATAAACAGGCATGTAGATGACTCTATTCAATAAACATGGACTTTTATTCATTCAGAATTACTCTGCTTAAATGTTTAAACAAAGGGATTAGCGCAATATTGCTAATTTTATATCATCGATACATATATGATCAAAGGAAGGCATCCATTAACATGCAATAGTGGAAGGAATAAAGAAATGATCCAGGTGGATATTGGTGGCCACCTGCCAAGTCCACCTGGACCCCCACCATTTTTTTTCTCAGCATTTTCAGTTTCCTTAATTGTAGCACAACTTACTATTTTTAGCAGTTTTTCGGGTCCTGAACTTCCGGAGCCGTTTGAGGCCCTAAACGACGTTTTTTGGAAATTGGGTGGGGCAACATGGTCATGGACGATGTTGCCTTCCCAAAGTGGTAGTGCTCGGATAGATCTTTCTAACGAGCTATTGTACGCGTCAAACGGAGATCGTATGCCAAAGTTACGACCCCGGGAAGTTGATGTACCAATTTACCCAAACGGGGCCCACAGTTTGGCGTTTCATCTCCTAGGGTTAGGTTTTGGAATGTTAAGGGTTTTCCATTGTTTCTCAACAATAAATAGGCCTTCGAGCCTCATTGTAACACAGTTCAGAGGCATGTAGCCATCACATCTCTTCTCAGAGATAAGCTACCATCGCCCTAGCTAGTTTATTGCCATTTCTGTTTGTAAGCATATTTCAGTATTTTCCATTAATGAAATGAAGTATTATTTCCGCTGCATCTTTGTGTATATGGTTATCTCTGTAATTTGTTGCGTTCCTGTTTAAATCTGGATCAGTGGTATCAGAGCGGTCTGCTTTTTCTCTGTTTTTCTTTGCATGTCCCCAACAAGGTCGGGATATAAGGAGTTAGGGCTTGAACTGGTTGAACCTTTGCAAGACCAGCCTCGCAAATCCCGACGGCCTCCCATGGCGGACGAGAAGAAAGACGAGGGGGCAGGAGATCCCATCAAAATCTTGCTCGAAGAAGCGCTCGAGCGACAACGGAACGCGATGATGGACAGCTTTGCGCAGATCCTTCAGCGGCTACCCAGAAGCGGCGCATCGGCTTCCAGCAGCTCCTCTGGAAACGCCACACCCTTTAAGGTACAAGTTAATTTTGAAATCCCCATATTCGAGGGTCAGATAGACGCCGATGCCGTAGATAAATGGTTAAATCTGCTAGAGGGTTATTTTTCTGTTCATGAATTTTCGAGTCGGGAAAAGATTGTTTTTGCTCTTCTCAAAGCAGCCCCCCACGTCAAGGACTGGTGGGAAACCTACTGCGAGCAGAAGGATGAAAGTACTGGCTCACTATTTTCAGCCGCACCCACCTGGGATTCGTTCCGGGATGCCATCAAGGAGCAGTACTACCCTGTCGGAAGCTATGAGGATGAATACATAAAGTGGACCACGCTGCGGCAGGGAAGGGACCAAGACGTGCCGGAGTTCACCAATCTTTTCCATACCCTTCGCACAAAGTTGGGTATCAAGGATTCGGAGCAACATTTGATACTCAAATACCGTGGCTGCCTGCACAAGTACATCCAGGAAGAAATACAGTTCCTAAACATCCCCTCGCTCGGCGCAGCATACCGGTATGCCGTCAAGGTCGAGCAGAAGTTTAAACAAAAGAAGCGAGACTTTGGATCTGCGAATCCAAAGCAGGGGAAAGGTGCCCCTAAACCACAGAACAAAGGACAAAGCCAAGGCGGGACAGCCCAAGACAACCAGCCGAAGCTGCAAGCAAAGAGCAACGCCGCGAAGCCGAGAAAGGACACTGGAAAATGGTGCGAGTTCCATAAGAGCTCCACTCACAACACAAGTGAGTGTCGGGCCAAGCAGTCACTGGTGGCTGAGCTAAAGGTTTCAGAATCAGATGCATGTTCCGACTCTGAGTCAGAACCCGATAAGGGGTATGAAAAAGGGAAGCAGATCATTGATGCGGATCCCAGCGCCACTGTTGCTACCGCAAAGATCCAGAAAAATGAACCCGAAGATCCAGAGGAGGAGGAGCGTCTCTTCCACTCCCAGATGTGGGTAAAGGGCTCCCCGATACAGTTCATTGTTGATAGCGGGAGTCAAAAGAACCTCATTTCGGCAGAGGTCGTGAAGCGGTTGGGCTTACCGACCACAGCACATCCACAACCATACACCATTGGGTGGCTTCACCAAGGGCGAGATCTTCGCGTGAGCCAGCAGTGTCGCCTTCCATACAACATCAAGCCCTTCACGGATGAGGTATTGTGTGACATTGCTCCCCTTGAAGTTTGTGATGTATTACTAGGACAACCATACTTGTGGAAGCGACATGCTGTGTATGAATCAAGGCCCCGTGCTGTTATTATTACATTGGGAAATAAGTTGTTCAGGATACCAGAGGTAGCACCACCTGCCGCCATCTCTTTGATTACTGCAAAACAATGCAGTAAGATCATTTCCAAAACCAGGAAATTTGTTTTCCTGATGATACGCCCTCAAGGGAAGAAGAAGACAGTGGCCGCGGCCTCCAAACGGGGTCCCTCTGCACGGCAGCTACAGATGGACAAGATTGTGGAGGAGTACGAAGACATCTTCACCTCCCCGGCAGGGGTTCCTCTGCACTGTCAAGTCAAGCACTCCATCGATCTGACCCCAGGTGCGCCGCTACCCAATGGACCAATTTATCGGCGCTCCGTTCTGGAGAACAATGAAATCAAGAGGCAGATTCAGGAGCTCCTGCAGAAAGGTCACATCCGTCCGAGTTCTTCGCCCTGTGGGAGCCCGATAGTGTTGGTACAGAAGAAGGATGGGACGTGGAGACTCTGTATTGACTATCGGGCGCTGAACAAGATCACTGTCCGTAATAGGTACCCGATCCCGCGGATTGATGACCTCCTAGACCAACTAAAGGGGGCGAAATATTTCAGCAAGATCGATCTGAAGTCAGGATATCACCAGGTACCAATTGAACCCTCAGATGTGTGGAAGACTGCCTTCAAATCCAAGGAGGGCCTCTTCGAATGGTTGGTCATGCCTTTCGGATTGACGAATGCTCCTGCAACCTTTATGAGGCTAATGGATGACATCTTGCGGCCATTCACCAACTCCTTTGTAGTAGTATACTTGGATGACATTCTGATCTTCAGCCAGAGTTGGGAAGAGCACCTCCACCACATCCGACAGGTTCTCCAAACACTGCGGCAACACAAGCTATGTGCCAATTTGGAGAAATGCACTTTTGGCATGACCGAGGTTCAGTATCTGGGATACATCATTGATGAACAGGGGGTGCATGTCGATCCAGCCAAGGTCCAAGTCATTCGGGATTGGCCCTCTCCAACCACTCTAACAGAGCTCCGCAGCTTTCTAGGTCTTGCCAACTTCTACCGCAGGTTTGTGTTGGGATTTTCTCATATTTCTTGCCCTTGAGTCAAGTCACCAAGGGCGGGGCGAAAGCAAAATTCTTTTGGTCTGAATCTCAACAGAAGGCATTCAGGGAGTTGAAGGATCGCCTCTGCACGGCACCAGTGCTCGCGTTACCAGATTTACAACAACCATTTGAGGTCGAGACAGATGCCTCTGACTATGCTATTGGGGCAGTCCTTACTCAACATGGACATCCAGTGGCATATCACAGTGAAACACTTTCAGACACAGTCCGGAAGTACCCCACTTATGATAAAGAGATGTATTCCATTGTACAGGCCTGCCGACAATGGAAGCATTACATTTTGGGGAAGGAAACGGTCATCCACACAGACCACCGACCTCTGCAGTTCATACAGACCCAAGGGAAATTGCAGAATGATCGCCATCAGAAGTGGTCTACATACCTGCAACAGTTTCACTTGAATATCAAGTATAAAAAGGGCAGCACCAATAATGTTGCAGATTGCCTCAGTCGACCACCGATCATGGCGCTAACCACCGTGCTCAACTCTTGCGGGCACGAGACTTCTGATTGGCCACTTCTCTACAAAAGCGACCCAGAATTCGGCCACACATACCAGACACTCTTGGAGGGTCGGCAGGTTGCAGATTTTCACCTCCAGGATGCCCTATTATGCCACCTCGGTCACCTTTGTGTTCCTTCAAGCGAGCGTGCCAAGATGATTTGGGAAGCACACTACAGTCGGGCTGCTGGGCATTTCGGGGTCGAGAAAACAGTGGCAGTACTGCAAAACTATTTCTATTGGCCGAATCTTCGACAGGATGTTGGGAAGTACATCCGATCATGTACTGCCTGTGCCATTGCCAAACCGACCATTAAGAAGCAAGGCCTCTATACCCCGTTGCCTACCCCTAGTCGACCTTGGGAATCCATCTCCATGGATTACATGTCAGGCCTTCCTTCCACTAAGCATGGAAATGACTGTGTTTTTGTGGTCGTCGACAGGTTCTCAAAGATGGCCATTATGATGGCCTGCAAGAAGAATATCACAGCAGAAGCCACTGCTAAACTCTTCTTTGAACGAGTGTGGGTGCACTTTGGGATCCCACAGTCTATCATCTCAGATCGGGACAGTCGGTTTCTCAGCACTTTTGGTCCAGTCTCTGGTCAATGCTGGACACCAAACTCACGAAGTCCACAGCCTTCCATCCTCAAACTGATGGCCAGACAGAGGTTGTCAATAGGATGATTGTGCACATTCTGCGCATGTATAACTCAAAGCATCCACGCACATGGGACGAGAGCCTCCCCTACGTTCAGCACAGCTACAACCGAGCTCTTCACAGCTCCACTGGCCATAGCCCTTTTCAGGTGGGTTTGGGATTCCAGCCACTATGCCCCATTGATGTGGCCATGCCACTTGCAGCTACTCACATGAATTCAGCTCATGTCCAGTCCGAAACAGATAAGGCCACCAGCTTCATTGAGCGCATCCAACATATTCGCCAGCAGGTCCATGACATTCTTGAGAAATCAAATGCCAAGTACAAGCAGCGACATGATCAACATCGGGTGCCACACAAGTTTCAGGTGGGCGACAAAGTCTGGTTGCATTTGCAAAAGGAACGCCTTACTGGAGCCTATCGGAAATTGAGACCACTCCGATATGGTCCTTACACCATTACTAAGGCTATGGGAGACAATGCATTTGAGCTCAGCATTCCCCCATTCCTTGGCCTGCACCCAGTATTCAATGTGGACCGCCTTCGGCCATACTTTCCACCATTGCTAGACACATCCGACATTGCAGAACAGCTCAAACCCACAGAATTAAATCCAGATTGCATGGAACAAGCTGCAACTGATCGGATCATGGACACACAGATCAAGAACACTCGCCAACAGAATATCCAACTGTATCGAGTTGTCAAAGCGGCCAACTCCTTCAGCAGGGCAAGTGGCTCACCAGGGAACAAGTTCAGCAGAAGTTTCCTCATCTCATGGAGGAGCTCAACGCAATGGGGACCATTGCTTCCTAAGGGGGGAGGAATGATCCAGGTGGATATTGGTGGCCACCTGCCAAGTCCACCTGGACCCCCACCATTGTCTTTCTCAGCATTTTCAGTTTCCTTAATTGTAGCACAACTTACTATTTTTAGCAGTTTTTCGGGTCCTGAACTTCCGGAGCCGTTTTGAGGCCCTAAACGACGTTTTTTTGGAAATCTGGGGGCAACATGGGTCCATGGGCCATGTTTTTCCTTCCCAAGTGGTAGTGCTCGGATAGATCTTTCTAACGAGCTATTGTACGCGTCAAACGGAGATCGTATGCCAAAGTTACGACCCCGGGAAGTTGATGTACCAATTTACCCAAACGGGGCCCACAGTTTGGCGTTTCATCTCCTAGGGTTAGGTTTTGGAATGTTAAGGTTTTCCATTGTTTCTCAACAATAAATAGGCCTTCGAGCCTCATTGTAACACAGTTCAGAGGCATGTAGCCATCACATCTCTTCTCAGAGATAAGCTACCATCGCCCTAGCTAGTTTATTGCCATTTCTGTTTGTAAGCATATTTCAGTATTTTCCATTAATGAAATGAAGTATTATTTCCGCTGCATCTTTGTGTATATGGTTATCTCTGTAATTTGTTGCGTTCCTGTTTAAATCTGGATCAAGAAATGCTGTTAAAACACATACATATATTCAATAATAGCAAAGGTATCAAATAACAATTCATATGAAAAGAATGAATTCAGACTAGATAATAGTACCATATGAGTTGCTAGACACTCCCAAATTCAATCGCTATTTGAGATTCTTCTTCCAACACAGAAATACTTTCAAACAAAGACAGTAGTGCACATTTGATATAAAAGCTTCCTGTAAATTAGAATAACTGCTCCAGTTTTATAAAAGAATATGGATGAAGCACAATAGTGCAACTTCAGTCTTTAAGTCAAGTACAAAACTTTACGACCCTTTCCGAAACAATGAAAGGGTCTATAAATACTTAATTAATCTAACTATCTATGAAACTGAAATCCTACTTAATTGGTATCAATTGATTTTGATCATATTTTCCTCAGCAACCTGGCAGTCGGCGGCATGAATCATCAAGTAGGCTGTTTTCCTTTAAATCTGAGCTGACTTATCGCAAGCATCGGCTCCACTTCGGGTGGTCTGTTGAGGCGAGAGCTAAGCTGGGCGGCATAGGTGGCATCCTGAATATCGGGGATAATATACCCGATTGCATCTATAAGGCACTAGAGGGCGGCTCTTTGAGTGTGTGGTTTTACCAAGAAGAACCAATAGGTGTCCCATGTTAAACTGTTAATTCCAGCAATTAATCTCCCCTTTTCCTCTAGATTTGGATAACATGACTGCTCCAATGTTTTCATTGCTGTCAATTTTCCTGGCGTGCATTGGGAAATCATATTTGACAAGTAGAGAGTGTTATTAACTAATTCAACCAAATTGCTTGTAGTTGATTTGCACCTTGAAACTGCCCTCTCTGCTTTCATTAACTGGGACTGCCATTCTGTAAATAATATATCTTTATGTGACTCTAAAATTCTTTGTAAATTCGCCGCTTGTCCCTGATCAGTATCTTTCCAGTCAAGAAATGCAGCTATCGTTTCTTCAACTTGATCCAATTCCGTCCTAGCCTTTTCTATTTTCTCACTTATTGATGCCGTCAATTCACATAGTGGCTCCGCCTGGGTGATTTGTTGACATAGAAGCTTAATTTGGGCTATCAATGCCGTATTTATCTGTAGTGCTTCTACTCTGAATTCAGTTATTTGTGGAACGCCCTTTGTCTTCTCAAGCTGTGCTGATAGTTGAGAAATTTGCTCATCTTTTGTTTTCAGCATTTGCTCATTTGCTTCCTTGAGTTGTGCCAAGGCCTCTGACAACTCTTTTGGCTTCTGGATTGCGTTGTGGTCAATCCTTTGTTTCTCTGCCTGCAATTGTTGAGTTAGCTGATTGTTTACTTGCTGTTGTGTCAACAATTGCTGTTCTTCCTGCTCCGCTTTCTGCTTTGCTTCAGTTAGCTGTGCCTGTAATAAGAAGATTTCCTGGTCTTTTGTTTTCAATAAAAGACTTACCTCTGATACCTTGTCTATTGTTGCTGCCGAATAGGATCCAGCATATTGTGACAGTTTTGTCAGGTCATCAGAGGGGTCAAATTCCTCCTTCCAAACCACATTGCCCGTGACCGTCTGTTCTGGGAAAAGGGAAGGTTGATCAATCCTTCTTCTCTTCCTCTGTCGTTTTACTACAGCTTTATGCCTTGGGCTGTAGAAGACATCCAAGGGAGGAATCTATTCTACCTGCAAAATGATTTGATCGGAGGGGTCCTTTGGTATCATTTCTACTTCTTTTGAAATGGGTGGGCCGCTGGTTCCACTTGGAACCTGTTGTGAAGTGGTTTCCTGTGTGTCTGCTGCTTTCGAGGTTTCGGTGTCCTTTGAACATTCCAGACTGCTGATAATAGAATCAAATTGCTGCCATTCCTGGAGCAATTTTGGATCAATATGAGTATCCACATTTACTTCAATGTTGGTCTGTTTCTGCTCTTTAGTCTGGGTCTCCTCCCGCACTTTCTCCTACTCTTTAGTCTGAGTTTCTTCCTGTGGTTTTTCTTGTTCTTTTGTTGTAACCGGAGGTTCCTTTGACTGCTCCCGTTCAGGCATGCTTGACGATGTTGTTGGGGTTGTTGCTAACAGATCTAGAGGCAGAGTTTGCAACCTCTGTTCTCTAAGTCTGTTGAATTCAACCAACTCTTCATCTTGATATTTCATTCTGGAAAATGCCTTAACCTGCATTATTGACTAAGCTGAGGAGAACAGGTCATCGAACATATCTTCTTTATGATCAAACTTTGCCAATTTTCCCTGTTCAAGTGCATTATAGGCGACTTTGTTGGGATCAAATTGCCTATTAGGGAGAGTTGCTAGAGTTAATGATTTTATCTTTGTAGCTTCTTTCTCTGCATGTTTGAAATCATGCAAGGTGTAGACACCGCATCTCAAAGGAAAAGAGGGCCAGCCCTGCTTCTTATTTTTCTTGAGAGTCTGTGTAACACCCTCAGCAATGATCTGATAAGCTATTTCCCTCGCCAGCAGTTTATCAGGTATGTACAAAGGAAGGATGTGAGGTTTGGCTTGGCTACTGAAAACTCTTATATAAGTGAACTTTTCCTCCCCGAGCCATCTTCCTACTGATGTTAAGTCAATCCTGGGTTGGTAGGAAATCTTTGGAGCAGGTTTATCGAAAATAGAGTAATGAATGGGTAACATAAAGCCATTGCAGACTTGGTATAAATGGTGCTTATAACAGGATTTCCATAATTTCTGAAGGTATATATGAATAGGCATGGGGTCTTGTGATGTCCACCTCTAGCCGAGCACAGGAAATTCAGAATTAAAACACAAGGTATCTAAAATATAGGCACTGTAGTAGAATGGGGGAATTAACCTTCAGTAATGCGGGTTTATTTCTAAACTCAAGAACAGCTGTTGCTAGTTTATCTGAGAGTATAGTTGCCCAATCCATTATTTCACTGTTTACGACGCTTTCCATAAGGGAACCATTTCTATAGTGAAATTAGAAGAGTCGTGCAACCCCCACAATCTACACATCATTATTCCAGCATAACAATAAGGAGAACATAGGGAATCAACCGAGTACTTATCGGAAGATTCATGTTTGTGTTTTGCCGGATTTTGTCTCCAATCCCAGATGGGTTCAGATTCAAATTCATTCTCTTTTCGGAATTTCTCCAAAAACGCCTTGTTGTACTTCTTCTCTGGCTCAGGCAAATGATACATTTGCCTTAAATCATCAGCCTTTAATGACCCGAAAATTCTCCCGTCTCTGGTGCAGAAGGTTCTGTCCATGATTGGGATTTCCTCAATTTCCCATCGCACTACATCCGTATATGGGAGAATTTTTTCCCGGGCTGCTATCCGA
Organism: Pinus tabuliformis; assembly: GCA_031772625.1. Lineage (NCBI taxonomy): Eukaryota > Viridiplantae > Streptophyta > Pinopsida > Pinales > Pinaceae > Pinus > Pinus tabuliformis. The sequence continues at coordinate 820,313,166 of CM062804.1, read as the reverse complement.
TGAAGGAAGGAGTCAGCTAAGTCCTTTAAAGTACCATCAGATTTCCGAGTTGAATCTGCAGAGGCTTGTACTATTGTCACTTCAAGTTCTTCGGCTTCAATCAAATTGTAGGTACTTTGCCAAGTAGTTTTGCCGAGACCAGAACATGTAGTATCAGATATGAATCCTTTCTTTTTATTTTTTGGATCAACGACGGCTTGTCCTGTGGCTGGCGCAGCGGAAGCGACTGTGGTTTTCTTAGACTTCTTCCCCATTCTGTTTGAGTTTTCTGCTTTGGAAGAATTCTACACAGGAGTGAAAATAAACGTAACACAGAGAATTGGTAATGAAAATCTAATATGAGAAAGATATATTGATCAATGCGTGATGAGGGATTAACTTTTAAAGTGGCCGTGGATACAATCTATGAGGAAGATTTTAGGACTTACTATTACATTAAATGGCCGTTTAAAACTTGCCAATCCTTTAAATGCCCATCATATCATTAATCGGCCGAATGATTTGTTTAAGCGTGCCTTGGATGTTTTGGCGATTGAGCGCAGGTAAATCATTGTTCGATAGATTAAGCTTTTAATATGAATTGATCGTAATATCCCTCTGTTTTAACGGCTTTTTTGAAATTTGCGCTTTATCGCAATCGGGCATCGGGGAAAACTTAACTCCTTATATATACACCTTTTGAAATCCCTGATCGCCGATAGCGATATCGCATCGCATCGGGAGTATGGGCACTCTACGAAAACATGGATAGCATATCGCTGATCGCCGATAGTGATATCGCATCACATCGGGGTGAATTACCTGGGGTGCTTTAAGAACATGCATAGTATATTGCTGATCGCCGATAGCGATATCGCATCGGGGAAAACTAATGGGCTGTTAAAGTATGCTTCCTATGTCATTGCGATATGCGATCTTGCGATCGATTTATCGCAATGATAAAAGATTGATTATTTGTATTATTAAGATCAAAATGGGTTTATCGAAAAGGTTTTCATAATGTTTTTCATTTTGTTTTCGGACCTTTTTTGAATAATACAATGTTGATACGAATTAAAACTAAAGGGACCCATTTCATATGATAGTTTTTCTAAATAAATAATGATATGAAATGGGGGGTTGTTGTAGAGCACAACAGAGTGCTAGGGCGACATGTGGCCAAGATGTGCCAATGCGTGCAAGGAAGTGTTAGCTGGGAGTTCCAAGGAAACACAAGTGAGCACTACATCAAAATGCATGGAAATGAAAAAATAAGAGTTTGTGATTATAAGTGTCAGTGAGTTCCAGGTGTGCTAATGAGGGAGTGATAAGGTATGCTAGGCAGTGTTAAATCATGCTAGAGGCTAGGATGACATGCCAAGATGTCATAGGTGCTAGGATGTACCACACGTGCCAAAGAGTGCTAAGGAGTGCTAGGGAAAACAAGGGAGAACTTGGTCAAAATACATGGAAATGAATGAATAAGAGTTTGTTACTGGGATTGTTACGAGTTCTAGGTGTGCTAAGGAGAGAGTGACAAAGTATGCTAGGTAGTGCCAAGGAATGATAGAGTGCTAGGGTGGTAGGCCAAGATGTGCCAGGTGTTAGGGTGTTCCAATGCGTGCTAGGGAGTGTTATAAGGGAGTGTCAAGGAAACATAAGGAAGCACTAGGTCAAAATGCATGGAAATGATCAAATAAGAGTGTGTGACAAGGATTTTCAATGATTTCTACCTATGTTAAGGATGGATGACAAGGTTATATGCTAGGTAGTACCAAGGTATGCTAAATTACCAAGGCGTGTCAGGAAGTGCTACGGTGTGCTAGGGAGTGTCAAATCATGCCAAGGAAGGTAGGAGATGTTAACACATGCCACATAGTGCCAAGGAATTCTAATACATGCTAGGTGCTATGGCATGTCAAGATGTAAATTGTGTTGCTTAATTGTTTTACGACCACGGTTGAATGTGATGAGCCTTGCCTTGGTAACTTGTTAAGTGGGATGAGTTGAGATTGGACATGAGTAGCCTAAGATGAGTTACAGGTAGTTCTTAGGTGAACAAGGAATATGTTTAATTTCCATGACACATGAGAATTTAGGTTTTGTCATAGAATCTTTAATGCAAACACACTCAAGTGCCACAACGCATCTACTTTGCATAAAAAAATCTACACACATAGGGAATCAACTAGTGCACATGATAATTTTTAACTTTTTCAAACCCTTCTTCATTATATTACAAATTATAATAGAATAGGCTAGAGCTCCCATACTAGGGATCATGCCCCTTTACAATCACACTGATACGAGGGATACAACTTGGACTTGGTATTAGTCCTTTGACAACCAATCTACCTTGAAAAAGACAACACTTGACCTACTTGCTGATAGTGCCCACACACAACCCTTTCAATCCACATGTCTTGAACACATTTGGAAGCTCCTATTGCCTCCCATTCTGTAATTCCTCAATCTGCCGCTATCAATGAACTCAAATCCTTTAGGTTACTGAACTCGGCTTAACAAACATTACCCTATAGTTACCTCCTTTTTCCTCCAAGGCATGAAAAACTTAGGGTCTTTGAACAATTGTTCACAACTCCATTTGTGACAATCCTTTGGTCTGCCCACTCTTTCCATACTATTTCTCCAAGATAGCAAGTCTAGGGATATGGAGGCCGCCCCTCTTCTCACTAACTCAATCCTCTACAATACACTAAACTAGGGATAGTTTTCTAGCCCACTTGACTAATACTTTAGTCCTTCAAAGTCTACACTTCCTTAGGCCGAATACACCTACCCTTCTTCTAGACTTGTTTTCCTTCACAAGTACAGGACTTAGGGCTCTTCTTTGACAGAGACCTAACAACCATTCAACTGTACTTGGATTGCCATCAATTTTCCCAACCATAGTCAATTATTTTATTGATATAGGGCCCACAACACTACCCTCATCTAGGGCTCTTCAAATATGCCACCTAATAGTGATTTGAGTCCTCTCAAAATCACTATTCTTGTGTATAAATTTCTATTGTCCAATCTATGAAAAAATATGAACTACTCCTCTTATCATCCTTCTAAAAATCTATAGATGACTGAAATAGGGTCACAAATCATCCAATAATAGTCCATTGACTAACTACTTATAGTTTGCTTCAGATCTCTGTCCAAAACTCTATGGAAGGTCCACCAAAATCAACTTCTCTTCATGTTAATCCATTCCTCATATGACACATTTCTTCTGCTCAATATTCTACTCTAGTTCCACCATCCTTTAGGTCTATTATCTCCACACATACTCATGCAAACCATCTTCCCGATTTGTGGTATATATTGCAAAGATAAACCTCACTCTAAGGGTCACGACCCCTCTTATTATACACAAATTTGTCATAGTCTTAAGGTCATACTTTATGGAATAAACATGCTAGGAAACCACCCTAACTAGGGCATTATACTTTTGTTCTAATTGCTTTAGAACAAACCCTATCAACTCATAAAAAAAAAACAACTCTTACCTCCATAAGAGACTTGACCTAGCTCATATGGATCCATAGATTCTGAGCATTTCTTTTATTGAATCTTGACTTGAACTTTAGATCTCTATGACCCTTAAACTATGATTACCTTAGTCAATATTACACCTACGGTTACTTCCATTATGGCCCTAAATTCTAGTGCAGGTACTCCTCCATTTGTGTTGGTCTTTATCACAAAACTTTCGGCCTACTAACCACCACAAGGTAGGGTCTCAACCCTCTCTACTATTTCATAATTTGATGTGGCCTTCACTTAGAAATGCCACTGAAATCACATGCCCAAATTCTCATGAGCCACCTCTCTTGAGCTTGATTTTCCAAAAGAGAACCAACAATATGCCATCCTAATTCCTAGCTTGAACCCATTAAGGTATGCGACATTATTGTGAACCCTCACATGATGATCTTGCTCTTGGTGGATGATCCTGACCTCCTTTAGCAACCCTTACTCAGCCCTCTAACTCGACCTACTTTAGGATTACATCTCTCCTCGCCTCCTTGATAAAATGAGGTCCTTCTCACTTGATGTTTTTGCCTTCATAATAAGGCCCCCTTAAATATGTTTTCCTAGCTAGGCCTCTTAGGAACCCTTTAGAACTTATGGGTTTTATCTACTTAGACCTTAGGAAATATTAATTTTCCTTTTTAATTTTCTTTTAGATTTGAAACCCCATATTGGGTCCAAAACCCATTTGCTTGGGTTCTTTGACCACAAATCCTTTTGTGACCAAAATGACAAACCCATCTCACTAGGCTTATGGAGTACCTCCCAAGCTACACAATTCAACAACATAGTCTAGTTGTGGTAACCGTAACTTGGTCAAGCTCTTGTAGTCAAGCGAGGACTTGGTTGGGTTCCCAAGTTGCAAATTAAGTAAGGGTAGTTGTGAGGGCCTGATATCCAGGGAGGGTCAGGGCATGCCAAGGAATGAAAAGGCATGCTAACACATGCCAGATAATTTCAATGCATGATGAGGAGTGTTAGGGAGTGTTGAGGCATCACAAGGGAGAACTAGGTCAAAATGCATGGAAATGAACAAATAAGAGAGTGTGCCAGGGAGTGTCAATGAATTCAAGTGTTCCAAGGACAAAGTGTGTTAGAAGAATTTCATAATAGGATTGTAGGAGGCAAGCCTAGGGTTGCGATAAGGGGCTTGACAGAGAAGTTTTAGACAAAGGAAGACTTTGTGCTCAACACAACACTGTTTTTCCTTTATCTAATATTTTTATATGACATGTGGCACACTTTGGCCAAATGCTCATGTTTTAAACTATTTTAGACAATTTCATATTGTACATTGGTGTGTATAAGTTTTGGGGCACTCGACTTGTGCCGACTTATATCTTGTGTGCCTTGTGAATCTTGTGGTTCTTGCAAACACTTAGTTAATTCTCTACTGTTTATATGAACTGGACATACTATAAGTTTTGGGGCACTCGGCTTGTGTTGACTTATATCTTGTGTGTCTTGTGAATCTTGTGGTTCTTGCAAACACTTAGTTAATTCTCTACTGTTTATATGAACTAGACATACATGTGAAATATTGCTTGTGTAAGCTATGTTGCTTAGTTGTTTTATGGACATGGCTAGATGTGATCCTTGTCTTGGTAATTTCTTAAGTGGGACAAGTTGATATTGGACATGAGTGGCCTAAGATGAGTTATAGGTAGTTCTTAGGTGAACAAGGCACAATCTACTTGTAGTAGGTACAATTGGTCAAGTTGTTGTGGCTAAAGCAGGTTAATGTCACATGAACTGTAGTAGCTAAGGACTTGATTGGGTTCCCAAGTTGTGAAAAAATGTAAGGCTAGTTGTGAGGGCATGAGTGCCAAGGCATACTAGGGAATGCTAACATGTGCCAGATAGTTCGAAGGCATGTCAAATATGTTAATATGTGTCAAGTGCTAAGGCATGCCAAGATGTGAAAGGGTGTGAAAATACGTACCATGGACTGTCAAGGAAACAAAAAAGAGAAACAAGTTAAACTACAATGAAATGAAGACATAAAAGAGTTAATAAGTCATCAATTTACCTTTTCGAATAGGGGCATGCTAGGCACACCAACACTAGGTGCCAATAGGTGCCAAGTGCCAAATATTCCTTTGTTACTTCTCATCTACTTTCCAATAATTGATCTCAAATAAATTTAATATTAAACCATGCCAAAGCATACCAAGGCATCTCAATGAATGCTAGACATGTTAAGACTTGCCAAGCACCAACACGTGCCAAGTGCTAATGTGTGTTAGGGAGTGATACACATGTTATGAAGTGGCATGGCATGTCGAAGAGTCTTAAGATGTGCCAGAGAGTGCTAATGCATGTTGAGGAGTGTTAGGGAGTACTAGGGAAACACAAGGGAGCATTAGGTCAAAATTCATGGAAGTGAATGAATATGAGGGTGTGCCATGGAGTGTCAATTAATGCTAGCTAACATTCCAAGGAGGGAGCGACAAGTTATGTTAAGCACTGGTAAGGCATGCTAGGGAATACTAGGGCGTGTCAAGAATTGCAATAGCATTCTAGGGAGTTCCAATGTGTGTTAACATGTGACAAATAGTGCCAAGACATGCCAGATGCTAAGACATGCTAGTATGTGCAGGGTGTCAGGGTATGCCAATATGTGTCAAGGATTTTCAAGGAAACAAGTGGAAGAACCAAGTTAAAATGCATGGAAATGAACACATAAGAGGGTTAATAAGCCATGAATTTATATTTTTCAAAAGGGGCATGCTAAGTACACTAATAATAGGTTCCAATACATGCCAAGTGCCAAAGTGTGCCAAATGATAATGTATGTTGATGCGTGCCAAAGTGTTCCAAGGCATGGTATGGGACTATAGGGCATGCCAATACCTACCAGGAGAGTGATATGCTATGCTAGGGCCTACCAACATGTTCTTGGGTGTCCTAATCATGGCATGATTTTCTATGTATAAAGATGTTCCAAGACATGTGAGGTGCCAAGGAATGTTAGTGTGTGCCAAAGCATGTTAAGGTGTGCCAAGAGTGTTGAGGAGTGCTACATCTCTCTCATTAATAGTATTGATAGAGCTTGATTATGTGTTAAATAATATGGTTCCTACACGCACTATTGGAACTTTATCTAAAGGGAATTTTTTAGATAATAAACCTAATAAAGATGAATCATGTATTGATTCATAGGAAAGCTATATTCTCATTACTTGAGGGAAATGACACACATTAATTACTTCTTAACAAATTGAATAACTCTAACCACTATGGAATTAGCCACATAATGAAAAAGACTCCACAACAATGGTATTAAATTGTTATCTTTTGACAAAAAATATAGGAACATGCACATAGCATCATCAAAAACTCATTAGAATGATCAATGATGATGAACATTTTTTGATTGTCACCAAAAGTAAACAAAAAGAGAATTGGTGAGGGTCAATAAAATATCGTCACTAGAAGTGTCACCAAAGAGAGAATTAGTGACACTATATGCACTTACAACCATGCTTTTTTAAGGACCGTCACCATATGCAACATTGTTGATGGACCTTAAAGGTCTGTCACGAGCATGATCCTCACTAATGACCTTTTTTGTTGTAGTGATATTCATATTACATCTATTCAAACTATTTTAGATGTTTCTATGGTCATGCTTTACAAATGATTTTTGGGAAGAAATTTTGGGGTGGGTGTGGTGCACATGCCCTCTTTTTTAGTTAAAGCACAAGGAGGAACCCTTCAATTTGTAGATAGCATATGTATCATACATTTATATCCATTGAGGTTTGAAAGAAAGGAAAATTTTAAGAACCTCCCTAAATTTATACGTATAATAAATAGGCGAATCCCCATGATACATAGGAAAAATGGAAGGCGATTTTATTAATAATATAATATGTATATATACTTTTTTTGGCGAATATGTCACAAGATTATATTATCTAATGATGAATCACTAGTAGAAAATGGAAAATCACTAAGAAATCCAAGGGTTGTTGCAGTCGCTTGGCACTAAGAGGGTATTCAAGAAGAAACTATAAAATAACTTGATCACATTGTTAGAGAACCATAAGAGCTTAACTAGTTACCATCAAACATGCCACTCTAGTGACTAAATCATACAGATCTGGAACCAATAGTTTCCACCTAACAATTTCTTTCAAAAGTGTTAGTGCAATGATAGTTTAGATACTCTCTAAATTTATAATGAGTGGACATTGGAGAAGCATCTTTAATGGATCATTTGAGATGGTTGTATTTGCATGTCTCAAAAGCATAACAAGTAAATCAATAGAAGACTGCATTAAGGGACTGCCACTCTTTCCTAGTGTTAGGATTGTTTAAAAACTAAGGAGGTAATATTGCTACTTTGAATATCAATAGATGGAAGAGGAAGTCTCAATAGTCAAACAGAATGTGATATAACTTCTTCATACTTAGATTTGAGACAATGCCCTGATAGTTGTATAAACGGGTCTAACATCACTATTAAATATTAATCACTCTTAGCTACTTTTAGTTTTTTCATATGGTTCTCAAGAAGTCTCAGTGAAAATGCTAAAATTAAATACCTATTGGGTGTATCTAGCTTATCATTAGTAGGTCCCTTCATTGAATTTTTATATGAGTCCAATGACCTTGAAGATGCTAGGATAGTTTAATAAACAAAGCAGTCCTCCTACCCATATTTTCTTCCTCCATACCATCCTCAGTCAATCCATATACACAAAAATATAAATTTGTCTGACTTAATGATGCATTAGCCTGGAGATTGGTTGCTAAATAGTGTAACATGGACTCAATCTTAACTTTTTCTTTTGGTGTAAGTGTTCTATGAAGGTTGCATCTAACATGTACCAACAATGAACTGACATGTATAGAGAAACTAATGCTCTAAGGAATTAACTGCAAACTTTCAAAATATTTGGTACTCCTTGTCTCCTTCATTTTGAAGGCAATTTTTTCAACTTCCTTTTCTTCAACGACTTCTCCCATGATATCATTTTCTGCAACTTCTAGAAGTTGTTGCACACAATAATCAATATTTCCAATGTCTAGGGAAGATGAAACTTTCGATAAGACAAGGGGACAAAAAAATTAATATGTATATATACATATTAATTATATATAATATATACCTTAGTCAAAGTCAAATTCATGTTCACCAGGTTTGTCGCTGCCAATATCAATCCAAGGAAAAAACAAATTGTCATTAATTTAGTATAGCAAAACTATGCCCACAAGGCTTTGGATTGATGGTGAATAGATGCACTGTTAAGACACTCAGTCACCAATTCAAATCCCTCGTGGATGTTTACCCCAAAAACTATATAATAAGCAAGAAACATAACTACCCCAGATAACCAGATTGGTTAAGAGCAACATGCTCCAAAACAAAAACAAGGGTCAAATGTGCAAAGCAGAAACAACTTAATCCACCTATCTATTTGGTTGCAGCGGTTCCTCATACTCAAGGTGCAAACCACAATGTAGTGAAAAATTCCTTCAAGATGCAAACACATTGAGGTTTGTGCCTTGAGTTTTCTGCTTCCTCTCAGCACTAAATAGATCCAGAGCTTAAGATGGATCCATCATAAGAAAGAATCTTCCCTTTTTTGTCATTTGGAACATTATGCATACACTCATGCATGGACACACAAAGTAATGGACATATCCCCCATCTAGGCTGTAGAATATACCTCTTGCAGCCATTAGGACTAAAACCAATCAAAAAATTTACCTGACATAAATTGAACACTCCTCAACAGCTCGAGCAGCAACATGATATTCACCCATTGGATGGAGACTCTATACTATAACTAGAAATTGCCCAAAAAGGTGCAAAGGAAGGCTAATAGGATTCTTAAATTGAAAAATTTGTACTTTAGTTTCCATAATCAAGAAAATAATAAGTGAACTTTGGTTTGGAATATTTAATTTTGGATGATGCAATTGTCCTTGGGCTTCACATTGACTATTGTGTATCACCATTTTTTAATAAAATGGTGGTCATATATCTGAGGGGAGTGCAGTTAATGAAAACAATGAAGGCAAGAAAGCATATCTCCAGGTTTTCATAGTACATTATAATGCAAAATAACACATAAAAGATTATATGCATGAGATTGATAATGCAAAATAACACATTAAATATTATATCCATGAGTTTGACAATCTTATGGACATCTGAACAAGTTTTTCCAACATACATTCACTTCTCTTGTTGCTCTCTTTTGGTCATTCTCTATGTTAAATGTAATGAAGTTTCCAAGGAGACATCTAGTTTCTATTTTTTGGGAAGATGCTCCTTCCTATTCCATTTTTGTGACAAATGGAAACTAATACATCATAAAGCGCATATGCATGTCATCTTTCTACATTTTCTATAATACAATGTCTTAGCTTTGAGTAATCTTTTGTAACAAGTATTTGGCCGGTACCTCATTTGTGTCTAGCATTTTTCTTGTACAAAGGTTAAACACAAAATAATACTAGGTTAAGTTATATCTACAACCTCAATACACTCGAACATATGCAAATGATATTATATATGTTTTCCCAAATTTCCAAAAAAAATAGTGTTCCTATTATATATAGATATTTAAAAACTAAATTTAAAAAAAGGGGGGAGGGGGGAGACCGAAAAAAAAAAAATATTAAACTGGGCCATTGCTTAATTTTTGGGATTCCAAAGAAAGATGACACACTTTAGTTAAGCATTATACAACTAACACGTCTGGATGCTTCATCCTATTCTGGTGATGGTGATGACTACAACTTTTTTAATTTTAAATTTCTTTTATTTCAATACTGTAAATAAAAACAAAAACTTATCTATATTTCATATACATTAAAAGATATATCAATATTAATAATAAAATAAATCTTAATTCATTTAAATTATATTTTTTATTTAATTGAAATAAAAATAAAAGCATATCTATCAAACTGAAAATTATATAATAAAATAAATACAATAAATCTTAATTCATTTAAACTATATTTTTAATTTATATTAAAATGTCGTTTACATTAAAATTAAAATCTCCTTCCTATAACCAAAAAAAATTATGTACATTCCAACCAATTAAATGTTTAAAATATTATAGTTTAAGTATTCAATTTTTTTCTACTTTTTTTATGTTAGAGATTCCTTTTTATATGGTTCAAAGAGTTTTATATTCAATAACAAACTTAATTTTTAATTAAAATTGAAATACCTTTCACTTTATAAGATTGACAAGCTTCCACTAAAATCAAATCAACTGTGACATCAAACTATATTTATATTTAAATAACTAAGTAATCTGTTGAACATATTTCCAATATTTTTGTCATTTTCAATGAAACAATATCTTAACTATGTTTTTTAATCAACGCTTTCACTAACATCAAATTAGCTATCACAACAAAACTATATTCCATGAACTATAACAAACAAACCGTACTTTGTATCAATAAAGTTTCTAAAGTAAAGTTTAATCATATTTTGTCATTTCAAAGAAACTATGGTGTGCCTTCAAAAAGAGTCAATGTCTTAGTTATATTTTTATATAGAGAATATTATTTGTATTGGGAGAAACTAGGTAATGTACATGTTTAGCTAGGGTAGGGAGATCTCCATTAAAGAAATAAAAAAAAACTACACGATGCTCTCTTTTACTACAGGATAAAAACTACATAAAGCAGAAATTTGTTTTTTCCATAACTTGAAAACCATGCATCCATTTGCCAAGCTATTTCAGGGGGATATGCATATGGATGATGCTAACATGCCCAAGCATTTTCAACAAATTCCAGTGCACAGTTTCCAAGAAATTGCCCTCCATCACCTTCAGCCATTTTTGAATTTTCTCAATATTTGTGCATCCATTTAAAACTCTATTTCATCGGGAGATGCATATGGATGATGGTAACATGCACAAGTAATTTAAGAAAATTCTAGTGCACGGTTTCCAAGAAATCAGCCTCCATCACCTTGAGCCATTTTTAGTTTTTATCAATATCCGTGCATCCATTAACCAAAATTTTTCTATGGAAAGGTGCATAATGATGATGGCAACATGCTCAAAAAGTTTCAGCTCAATCCAGTTTACTGTTTGGGAGATATGGACAAAACAAGTCGTTGTCCTGTAAACCTACATGATACAGAACAACACCTACATGATTGGCAGTGAGCAGTTTTAAAGGAGATCTAGAGGTCAAAGAAGCTCCTCCAGAGCTTAGCAGCAACATCAGGATCATCATCATCACCATCAAACACCTCCACATCAAGATCAACTCAGCAGCAGCATGCATGTCTCTTCAACAACCATCAGGTAGTACAAATATGCAATATTCTTGACCTCTTCTCTTGAGCCTATTATAGTTAGAAATTTGTTGTCAATGCACGAGAAATGAGGTTTTATAAACTAAGGATTGGTCAACAGTCTCAGTCACCTTCAGCTAGTTAATTGCAACTCACTCCTTCACTCATGCAATGTTAAAAAGTCAAATTATGAAGGGTGATGATTTCAAGGAATGAGGACAACAGTTAAAAGAAGAAATTTTTGCAAAGGCCAAGGTCACCACAACACTCCAAGCCCTCCATCCACTTCATATTCATTATCTATTCATAATTCATCCATCTCATTTCACGAAAAAAAACAAAGAGAGCATCCTCTCAATTTTCATGAAATTTCCATTTGCAAGTCAGTAAGAAGGACGGTCAAAGAGCAAAGGAGGATCACAAAGAGACCCCTGTCACTCACATTTTTATTTTACCACTCATTACCATTCATTCCTCCACCATTTCTGTCATTTTTTCCACTCCTTTGATTTAGTTTACAAAGAGACTGTGTTTTCTACAGGATGATCCTGTAGGAATTATAGTGATCCAGAAATCCTACAGGAGGTGTCCAAATGGCAGAACAAAATAACAGAAGGTTGATAAGGGTGTGGGAGACCTTTCCGAATTGAAAAATATTCAAGAAACCATCTTGAATAAATGGTAAGAAGGAAAGCAAATGGTCTCAAGAAACAATGATTTTTCTTTGAAAAAATATATTTTTGGGCTTGTCCTTGCAGAGCTTACAGCCAAGATTCTTAATGCACAAGAGAGATGCCATTAGGGCCATGGATGAGGCACAATGAGGTCACTAAGTTGCTCAGAGGATAAGAAACACTTTCATCAAGGGGTATTATGGGCCTCAAAATTAGACATAAATTAAGGCCCATGCCTCTAATTTAAAACATAACTTAAGGCCTATGACCATACATCAACACATTAAACCTCTCTTTTTTCATTACATAATTTATTTTTCACTTTAATATATTCATTAGGAAGGTTTATGAATAACTAAATATTTGTGCCTAATATTATTTATTTTTTGTGGAATATTATGAGACTGTTGGGAAAATTATGAAGAGTTGGAGGAGGAGATAATTTAGGGACTTGTTCCCTACTACCGGAGGATCAATAATAAATAATAAGTCAACAAGATATTATGGAATTGTGGCACAAAGTGTGGAACTCCAATGATTGAGAAAATCTAGGATTGTGTTCCACTAATCAATAGAATTACATTCCACTTGCATTAGATCACAAAAACATTCTAGTTCATAACAAAAATTACCCCATTGAATTTGCACTTGATTTGGTTAGGCATTTCTTAGATTTACTAGCTCACTAGTTCTCAAATATCTAAATTTTCGACTAGTAATGTTTTTTATTTTTTATGCATGGGTTAACATAGGTATTTTTGAGTGATTACACTTGGAATAGGAACCTAAGACATCCTAGTTAATAACAAAATTTGTCCCATCCAATTTTGATTTGATTTGCTTGGTCATTAAACCCTCACCAATTTCATCATTTCACAAGGAAACTTCTCCAAGCTTTTTGAGCGAATTCACCCATCTCCCGACTTTGGTTTTGATTTCTAGTGATCCTAGGAATTTTCCCACTCCATTCCACCCATCACACACCTTTCCTAGGCCTCCCATCACCTCCCACACCTAAAATTTTTGCTGTTGGTTGTATCCTTTAGGTTCACTGTAATTCCTACAGGATCATCCTGTAGGTTTCTAGTACATCTTGTAGGTTTTCCTGAAATGGCCTGTTTTGAGGCCAAATTGATGGAAAACCTTTAGGAAGTCACCAAAATCCTCCTAAAGATCCTCCACACCATCCAAACATCTCCTAACTCTTCCATCCAACCTCCAACATCCTTAATTCACCTGCTACATCACCAAAAGAAATTAGTTTGCATACTTGATTTAGCATGAAAAGACAAAAGGACAAAAACAGATTTATTTCAATCCCTTTGCTTGGACATTAGGGATGTTAGACGCTTCTTACTTCCATTCTTAGATAGTAGCATTTCGTTCATGATAATTTAACATTATTGCAAAGCATAGTTTCTTGGCAGTTAATTAGGAAATGGTATGATTTAGCATTGAATTTCCGTTTCTTTCCTTGTACTTTCTTTCTTGCAATAGGTTAAGGTTCCATTTCGAACATTTCATTTTCTGGAATTAGTTTAGGATTTTAATTTAGTACATGCACTTCATTACATCATGACAACAAAGAAAGGACACATTGTATGCTGCACATAGAGTGCTGACACCTCTTAAGTTTGTACGAACCCTGGGTTGATAATTAAGGTCGGTAGCCTTGGGAGTTGCAACATTTTTGTTGCAATACCGAGGCTCATCAATTTTTGGCACTTTTTTTGGGGATTGAACCTGGGCCACCCATGTGACAGACAGGAATTATAAAACTCTACTCTATTTTCAAGCTGCAAAACTTGTGACAGTTCTTTTGATGTAATTTGTTGTTTTGGTAATAAGAATGAGTTTTGTTTTGAGCCAGCACTGAGTTAACTCAGAGGGCTGAAGCTCTTGGGTTAGAGCCCAACCCCAGTAGCCAAGGCTCCTCTTTATCTTACATATATGTTTAGTGTAGATTCATAGCTTCATTGGTAATTTTCTCATTACATGCATTTCCATTACAAGTAGTGTATATTAGATTGGTTGTGTGATAGTTTGCTTCCATTTGTGCCTTATTTCAAGTAGCAGGTTAGCAAGGAGAAAAAAGATCACCACAAGGTTTTTAGCAGGTGTCTTGGCCTCACTTCCTCCCTTTGGGACCATGACTTGAGGAAGTCACTCTTAAGCAGCCCCAAAAACACACATTTCTAGTTCTTTTTTGAGCTTTGGAGTTTGTTGTCTTTAATTTAGTATTTGGTTAATGTTGCAAGGTACATTTCATTGCCATCCTTTTCATCTCCATTTCTGTAGTAGATCTCACTCATGCTTTCATTCCCTTCAAAAATTTTCTTCGTGAATAGTATAGGTAGTTGACTCATTAATCCTGCTTTTCTAGTTTATGAAAATGTATCTTGTTGCATGCTTTTTGGAAGATACAAATGTTTTATTCAAAGCACGTGCTTCAGGAGGAGAATAAGACTTCATAGCCACTATCCACCTTCCACTTCATCCACCTTAGAGATCCCTTGTTTTCACCATCACCCTCACTAGCTTTTCATCATTTTTCATTGAAATTCCCAAAGACATTGAGCGAATCTAGCCATCTATCATCTTGGATATTGACTCCTGAATGATCCTAGACCTTTTAACACTCCATTCCACCCATAACACACCTTTCCTAAGCCTCCCATCACCTCCAAAACCTCACATTTGGCTCTCGGATGTATCTTGTAGGTTTCCTGTAATTCCTACAGGATCATCTTGTAGGTTTCTAGTACCTCCTGTAGGTTTTCCTGAAATGACCTGTTTTGAGGCTGAATTGATGGAAAACCTCTAAGGAGTCACAAAAATCCTCCTATGGACCCTCCACCCCATCCAACCACTTCATTAACCTTCTAGCCATCCTCAAACACCCTTAATCCACCTATCACATCCACAAGAACAATTATTTTACATACTTGATTTTGCATAAAAAGGCCAAAAAAGTGAAAACAGATTTAGTTTAGTTTCTTTAATGCACATTAGTATTGTTTGATGCTTCTTACTTCTGCAGCTTAGATAGTAGCATTTGTTTTGTTTTGATTTAGCATTTTTTCTTAGCATAGCTTCTTAAATGGTTAATTAGAGTATGGTGTGGTTTAGTATTACATGCTGGCCTTCTCCATTATTGCAGTAGAGTAACTCTCTTAGAGTAGATTTACCTTTCTTCCATCAAAGAATCAAGGTTTTTCTGACTCCATAGAAGTCTGGCTTGGAACCCTAGTGGTCTATCGCTAGCTGAACAATGACAACAAGCAGAACCATCACTTTTACTTGTGCATACAACAATTTCATCTCCAAGTTTGTACAAACCCCAGGTTGATAAGTAAAGCTGGTAGCCCAGGATTTGCAACATCCTTGATGCAATACTGGTGCTTACCACTTTTTGGCGCTCGTACAAACTTAAGAGGTGTCGGCACTATATGTGCAGCATACAATGTGTCCTTCCTTTGCTGTCATGATGTAATGGAGTGCATGTAATAAAGTCAAATCCTAACTAATTGCAGAAAATGAAATGTTCGAAGTAGAACCTTAACCTATTGCAAGAAAGAAAGTACAAGGAAATAGACGGAAATTCAATGCTAAATCACACCATTTCCTAATTAACTGCCAAGAAACTATGCTTTGCAATAATGCTAAATTATCATGAATCAAATGCTACTATCTAAGAATGGAAGTAATAAGCATCAAACATCACTAATGTCCAAGTAAAGGGACTAAAATAAATCTGTTTTTTTCTTTTTGTCTTTTCATGCAAAATCAAGTATGCAAACTAATTTCTTGTGGTGATGTGGTAGGTGAATTAAGGATGTTGGAGGTTGGATAGAAGGGTTATGAGATGGTTGGATGGTGTGGAAGACCTAATAAAGGTGTGTGATGGGTGGAATGGGGTGGGAAAATTCCTAGGATCACTTAGAGCTCAACACCAAAGTCGGGAGATGGATGGATTCACTCAAAAAGCTTGGAGAAGTTTCCTGGTGAAATGATGAAATTGATGAGGGTTTAATGACCAAGCAGATGAAATCCAAATTGGATGGGAAATTTTTTTTTATTAACTAAGATGTCTTAGGTCCCTATTCCAAGTGGAATCACTAAAAAATACCTATGTTAACCCATTCAAAAAAAATAAAAAACATTACTAGTCGAAAATCTAGAAATTTGAGAACTAGTGAGCTAGTAAATAGAAAAATGCCTAACCAAATCAAGTGCAAATGCAATGGGGTGATTTTTGTTATGAAACAAATTTTTTTTTTGATCTAATTCAAGTGGAATCAATTCGATTGAAGTTCATTATCATGTTCTAAAAAATAGCATAAATTTACTATTCTTTGCTAAAAAGGAGGTTCAACAATCTAGATTTGGGAATAAGAAGACTAATCCAAGAAACTCAATGATTATAATGAACTTCCAAAGATTTTCTAAGGATTAAATAATACTTTTGATCCTGCAAAAGAACTTACATTAACCATTTAACTCTATCCTACAACAAGAAATCATTAATTCTTTCCATTGTTTTCTTCCCTAGTTGATTCATTTCTTTTTAATTTTTGCAAAAACAAAAAAAAATATTTTCATCAGGCATATTTAATTTCAAAAGTAGAAAATTGCATTGCATTATCCATATCACCATTCACTTTTGCAGGTATAAGAAGAATATGGTGAAGAATGTAGAAGAAATTGATGGTGGTGATGACAATGAGGAAGGTCCTCTCGTATTTCCCATTCAAGATACTGACGGTAGTGTGCACATGAAGAACATCCCTCCATCTTTTCTTTCAAAATTTCATGGTCTAAGGTTAGAGGATCCGGAAACCTTTCTCTTTGAATTTGAAATTGTTTGTAGGTATTATGGTTACTTATTAAAAACTTAAAAACTGAGATTATTTCCGGAATGATATGCAAACGATATTCCTAGAACAATATAAAGATCACGATCTTAAGAAAGAAATCTTTATAATGAATCAAAGAGAAGATGAGAGCCTTGATGATCTAATAGAGAGGTTCATGTATAATGTTAAGAGGGAAAAGCTACACCATTTAGGATCCGAAACACTAAAAACCCTCTTACTTAGAACAACTAGGGATGAATGGATTGATCTCCTTAATCTCATGAGTAGAGGTGATGTATATCAATTATCATTTGAGGAAATTTTTGCAACATGCAAACACATATCAAGAGGAAAAGAAAGGGTAGGTAAATCAGCATTAAGATTGGTAATTCAAGCTAAACTTGGAAATTTGTTTGATAATTTTAAAACAGAAATTCTTAGCAATGTAACAAAACAAGTAAAAATGTTAAGAATGCAAGATGAAGGAAAAGAAAATTCTAATATTTGTGTTGCAGAATCACATGATGTTAAACATTGGATATCATTAGCAAGGTTGAAGAAAGTTCATCGAGAGGACAATGGAGCAAGTCAATTGCCAATGCATCAATGTTATGTTGCTCCAAGAGAACCATGGCAGCCTATTTAGCCTGATATGATGCAAGAGCCTAATTCACAATTTCAAGCTTATGCACATCCACCTCAAAGTAATTGGAACACACCCTTTCCTTGGCAACATTGGCCATCTCAACCCAGAAATCAATCTTGGCAACAAGGTTGGCAAGGAATTTATGGGATCCATCCACAATATCCTCAGTATTTTCCTCAACATCCTCCATAGCAAACTCCATGTTATCCTTACCATTCACCTCCACCACAACCACAACCCTATCCACATCCATCTCAAATATACACTCCCACTCAACTACCTGTACCACCATTCCCAAACCCACACATTGAAGTAGCTCAACCCACTTACAATGCTGAGGTACAACACTTCCAAACATCTCCTCTTGAGATCAATGGTATTCACCATAGCTTAGGAAGAGTATTGCAAAAAAGAGATCATCTTGATATCATTGAAGGACCACATCCAAAAGAAGAAGATTCAAATAAGAAGACCATAGAACCATGGGCTGCAATTGATGAAGAGAAGACATTAAAATCAGAGATTGAGAGAACTCCCTCATGGTACCATCAAATCCTCCATGTATTCAAGAGAAAAATAAAAAAAAAGAGGAAGATTTTAAGGTCATGGTAGAAGAAGACCTGAAGAATGATCCAAATCAGAAAAATGACCAAGGACATCACAACCATATTGAAATATGGTTCCAGATAGTCACTAAGTTGCAGCATCACTGTCTTGCTCAACTATGCTTGATCCTTTCAAGGTCAAATCATTTTGTTTCTGGAATCCAGGTACATGTCAAAGCATACATTTCAAGCCTCCATGTCATTTTTTTTGTCATCTTGATGTGCACATGGCTCCATTAAAAGTATTCTTATACTTGAAAGTGATTTTTTTTTTAAGTAGGGTAGGGTAGAAAAAAAAATGAAAAATAAGAGAAAATAAAAATCTAAGGTGAAAATCTCCTTGGAGGCACCTTAGATTGGCTCATTGATTGAAAACCTCCATGAGGTGATCAATGGATTGGAAAAAAAAGAAAAAAAGAGAAAAAAAAAAGATCCTAGGTGAAAACCTCCTTTGAGGCACCTAGGCAGACCTACTAGTTGAAAACCTCATTGAGGCGGCTAGTAGGCCTAGAAGAAAAAAAGAGAAAAAAAAAAAGAATCCTTGCTCCATGCATGCATGTACTCTCCAACATATGCAAGCAACAAGAACAAGTTGGTACCAAAAGGAAAATTGGTCAAGCCTAGCCAAACGAAGTCAAATTTTGACTTTCTCCTACTTCATTCAAATTCTCCAACAAGGCCAAGGCCATGCCAATACATCACCCTCATCTATTCTCACCATCCACCCATCATTCTCAAGCTTCTACCACTCATTTTCCTCACCGTCCTAAAAAACTACAGGATGCTCTATTTTACTACAGGATAAAAAAATACATAGAGTAGAAATTTGTTTTTGCCATAATTTGAAAACCATGCATCCATTTTCCAAGTTGTTTTAGGGGGAGATGCATATGGATGATGGTAACATGCTCAAGAAGTTTCAGCAAATTCTATTGCACGGTTGCCAAGAAATTGGCCTCCATCACCTTCATCTATTTTTTAATTTTCTCAATATTCGTGCATCCATTTAAAAAGCTGTTTCATGGGGAGATGCATATGGATGATGGTAAGATGCCCAAGAAATTTAAGAAAATTCCAGTGCACAGTGTCTAATAAATTGACCTCCATCACCTTCAGCCATTTTTAGTTTTTCTCGAGATCCATGCATCCATTGACCAAATTTTTTTTATGGGGAGGTGCATAATGATGATGGCAACATGCTCAAAATGTTTCGTCTCAATCCAGTATACCATTTGGGAGATATGGACAAAACAAGTCGCTTTCCTGTAAACCTACACAATACAGAACAACACCTACAGGATTGGTAGTGAGCAGTTTTAAAGGAGATCCAGAGGTCAAAGGAGCTACTCTAGAGCTTAGCAACAACATTAGGATCATCATCATCACCATCCAACACCTGCATATCAACATCAACTCAGCAACAGCATGCATGTCTCTCCAACAACCATCAGGGAGGTACATGTATGAAATATTCTTGACCTCTTCTCTTGAGCATATTATAGTTAGAAATTTGTTGTCAATGCATGAGAGATGAGGTTTTATAAGCTAAGGATTGGCCAGTAGTCTCAGCTGCCTTCAACTAGTTACTTGCAACTCACTCCTTCACTCATGCAATGTTAAAAAGTCAAATTATAAAGGGTGATGATTTCAAGGAATGAGGACAACAGTTAAAAGAAGAAATTTTTGCAAAGGCCAAGGTCACCACAACACTCCAAGCCCTCCATCCATTTTTCATATCTATTCATCATTCATCCATCCCATTTCTTGAAAAAAAACAAAGAAGCAGTTCCATTTTCATGTAAATTTCCATTTCCAGGTCAGCAAGAGAGATGGGGAGAGGAGATCAAAGAGACCAGTCACTCACATTTTATTTTACCCCTGATACCATTCATTCCTCCACCATTTCTGTCATTTTTTCCACTCCTTTACTTCAGTTTACAAAGGGACTGTGTTTTCTATAGGATGATCCTGTAGGAATTACAGTGACCCAGAAATCCTACAGGAGGTGTCCAAATGGTAGAACAAGGTAGCAGAAGGTTGATAAGGGTGTGGAAGACCTTTCCAAACTGAAAAATATTCAAGAACCCATCTTGAATAAAGGGAAAGAAGGAAAGCAAATGGTCTCAAGAAACAATGATTTTTCTTTGAACAAATATGTTTTTGGGCTTGTCCTTGCAGAGCTTACAACCAAGATTCTTAATGCACAAGAGAGAGGCCACCAGGGCCATGGATGAGGCACAATGAGGTCACTAAGTTTCTCAGAGGATGAGCAACACTTTCAGCAGGGGGGTATGATAATCCTCTAAATTAGACATAAATTAAGGCCCATGCCTCTACTTTAAAACATAAATTCAGGCCCATGCCTCTAATTTAAAACATAAATTAAGGCCTATGACCATCCTTCAACACATTAAACCTCTCTTTTTGCATTAGATAATTTATTTTAACTTTAATATATTCATTAGGAAGGTTTATGAATAATTGAATATTTGTGCCTAATATTATTTACTTTTTGTGGAATATTATGAGAATATTGGGCAGATTATGAAGAGTTGGAGGAGGAGATAATTTAGGGACTTTTTCCCTACTACTGGAGGATCAATAATAGATAATAAGTCAACAAGATATTATGGAATTATGGCACAAATTGTGGAACTCTGATGATTCAGAAAATCTAAGAATGTGTTCCACTAATCAAGGGTGCAGATCCACCAATCAAGGGAGAAAATCCACTAATCAATCTCGGTGGAGAAATCTTCCTCCATCCATGGGGAATAATTCGTAATCATTTTGTATAAGTACCAAGTCGATTTTTCCTCTAGGGAATGATTGAGAAAATCTAGGAATGTGTTCCCTACCATTTAATGCAAATTCCTGGTATTGGGGACTAGATCCACTAATCAAGGTATTTTGGTGGGGAAAGCTTCTTCCATTCATGGGGAATGATTCCTAATCATTTTTTATAAGTACCAATTCGAATTTTCCTCTAGGGGAGATTTTTAATTAGTGTTATTGTGGAGAGAGCTTGTATTCTTGCAGCTCTATTGTATTTTCATGCAGGGATGCAATTCTATTGATGAAAATAATGAAGATTGGTGTCATGTTCAGCTTCTAAATCTTGTTCTCCTCCATAGGTCTCTAAGTTTCCTTGGGCTTGGACATCCCAAGAATCTCAGAGCCCTTTTGTATCATTTTCTTTCCCCCTTTCATTGCTTATTCACATGCATCCTATTTCTGCATTTAGAATTAATGATTTCTTGTTGTAGGATTGAGTTAAATGGTTGATGTAAGTTCTTGTGCAGGATCACAAGCATTATTTCATCCTTGGAAAAGCATTGGAAGTTAATAGTAATCATTGAGCTGCTTGGATTAGTCTTCTTATTTCCAAATCTAGATTGCTGGACCCCCTTTTTAGTAAAGAACAATAAATTTTAGCTATTTTTTAGAGCATTCTAACGAGCTTCAATCGACTTGATTCCACTTTCATTAGATAAAAAAAAACATTCTAGTTCATAACAAAAATCACCCCATTGCATTTTCACTTGATTTGGTTAGGCATTTCTTAGATTTACTAGCTCCTTAGTTCTCAAATTTCTAGATTTTCGACTAGTAATGTTTTTTATTTTTTTGCATGGGTTAACATAGGTCTTTTTGAGTGATTCCACTTGGAATAGGAACCTAATACATCTTAGTTAATAAAAAATTTGTCCCATCCAATTTGGATTTGATTTTCTTGGTCATTAAACCCTCATCAATTTCATCATTTCACAAGGAAACTTCTCCAAGATTTTTGAGCGAATGCACCCATCTCCCGACTTTGGTTTTGAGTTATGAGTGATCCTAGGAATTTTCCCACTCCATTACACACATCACACACCTTTCCTAGGCCTCCCATAACCTCCAACACCTCACATTTTTCTCTTAGCTGTATCCTTTAGGTTCACTGTAATTCGTACAGGATCATCTTGTAGGTTTCTTGTACATCCTGTAGGTTTTCTTGAAATGGCTTGTTTTGAGGCCGAATTGATGGAAAACCTCTAGGAAGTCACCGAAAGCCTCCCAAGGGTCTCCCACGCCATCCAACCATCTCCTAACCCTTCCATCCAACCTCCAACATCCTTAATTCACCTGCCACATCACCAAAGTAAATTAGTTTGCATACTTGATTTTGCATGAAAAGACAAAAAGACAAAAATAGATTTATTTTAGTCCCTTTACTTACACATTAGTGATGTTTGATGCTTCTTACTTTCATGCTTAGATAGTAGAATTTGGTTCATGATAATTTAGCATTATTTCAAAGAGAAGTTTCTTGGCAGTTAATTAGGAAATGGTGTGATTTAGCATTGAATTTATGTCTCTTTCTTTGTACTTTCTTTCTTGCAATAGGTTAAGGTTCCATTTCGAACATTTCATTTTCTGCAATTAGTTTAGGATTTGACTTTAGTACATGCACTCGATAACATTATGATAGCAAAGGAAAGACACATTGTATGCCGCACATATAGTTCCAACACCTCTTAAGTTTGTACGAACCCCGGGTTGATAATTAAAGTCGATAGCCTTGGGAGTTGCAGCATTCTTGTTGCAATACCAAGTGTTGGGCAGCGGATCCCCCACATAATGGTTTTGGGGCTTAAAACCCACAATTTTGGGTAATGGTATTATAAAGGCTCCGCGAAGTGCATGGAGCACGAATTGTAATAAGTCAAGTCAAAGGGTTGTCCGCCCTAAAATATTGTAATTTAATATAAAATGTGTCGGCCTACTGGACCATGGGGATGTATAAAGAGAGAGAGGCTCTAGGTGTAGAAGTCAGTTCTTGGTCAGTCTTGATCTTAAGTGTTATGGGTTGTTGAATGCGATATCCACTCTAAGTCTGTAAGTTTGAGTCGTGGGTCGTAGTAGTAGAAGAGGCTCTGCAGCTGTGTGAATAAAGGCCTCGTAGAGTCCACAACTGTGTGCACAGACCCCTGCAGCTGAGTGCGCAGGGCAGAGTTTGGATTATAATGGGACAGAAGTTAATAAAAGCTAAGTTGATTTTGAAATATTGTGCATCTATTCGTAGATCTGTATGTTTATCCTTCTGTTATATGTTTATGCATCTTTTTACGGTTTATGGTTGCGCGCACTAGTTATAAATGTTGAATGATTGATAAAGATTACTAGGCCCACAAAATTAAGTCAAATATATAATAAGAACATGGTAAGGTTAGAGGATCTAGATAGCGCCTTGTCATGCTCTGTACTGAGCTACGCGAAGGTCGGACGGCTGCACGGAGCTGCACTAGTGCGCAGGATCGGTTCGCGACCATTCCAGCTCTCATCAAGACATCACTAGGGTGCGAAAATTTGGTTCTGGCACCTTTCCATACTACCTCGGGTGAGACTTTAGTCCGCGCTCCGCGGACTGTTGCCGAAAGGGCCGGTAGTTTTGGGATTTGTTTTGCTAAAACACTTCTGAACCTGGGTCAGGCCCCAATAAGCCAACAAATGGTTCCGTTGCTGGGACCGGGATCTGCCTAAGAAATGTTTGATGTAACATTGGGACCCTACGAAGAAGGAAATTGAAGATTGGTTGGATTAGAAGCTTCACGAGTTCGTAACACAGGAAAATAGGACTCCACAGATATCCGAGAAGAGGTGGCTAGATCGCTACGTATATACGGAAATCCACGAGATATTCTTTGCGACCTTCTCTTCAGAGCTGTATGATTGGATCGCGAGGTTAGCCGACAGCCAGGGAAGGTACAAGCTTGATCAATCGATAGTGTGGACTCCGGAGTTAGTGTGCAGACTAGAGGCATCAGAAGATAAGATCACGTGGGTTATGGACCATTGGCTCGACTAGATAATAGGAGGGTTTATCACTGAGTTTGTGATAGACACAACCGTGAGCTATAGCGAAGCAGAACAAAGTTTTCTCAAGGGACCGTGAGGTAGGTACATCAAATCCCTGAATACCTGGATTAAGATGTTGTTATGTGAAAAGCGGGTTATGCGAATACATTAATGAGTGGAGAAATGCGAAGTGGAAAGATCTACAAAGGGATCAAAGGGTTAGGGAACAGTCCTTTAATTTCACCTTCGTGAGAGAGCGAGGAAGAACACGCTCGGGCTTCTTCGAGGAGTGTGGTCAGTTTGATAAGGCAGCACATTCCACAGTTATCACCTCCACTTATGCCATCACCCACTTCACTTACTTCACCTCCATCTACAACTACCCCACCTCCATCGAACCCGCAGTTCAGCATGGTGAGCGCGATCAAGCTACCCGTATTCAAAGGAGTAGGGAATGAGGATCCAGACCAGTTCTGGTTCTTGGTAAGAGCAGTGTGGGAAGCCCAAGGAGTCACGGATGATAAAATTAAGAATGCCACATTGGTAAGTGCATTGTAGGATCGTGCATTGACATGGTATATCAAGCACTCGAATGATCACCCAAATGCAAGAATAGCAGAGATCCAAAATGCACTAAATAGATAATTTAGCTAGCCGAAATCAGAGACATAGTCAATCATTGGATTTAAGAAGATCGTGATGCTTCCAGGTGAAACCCCCTGGGATTTGGATTAGAGGCTAAAAAGTACAATCCGTGAAGCTAATATGACGTTGACGGATGCGCAGCACCGCGCGTGGTTTGTGGCATCTTTGACACCACACTTGAGGATGGCACTGTCACAATAGAAGCTTTCAACCTAGGCAGACGCGTTGGGAATGGCGATGAGGTTGCATGAAACCTCAATACAGGATCTTGGGTTGGGAGTCCAACAGATCCACATGCAACTACAAAACTTATGCTTGGAGATGCAGAGTTTGAAGCAAGATAGGGCACCCCAGCCAGAAGCGCATGAAGAAGTATGATGCATAAAATGTAAAGGCCAGGGCCACGATAAGGATCACTGTCCAGTATTCGCGAACTATTTGGCAGGAGGGGGACCAATGCCATTGAGATAAGAGGCACAGGTAGGGCCAAGTGTAGCACTTGCACTCTGGTCCGCGATCTATCCGGTGGGAGGAAAGCACACGACGGACAACTGTCATTTGTTGCAGAAGTATACACAGACTCCTTAGCAGCTGCTTTGCAATTTTTGTAGATCGGTGGGCCACGATGAGCATACTTGTTGTAGCTATGAGTTAATGATGGAGCGGACCCCAGCATATAGAATGCAAACAGAAACGCGAGGCCTTGACCCAGCCACGGGGATGGCACATGGGGGATTTCAAGGGCGAGGGCGAGGGAAAGGAGGAATGGGGGCAGGAAGGGTTTGCAGATAGTTAATCTGTTACAATTGCAGAGGACCACGGCACTACGCTCGCGATTGTACCAACCCAACAAGAATATCTTATTTTTACTATGAGCAGTTTGATCATGAAATGGTAGATTGTCCTATGCTGATTGCATAGATGTGCGAGAAAGGGGTGCTACAGCGTACTCCAACCCAGAATATCCAAATGATGAGGTTTGAACTACGCGAAGAAGACCCCAACATAAACATGGTGCTAAGAAGTGGCGTGACCACAGGGGAGGATAAGGGGAAGTAGACTGAGGAAGATACATGGGTTCACAAGGCTCCTACAAAGGAACCTAAGTTTGATTTGGAAGGCACCAAGGAGACATTTATGGAAGCTAAGAAGAGCTTCGCGGAGGCCTCTACTTCAGGTAGTAAGGATCAACCAGAGACAGGAATGGATCTTTCTATGCTAACTACCCTTTTAGAGACATGCATGAAATTGCTGTGCGATAATAAGGCGGTTAAAGGACTATAGGAGTTGATAACTAGGTGCACCGGGTCGGGTGAACCGTGTGTAGTCTGAAAACTAGGAAAGCATGCATTGCGCACTAGGAGGGAAATGAGATTGACGACGCAGATTGGCGAGTATGAAATGGATCAGGTAATCATAGACTTGGGTTCGGACATGAATTTGTTACCAAAGAAGACATGGGAACGCATGGGCGGGCCCACGTTATAGTGGTCTCCTATTCAATTATGGAGGGCAAACCAACAAAAGATCTTGCCCATGGGGAGATTGCAAGGGGTAACAGTGGATATCGAAGGCGCGAGCACACAAATGGACTTTGAAGTAATAGAGATTGTGGATGACAGTAACCCTTACCCCGTGTTGCTAGGAATAGACTAGGCCATGGATATGAATGGAGTCATCAACCTGAAGAAGTGGAAGATGATATTTGAGAAAAAGTCTCTACATGTAGTAGTTCCACTGGATCCAGCCGAAGGAGTGCGCTACACTGAACCTGTGTGCAAGGATGATAGTGATGATGAGCTGGATTGCATTTATTAGATAACGGTGCAAGACCAGGATCGGGTGAACCCGACTGAAGATGGGATAATCTCATGGGAGCGCGACAGTTCCTATACTTCGGATTCAGATGAAGAAATAGAATGCTGGCAGAACCGGTTGCACGAAGTAACAATGCTAAATTACAATATGATGATTATATCACCGCGGCGCATGATGACCGAAGCAAGGGAACTGCCAACCGATGATGGGGTAACAAATGTGGAGGAATCCTTAGACCAAGGTGAGAGAGTGGTACCGGAACAGCAGCAATAAGGTGCGCTAGAACAAGCATTGCACGCGACACCTGCACGATGGGGGAATATACATCAGAAGACTATGGGGAACTGGCGCGAAGGTAGAATACGGATGCACTTACAACCTAGAAGTCCCCAGCAACGAATGTGAGTTGGGCAGCTAGGATGCGGTAGTTTGTGTGCCCACGTGTGTCGGTATGTGCATACGTGTGTTGTGCAAGCACCTCCTAGACTACGGATTGAAAATCAGGGAATGCGACGCATGCCACAAAAATTTCACATCGATGCCTTCACAAAGCTATGTGGAATCATGAACAGAATTTACTAGATAGGACGAACTGATTGGGACTTGTGTGTGCTAGCGGTCCGATGGGCATATAGGGCCATGTGTAGGAACCGACGCGTGGAAATGGTTTTGAAGATGACAAGCGGAGTCAAGGCCGTAGTTTTGGGAAAGAATCCTCACACAATCATTCCCATAATTGTGAAAAATCGAGAGGACCAGAGAGAAGAAATTATGCAGTTGCTCGAGGATGAACATATGCAAATTCAAGAAGCCATTCAGCGAGGGAACATTGAGCTGTGTGAAATCGAAGAAGATCGGGTAAGATTGAAGCAGAAAAACACATTAATGGACGAGGATATCAAAGAACTGGAAACCAAAATCTCGCAAGCATTACACGCCGACAGTAGGACGGGGCCACGTATGGGCAACCCCACCACTGTGCTAGCAGATTGTCGCCAGGAGCTAGTGACTATACTACCATGGCTACGACCGCACCTTATCAGGTGAAGCAACCAAGGAAGTGCTCCGCATAGGGGAGAACGTGAGGCACTGATTGGCTCAAGGGTAACTAAGGAAGCCCCGCGGACCTGGTCGGGTAGTGACTTGAAGCTTCGCACCAGTAGTGAGACCACCTGACTATCCATAGGAAGCATAGTCTCAGCACTCCAAGCAGTTGAAAGAGAGCGCGGGACTATAAAAAAGTTTGTATCGGAGCCGCGTGACCCGGACGGTGCGCGTAAGATCAGTACGACACACGGATCATGTTCGCGCACAAGGGACTACACTGCCGCACAGATGGGGTGGAAAGTGACCGTTGGTGACACTGTTCATGAAAAGATGTCTAATTTAAGGAAATGAGGAGTGGACGACAGATAATTAAGACACGGGGTCAGAACTAGATTTGAAAAGTTCTGTTGCCAATATCACATTAATGAGCCAAGATAGGGGGGAAGGGTTGAATTTGAATTCCGACAGGCCTATAAATCCCAGATGGTCATTTGCCAAACAACCCTTGGTAACTTGAGAATTTAGTTATTACGCATGGACTTTACAACTTTAGAGGCTTTGATAGCAAGTTCAGTATTTGAATCATTACCGAAAGAGATGCAGGACCTTCTCAGAAGAGCAATGTTGACTGCCAAGGATGCCAAACCAAGCCCTATGTCACTAGTCGGGGATGCGCTGGAAATTCCAACATCGCCCCGGATGCCGAGGGCCAAAAAGGATCCATAGGTAGCTGGACCAGTCTGTATGTCTCCACAAAATCCATGGTTCGGCAAACTGTCGATGGAAGAGAAGGGAAAAATAGTCAATATTGGGAGCGATGATGAGGAAGAGGATCCTCTAACCTTTGTTGAAGAGCTGGAACCTGAGGAAGGAATGGAAGAAGACACCCTGCCAGTACGTGCCACAGCAAAGCTACCCAAGTATGTCCTTCCGTGGAAAGGGAGGGTAAAGGTACCTAAATATTTGGATGTTGTTAAGAGCACACTCAACACCCCATTCCTCCCCGCGGGAGTTCTGTTCGAAGGTTTGGCTGTGGGTCGTGTCCCCACTATGAAGTTTGAAGACTGGGACCTGGTGGATAGTAAGAAGTTTCCTCATTTGGAAACTAACCAGCTGATGGAACAAAGCATGGAGGGGGCTGTTACAACACTGCAACCATGGACATGGCTGTGCGGGGTGGAGGAGGCCAGGCTACTCCACCTCCTATCAATTCCACACTTTCATCAGGCCCCAATCACGATATTTGTCATCGGAAATTGCTTTGCCTAGTGCACGATGGGTACTTGTTGGAAGAGCCCATTCCCATCATGGCAGAGCTCATTCATAGGATTTCTCGGCTTCCCTGTGTAGGAAGGGACCTCGTGGAAATAGCTGGTGCAAGTGGAGACTTGACAATTGCAGAGGCCATGAAAAAGAAATATAAGTTGGAGAAAAAGCAGAGGGGTTACATTATTACTAGAATTCAGGAAAAAGGGGTTTGCATCGCTACCGAGTTGCTGGCAAGGAAGGTGATGAGAAAATTTTGTGGTAATGAGGTACCAGCAACGGTCATCACACTAGCCGAGAAATGCGTAGAAGGTGTACGATTCAACTGGTCGCAGTTCCTTGGCGAGGAATTCCTGATGAACTACAGGGAGGCCTAGGAGCAGGGTAAGACCTTCCACTACGCATGGTTGCTCCTATATATCTTGTTGGTTACAGGAGAATTTCTTGAGGATATTCAGTTTCCTCCCATTGATCAGGACTAGCCAGAGGCAACAAAATACGTGTCGCTGTGGGTAACAAAGCATGCCATGCGCATATGAGAAACCAAGATCTTCTGGGTACTGATGGAAGTGAGTGTAAGACTATGGATCAACACACGGTTGTGCCTATACCCCTTGGTATACGACAGTCTGAAGATTTTTGCAGAGTTTAAAGCAGATATGCACAATGTGTATATCAGGGCATGATAGGATCCAGAGCAGAAGTGGACCATACTCCCCTTCATCGCAATAGATGACATTGTTTTCATAGTGCTCGACACATGGCCACCAGAATGGCGTGCAACAGATGTGGTAGTGCGCGATGAAATGGAGATTCAAAAACAAAAGGCTGCCCCCAAGTGGCTAGCACAATAGAAACGGAATGAACAACTAGCTGCGGAAATACGGGCGTCTCGGGAGGCAGCGAAGGCCGTTGGGGAAAGGCAGCAGTAGTAGGGGCCACTATGATGTAGGAAGAAAGACGCCCGAACATAACCACAGAATAGGGGACATATGCGACAACAGAAGTCGTGGACCCAAGCACCACCTCGATACAATTCAAATGACCGCATGACACAGAACGAACAGGGCCACGGAAGAAGGCCAAGGCTTCCAATTTGGATAGGGAGCCTATTACACTAACCGAGGGTGACCTATACGACATTGGCGACACAGTTCGCGAAGTCACCAGGGAGGTGCTCTAGGAAGCAATGACGGAGCAGCAGAATGTGTTGGGGGAGCTTAGGGCGCAACTCCAAGAACTTCAGGTACGGGCCCCACAACAAGTAACAGTAGCCGGGGATATGAGTACATCAGCAACCGAGCAATTGCTGCAAGCCAAAATGGAAAATGCCATTACGTTGACAGAAGGA
Organism: Pinus tabuliformis; assembly: GCA_031772625.1. NCBI lineage: Eukaryota > Viridiplantae > Streptophyta > Pinopsida > Pinales > Pinaceae > Pinus > Pinus tabuliformis. The sequence goes on along the minus strand of CM062804.1, from coordinate 820,282,608 downwards.
GCACTGACGATGGCTAATACGGAGGACAGAACTATGGTAAGCCAACTCAAGAGACTTGGTTTAAACTTGGCTACCCTGCCACGAGAATTATTATACTAGTTGTAGGATGGAGCAACGAAAGAGCTCCGCACTAGGGAAGGACACGCAGTCCAGGTGCTCAGTGAACAACAAATCAACATCGAGCAGTTGAGCCTCCAACGCGATGAAGCTATAGCACAAGATCAACAGTTGGAGCAAATCGTCGAGGAAGCATGCCATCGTGTCCTTGAGCTAGAGATTGCAGTAGACTTACCAGTGGGTATCCGGATCCAAAAACTGGCCAGTGGATTCTACCAGGAACAGGAGGAAGCAACAAAGATCCAGATGGACCTAAAATTGCAGATTGTGGAGCTGAGGGCTGAAAGCATAGCCATCGACACTGCCAGAGGTGAGAGAGAAGTAGCACCGTGCCATTCAATCAGGGTTGGAAGTAATAGAGCGTGCCATACAGGATTGCGCAGGCTTGTTAGATCAGTCACTCGTCACCCTCACTTCACTACAGGAAGACCCAACACTACAGCGGTTGGAGACAGAAGCGCGGGAGATGCAGTAGGCCTATGACAATGTTTGGGGGACCATGTAGATGGTCACACTTACTCAACAACTGGCCAAGATGAGGGAGGCCCAAGATCTCAAAGCGTAGATGGATGCCACGTGCCAAAAAGAAGCAGTGCTGAAGAACGCATCCAATCTTGGCTCGAGGAAGCATTCACGATCCAGCTAAGATCGAGGGAAAGTTGGCATAGATGCATGACGTATACGCACTTAGGCAAAGAATTGCATCTAACGATGAATTATTGGAGATACGCGCACAACGGGTACAACAGACAATGGAAGAATGTGCTGCGGATGTAAAAGAAGCACAGAGGTTGTTGGATGAACTTCGCGTGAAGATCAACGCACCAGCTGGGTGACTCGGGACAAGTCACAATATTTGTGTTTGGGGCTTGTTGGGTAGCGGACCCCCCGCACAACGGTTTTGGGGCTTAAAGCCCATAATTTTGGGTAATGGTATTGTAAAGGCTCTGCAAAGTGCACGGAGCGCGAATTGTAATAAGTCAAGTCAAAGGGTTGTCTGCCCTAAAATATTTTAATTAGTATAAATAGAGCGAGGCTCTAGGTGTAGAAGTTAGTTCTTGGTTATTCTTGATCTTAAGTGTTATGGGTTGTTGAATGCGATATTTGCTTTGAGTTTGTAATTCCAAGTCATGGGTTGTAGTAGTAGAAGAGGCTCTGTAGCTGTGTGCGCAGAGGCCTGGTAGAGTCCACGACTGTGTGCGTGGACCCCTGCAGCTGAGGGCACAGGGTGGAGTTGGGATTGTAATGGGAGAGAAGTTAAAAGCTAAGTTGATTCTAAAATATTGTGCATCTATTCATAGATTTGTATGTTTATCCTTATATTATATGTTTATGCATCTTTTTACGGTTTATGGTTGCATACACTGGTTATAAATGTTGAATAATTGATAAAGATTACTAGGACCACAAAATTAAGTCAGATCTATAATAAGAACACTGTAAGGTTATAGGATCTAGATAGTGCCCCGCCGTGCTCTATACCGAGCTACGTGAAGGTCGGATGGCTACGCAGAGCTGCACTAGTGCACAGGATCGGTTCGTGACCATTCCAGCTCTCATCAAGACATCGCTAGGGTGCAGAAACCTGGTTCCAACACCCTCCCATACTACCTTGGGTGAGACTTTAGTTTGCGCTTTGCGGACTGTTGCCGAAAGGGCCGATAGTTTCGGGATTTGTTTGTCTAAAACACTTCTGAACCTGGGTCAGGCCCTAATAAGCCAACACCAAGGCTCATCACTTCTCAAGGTTCAAGAGCTTCTGGAGGCAACTTAATATTAGTCTTAGTTTCCCAATGTTCCTTGTGTAGTCTTGTGACAACATTATTTTCCTAGAATCTTTACCATTAATACAAGGAAATCAACAATATCGCAAATTATAGTAGGAAACAGTTGGAGATTAGAGTTCCTTCCCAAGGCTAGATGAAAAATCATGTCAAATTTCAAGCACATCCATGGCTTTGAAGATTTTTTGAAAGTTCCTAGTATATAACCAAAAACATAATTGTAATGTTAAACTTCAGGACTAATACTCGAAATGGTTACCCTCTTAACTTGAATTTTAATAAATTCAAAACTAAAATGGTAAAACTATTAGTGTATCTTATTGACAGTAAATTTTATCACAAAATAAAGGTTTATTTTACTTGAGAAGGCATGATACATTACAGTTAAGCATGAAAAAATATTTGTATCCATAATTTAAATCAAGGGAATCGACTCTGAAAAACCAATACGTTTATCATAATAGGAATCCATGTGTACAAGTGTACTTTCCACAATTGTTGTGAAATCGATGTAAACCAAGAAAAGGAGACTCAATGGACCAAACTGTGTTTTGCTTCAGAAAATTGTCGACCCATCTCAAAATAATGGTGAGTAAGAATGTATCCCATTGCTACATATTAATTTAAAATTCTAAAACTCGCTAGCTAGGCTTGAAACATTTGAACTATAGATCCTGTACCAGAACCAAAGGGAGACAAAATGTTTTGCATCTCCTCACAAGCTACATAACCAAAGAAAACCAATAAACCAAATAGGTGGCTATGAAGAAAACTGACAGTATTTTTTGGAACAGTGAGGATGGTCACAAACAACAGCTAAAGGGTTGCTAGATGAGGCAACATGATTCATAACCAGATTTTTGATTGATTCTAAAAATGCAGGGTCTACTGAGTAAATGGGAGGCGGAGTATGTACAGAGTTGGAAATGGATATAGATGGTCCACCACGCTCAGCTCGTGACTCTGGGAAGATGGTATGAACATTTCCATCTTTAGAAGTAAAAATTGTGGAGGAATTTACAGGTGATGGTCTGGTAGGTTTTCTAATAGATTCCCATTTTGTAACCCATTCTGCAGGGGGTTTTAAGGTGGCTCTGGGAATCATCTGTGGTGCTATGAGATTCATTCCATAATCATGAGTGATTAATGTCGTGAATTCTGACTGTGAGGAAACAGATTTAACTACTGAAGGAGTAGTTTTTTTGTAAAATTTTACCACAGAGGACCACCAGATGGAAATATTTTTGCTATCATCATCAAAGTCATCATATCCATGTGTCTGCAATCCGAGCATAAGAGAATTGATTGCATTGGGATCTGACAGGGATATGGAAAAGTCAGGGACACATGACCATGATGCAGGGCCATAGGCAAGAGTACCTTGGCAACCACCGATGAGAGCTTTTGGAAAAGCTCTCCATCGTCGATCAAATATACAGGAAAAGAAGGCCACATCTTGTCCTTTCCTGTGTAGAGGTTGAATTCCCACTTGGACATGTCCAAAGTGGGTGAAATTATAACCTGCTTTCCGGGCAACGTCAAATTCAGCTTGGTTGATAATGTTTAAAGAATGAAGGATATTATTGTTAGAGGTAGTTTGCAGGACTTCCTCTTTCACCTTATATCTCCAAAACTGGATAGTGTCCAGTAATCCTAAATTCTTATAAACATTTTTCGGATCTATCTTTGGAAGAGACCAAGATCCAGAAGGAACAGGTTCAGAAAATAAATTAACAGACTTTTCTTGTATAACAGATGCATGTGTAACAGAATTTTGTCTTTCAATATCTGCATCTTCGTGTTCCTTTAAAATTTCTTCAAATGATTTATCACCAAATTCATGACGAGAACTAGTAGAAGGACGAGAATCCATAATATGAAACTTATACAGAGTGATAGATATATGCAGCGGATTAAAAATAACTTGCATGAAACAGAGTACTGTGAATCTCGAAAGTAAATACCGATTATCGCTGGAAATATGATCGCAAACAGAGCTGGTTTTGCGGCTTCCTCTTAGAACAAAAGTTCAAGTTCTACATCCAAGTCTTTCAACGTCTTCAAGCGCCATCCATGTGGCATAACAGACTACAGACCTATTCAGGATATCAACGAACTCAAAGAGATATGCTCAAACAAAATGCAACTTGGCTCTGATACCATTCTTTATTACCAAACATACAATTGGTTACAAACTTCTTTACTCTCAATACATTACTCCTCGCCAATACCAGCCCCCCCTCCAAAATGAGCTCCTCTTTATTTTATAGACCAGAGGGCTTGATGACTCAAAAGTAAAATAATTGTCCTAAAAAGATTGTCCAGATTCGGATGTGAATGGACAAATTCACATTATCTCGTCCCTTTTCCTTTTGGAAAGCCATCTGGCATATGGGGACCGAATCCAGGACGACTCAATCTTATCGATCTTACAAAGTAGATATTGGGATTGAATCAAGGATGACTCAATCTTACAAAGTAGATATTGGGATTGAATCAAGGACGACTCGATCTTACAAAGTAGATACTTTTACTCAAAAGCCTACGAGAAAAGAGAAATATACAGACGCATATTTCATTTTACGAAGAAATATACAAACAAATGTCCTTACACCATTGTCGGTAAGAAAAGACATGATACATTTAGAGTACAAAATGAGTAATCTGAGGATGAGTATAGTGCTGATGTCAGAATCTTTCCAGAAGATAATTTGTGAAGTACTGCACATGCACTTCTTTTTCGGATTCCCAAATCTCATTTTCGTGATTTCCGGGTGGTTGTAAAAAGTTAATAGATATGAAAGGATTTTGTTTTGGATCTGATTGTAGGTGGAATTCATTGTATTCCATTTGAGTCCCATCTCTATTGGGTGTCAGCATTCGTGCAGTGAATTCATGAGTGATGAACCAATGAGTATGTCCACACCTTCTTAGTGCATTGATAAAATCAGCATCTTCAATTCTGACAATGTCTTCGACATGCTTGTACAAGATTCCTATCAGGTGTGCATGTGGTTTTGAGAACCCATCAATATTTAGTCGACATAAGGTATATGGCTTTATCAAGAGAGCACTGAGTCCATAGATTTTCCACCACCTGATAAACTAGGCCGGAAAAGGATCTTCATGATTCATTCGGGAAGTTGGCCAATCTTCATACCTGAAATCAAACTGTAGATGATAAAAGAAGTTAGAGGAAATATTTTCTAAATTCATGCATTGGAAAAAAGCAGTCTCCTGCCTTTCTAGATCAAAATCAGTCCTCTGTAGAGGATTATTGAACTGCCTAATAGTAATCCTGCAATTTCCAATTCTGTCATCTTCTTCATAAAAGAGTTCATAGGAAATGTTGCCTATATGGACCAGATAATCTAGCTCACTGATTGCCAGATCATTTTCAATTTCTTGGTCATGCCAGGTCCAAAGATTGGGAACTCCTTCTCTCCAGCGAATTTCAGATACTGGATACCATGTTTCATCATGGTCTAAAATGCTTTCTCTCATATCATATCTTACCCATCCCTGTCTGCCTTCTATTTCAACATGTTCTTCATATCTTCTGATAAAATTGCATGATAAAGAGTGAATAGAATTTTTCTCTAAAAATTCCCTTGACAACATGTCAGCAAAAGAATTTTTATGTCCAGGAATGAATTCAATTTCAAAATCATACTGACTGAGAGTCATTACCCATCTTACCATAGCAGCATCTTCAAATTCACACTTGTGAATAGCAAACTTTAAAGCTTGGCAATCTGTCTTAACCAGGAACTTAGTGTAAATAACAAAGTCTTTAAACTTTTCTATTCCCAAACAAACTGCTCTGAGTTCTTTCTTGAGGCTGGCCCAATTTGCTTGAGATGTCGACCATAGTCCAGAAGCATATTGACAAATTTCCAGTGAGTTTTTCTTCTCTGGATCTTCTTGACAAAGAACAGCTCCCCATCCAATATTACTGGCATTTGTCATAATTACTTTCTTCCATTGTTCTTGGATCGGACACAGAGGCTGAATTCTGTGAATCCTATCCTTGATTTTCTTGACTGCATTTGTGCAATCTTCATTCCAGGGAATGGGATCTTTCTGTAATCTCTTATTCAGTAATTTCCTTTCTTGTGCACAATGATGAAGAAATCTGGAGACATAGTTTTGTCCAAAATTTCATCAAGAAAATTATCTATGAAATCTAGACTTATTTGGATTACTTGATATGAACCATACTGGATATTATATCCAAGAAAATCTATCATAGTTTTGAACAATTTCATCTTAGTTTCAGAGAGGACTATCCCTTTTTCTTTTATCCTCTCGATAAATAGTTTCAGATGCTTAATATGAGACGGTATATCATCAGAATGTATAAGAATATCATCAATGTATTTTTTTATAAATTCCTCCATACCTTCAAATGTCTCATCCATTATGCACTGGAAGGCTGATGGAGCATTAATGAGTCCAAATGGCATTATGTTCCACTCAAAATGACCTTCAGGAACATAAAAAGTTGTTTTCCATTTATCAAATTCCTTGATGCCTACCTGCTAAAATCCTTATTTCAAATCAAATTTTCAGAAAATCTTTGATTTTGAGATTTGTGTTAGGATTGTGGAGGGATTTGGAAGGGGATAAGCATCATAATCCAATATATTATTCAGTGGTTTGTAGTTTACCACCAACCTTGGTTTTCCTTTGGCAATCTCTGCATGTTTTTTTACATAAAAAGCAAAGCAGGCTATTGGACTTTTTCTTTTTCAGATCAGGCGTTTCTGTAAAAGACTCTTGATCTCTTCTTTACAGTGAACCATCTGTTCTTGGTTCATCGAAACAAATTTTGATCTTCTTAATTTACCACTGAAGTCATTTTTCAATGGTAACTCAACTTCATGCTTATGCACATGCCAAAAGGCATTTGGGTCTTCAGAGCAGCATTCCAGAAATTTATTTTTCAGATTGGCTATCTCCCTGTCAAACTTTCCTTGTTCAATGTTTTCATCAATTTTTAAAATCTCCTTCTTCTTTTCCATTTTTGACAGTAAGGTTTCTAGCCGTTCAATCCTTCTGATTCTATTGGGTGAGCTGGAATTTATAAAAGGAAAAAACAGCTCTTTACCTTCCAGTTCAAGAAAATAACCATATCTCCTTGTTTGTTGATCAAATTTCGCTCCATGCTTTTGGAAATTCTGGAAGAAAGGTGTTCCTAAGTACATTGCACAATCCATCCCTGTAACAATTGGGAAAACCACATTTATTCCAATAGAATCAGTTAGGAAAATATCAACTGGAACCTTTGAAGTAGTGATGATATCTCCACTGGCTGTTGTAACCTTTGGACAAGTAGTTGGCCTTCTGAGATGAGTATCAACTACTATATTATTTACAATATTTAATCTTGAACCAGTATCCATAAGGACCTTCTAGTATTCCACTTTGGAACCAATTCTAACTTTTAATTTGATGTAATACATTACATCTCCATTAATCTTATTGCAACCTAATCCTACCCTTTCATCATCAATGTTGGGTTCTTGAATTTGTATACCTGGAAAGGGTTTCTAATGGAATGTCCAATTCTGTGTCTGTGCAAAAGTTGAAGGCTGTCCTGCTTTCATTTTCTTGAGTTGGCAATCTTGGTGACTTTCAATACAAAGCCTTCTATTTTCTTTTATTGTCTTCCTTATATCTTTTATTGCCTGGTGGATACTGGCCAAAGTCTGGGGAAGATATTCTACAAAATCTTCCTGCCTGAATTGCCTGGTCAAGGCTTCTACTGAGAAAAGAGAAGCTGGAGGAACATATCCTCTTTTAGGATTGCTTTGCTTGGTTGTCTTAGAATTTAAGTGATTGATTAATAGCTCTTTATACATATCTTTTAATTGTGGGTCTGTTGCTGCCGTCATTTGCGTGAAAATATTTCTAGCCTGTTCATTAGATTCACCATTCTTCATCATATTCAAGGAATGACACTAGCAGACATCTGGGTCACTGCATTCACAATTATCTTTGAAACATTCTGCACAATGTGGATCATTGCAATATTCTTCTTCCGAGTCAGAAGTATTAGAATCAGAATTAAATTTATTGATGTAATCTGATTCTTCTTCACTTGTTATTTCCTCACAACTATCAGGAAGATTTAAACAATTTACTTTACCAGATTTATTTCTGTAAAATACTTTCTTCTTACCTTTCTCTAGTTTCTTTTTTTCTTTCCCCAACTCTGGACAGTTTGGAGAAATGTGTCATTTTTTGTTGCAGTGGTAACATTGAACTTCCTTTTTTCTTGTAAATAGTTGTGTCTATTTGTAATCTTTCGGCTTCTTTTGGTGGATGATCCTTTTGCCTGAAAAATTCTTTGTTGCGTGCTTCTTTTTCCTGTAAGCACGCACATCTCTCCCCTCTGAATTTTTTGGAGCAGAAAGGTGCCATTGCTTGCACAGTTTCTAGTAACCATGCAGCTTCTTTGGATTCGTGGTTGCTCTGGCTATCTTCATTTGGGAGAAAAGTTCAACAATTATGGCTTTGACTTCCTGCCTAATTACTCCAAATTTGTAGTCACCAATGCTTCCTGGCAATTTGCTAACTATTGCTATTGACACCCATAATGGTAATGATGAAACAAATATATCCTTCCATTTGGATTCAATAATGAGTTCTAGTGACAAAGTATGCAATCTATGCAAGAACTCATTAAATTATTCATCAAAATTCTTCATATTATGAAGTTTCATAGCAACAAGAGTAATAGCAGTCAGATCATTATTTATCTATGGGAAGCCAATAAAGTTAACAGTAATGCCATAAAGTAAACAACCAATCATATTGTTTACTGGAAGTGAGGTAAACAGATCCATGTAAGTACTTCCATCGGCATTCTTTACATGTGAATTTTCCCAATTAGTCAGCAATAGAGGATCTTTGATCGTTTCTTCTTTTAGCCAAGAATCTAAAGATCCTTCAAACCCGCCAATGATTCTTCTTGTAGAATTTATGGGTCCAATATCATTAGCCAGATAGGTCCTGTAGCATACTAACGTGGAGTGCATGACTAATAATACTTCTGCTTCTGTGCAGTTGTCAATATTCCAAGAATATGTCGAGGAGGCTGACCAATCTTTGTGATACTCAGGTTTCATCATATCCCTTCTGTCTGGAGCAGGGGACCAAGTGGAATTCCATGTGGACCTAGAAGTAGTTGCATGAACTACTTCTTCATTTGGAATATTAAAATGAAATTTTTCTTAAGGAGAAAAATTCTGTACAAATTCCTCAAGACTTTCTAGTGAAGCTCATCATTATTTATTTCAAGTTTGTTCAATCCTGTCTCTTCGTCTTCTTCTAAGTTTTCATACCATTTCTTTTCTTCTTCGTATTCTTCATCTTGTGAAGCATTTTTCTTTATCCATTCTGTGAAAGAAGAGATAGTTGATGGATTTGTTTTTGAAGAAACACAAGGATTTGGATTTATATGGCCAAAGAAACTAGGTGCAGCAGAATATGAAATCCCTGGTTTTGGAAACTCAATCTCTGTTGGCTATCTTATGAGACTAGAGACAAAGGATGAAATAGTATAAGGCATCTGAGAGTGAGGTTCACTAAAAATAGTGGTAGATTTGTATGAATCTGTAGGATGTCTCTTTTTGAGTGAATCAACAGAATTAGAGACATTCGAGACTTGCCTCTTGAGTATGTCAAGGCTAGAATTAACCTTAACAATTTCTCTTCCTTGGATAATTGTTACATCTTGAATTTTCTTTTCTGTGGATAACTTGAGGTTATCCAGGCTTTCAGCTATATGTTTATCATTTTCTGCAAGAGTCTTGACATTCTCATTTAAACATACAGTAGCATAGTCCTGTTTCTGAAGCATTCTAATCATCATTTCTTTTAGAATATTATTCATGTCCTCAATAGACTTATGCTGTGTTCTTAGAAATTTTTCCAAACTGGAAAGAGCAAGGTTCGTCCAGTTTGTAGCTAAGATAGATTCTTTGGTTGAATCTTCTGTTTGAACTGGAGACAATTTATAAATTTTTCCATCCTGTTGTCTGATAACAAAGTTTTTCCATGGTGGAAAATCATTTTTTGTTTGATAGATCTGTCCATCAAAAAGTTCCCATTTGTGTTTTGGAGGGGAACCAGATCTAATCATGTTTATTTGCAGACTGCTGCAAATTTCTTTCACCAATTTTTCTCCTTTTATCCTTATGACCTGCAGATTTTTGGGCAGGTTTGGTTTAGACAGCATTTTCTGTATTTTTGGAGAAAAGTCAGGACTTACTAAAGGAGATGGAATTATGACAGCATTAGATTCCATCTTTCCTTTAATGAAATTATCAACATCAAGAATCCTTTTTTGTTTTGCCTGATTTTTGAACTGTTTTCTTAAGGATTCTTCTATCTGATTCGAGGAAGGGTAATACCATTCATAAAAAGAAATCCACTGGTTATTAGATTTCATCCAATTTCTCCATTCCTCATTCTTTTGTTTGAAAAGCCTTCTCCCAATCATCCACTTCATTGGAAGAGTACTTATTTTGATTCTTTTGAGAGGATGAAACTTCAGTGGAACCCATAGATGTTAGAGGCTTGGAAGATGGTTGGGCTACTTTAGTTGACGAAGTCTCTCCTGCATTATATTTCTCAAGAGCTCCATATGGATTTCTTCTCATTAAAATACGATTTACCTAGAATTGCCAAACTGGCCTCGACACTTCAACACTTGAACAATCCTCCTCCATGAATCATCCATCCACACACTTTATTGCTCATTTTTAATTTTTTTCCATGCATTAGCCTTTTGTGATGTCCCATCTTTTGTGTCCTAGGCATTGCGGTTGGTTAATCCACTACCATGAGGGACTACAATAGCACCTCGATATACAGAAGCATGATCCACACGTCTAAGAGTAGTTGCAGCCCTCACATGATCTGTAAGTATGGCTAATGCATTCTTTTCATTCAGCCATACAATTTCACACTCACCTCCAAATATCAAAATTAGGGAACTCACTTCTGTTCTCTTGGTAAATCAAACAACGCAAGGACAAGTCTGGGATCCATATCTACAATTGAATTGAAAGGTGGAGCTTGCACTGGCCCTATGGTAGGAAGTGACCCTTTGGGCATTATGCTACGTATGGGGATCTTGACTTATGTGTAGCCTATATGACCAGAAAACGTTTTGGTTCCCATCCAGTTGAATATATGGAGAGGTTCCATCTTTCTGCAAGATGTCTCAACATATCCCTTTTTTCCTTTGGCATAGGACCAAAAACATGCACACGAATGCTATTTGAGTGGGCTTTTGTTTTCCCCAAAACCAAATATCTAAACCTTTCCTCAATAGTTGAAACCCATTATGGTTCTCTCATGCTCAACCTAGCCAAAAGTTTTGAAATTTGTTCATTCACCCCTGGTAGATCAACTGTTGTGAAAATGCCAAAAGCATCTGCCAAAATATTCTTCTTCTCCAACTTTAGACATTCTTCATCACATGCAAGCTTTCTCTGGCCCAGAGGCACTCTATTTGAATTTGACTACACAAGTTAAAGATGAGAAGGCAATTTTTGAAGAACAGAGGCTTTAAAGACAGGATCAACTCTGGTATTTTTGCCTCCAGCATCACATGGAACCTTTGCAGTCAATCGACCACATGAACAAGTAATAGTCACTAGAAATTCACATCTAGTATTAGGGCATGGAAGAGGTGGGTGACATGAAGTAGTACATGTATGCCTGCAATCTCTCTGGGGAGCTCCAAAAGGTTTCCCACATGAGATTATACCTACTAATGATGAATTTTCCTTGGAAATTGAGTCGCATGGAGGTAGATGGCATGTCCTAGTACACATGTGCATTCCACATTGTCATGGTTTCCCATGGATCTTGTTGCATCTAATGTCTTGAGAACCACATGGAACATTTTTCAGAGCTACATGACCCCCTACACATTCTTTTGCAATAGGAACAGTACAAGGAGGGCAATCCTTGATATGGAAATCATGAGTCGCAGGATGACCACATGTCTAAGGAATGGAGTAGGGATATGAGCATGAAGGAATGGGTGTTCCACAAGGGACTGGAGGAGAAATTAACGTCTTCCCACATGCACAAGAAATATTAGTGAAAATAGTTTCATGGTAGGGTGGATAATGGCCACTATGGCAAAGTTCTTGGCAAAAATGCTACCCACATTGCAACTTTTTCCCATAGGTAATTTGACATAAATGTGGATCCCAATCACCTAAATGAGTAATTGAAACCCCTCTATTTGCAAGAGGGTGACATCATTCATTCCATCTATGTGTACCAAAATTTTTCTTTTGTCCACAATGCTTTTCACATGTGAATTCAACATTCTCCTCCATGGATACCATGGTCTTCCAACAAGGGACCGTCTTAGATGATGATCCACGTCGACATTTTTTATTAACAGAAACCAAACAAGGAGGACATTTATACAAAAATGTTTTCCACATGGAATATGCTTCTCACACACCTCTGAGAAGGTTGGTATGCTATCCATAGAACTCTTCCTCTGATTTTGCAGCTGAGTTTTACCATAGGGGCAAGATTTGACCTTCTTAGGTGATAGTTCACACTCTCCACATTCTCTAGGATGACATATCTTGTTGCACTTATGATTATAAAAGGAAAGCATTTTTAGGCACGAGTTCTTACATGCAAATACACCAATTTTCTAGTCTATTTCCCCTTGGATATCCATATCACCACAAAGTATCATCTCCTCCTTTTCCCCACAAAAGCATGAAGCTTTTATTAGAACCTTGCAAGGATCACATGGGCCTTCATGGCAGACATTGTCACAATAATGGTGTCCACATTTGAGAGGCTTTTCACAACACTGTCCACATGATTCAATTGATTTATGATTAGAACATCTCCTTGTAATTGTTGTTTTACCACACGGGCAATGTTGGGGGGAGCCATTACTGAGCAAGGTGGGAAAGTCCCTGGATGACATTGCAGAGTACATTTATGTGAGCAACTGGGAGTTTTCTTTTCCTTTTCAAGTGGCTTCCCACATGGTCCTCCACATGAATGTGGAGTGAGATAATATTCTACTTCTGGCTCTTGCACCTTCCCACAAAAACAATAGTAACGAAGATGATCTGGGAGTGAAAGCTGCACAGACTGACAACCAAGGCATCTCCAGTTGGAACCCTGACTCTATCTAGCAGACAAATCTACAGAGGATGGAGCTCTTGCCCATTTCCTTACACAATGCAGGTGAAAAATGACATAACAACTACCACAAGACCAAATTGCCACTGATCGTCCAACTATTTCATAACATATCATGTAGTCAACCTTTAATAAATCCATTATTAAGCTTCTCTTCAATTTTCTGCACCAGCTTTGGTACACTGGATCTATCCAAATTTGTCTTCTCCCTACTATCCTGCTTTGTCGATATAGACTCGTAGCTCAAAGGAGGATGAAGAAGATTCTGCCTCCAATCCTGTCTATTTTTCACCATATTCCTATTCCTAAAACCCTTCATTTCTCATCTTTTTTTACCTGTAGATTGTGTGAGTTGATTTTTGTCAATGGAGGGGTTCATAGGGTCCTCATTTGTATAATTTTGTCCATGGATGGATACCCCATTCCACCTATCATTATCACAATCGCCAATAATCTCAACATTCTCTTTCCCAAGAATTCCCTGGTTTGCATTATGTACAAAGGTTTGATTGTAGAGTCCATCGAAGACAACAAGTGTAGCAAATAATAAATTCTTTGTGGCTATACCTAGTCAACTTGCGGCCATGGAACTCGCTCGTAGAGTGTGAAGTTTTGAAAGTGGAGTTGGTGGAAATCATAGGTGTAACGACATATATCATGAGAATAAAGATAGAGTTATTAGACAGGTGTCACAAGTTAGTAAAAATGGTAGACAAAATTGTGAGGTTAACTGATTTAAAAGAAAGGCCTATCAGCCTAAACATATAATAATCAGCTACTGCTTGTAGACTTGAAGCTCAGAAAATAAACTTAGAAGTACAGACAGTAGATATATTATAAGGTCCATTACATGGAACATATCCCAATCAGGCTGCATAAACTCTCCCAAGAAAATGTTGTTGTAGGCTACATAAGAAATATGAATGGTATGTGATGTAGGATCTGTAACAACCCTGGTGAAAATTCAATGTAAAAATATATAAATACCATTGATGATGGGACACGTATTCCAAACTGGATGGTGGGAAAGACATCCTAGGGGGTGTTCATTTGGTTGTTTATGGCTAAGGAAATTGGCAAAGGCAATGACTAAGGCATTAAAGAGGCAAAAAGGTATTTTGGCACAAATATTTATGAAAATAATGGAAATTAGGAGAAAAGGTAGGTGAAAGGTCACAGGTTGCATGAGAGGAGGAAATTGAAGGAAAATAATGGAAAATGAAGAAAATAGAGGCCTCATTCATAAAAAGGCTTCTGAGAATCAGTTGGAAAGCTTCTTCCTTTTAGAGGGAAGACTTGGTCAGTTCAGTTTTGGAGCTCTCTCATTAGTCCTTCTCTCTCTCATACTCTTGGACACTTAGATATTTCTTGGAGCACTTTGGCATTGGAGCAAGAAAAGCAAAGAAGGCAAGAGGAAGCAAGGATCAAGCAGGGAAAGGTAGGATCGAGCAACTACAACAGGCTTCATTGCATGTATCAACTTGCATGTGCATTTTCCTTGCTAGATTTGGCATGCATGGGATTGCATGTGTATTTTCCTTGCTGGATTTGGCATGCATGGGATTGCATGTGTTTCTTTTCTACCATGGCATGGGTTTTTCCAGGTGTGACAGTATTTTTAGCCTAGCCTTGCCATTTCCTGATAGATTTTATGAGATGGGTTCTCTCATGCATTTTGTGGGGGATGGGTGGATTGGATTCGAAGTTGAGTGGCGTGGATCTCAGAATTAACAAACACATGGTGGTAGTGGTAACTGAGCTAGATTGAGGATGCACGAAGCCACTGGCCTAGTAACCCTTGAACCAGACTGTGGGTTGCAGTAAAGCAAGATTGTGTGCCTCGGTAGGCCTAGGAATCCTTGCCGGTGAATGAGGGGATATACTGTAAAGCCAAGTGGTGGATTTTCTCTCCGTTGGGCCTAGTGATTCCAGGATGGAATGCATGGTAAATCCTAGAGAGTATGTCTCGATGTAGGACCTAGTGATCCCTAGATCTGACTACAGATGCATGGTAAAGCTTGAGAGACTAGGAGGCACTCAAAATTCCTCGCGATATAGGCGGAGAACTCCGGTGGCATCCACATTGATGGGTTTTTTTGATGTGTTATATGAGTCACACATTCATGCTTGGAATATGGCACCGGGGTGATTGGCTGAAGAGAGACTTGGCTCAGCCAATCTATGGTCAGGTGGAACATGGTAGTCCCATCACCAGTTGGTTCATTGCATTATTAATGAGAAATTCATTCCCTTGATTTTCATGTGCAAATGTACTGATATATATATATATATATATATATGGATTTTGATGGCTGATATGTCCATTGTATTTCTATTCCTATTATGTTGTTTATATGTACATTTACCCTGGAGGGTGTTATAGAGTGGTATCGGAGCATGGTTCAAGCACTTGGACTGGATGGGCTCTATCATAGGTGAAATGATGAACAAAGGTTAAATTTTAGACCTTTTTGTCATATCTGTTATAACTTTTTCTCTATGGCATATTAGAAGTTGAAATTTTTCCATATTGAAGGTAAATCCCACTGATAATGTGGTCAAAATTTCAAATATTGTTTCACAATACTTTAGGAATTATGATCTAAGGAAGATGACCTTCCTGCATACACCTTTGCATAGGTCATGTTGGAATTTCTGAAATAACTCATCTTCTATAGGCATTTAGAAGTTGAAAAATTTTCCACATTAAGGGGACATATAATTGATTATGTGGTAGAAATTTCAAATATTGGGTCACAATATTTTAGGATATATGAGTAGAGGGAGTCAAGCCTTCTGAATGCTCCTAAAATTAGGCCTAAAATAGGTTACATTGACATCTTTGTTATAACTTTTATTTTGGGCACTCTCAGGAGCTGAATTGTTTTCCACAATGAGGGGAAATTCCACTGATATTGTGATAAAAATTTTAGACATTTATTCGCTATATTTTAGGAGATATGACCAATGGAAGTCTAGTTTTTTGGATACTCCTAGAATTGTGCACCAAATATGATTGTGTTGGTATTTTTGTTATAACTTTTCATCTATGAAATCTTAGAAGTTGAAACTTGAACCATAGTGAGGGAAAATACCACTGATCATATGGTTTAGTTTCCATAACTTTTACTACTACAGTTTAGGATATATGCATTGAATCATTCACTATATTATTTTTCATGCAAAGTGTTTGATCAAATACTTAAATGGTTCAATGATTAATTGCATACAAATTGTTTGATAAAATGCCCCAATGAGTATATTGTTTGTGGTTGGGGATAATATTGATGTGTAATAGTATTTCTGTAGTTGATATGTGCTTACTTGTATGCAAAAGGTTTTCTATATTAGTTTGCATGTAAAGTGTTTGAAGAAATGCTTACATGCAAATGTAATAGTAGTAGTTGTTTGAAGAAAATGTAAAACTATGGTAATTTTTTGGATGGCATAGTATTGTAGTATGATAATATGGATGTAGCTGATATATGCCTATTTTCATGCAAAGAATTTGAAGAGTTGCATGTAGGGAATTTGAAAGGTTGCATGCAAGGAATTTGAAAAGTTGCATGTAAGGAAATGGAAAAGTGGCATGTTTTTAGTTATTATGTTACAAGTGGAATAAGTGCAATGTTTTTGACTTAGTCTCATACAAATTTATGAGAAATAAAAATCAATTTCTTTTCAAGTGTGGTTAAATTTAGTAGAGCTTTGGAGATCCCATTTCCATAATTGGACATTGGAGATCGGGCCATTATAGTAGCTTCCTCCTTCTACCTTAGTGTGGACCATGGATAGTAAGGGGGTATGCTTATAGGTTGTTAGTATTGGTGAATGCTGATTTCAAATTAATAGACACGATGTCTTGATTTTTGGAACATGTGACTGACTATGTATGAATTATATGTCGCTTACATGTTGATTTCATGATACCTACTTACATCCTTGTATGTTAGGTTACATTTTTGAATATTTTGATTACATGTATCAGTCTTGTAGCTTGATTACAAGGTTTGATCGCTTATGTTCGATTACATGTGTTTATGCGTTGGTGTAGTTGATTTGGCATTGCTTATGCATACTGTTGGTTGCATGTGGAAATGTGTACAATGGAGTAATGGTTGTTGTTATGCATGTATGGTCGTGGCTATGATTATGCATGTATAGTAGGTCAAACATGCCTTGTGAAGTCATTGTATGAAATTTAGGTCATCATGATGCTATTGGTTGTTATGATGCTAATGTGTTGGCTGAGATAGAGCAGGAGATGCAGATCATCATAATGAGGTTTCAACATTGGACTTTGGGGTAAGAGCAGATCATCATACATGTATTGTATGTTTGGCATGCAGCTATGTAAGTAAAGGATTTTTATATATGCATTGTGTTTATATACATTAGGCTTGTGTACATGTCTTTTGATGTTATGGTTACATTCATGATAGATGTTGGTTGATTAGTGTAGTTATATGCACATGTGTCAGATAGTAAAAGATGATAGTAACCTGTAGTTGTATGCATTTCTATTATTGTTTTAAATTATATATCCTGATGATTATGTTGTATGTTGTTGATGAGTATGATATATAGCTTATTGTTGTTATATGTTATTAACTCGATGATTAGGGTCATTTCATTGAGATATTGATGTTATAATTTGGATTGGGCATATGTGTGATGGTTATGTTCATTTCCTTTACGATCTTGACATTATATGTATTGTGTTAACCTGGTTTGACCTATGCAGATGGTTATGGCTGCGATATTCAGGTATGAACCGACATATTTGTGAGATGGTGTCATACTAATTTATGTTGACTTTGCATATGTGTATGAGTTCACGATGTGAACATGGTAGTTAGATATTGTTATGGATATCATGATATTATGAGTGGTTGAGATGATGTGTTGTAAAGTTATATCCTACTAACTAGATTGATTGTGCAGACAAGATCACCTCCCTTGACATACATTAAGGTATGAGTTTTCTTATGCCATATATTTGGTGCTTGGTTGTTTGATTATGATGTCTATTTTGTATTTGAGTGTTTGGTGCTTATTATGTCGTCTAATTAATTTATTTAACATGGTATGAATGTTTGATGAATTGCATAATATGAGTATGTGTTCAAATGATCTTGTTTTAAGATGATTGTACTAAAATATATGTTGTGAGACAGTTGATATGTACTTGAGTATAGTAGGTGATAGTTGTAGTATTATGACTGATGACTATGATTTGACTATGGATTATGACATGATTGTTGGTCTTGGTAATGGTTGATTTCAAATTAACAGATATGATTGTATTTATATTTGGAACATGTGGTTGACATGTGTGAGAAGTTGCAGGGTAACATGCTTGGTATTAGCATGACAACGTAATAGTTGATGTGTCTATATAACTAACAGCTGGGGTGGTGTGATAGCATATAGTAAGCCTTGATTCCAACAAGGTAAAAAGGTAAAAGAAAGGAATTGGGCAAGAATTATTTTGGTTATGTTTGGAAACCCTAATTTCAAACAAATGAGTGATTTTCACACAAGAAGTCTTCTTAACCTTGATTTTGTCTGACATTATGTGGATATGTGCTATATTCATGAACATGTACTTGACAGGTATATTAGCTAGTCTTTAGCTACAGGTGGATCCATTAAAGGATTAGAGTCCCTTAAGAGATGGCGTGGATGTGTTCAGTTGAAGGAAACATGCTTGGCACAACAAGATGAGGTAACTGGAGTATTGTTATGTTTATTTATGCACTAAAAATGATGTGTTAATGAAAGCATGATGCAAGGAGTTACATTGCATGAGAGGTTTCCATGAAATCTTGAAGAAGGCTTGGGTTGAGCTTTCCCTGGGAACCATGGGGATTGAATCATGGTGTTTGTTGTTAGTTTTGTGGTCTTGGTATTTTATGAATTGTTGAGCTTGATTTCCATATTTGTTTATGTCTAGTGTATGGCCATACCATTTTGTTTGCAGAGTCATGTTGTTATTGGTTTTTATGGTCTTCTTCTTGTTTGTTTCTTGTCTTGCCTTTTATGTTTTGAGTCTTGGGAATTGGTTGAGAAAGAGGAAAGTTAATGTAGCTCGAGGAGAGCTATGTGGTACCTATCAAGTGATGTAAGACTCAGATGAAGCTTTGTGCATGAGTAAGCATAGTGGAAGGTAAGGCTATGACGGTCAGTTGGACTGGCTGGGTCCATTGTGGTAAATGGATGGTAGCAGTATAGTAATGAGAAAGGTATCATGAAAAGGTAAAGTAAATGAATTTGAGGTGTCATATGCTTTGGCTATGTTGGGAAATGTTGCTCTCAATGCCTGTGCATAAATAAGGAAGTTCTCTTAACGTAGACCTTATGTTATCTGGTAATTATTTTATGATCATGATTATGTTGAAGTTTATATATGTATACATGTATGTATGTATGTAGTTGTCTGACAGGATCATGATTGTTTTATGCTAACGTTTATATATGTATGTATGTATCCATGTATCTATGTTACAATCTGAGAGGATTGTTAGCGATCATTCTTGTGGAGGAATGGTTGCTTATGCAGGAGAATGACATGAAGAGGTTCTTGGTCTTAAGAGGAATCAATTAGGAAGAGTATTCACAACAAATATATGAGGTCAGTATCATGTGAATACAAATTTATATTGTATTCTTGTATTATGTCTATGCTTATGTTATGGATAGGTTATACTGAGGGATACATTAGCAAAGTGAAAGAAGTGTTGTCTGCGACATGTTAGGATAAGCATGGATGAGATACCCAAAGCAAGGTTTCTTGGTAAGGACAATGTGGTTTTGGATGTGTGGTACTACTGTTATGAATATGTTGTATATGTTGCATCATGATGTGTGCACTTGTGATGTTGTGTATACATAGCATGTGTACATGTTATTTATGCAATGTTATGTACAGGGTGGTACAAATAGTGTTGTATGAATGTTACATATTCAATACTGGGTATAGATGGTGCTATGTACATGTTGGATATGCGGTATTGTGTACATATTGTACTGTGTGCATGATGGATATGCGGTGTTGTGTGCATATGGTGCTATGCGCATGTTGGATATGTAGTGCTGTGTACAGATGATGCTATGTACGTGTTGGATATGCAGTGCTATGTACAAGTGGTGTTGCGTGCATGTGGTACATTGGTACTATGTACATATGGTGTGGTGTGCACGATTGTACAAGTGGTGCCATGTGCATGTGGTGTTGTGCACATATTGTACAAGTGGCACTACGTGCATGTGGTACTATGTCATGTCATGCATGTGGCACTATGTACATGTGGTGTCGCGTACATGTTGTGCATGTGGTACTATGTACATGTGGTATTGTGTACACATTATACAAGTGGTGTAGTGTACATGTGGCGTTGTGTACATGTGGCATTGTGTACACGTTGTGTAGATGATGCCATGTACATGTGATGTTGTGCAGGTGGTGCGGTGTATCGATGGTGTTGTGTACATGTTGTACATATGGTACTAGTGCACATGTGGTATTGTGTGCATGTCATACATGTTGTGTTAAGGGCATGTGGTATTATGTATGTGCATCATTTGAAATTATTCATGGTATTGCGGCGTGTGTATTCGTTGTGTTGTACTCTATAGGTACATCTATTGGGTGGCATTGTACATCGAGTATAGATGGATGCATTGTGTTATACACTGGCTGTAGGTGTATGTGTTGTACGTCAGCTGTAGGTGCATGTATTGCATGGTGTTTTGTGTCAGGTGTGGTTGTATGTGTGTGATGCACATTATGCATATGTGCACCTAGTAGAGGAGAAGGCATTGGGTGTTTGCTGGGTGTGGCAACCGATCCGGTGTCTATACAAAAGAAAAAAGGCAGAAGTAAGGATTGATGAAGGATAGGTATCAGTATTGTATTTCAGTTTTATTATGCATGTGACTTATGATTTTGGTATATGATGATTATATGTGAATTATGATTTTGGTTTATGATCTATGATTCTAGTTTATGATGGTTACATGTGATTTATGATTTTGATCTATGATTGTTGTGATTTGAGATAACCTGATGTGATATGTTTATATATGTTGATTTGGTCAAATATGCTAGTTTGACTTGTTGCGACAGGAAGCGAATAGGATTACAAATGTACCTTATTGACGAGCTACCAATGAGGTATGATGTGAATTTATTTCAATTTATTTTGAATCTAATGGAAGTTATGTACTTCGTACATGAAGCATGAACATGCCCAGTTTGGTGGTTGAAATCGACTGCAAGAATTAGCAGCAATAACAAAGGAATTGAAACTTTTAGCAGTATGATTGTAAAACACTTCAGGAGCAGGGCCATTATTGGACAGTGGTACCCAATAGTGTCCATTGATTTCCATGAGCATGCTATGACTGATATGATGTGTTGAGGCAGGTATATTCCTTGGTTTTTGTATCTTCTGATGCGAGGAAGCCTTGCCAAGGGATGGACTGCCCAGGATGGGGGTTCCAGTGGAACTTGGAAGCTGAGTGACTACATGGGAGAAGTGACTAGATTCCCGAGGGATTGTGTAATAGAGAAGGGAAGTTCGTGGATGGATTTGGTTTGGTCATTAGCATTTCCAGATGGAATCAAATGCACATTGGGAGTGTGCCCTGGGACAATGAGCTGGTAACTGTTCGCTGAGAGGACAAGTGGAACAGGATTATAGTGTTGGACATTGGATGCAGATTTGACTTTGTAGTGGATTATGGACTTCCTGGGAAGGAGGTGGATCCTAGTATTACTTTGAGGGTGGAGGTGTGAGCCTCTGGATTCCCTTGTTGTGGATGCAGGCATCGTATTATTTTATTTGCTGGTTGAGAAAATGTGCATATGTGAATATGTGTATATGTGGTTATTGTAAATACCGTAATGAGTTGTGTTATAAAGATCCATTATGTGGTATGTTTTCATGTTGTCATGATGTTTTGATTTTGAGCAGATCTTTCATTGTAAATACTGCAACGAGTTGTGTTATAAAGATACATGGGTAGTATGTTGTGTTTTCAGCAGTCATGTGGTTATAGGTGTCGTTGAACATCGAGGAAGGTGTTCCCACAAGGGGGAGGGTTCTGTAACAACCCTGGTAAAAATTCCATGTAAAAATATATAAATACCACAGATGATGGGATACGCATTCTAAGCTGGATGGTGGGTAAGAAATCCTAGGGGGGTGTTCATTTGGTTGTCTATGGCTAAGGAAATTAGCAAAGGCAATGACTAAGGCATTAAATAGGAAAAAAGGTATTTTGGCACAAATATTTATGAAAACAATGGAAATTAGGAGAAAAGGAAGGTGAAAGGTCACAAGTTGCATGTGAGTAGGAAATTGAAGGAAAATAAGGGAAAATGAAGAAAAGAGAGGCCTCATTCATAAAAAGGCTTCTGAGAATCAGTGGGAAAGATTCTTCCTTTTAGAGGGAAGACTTGGTCGGTTCAGTTTTTGAGCTCTCTCATTATTCTCTCTCTCTCTCATACTCTTGGACACTTAGAGATTTCTTGGAGCACTTTCGAATTGGAGAAAGAAAAGAAAATAAGGCAAGAGGAAGCATGGATTAAGCAGGGAAATGCAAGATCAAGCAGCTACAACTGGCTTCATTGCAGATATCAACTTACATGTGCATTTTCCTTGCTAGATTTGGCATGCATGGGATTGCATGTGTATTTTCCTTGCCAAATTTGGCATGCATGGGATTGCATGTGTTTCTTTTCTACCATGGCATGGGTTTTTCCAGGTGTGACAGTATTTTCAGCCTAGCCTTGCCATTTCCTGATAGCTTTGATGAGATGGGTTCTCTCATGTGTTTTGTGGGGGATGGACGGATTGGATTCGAAGCTGAGTGGGGTGGATCTCCGAATTGACAAATACATGGTGGTAGTGGTCCCTGAACTAGACTAAGGATGCATGAAGCCATTGGCATAGTAACCCCTGAACAGACTATGGGTTGCGCTAAAGGGTGGACCTAGGAATCCTTGCTAGTGAATGGCAGGATATACGGTAAAGCCAAGAGGTGGATTTTCTCTCTGTTGGGCATAGTGATTCCAGGATGGAATGCACGGTAAATCTTGGAGAGTATGTCTTGGTGTAGTGCCTCGTGATCCCTGGATCAGACTGTGGATGCACGGTAAAGCCTAAAAGACTAGGAGGCACTCAAATTCCTCATGGTGTAGGAGGAGAACTCCGGTGGCATCCACATTGATGGGTGTTTTTGATGTGTTCTATGAGTCCCACATTCATGCTTGGAATATGGAACGGGGGTGATTGGATGAAGAGAAACTTGGCTCAACCAATCTATGCTCTGGTGGAACATGGTAGTCCCATCACCAGTTGGTTCATTGCATTATTAATGAGAAATTCATTCCCTTGATTTTCATGTGAAAATGTACTGATATATATATATATATATATATATATATATATATATCTATATATCTATATATATAGATATGTATGTATATATATATGTATATATATTATATATATATATATATATATATATATATTATATATATATTATATATATATATATGTATGTATGTATGTATATGTATGTATATGTATTTTGACGGCTGATATGTCCATTGTATTTTTGTTCCTATTATGTTGTTTATATGTACATTTACCCCGGAGGGTGTTACAGGATCCCTTGGCTAGAAATCATCAGAGGCTCTTATAACAACAGACTTTTTGGAACTGTATAAACAATTCAATACAAATTTGTTACTGTTATGGTAAAGGGAGAGAAAAGATTGGTCAGATTGTTTGTTTACTGCAAGCAAGCATACACAATTCTATGGCACTGGACTGTAAAGACCATCAATATTATGACTCATACAAGCAATTATCCCTTTATCGAGGAAATTTCGAGCAATAGAAGCCTCCATTGCTTGATGATACTGCCTGTCCAATTTAATACGACCACCATGGCCTGCACCTAATGTCTCGATAATATTCTGGACGTCCACTTTGACACCATTAATTCTAGCACTTGCTAGATACGAGTGGACATTGTCATAAAATTGAAACACAATTTTGGGATGGACTAAACCCAATCCATTTAATTTTATGCATTCTAATACCTCATCTGGTTGGTGAAGAAGAATCTCATGAGGATAAATAGGGAATGGAAAATTTGAATTATAATGCTCCATTCCAGAAACATCAGGCTTCACTCCTCCCCAGTAACCAGTGATAGCATGCCAAAAATAAATGTACCTGGAATAATATAAATTTAATATAAATTAAGAACAAAGTAGCATGCCAAATAAATTATGGAGGAAATTAGTCTGCATATACAAATGATAGTTTAAATATATCGACTAGTCACTAAAAAAAGAATGTAGCCTATGAATTCATGAGGCAAGTGCTAAAATGAAGGGTTTGGAGCGTATAGATAAATAAGGAGTACAATTGAGTAATTCCTAATGGAAAACTAAGTTAGCTTACTTTAAATTGTGGGTCTTCTTTGCTTTTGTAACAATGTGTCTGAGGCCCAAAGCAGGATCCTCTTGTCTTTGACTAGTCTTTCCATCTTTTAGAAACATATAATTCTCTTGTATATTGGTCAGATGATTTGCAAAATTGAATTATGAGCCCATAGAAAGTTTAAGTTCCACTAGAAAATTGATCATCAAAATGAAATTATCTTTAGATTATAAGGACTTTGAGAATAAAATGGAAATTATCTTCATATTGCAAGAAGATTCAGAATCAAAATGAAATTATCTTCAGATTTCAAAGAGAGATGAATTATTGTCTTCAAATGTCATATTTGAAGAAAATATAAAGCCAAACTTACTTTGTTGTATTTCCAATTGGAGGAGCCTTTGCATTAGAGTTCATTTCAATAGATTTCCAGCCATCATCAAGAAGTAGAAACTTTGGGGGGTGCCGCCTTTCTCTATACTGTTAAAGAAATACAAAGAAGTCACAAACATTTGGAGCTGGACACTTAGGATAAGGTCACAGTGTAACTAAATCTTGACAAGAGTTGATATATGATTAGAGAACATGAAAGGGGGGTGGAAAAAATAATATAACTTTCTAAACCTTGTTTTACACCCTTAGCTATGATAGCTGTGTAAAATTTGTCCCATGTACACCACCCAAACCAATTGAGTATATTAGGTAACTGCAAGAGAAATATTCAAATCATAAGACTATAGAGAACCAACTAGAACTTATTGTTGGAATATAATCCTAACATCTACATTTATTTTTTAGCCTAAGTATCCTTGACTTAGCCACATGCACTAAAAATCATGTTCACAAGTGGTTTTTGGTAAACTAGCTTAGTGGACCAACTTTCCTTTGTTTTTTGCCTTTAAAGGCTTAATATTATGGAAATATTGGTCCAACCACTTTCCTAAACCATTTATACATCTAAGTGCATGTTCACACCTAACCACACCTCATCCACTTGAGTTATTTGAGGATTGGCACCCCACATGAAGATTCCCCCTTAAATCAAGGGATTTGGTCCCCGGACCATTTTAGCATGTTTTAAAATTGCCTTCCTTGGGAAATGTGCCCCTCCTCATGCTTTCCTCGTGGATGATAGTTGGCATAGGTTGTCTTGAGTCATTGTTGTTATTTTTGGCCTCCCTTTAGCTTTTCTTAGCCTTTTATAGTTTTCTACTAGTTTTCTAGATTCGACAATTTCTATATAACCACCTCCCTTTGGGATTAGAGGTTTGGTTTCTCATGTATTACTATTGTTAATTAAATTAATACATTGATTTTATGGAGCAAATTCTTTCTCTCCTCTCTTGAATATCAACAAATTACTTGTGTTTAATTTAACTAGAATTCTAGATCTATCAGAGTTTCTGCAGGAATTCTACATGGTATCAGAGCTAGTTCGAATCTAGTGGATTGTACATAGTTTTATTTGGTTATAGATGCAGGTATATATCATGGATAATCATACTTAAAAAAGCAATCCATTCTCTCTCAACTCTCCAAAACTTCATTTAAATCCTTTCAATTAATTCGAAAAGAGACAAGATCACTATGCTCCTCCGAAGCAAAAGGCTTTACAGGGTAACAATTAAATGGAGACTGAACCGAGTTCTGCAGTGGAGAAGATTCAAGATTTCATAATAAGATGATAATGAGTGAAGATATATGCCTATCTCTTTCAGATATAAAAATCTTTCACTCATCAGCAGTCAAGCAGAGCCACTACTATCAATGCAGTCTGGACCACATTGGAAGGACAACAATCATTCAAGGATGAAATGAGAATGCATCAACTGGAGAATGAAACATATCCCTCAGTACAACCATTAAATACAAAAGGAATCTACTTCAACCATTTTAATCCCTCCTCATTCATTTATTCTGGAGTCAAGAAAGAAAATGTCAACTCTTCTACATTAATTCTCATTTAAAATTGAATTCCCCCATTCCTTTTGTCTATTGTGATAAACTTTTTGACTCAAGAAAATGATAAATTCAAAAAATCCATCAAATAAGATTATTAAATGAAACAAAGTTATAGAATTTAGCCAAGCTTTTACCAAATGACTGCAAGCTAAAACCAGCATTGGGCTATCTAACCAAAGATGAAGGGAAACAATGACGAAGAAGAGTAAGAGATATCGAAGAAGGAGAGAAATTAATGCTTAAAGAGGATTTCTTTGCCTAAATAAACTCACGAGAAATAATCCTTTTTGTTTTCCCAGAAGATGCATGAGGAAAATGATCGATGGGATGGCTAAGCAATTGCAGCAGCACAATATCCGACCGTGCCTGAGATTGCAAAGAAGAAGGATAATAACAGAACGGGAGATGGGAGAGGGAGAGCACGAGATGGTCATGCTTTAATGGCTGTCACATCCACTCCATCAGCTTGGACCCTTTATTCAGGTGCATCGAACCATATGGCTACATCAAAAGATGAATTTTACTCCATCAAAGAAAGCACTAGATCCCCAATTTACTTGGGAGATGCCACACCCACAAAGATGTGCGGAGAAGGAATTGTAGACCTTCAAGGGGGCTGATTCAAAAATGTGCTTCATGTTCCCTCACTGTTCACAAATATTCTCTTGATATATCAGATCACTTACTTCAGCTCTGGAAGGAAGGTGGAGTTCACTCCGGACTCCGCAGTGATTACCAACATTTCCACGGGCTCACAACTTGCGCATGGAATTGCAGATCACGGTTCTTGTTTGTATTTATTTTCCCACTTTGTTCCTAAATCTATTAGCACTATATTTCTATCACAATATAATGATGTCAGCAGGTTATGGCATGAAATATTTGGCCATCTAAACTATAAGTACTTGCATCAACTCAGCGAGGAAAACATGGTAGAAGGATTGCCCGCTATTAAATTCACAAGTGGTGTATGTCAAGGATGCATTCTTGGCAAGCATCCAGAGCAAAATTTTGACAAAGGGAAGGAACAGAGAGATTCTTCACCTCTTAGGCTGATTCATAGTGACATCACAGGTCCATTCCCGCAATCTTCAATCAGTAAGGCTCGATATGTACTCACCTTCACAGATGATTTCTATCGCTTTACTTGGGTATTTTTTTTGAAATTAAAATCGGAAGTATTTGAATGCCTTATAGAATTTAAAGCACTTGCTGAGAATGAATCTGGGTGTAAGAATAAGATACTCTGTACTGATAATGGGGGGGAGTATGTCAAGAAAGATGTGTAGCTACAACACACAGTGCCATATACACCACAGCAGAATGGTGTCACGGAGAGGAAAAATGGTCATTAAAAGAGATGGCCAATTGTACGCTACAGTCCAAATCATTAGCTCCTAAGCTATGGGCTGAAGCTATTAATTGTGCAACATACATTCAGAATCACATTCCTCACAAAGCACTCAAAGGCACCACTCCATTTGAATCTTGGACCGGTAAGAAACCGAAAGTGTCGCACTTTCACATTTTTGGTTCACGAGCATGGGCTCACATTCCGACAGATAAGAGGAAGGCTTTGGAGCCTCAAAGTGTTGAATGTATCTTTGTTGGATATCCTGATAGTGTCAAAAGATATAGATTGTTGGACTCTCACATTTAAAAGTTCCTTGTAGCTCGAATTGTGAAGTTTGAAGAAGAATCACTACATGATTTTTCAGCAGACCTTGCCGAGGAACCGCTTGTTGCCACTGATGAGGAGGAGTCCGAAAATTCTTCAAGAACTTCAGATCAACCATCAAAGAACCCTCTTGGGTCTGATTTAGAGGATGAGGATTAGTTCATGGCTTCTCCAACTCAGCTGCCAACTTGGGCAGAGAAAACCCTGCAAGATGCGAGTGAACTAGTCGGTGATCCTGCGGATGCGAGAAGGACTAGATCACAGTTTTTTGGGGCTGCTCAAGCCCTGGTTGCCACCAAACCATTGCTCCCCATACATTGCTATATGACAATTTGTTCATATCTATAGTCACACTTTGAGGCTGGTAGAAACCCGCTTTGGGAGGCTGCCATGGATAAAGAGTACTCTGCTCTCATGGAAAACAACACATGGGACTTGGTTCCACTTCCGAAAGGAGGAAAGCTTGTTCGTTGTCGATGGATCTATCGAACAAAGATTGTTGCAGATGGTGAGATTAGCAAGTACACAACTCAACTTGTTGCAAAAGGACACTCATAGGTACATAGCATAGACTACACAGAGACATTTTCACCTGTTGCAAAAATGGACTCCACTCGACTAGTTTTAGCCATTACTGCTTCTCGCATATGGGAAGTTCATCACATGGATGTGAAGAGTGCATTTCTTCATGGAGATCTCAAGGAGGAGATATATATGGAGCATCCACAAGGATACATTTAGAACTCTTCCCTCATTTGCAGATTAAAGAAATATTTGTATGGCCTAAAACACGCTTCCAGAGCCTGGTATGCAAAGATGGATTCTTTCCTACTTTCCATTGGATTCATTCGATGCAAATCTGATCTGAATGTTTATTTGCTGAAACATGATGATTCCATTTTTCTGATAGTACTTTATGTAGATGATTTACTGATGACAGGGAACCTTACTTCAGCTATTGATTCGGCAAAATCAACATTGCGTGATCGATTTTCCATGACAGATTTGGGATTGTTGCACTACTTTCTTGGTCTTGAAGTTTCTCAGTTTACTTTAGTGATCAAGATGGCACAGTCTAAGTATGCATCAGATCTACTTGTCCACTTTCGGATGACAGAATGCAAGCCAACAACATCTCCCTTTCTTTCGAGGATCAGATTTGAGGATGCGGGTACTACACCTTTGGTGGATAGTACACTATATTGACAATTGGTTGGGAGTTTGTTGTATCTTACTCACATCCGACCTGATATATCTTTTGTAGTAGGATTTTGTTCTAGATATATGCAGGAGCCCCATGAGCTTCACTGGAAAGCTGCAAAGAGAATCGTTAGATATGTGAAAGGTACTTCTAGTTTTGGTATCTTTTATGCTGCAGATTTCCCACTTTCACTGATTGGGTACACATATTCTGAGTGTGCTGGAGATGGTACAGATCGCAAGTCCACATATGGTTATGTTTTCAGCTTTGGTTTAGGGCCTTTTTTCTGGTCTAGCAAGAAGCAATCCATGATTTCTTTATCTACAACCGAGGCAGAGTATAGAGGTGCAGTGAATGCAGCTACACAGGCTGTTTGGTTGTAGGGGCTTCTCTCTAAGTTTGGTATTCAGTATCCACTTCCGAATGTCATATTTTGTGACAATCAGGGGTCCATTTAGATATTGATTGATCTAGTTTAGAGGTAGAGGACCAAGCACATCGAGATTCACATGCATTACATCTGCGAGCTGATCCATGACCGAGTCATATCACTGCAGTACTGCCCCACTAAGCAGCAGGTTGCAGACATCTTCACCAAGTCTTTCACTAAAAATAAATTTTCAGAACTAAGAGCTATGTTTGGAGTGGTGGAGATAGCTGAGTAGGCCTTTCTAGCCACTTAGCCCTTTTTTCCACTCTTTTTTTTTTTTTTTTGGGGGGGGGGGGGGGGGGGGGGTCAGCGTTCCCATGAGGTTTTCCCTCTTTCTTCATTTTATGAGGATATTTTATTTATTGTACCTGAGTACCTAACATGGCATCTTGGCCGAGACTCAGTTTAGATAAGTGAGTTAGGATGAAGGGGGGGGGGGGGGGGGGGGGGGGTGTTGGAATATAATCCTAACATCTACATTTATTTTTTAGCCTAAGTATCCTTGACTTAGCCACATGCACTAAAAATCATGTTCACACTTGGTTTTTGGTAAACTAGCTTGGTGGACCAACTTTCCCTTGTTTTTTGCCTTTAAAGGCTTAATATTATGGAAATATTGGTACAAACACTTTCCTAAACCATTTATATATCTAAGTGCATGTTCACACCTAACCACACCTCATCCACTTGAGTTATTTGAGGATTGATGCCCCACATGAAGATTCCCCCTTAAATCAAGGGATTTGGTCCCCCGGACCATTTTACCATGTTTTAAAATTGCGTTCATTGGGAAATGCACCCCTCCTCATGATTTCCTCATGGCTGATAGTTGGCATAGGTTGCCTTGAGTCATTGTTGCTATTTTTGGCCTCCCTTTAGCTTTTCTTAGCATTTTCTAGTTTTTCCTAGTTTTCTAGATTCGACAATTTCTATATAACCACCTCCCTTTGGGATTAGAGGTTTCGTTGCTCATGTATTACAATTATTCATTAATTTAATACATTGATTTTATGGAGCAAATTCTTTCTCTCCTCTCTTGAATATCAACAAATTACTTGTGTTTAATTTAACTAGAATTCTATATCTATTGGAGTTTCTGCAGGAATTCTACACTTATAATGACTTAGTAAAAACAATACATGGATATGTGTCACTCTCAATTAAAATTGAAGGTGAGCTAAACGTTTTAGCACATGGAACAAATTCAAACACCATTGGAAGGAACCAAGCCTCAATTTCATGAGAAATTACCATCTTCTCTCAATATGGGAAAAGGTTTAAGAGTGCCTCTCAACAACCCTGCGCTATCAATAATTGATGTTAATAATATAACATTGATTCTGAAATATGTTAAGTTCCAAAAGAGATGAAATTAAATAAGAAAGTTTTAAAATTCCTCTCAACAACCCTGCGCTATCAATAATTGATGTTAATCATATAACATTGATACTGAAATATGAAAAGTTCCAAAAGAGATGAAATTAAATAAGAAAGTTGAAACATAGAAAGGTTCTCACTTTACTGCACTGGTAATCACTTCATCTGGATCTGTTCCAGCATCAACAAAAATTGAATAAACTCCTTGAGTTGTCTCAACAATAGGATCTCCTGGAATGCCAAATATGAAGTAAATTCAAGAGAAAATCAGAATGCCTATTTTACTCTAGGGAATTGAAAATTGAGTCATATTAAGAATTTTATTTTATACCATTCATAATACCTACAATTCTTACCACTTTCCAGACATATTTCAAGCTCATTGTTTTCATTTACTTGCAAAACTCCTATGAAAGATCCTTCCAACAGTGGCAAGAAAACAATATATATTTTTGGCTCTCTAATGCCATCGCCCACATCAGTGCTCAAAGGTGAACCTTCACTACCCTCAACTAGAAAAAATTGAGTCTCAAATCGGACATCTCTCCCATAGGATCCCATCCTCTGTGTCATACACCAGAGCTTGAAGTGGAACAAAGACATAAAATGAAGGCCTCTACAAAAATACATATAAAATCATCCATCATAACCCATAGAAAAGAATTATGATTAGGATAACCAAAAAAGTCTCCAAATAGTGCACTTCTTGCATTATCAAAATGCATTGTAAAAGTCCTGCACATTGAAGTTGACATTTTCTAAATACAAGATGCTGATAATAAGGATTTCATACACTTAAGCATGAAATTTCAATAAATTAATGAAACCCAGTCTTGACAATAAAGAAAACATCCAAATTGAAGACAAAATATATCCTAATACAATAGTCTTCTACATGATATTTTATTGCATTATTAAGCATGTAATCTTTAGTATGTCCTTCAAAAAAATATATATCAAAAGTTCAAAACCAAAAAGAAAGAGATCCAAATATCAGTCTGGTGTTTATTATCATATATGAACATGTAGTTTCTTTAGATATTAATGAAACTCATTCTTGACCAAATCATATTTCAACTAAAAAAACATAAAATGATAGATTCCTAGCATTCTACTACTTTGGGTTTTACATAAGTAGATCACGTGAAATATCAGACTACTGAAAAAAATAACAGTCAAAATGACCTTCAAATTAGGCTTCTGAATACAAGATCAATTTCCCCCAAAAAAAGTGTAAAATGAAAAAGCAAATGGAGTTAGGCTTTTGAATACAAGATCAAATTTGTCCGAAAAGAAAGGTGTAAAACACAAAATAAAATGCAACTGTGTTTCTGAATATAAGATCATGTTCCCCAAAAAAGTTGTAAAACAAAAAATGAAATGTAGTTATGTTTCTGAATACAAGATCATGTTCCCCCCACAAGGTGTAAAACACAAAAGAGAATGTAGCATTTTGTTGCTTAAGATTGTATAGAACCCAAATACATTTTGTTGTAATAGAAAAAACTAGTAAAATGTATCAGATGATTACCCTAGAGAAAGCCACATCAAAAAAGTTAACAACACAAACAACCTTCAAATTAAGCTTGATTTCGAACCCCTAATATTCAGAAACAATAATTTTCCATGAACATTTCATTGCAAGGAATAATCATTCTACGAATTGGAGAATCTTGAATTTTCTAGTCCCAATAAAACACCAAATATAGCCTACAAAACTGTAAATTACACTACTGAAAAGAAGATAAAACTCCCACCCCCACAAAAAACCATAAAAACTGCAAAACAATATATTTCAGTAGCCTCAACGGGAAAAAGGCATCAAAAACATCCTGGAAAATAGGCTACTCAAAAGAAGATCAAGCTTCCTTGAAAACCAAATGAAAAGTGGCCTACATCACTAAGACATTTATGGGCATAAACAACCAATCAAAAACTTGTAATAACAATTATAAAAAAATTGTAAGGAGAAACTCAATCAAAACCAGTACCCTTGATAAAATCAATAAACCTCAAACCAAAAAGTAAAACAACTTGATGACTATCTCACTCAACAGATAATCAAGCCTTCAACATTTATGCACACAAACAACCAATCAAAAATTTTTAATAAAAATTATAAAGGATTGCAAGGAGAATATCCATAAACATCAATAACCCTCATAAAATCAATAAACATAAAACCTAAAACTAAAAAGTAAAACAACTTGATGACTATCACAATCAACAGATAATCAAACCTTCACCCACCTCGCACAAGAAAAACAAAGCAAAAAGGAAAATGGAACAAGAAAATAGAACCAAGAAAATCATTAGAATTTAGAATGGACATCAGATAGACAATATCTCTTTTATTGTTGGGGATTTCCCATTCTCATTAGTCACAACAAAAAATTGTTGCATGCAGAGGAAAACATTACCAACGATGTTGGATCATTGTAGATTCCTTATTAGGAGGTGAGAGCAAACCAACAGACACATAGTGAAAATATGAGTGCTTAATTCACATATACCTCTTAGAATTTCATTTTTCACTTACCCATTTCTCACAACTATTAGGAATTACCAATACTCAACTTTATGAAAGTTCTAAAGAATAATAAACCACAAGAATGACAATAAAAATCGGCCCAAATTATATTGAAACCCTTATGAATAAGGTTGTATCAAAATGAAAACTCAAAAACTAAAATGAATCAGATAAAAGACACAAAAGCTAATCTACACTCTCTTCATGATAGGAAAAGACATCACCAGACCTGCCTGAACAACTTCCAAAATCCTTTTCATCAAGAAGATTCAAAGAATGCCTCACCTCCATCATTCATTGTTGTAGCTCTGATACCAATTGTTGTAGATCTAACCCAGAAATATATGATAATGGAAATAAACCCAGAAACGATAAGATAGAAATAGATAGAAAATGCTTCTTTATTATCAAAACCCTTATGGTAGGGCAACACCATACATTCACTCCTTAAGGAAGGAGAACACTCCACAAGCCATATGCTTGTTCATACAATAATACTTCTCTTCATATCCTCCATGTGGAGTCTCTAGCCTTTATATAGGCCTCATACATACAATACCATGTATCATTACCATGGTTCCCTCATACCATCAACTAATACCATGGGCCCATTACATTATTATTAACTACTTGTGGTCCCTTACATGACATGGGTTAACCACCTTATTTATTACTATGGCCCATCCCATTATTACATTATTACCTTGGGTACCTCCCTTGGTACCCCATATTATCCCCCCTAGGTATATAACATTCATGCTATAATCATTGAAAATCCATAAGTGATCAATATGAGCCATTTTCCAAGGTGATAATGTGGATCTTAATAAACATTGGATAGGATTTGAACCATGATCTATCTGCCTACTCAAAATAAAAAACTAGTCCACAACCCCTCCCTCAATATTACCTCCCAAATCACAAAAGGCAAAGAAAGAAATCATTATGCTCATTGGCATTGAAAACAAAACCAACAGCAAAAGGTTGACCAACCCACAAGTTGATCAGAAACACAAACAAAACATACAATATCAAATTCAAAAAAATAGAGGGAATCACAACCCAAAATAAAATAAAAATTTCATACCATTGCAAAGAAATGTATATCAAACCCAAAAAATAGATACACATGCATATTAAAATAAAAAATGCCAAATCACAAAGGTAAGATTTACAGAGCTCACTAGAGCTTCCCAATAGGAAAAATATGATGACTAATTCTCTAATCCGCTGGACTCCCAAAAATGCGTCGTTAACCATTCCCACCCCTGATGGAGGGGTCAAGGTGATATTCCCATGAACATTGGACAAAACACATTTCCCCAACACCATCAATTTCCATCCACGATAGAAATACCAGGAGTCAGTCATTTTCACAGTTCTCAGTGTTCTCTGTGTGTGTAAATTTATATGTTTATGTGAGATATAACAATGAAATTATCATGCAATTACAAACACCCCTTCAATGAAGTATTAGGTGCGAATTGCAGAGAAAATAAAACCCCTTCCTACTGAAGGAATTTTATCACTAAGAGGACCTGTAGAGCATAACACAACAATGCATATGAATTTGATTGAATATAGGGGTGAGGTTTATATGGATTTCTTGTATGGTCTTCGTCTCCTCGGCACTGCTCTGCTCTAATATATTGTCTATAAAACAAATTCTCTTGCTTGAAAATGAGTCATGACCTATGTAAAACTCACGAATTCGCTTCTTTGGTCTGATATATTGTATATAAACCAAAGTTTCTTGCTAAAAAACGAGTCACGACCTTCACGAATGGAGAATGAGTCTATAGGTCGAAAAACGAGTCATTAACAATAGCTGAGAAAGTTCTTATAGAAAGAGAGTCAACAACTACCTAGTCATGATCAGGCTCTCCACTCTGAAAACTAGAAGCACCTGTTCCCGGGCACTGTTGATCAGAAATATGTTCCTGGGAATAAACATAGAGTGGTGGATCCGGTCCGAGTGCCTTTCTCCACCAGTTTGAGGAGAACCCCTGATTGTTTTGATCTAAGTTTGTAGTTTCTAATTCTAGCCCCTCATGGTACTTGTGCAATGCTACCCGACAAAAAGAATCTCTATTAGAGGAGGCTCATAGAAATTGCTCTTGAATAGAAAAAACTTAGGGCTTTAGCTGGTCAAAACTCTTAGGATACTCTTTAAGGTTTGGATTCTGCATGAATCAGTGAATGGGAACGTAAGGAAGCCTGCCCCACCTACAACGTTGTTGCCATTTATGCCTAGTCATTCCATGATAATATCAGAAGGATTATTAATACCACTATGTAAGCAAGCCCATAGTGAAAACATCATCCATCGTAAGTCCGAAGGAATTGTTGAGATTGTATGCCATTTTTCGACCTGCACGAATGGAAATTGTATAACTTATACAGGAGAGTCCCCCAAATTCAACTCTGCCCTCAATTTTCGATTTGCAAACTAGGAAATCAGGGGAAATTACAACCAAATCTAACCTTCAACCCACAAAATCGGGCGATTACAAGCAAATCCAATCTGCCAAATGAGGCGAATCGGCCTTTGCATGGTTTATTGCCTTTTAGTTTTTTGGGCTAAAATGTAATAAATATTTATTTTTTAAATAAATTTTGGGCTAACTATATAAATTGGGTGTAATATAAAAAAATTTCCCCTCCAAAATATAAAACCCCTTAAATTTTGCCTTTGGGCTAAGATTCCCCCTAGAATTTTCTATGTTTGAAAGTTTTCCAAATATGCAAAGATTGGGGACACTAGATGATTGTATTGTTTTGGGAAAATGTTTTATTATAAAGGTGATTGAATCTTTAGATATGAGATTCACAAATTTACATGTATTTAATGATGATCCTAATTTTTCAGTCCTCAACATTATTATGAAGAAGTGAATGCCAAATATTTTCAAATACAAATATGGTCGAAATGTTTATGTGAAAAATTTAGTGTTGGGGAATCACCTATTGTGGATACTACTAGATGTTTAGGTGAAATGGATGAATTTATTTGTACTATTTCTAAATCATACCCAAAAAAGAATATGTATGGAGCATGGGATCTATGTGGAGGTGAAACTAAATGGTTTGAAGGATTTCCATATTTGATGCAATTATGGAAAGTTATTCTTGTTATCCCAGCAAGCACAACAATGTGTGAAAGAGGCTTCTCAAAATTAAATAGGATAAAAAATGATGATAGCTCAAGAATTTCATTAGAGACAATAGATATGTTAATGTTTATGTCTCTTAGTGCACCTCACACCCTAAATGAGGTAGATTATAATGTTATTTATGAGGCATGGAAATAAATGAAAACTAGAATGTCTTTTTCATCGGGCAAATAGATCTATATTTTCAATGATGTAAGTCCAAATACTTTTGAAGATAATTGAATGAATAGAAGAAACATATGTTTACCTTTTTTTAATGGAATTTGAGAAATATATTTGTTTATTTACCAAGTTCTATTGAGAACTTATGGTGTTTTAATGTAGCCACTCTTTAATTTTTTAAGATTTGTAAGATTTAGAAGGGCACTATTTCATTTTGGCATTATTTTTTTATGAAGGGTTTATTTAATATACACTTTTCAATAGAAGTAATTTTTTTTATAACTTTTTCTATTTGAAGAGTTAGATGAATACATGCCCTTTCAAATGAAATTAAGACCAACCCTTCAAATTTGGTCACTGGTTAGTATAGAAGTGATATGTGATATTTAATAATAATAATAATAATAATAATAATAATAATAATAATAATAATAGCAGTAGTAGTAGTAGCTATGATGCAACATAATCCCTTCCTT
Source organism: Pinus tabuliformis (assembly GCA_031772625.1). NCBI lineage: Eukaryota > Viridiplantae > Streptophyta > Pinopsida > Pinales > Pinaceae > Pinus > Pinus tabuliformis. Next base: position 820,245,051 of record CM062804.1, on the reverse strand, counting down.
TATCGCTAATTAATTGATTAAGGTAGCATGGGGTCAACATTTTAATGTTAGCGTGGGATCCAAATTTCATAGGCTTATTATTCTTTCTACACTTGCTCTATGTCGTTATTGTTGAAATGTGGCAACAAGAATATTCCAATTTAATTTTTCCTTGCATTAAATTGTGAATTAAAATTGAATTTAGTCTTAACAACTACCTGGAAAGAATTGATTAATTCATTTTGAATTAATTAGTCAGAGGAATTCAAGTTAGAAGTCTTTCTGAAGTCTTGCAAGAGTTATCCCTTAAATTAAGGAGATAAGATCGAGTTATATTTGAGCTGTAATTAGTTAAATTAGTTTACTGAGTTAAGTCCAGCTAAATTAGTTCCAAACTGTTTGAGGAACTAATAGAGAGTTAACAGTTAGTTGATGCATGCATGCACTCAACTAGTGTACTCCAGTTAACTGAAGATTCCCTCATCATATTATCATGCATGTCTATTCTGAGAAAGACCTAGCTGAGATTAAAGTCAAGGACAATGTACTGTCAGTTGCATGTGTTTTATTTATAAGAAAACTCATGCATGGAGTCAAGGCAATCATTCCTTGAGGATTGCGCAGTTTTGACAGTGTGTGAGATCAGAGTGTTCCACTTGGTTGAAAGTGAATCATCCTAGAGGAACAACACAAGGAAATAAGAGCTTGGAGGGTAGAGAGGAGGGCTGGAGAGCAGCCAAGATTGCCTATGAGCATCTGTGAGGATTGTACTGAGAGCTAGTTACCTGTGAGAGCTAAGGCTTTGTATAATTCCTATGTATTTCCACCTTGTATGATAATACAGATAGTGGGGTTTTTAGCTGAGGCTTTCCCAAAAGTATTTTCATGTGTATTGTGCCATTGATTCTTCTTCTTTTGGTTATATTGTTCAACTCGATCATTAAGCTTCTGCAAATTGATAGTAGAAGTAGGTTATATTATTCTACTTTGACTTATATTGCATTATGGAGTTAACCTACATCACATATTCTACAGTTATTCTCGTCTCCGTACACACACAACGAAAGCCACTTCCACACATCTTCCTCTACCTCCACACAACTTCCTTTGTGCAACTTGTCGTTTTGTAACTCATTCGTTATTAACTGCTACCCGTTTTGCCTCTCATTCTTAATTATTATTTGTTTTAATTAAGATGATTAATATTTTATTAATATAGGAAAAGTCCAATCCACTGAAATAAAATAAAATACATCAACCCTTGTGGAACACTCATCCAAAACCAAACATCATGTGTGTTTAGAAGACACCAAAATCATTGCAAGAGAGGATCATTATCAAAAGAGGAAAATTAGAGAGGCCATCAAAATTATGAAATTTCCTCAGAACCTCAACAGGGACAATGGGAGTGAGATTAGTGGAAATTGGCTTCCCCTCATTAGACAAATAAATCCCTCCAAATCTTTTGTAGCTTAGTATCACTCGTTTCTCCCCAAAATAAAATTAATTAATTAATTAATAATAACCAATATAACAAAATAAAATTTATTCTAATGACTATGGATTATAGTAACATTAGTTTTATAAATTAACATTTGGAAAATTATAAAAATTATAAATCAATTAAATTAATTAATTAATTAATTAATTAATTAATTAAATTAAATTAGTTACTTATTTATCAATTAGATAATTAGGGTTTAATTAAATAAAAATAAAATTAACATAAAAGAGGAAAAAAAGGAAACTATTAAGAATTAAGAATTAATTTATTTAACAAAATTAAAATTAAAATAAAATAATTAAAACAAAAATAATTAAAACTGAAATAAATAAAATAATAATAAAAATTGAATTAAAAATTCATATATGTAGTTTAAGTCGGCTTCTATGAAAATTTATCACTATTTAAGATTAATGAGGTTTATATATATGCTGGTCGGAGGATTCTTCTCTCAAAAAACGATCATTCATAATCTACCATTTTTTGGTCCTGATGATGGACCCCCTTTTGGGTTCGAAACATCGACATGATGAATATAATACTGTGGATAATCCGGATCATACTACACCAAACGGAAAAGAGACAAAAATAATAAATTGATAAAATGGAATGTGTATTGCATGTGATAGATTTGATAAGATGTAATGAATATTGCATGTGTTGAAACATTTGCTAGAGTTCCTATGTTCATAAAGTGCAAAAAGAGAAAATAAAAATCCCTAAACAATTGTGCAGAAAAAAGAAACATGTTGTAGACAAAATTGCAAAAGAACCTTAGCAATTGAAAAAATGAGTTGTTGAATAATACTGAATCAACCCAGTAAAGTATTCGCTACTGCAAATGTATCTATCTCTCTTCTCTTTCATTGGTAGATTCAAATGCCTCTTGGTTGAATGTATAAGTGAAAATAACTTGTTTTGTTTATTTGGTACCTATATTTTCTTCCAATGTCATGTAAATTTGCAATTTGCCACTCCAATCCCAATTACAAACTGTTTCTATTCTTTGTGTGGAAAATACGACATGCTATATTCTTAATAAATAGAAATTGAATGTTAGGAGAAATAATGAGAGGTGGTGGGGGGGTGGGTGAATCAATATTTTAAACTACTTAAAATTTTCTTTTCTTATTCAGATTTTTGTATGCGACTGTTATGAGGTAAACCTACATATGTACGTGACTGTGGTGAAGACAGGTAGCGTATTTCAAGTTCAATAAATTTTTTAGTTAATTCATCATATGTCTAACTTGAACTAGTATATCAGTACTTCATTAAAATTAATTAAACAGTAACCATGTGCAGTAAGAACATAATAAGCCATCACACACAAGCAACACATGAACAACAAGATTTTTAGGTGGAAACCCAATGTGGGAAAAAACCACAGTTTCTTTCGTCTCTGTCTTCTTCTTTTATTACAAGGATAAATTTCTTATAGACTTGTACTGATATACACTAATACCAATACACAGGAACCCACCTGCAGAAGGCTACAACCTTCTCTCATTTTCCAACTTCTACTGGAAGGGAGATACAACCCCCTTATCCTTTGTTCTTTGTGGATCACTTTTCAGAATGTTTCAAACTAGATCCATTCCAAATATCAGACAACAATATTGAAACCAACACTGTACCAAGTCACTTAATCATTGAACCAACTATATCATCAAGTCAAACATAGAAATAACTTGTTCAAACAACTAAACCAACTTATATCATTGTATACCTATTCATCAAAATACTAGACCACATACTATTCATCATTGAAACCAGATTTTGTCACTGCAAACCATGTCTAAACACATGTTAGAATATATACACTATTGTTCTTACTCATACTTGCGTATGTACAGATTTCCCCTGAAGCATACTCGTGTACAAATATCAAAATTTTGATGGTTGAATCTACATCACTGTACGACTGAATCAATCACCCAAATAGATAATGAAGCCAACATAAATCATTGAACCAAATATAGATTATCCCCTAGTAGCATCATCGCAAGTCAATACTTTACCTCGTAATCAATTCAGGCAAAACAATACTGTCAAACAGAGATAATTATAAGAGACTTCATTGACAGACAATAACAAACATAACATAATAGATCAACCATTATCATCAGATCATACTGTAAAACCTTAACAAGTATACGTGACTCTTATAAATCACTTTCGCGTATGTACGTGCATTTTATACTTGACAACCGCATACAGATCTATCTATTCTGCAGAATGTATACAAGACTATCCAGAATCAGATCCGTGTATGTACGTGATTTTTCTAAAGCAAACCTGTGTATTGATATGTAATTCATAAGTCAAACCTTCACTACACATCAGAACACCTTTCAAACCCAAATCTCGGCACACACCATAACAAATACACATCATAAAATAATCATCATAGATCTATCAAACCATAAGTAGATTATTCAATATATAGTAATTTCAGATCTAATAGATCTGATCCACAATCATACTCCTTGGTGAATACTTGTTTTAGATTAAACCAATGATAAAAAACCCAATACATGCACACTTAGCAATTTGATCTCCACCCCGTTATATAGCTAAGACCGTAGCCAATACCATAGGCAATTTCGTAGTTATGTCGGTGGTATTCTTTGACAGAATCAAATATCCATTGTCGTACTCATTACTATGGTCGAACACCATGGTAAAGACCCCTGGTTTTTAGACTACCATGGTGCGAAAACTGTACGTGATCTTTCTTCAATATATCTGCATATGTATGTGGCCTTTGTTCACAGGACCCACATATACTTCTTAAAAAATCATCTTTATCATTCCTCTGTCTCTGAACTGATATTACTTTGTCCAAGCTTTTTGTCACATCTATACTGGCCTGAATACTTATCATGCTATTATCATGTTGACATCTTTATTAAGTAGGTTTCAATCAAGGAAAACACATTTTTCATAATGCCAACAATCCCCCCCTTTGGACTTGATGGAAACCACTTTGGTGTTTGGTCACCACCCCCTGTAGATACTTGTAAACACATATGTAAATATACCAATTTTCTTGTAACATCCCTCCTCCCACATATACTATTGGCTTGATGGGCCCTGACCCAGGTTCAATGTTAGTCAGCCTAGAAAATCCCTACTGGCCCTTTCGGCATCAGCCCGTGGAGTGCAGATTGAAGTCTCACCCGAAGCAGTATGGGGGGATGTAGGAACCAAGTTTCCACACCCTGAGATGGTTGTGATGTTGGTTTTACACTTTAAATCTGCATTCACACAGATCAATAAGCCTCTAGGGCTTATCGAAGTACTTCTTTATTAGTCTTTCAGAACCTCCGCAAAGGTCTGCAATCATCCTTCGTGTAACCCTAACAAGCGATTCAGGAACTTATGCACTTTTGTAACTACTTTATTGTATAGTTTCCAGAATTATCTTAAGTGTTCACCAATCTGCCATGCAATTAAGATCATCTTTGCGTAAACATATATCTCTACTTGCATTCATATAATGGAGGAAAACATATATATTCGCGCATTAAATTAGCAATAAAACATAAACCCAGTGCTTAACATAACATAATCGCATGGAATTGACAAAAGTAAAATACACAATTATTTTAGAATACTTCTCTTTATTGATGACTCATATTTCCAATATAGACTCTAATTGCCCTATGCACACAGCTGTAGGGGTTCACGCACTCAGCTGTAGACTTCTACCCTAGGCTTCTGCGCACTCAGCTGCAGAGCCTCTTTCCTACGCTAAGACTCTCACAGACTCATTAATCACTCCCGCTATCCGCTATGAATGACTACTAAAAACTCTTCTAACACTTCTTTTTATACAATCCCATGGTTTGCGGACCAAGGGTGGATCTCATCAAGCCAACACAACTTATCTAAACTAAGGGTGGAAACTCGTTTTGACTCTTGATATATTCGCACTCCGCGACCACAAAATGCGGAGACTTTACATTCCTTTATACAAAAGTCGGTCTTTCTGCCCCAAAACTTGGGCTTTTAACCCCAAAATTTGGTCTTCCTTTATACAAAGGTCTTTTTGCAAGGACCTTCTAGCTCCACTTGAACTACTGCAACTTCGGCAGTGCACTGTGTTGCCGCCTGCTTCATCTCCTCGACGAACTGCTCCGTCGCTGGCCGTACACTATCCCATTGTATCTTCTGTTGAGTTTCCTGCAGACTAGCCAACTTTCCTTCAATAGGGGCCGTGATCAAATATGCCTTGTCCAGCCAAGGCTTCAAGCGAGCCTTCAGCATTGATTCCTTGTGCTGAGCTACGTCCACCTGCTCTTTTAGCGCCTTTGCCTCTTGCAGCTTTGATAATCTTTGTGTGATGGTGATATTAGGTGTCATTGCTTTAACTTTGTCATATCGATGCCACAACTCCCGTTCCTCCGTTTCCAGCCTTTGTATATTGGGGTCCTCTTGCAGGCTAGTGACTACTTCGAGCAACTAACACATATTTCATTAAACTTTGAAATATTTTATTACAAGGACATCACTAGAATTGTGCTTTTTGGTTCTTTTGAAATTCTAAATCCACTATTTAATTCCAAATTTAATGAAATATGTGTTAATTGCTTGAAGAGTGAAATGCAATCCTTTACTGCGCTCTCCACTACTGCCATGGCGTCTTTCATAGCTGTCTCGTGTTGCTCTCTCACTTCTGGTGGAGTTGAAGGCTGGGCCTTCAACTGTAGTTCTGAAATATTGAGGTTTAGGTAAAACTGAACCTTTGCCAACTCTGTTCTTGCGTCGCACACTCCAGTAGCGAGCTTTCGAATTTTCACATCTACTGGCTCATCATCGGGAATGTCCAGCTCTAGGACAGACCTGCATGCCTCAGCCACTACCTTGGCCGTGCGCTCATTTTTGTCTGTGATGGCTTTGACGAGGTCAATAGAAGAATCTCTTTGTACAACCATCTGAGCATTTCTGACTTTTTTCTTATTGATTACATGTAATATAAGTTGTTCACGAGCCTGAAGTTCCACAATCACACCATCCTGCAAAATGTGAAGTCCCTCACTAGGAAGCACAGACAAATTGAGCCCGACTCCTTTGAGAGTGCTAACAGTGGGCCTGTCAGATTCGGTCTTTGTGGTTAGCACTTCCGCCGAAATCACTATTGCCCAGGGATCCAATGTGTGCACCATCCCTGCTACTTCTGATGTGCCAGGTGCCAAACTAGTTGGCACTGCGCTCCTTCGTCCCACGATGGTCTGTACCTGCGATGCTTGGATCTGTAGCTCACATAGATTCGTCTGAATGGAACCCAAGGCCTGCTGCTGCTGCTGTAGTTTCCCGGTGGCATCCCTTACCATATCACTGATATCATTCAAATCACCTTTTGTTAAGGTGATTGGATCAAGAGAAGTATTGCTAGCCTTAGAATTCTTTCATAGCCCTACCTTCTCTGGATCTCTATTGTGCTTAATGCAGAATGGAGTAGTCTCTCAATCCGTGCCTCCTTGTTCCAACTGTTGGTCCTCCTCCTCTGTCTCTGGGGAAGGAAAATTTTGACTCTTATCAGAGCCGCGCTCCTCTTCTTCCGCCTATCCTCCTGTCTGCTTCATGGTGGCATGCTCTTCCTTGCCCTTGTCCTTAGCCTCCTTTTTTCTCTTCATGGCCAATTGTTCCATCTTCAACTTGGCCTCTTCCTTTTTCCACTGCGCTGTAGACTTGCTAGACCTAATTATCAAGTCCGAGGCAATGTGCCAATCTTCCGGCCAGCGGTTGAGGACCGTTGTTATCATGTCATCTGTGGCCAGGTATGGCAGGTGATACCATTTCTGTTAGTTATCCCTTCGGGTGGCAAAAGAATATCCTCATCATCATTCTATATTCATGCCATTCATAAAAAATGTCCTTGTGCGTACCCCACCATCTTGCGGTTGTAGGGTGCAACGCCTAATCCAATGCCTGGAAGTGATGCTTCTCGGTCACTTCCCTTTTGAATGCATCCAAAAAGTGATCAACGTCAGTTAACCCATCATAGTGAGGCAGATTTCTTACCTATGATGATACGAAGCGTAACGACTTGGTCATCATATTACAGTGCAACGTATATACTTCATGCAGTCAATTCTGCTAGTGCTCCAGTTCTTTGTCTGAATATGATGTGCAGGAGCTCTCGTGGTCCCATGAAATACATCTGTCTGTTGTCAGATTCACCCAATCCTGATCTCGCACCGTTATCTTGTAAATCTGGTCCAAATTGTCATCACTTTCATAATCGCGGACTGGTTCTATATAGCGCGGTCCTTCTGCAGGATCCAGTGGCACCACTACGCGGAGTGATTTCTTCTCAAATATCATCTTTCACTTCTTCAGGTTGATTACCCCATTCATGTCAGTGGCCCAATCGATCCCAAGGAGCGTGGGGTAGGGATTGCTATCATCCACAATCTCTATTACTTCAAAATACACTAGTGCGCTCACACCTTCGATGTCAACTGTTACCCCCTACAACCTCCCCATTGGGATGATTTTTGTTGATTTTCCATCCTTAATTGAATCGGAGACCACTGTAGTGCAGGTCTCCCCATTCTTTCCCATGTTTGTTTTGGAAAAACATTCGCGTCAGACCCTAGGTCCAAGATAACTTGGTCCATTTCGTATTCTCCTATCTGCGTAGTAAGTCTCATCTCACGTCCAGTCCTTTCCTTATGCTTACCAATCTTTTTGACTATGCTTGGTTCATCAGTAGTGTTTTCTTTGCCAGCAACCTAATTGATCAGTTCCTGCAGTCCCTTCATAGCCTTACTATCACGAAGCAGTTTCGTGCAGGTCTCCAAGAACGTGGTAATCATGGATGTGTCCATTTCTTCAACCAATTTCTCTTGACATCCTAAGGTAGAGGCCTCAGCAAAGCTCTTCTTTGCTTCCATAAATGTTTCTTTTATGCATTCTAGATCAAACCAAGTCTCCTTTTCTGGTGCTTTGCGGATCCACTCACATTTTGCAGGCTGCTTCCCCTTATCCTCACCAGTCGTCGTTCCACTTAGCAACATAATTTTTACCTTAGGGTCTTCCTCGTGAGGCTCAGCCCTCATCATTTGTAGGTTCTAAGTCGGTTTTTGAGGCTATGACCCCCTTTCGCGAATCTTAGCCAACAATATAGGGCAGCCCTCTGTCGCATGGTCAAACTAAGTACAATAGCGGCATGAAAAACATGTCGGATTTGGGCAGTCTCTTGCGTAGTGTCGTGGTCCTCAACAATTGTAAAAAATATGCTTCCCTCAACCTCTACCAGGTCCTCCTCCACCTTAGCCTCATCCACGCCCCTAATACTCACCTCGCACTCCTCCAGCGCCTTAATCTAGAGGCTGCGTTTCTTCCTGCACCTCGTATGTAGGTTTCATGTCCATCATTAATTCGTAACTACGGTAATTGTTCTTGTCATGACCTACTAATTGACATAAATTGCAAAAGCTGTTGTGGTGTCTATACAAATTTCTGCAGCAAATAGAAATTATCAGTCCCATGTTTCCCAACTACCTAGTAGATAGCACACCATAGCACAGGCCCTATACTTGGCCCTGCTGCAGCCTCCAGCCTCAGAGGCATTGGAACCCCTGCTACAACATAATTCACAAATACTAGACAGTGATCCTTGTCATGCCCCTGACCTTTATATTTCAGGCACCAGACTTCTTCGCGCACCTTTGGCCAAGCTGTTCTGTCTTTCTTCACACTTTGCATTTCTAGGAAAAGGTTCTGCAACTGCGGGTGAATCTGCTGAACCCCTAGATTAACATCCTACATTGGTGTCTCGTGCAATCTCATCGTGATTTCTATATCTTTCGCCCGGGTCCTGATCTTTTGTTGTGATAGTGCAACCCTTAGGTGAGGAAGGACCGAGGCCACAAACCATTCATGGTGCTGCCCATCAATCAGATTCATGTTGGTTTCACAGATCATACACTTCAATATTTGATCCATATCCCAGGGCGTCTCTCCAGGCTTCATCATGATCTCCTTGAATCCCACAATGGATTGCACTTGAGACTTAGGTCTACTGAATTCCTTATTTAGCACAATCTGGATATCTACCAACGCAGATGTTAGGTTATCAATACTGTACTTAATGTACCACGTTAGTGCGCAGTCCTACAAAGCACTAACCAATGTTGCTTTCTTCATTTGAACATCCATGATACCCTGAGCTTCCCAGACAGCTTTCACGACGAACCAAAACTAGTCTGGATCTTCATTTTTGATGCCCTTGAACATAGGTAGCTTTATAGGGTTTGCCATGTTGAATGGTGTTGGAGGTGGTGGCAGTGTGGGTGAGGGGGTAAGCGGTGGAGGTGAGGATGGAGGCAGTGTGGATGGATGAGATGAGGATGGAGGCAATGTAGGTATTCGTGGTATCCCTTGTCTTATCAACTGAATAGTGCTCAGTGGAGAAGCTTGTGTTGCTCCTTCGTCATCACTTAGAGGAGGCTCAATCAACGGGCTCTATTTAGGACCTTTTCTTCCTCTGTCCCTGAAATTCCTTCCACTTCGTGTAGCGCCAAACATCAAGGTAACTGCATCACTCACTTTTCACATAAGAGCATCTTATCCAAGTATTTAATGATTTCAAATACTTACCCCACGGACCCTTGAAGAAGCAATGCTCTGATTCGCTGTAACTGACTGAAGTATCAACCGCGAACTCTGTCACAAACCCTCCTACGATACGGTCGAGCCAACGATAGACAACGTGCATGATATTATCTTCCGAGGCTTCTAGTTTCTGCACTAACTCCGGGGTCCAGAAAATCGAACCGTCAAGCCTCCACCTCTCTTGGCCGTCTTCCAACTTCGTGATCCACTCGTATAATTCAACCGCGAAGGAACATAAGAATATTTTGTGTATCTTTGTGTACAGATATTTGTCCAACCACTATTCTTTCATCAATCACAGATTCCTATTTTCTTGCGCCACAAATTTGTGGATCTTTCTATACAACTAGTCTTTAATCTCCTTCTTAGTTGGATTCCAATGATGTGACATCACACATCTCATTATGCATATTCAGGTCTCGACAACAGAACCATTTTTTGGCTTGATGGGCCCTAACCCAAATTTAACGTTAGTCAGCCAAGAAAATCCCTACACTACTGGCCCTTTCAGCATCAGCCCGCGGAGTGCGGATTGAAGTATCACCCGAGGCAGTATGGAGGGATGCAGGAACCACGTTTCCACACCTTGAGATGGTTGTGATGTCAGTTCTACACTTTAACTCTACCTTTGCGCAGATCAATAAGCCTTTAGGGCTTATCGAAGTACTTCTTTATTAGTCTTTCATAACCTTCGTGAAGGTCTGTGATCATCCTTCGCATAACCATAACAAGTGATTCAGGCAATTATGTGCCTCTGTAACTACTTTGTTGTATAGTTTCCCGAATTATCTTAAGTGTTCGCCAGCTGTACCATGCAATTAGGATTATCTTTGCGTAAACATATATCTCTACTTGCATTCATATAATAGAGGAAAACATATAGATTCACGCATTAAATTAGCAATAAAACATAAACCCAGTGCTTAACATAACATAATCTTATGCAATTGACATACGTAAAATACACAGTGATTTCAGAATACTTCTCTTTATTGATGAATCAGATTTCCAGTATAGACTTTAACTGCCCTGTGCACATAGCTGCAGGGGTCCGTACACTCAACTGCAGACTTCTACCCCAGGCCTCTGCACACTTAGCTGCAGAGCCTCTTTCCTATGCTCAGACTCTCACAGACTCATCAATCACTCCCGCTATCCGCTATGACTGATTACTAAAAATTCTTCTAACACTTCTTTTTATACAATCCCATGGTCCGTAGACCAAGGGTGGATCTCATCAAGCTGACACAACCTATCTAAACTAAGGGTGGAAACCCTTTTTGACTCTTGATATCTTCATGCTCCGCAAGCAAAAAATGTGGAGAATTTACATTCCTTTATACAAAATCTGGGCTTTCTACCCATAACATGGGCTTTTAACCCCAAAATTGACCCCAGGGGACCCGTTCCCAACATCTACCCAAGTAACTAGCTAATCAGGGTAAACATGCGATGAGAAGTTACTATGATATGATTCGACCTCCTAAGTGACCTTAAGGAAGTGGAACCGATGGAAAAAAACCATACCATACCTTCCACACCTACTACAGGACTCTCATAATGCATCCCAGCCATTCCCCTGACCAACCCCTAGATCCCACTAAGCTTTTATATTAGTAAACCTATAGACGCTCCCTTGAAATGGACAAGGATGCATTTAGAAACCTCTGGACACACACACAGTATGGGTATGCATGTGTTTGGGGACTTTTCTCCTCAGACCTGTGCTTACGAATGTGGGATTTGTGCCAATTTTCAAGCCCATAATCCAAGTCACTGCCTAAAAACCGTTGTAGCTTTCAAAATATATAAATTACATAATGACAAGACTTACAAATCAAAAACTGACTCCCGGACTAGGCCTGACCATCCCGAACCAGGACTAACATTCTGTCAAACACTTGGAATCAATGAAATCTATAGGAAATGAATACAAGACACAACATAAATGTTCAATGATAACTCATATGAGACTTGACAAGAAGGATCATCACCCTTTTCCTTTAACTATTTTGACATCAATTAGGTCCTGCATCCATTATCCTTTCAGTTACAAGTAAAAACATGAAATAACCATGATAGTAACCAGTCATATAACCATGCTTGTAACCAACATTAAACCATTTAAATAATAATGAGATAACAACTATTAAAGCCCATATTAACAAGTACAAAAGCAAAAGAACTTAGCTTTTATTAAACATAGGAAAATCTGACCAGGTTCGGGACTTCCATGTACCACCCAACTGTAGTTATCGTTGAACCAAATATTTCTTTTAGCCAGTCACCCCCATGCCATATTCCAAGCATGAATGTGGGGTCTCATGGATAAACCAATCCAAAAAAACTAAAGGAATCCAAAGGTTAGACCACCTCCACCCTCACCAAACCGTAATCTCACCAAAACTGGCACTGAGATCACAAAAACCAATCCGAGCTAGGAATGCCTTCAGACGCCATCACTATCCTTGAGGAATTTTCTGTCTCCTTGTCTCTTAGGCTTTACTGCAATCCACACTAGATCACTAGGCCCTAAACTGATACACCAGTCTGTCAAGCTTTACCAAAATCCACACAGGATCACTAGGCCCTAAACTGAGACTCCATCCTTAGGCTTTACCATTTATCCTACCAAAATCGGTCAAGGGATTGCTAGGCCTTTGGGAATTTTCCTAAGACCACGTCCACCCTAGATTCCAAAACCATTTGGCAATTCCAAAGCTCAAAACTGAGAAAACAATGCATCACACCATGGCTATCTAGAAAAAGGAAAGTCTTAGCTGAAAACCACTATCATAATCGACAAAACCATTCTATTGACAACAAGAGAACCATATACCAACATGCAAAGCTATGCATGTCAAAACTAGCTAGGAAATCACACACGCAATATGTTACCTACAAGTATTCCTACTAAAGCTTCTTAATCCTGATATTCCTTTCTTGATATTTGCTTTGCTTTTCTTTCCTTGTCCTTCCTCCTCCTTCTCCTGCTTTGCTTTTCCAAAGCTTCCTTCAAGAAAACTCTAAGTATCTAAGAGAGAGAGAGAGAAAGATCTAATAAGAGAGCTCCAAAACTGAACTGACAAAAGGTTACAAACGATCCTCAAAAGTCTTTTTATCAATGAGGCCTCTATTTTATTCATTTTCCATTATTTTCCTTCAATTTCCTCCTCACAAGCAACCTGTGACCTTTCACCTTCTTTTTCTCCTATTTTCCTTTATTTTCATAAATAAATGTGCCAAAATACCTTTTTCCTTTTTAATGCCTTAGCCATTGCCTTTGCCATAAACACATCCAGTGATGCCCACTAAGATATCTTTTCCCAACATTCAACTTGGAATAAGTGTCCCTTAACTGTGGTCTTATTTTTCCTTTATTAAATTTTATTACCTGAACTTTTAACCAAGGGTTGTTACAGACCCCTCACCCTATGGGAACACCATCCTCGGTGTTATACTACACAAACACCTCAACAAAATTGCTGAAAAGCAAACATACTATCCATGGAGCTTTATAACTTAGCTCGTTGCAGTATTTACAATGAAAGACCTACTCAAAAGAAAAACATCATGACAACATGAAAAGATAACAACCATACCGCTTATTAGAGATTTATAAGATAAATCATGGTGTTATTTACATCCATATACATATGTACATATACAAAAACATCAACAAAACATATACCAAACATATACCAAACATCATACCAAAACTGATCTTCCTCCACTGGCAAACAAAGAAGGATACATGACCCACATCTTATCCACCATCTCCCATGTACCGTCTTTGGGACCAAAGTGCTTCCACTAGACTTTAACTTGCTCTATGGCTCTTTTCCCAAGCATGAGATGCTTTGGCTGTAATATGCAGTTAGTCTCCGCCTAGAATTCTCCTTCTTTCTCCACGTGTAATATAGACCAATCAATAACATGATCAACATCCTTTATATACATTTTAAGCAATGAAACATGGAAAACATCATGGAATTTCACTATTGGAGGCAGTGCAAGTCAATAGGCCATGGGTCCAATCCTCTCAAGGACCTCAAACGGCTCGTAATATCGTGGTTCCAACTTGGCACATGATCCAATCCTCAAAGAACTCTTCTTGGGCATGATACACAAATACACATGCTCCCCAACTTGAAACTCCTTGAATTCCCTATGCTAGTCCATATAACTCTTTTGTCTATCCTGTGCTGCCTTTATATTCTTCTTTATAAGTTGCATATCTTATTCCATGTTTGCCAAAATATCCTATCCAATAAGTACCTTGTTCACTGTATCACTCCAACTGATGGGAGTATTACAACTCCACCCATACAGTGCCTTGAAAGGACTCATCCTCTATGACTCTTGATAACCATTTTTGTATGAAAAATCAACTAATGGAAGAAACTGATCCCATATTCTTTGCTGACGCATCACGTACATCCTCAACATATCCTCCAAGATCTCATTGTCCCTCTTTGTCTATCCATCTGTCTGCGGATGATAGGATGTACTCAAGGTCAAATCTATACCCAAACCTACAAACAATGCCTTCCAAAACATATAAGTGAACTTTGCGTCCCTGTCCGAAACAATCTTCTTGGGAACACCATGTAATCTCATAATATCCCTGACGAAAACCTATGCCACCTCACTAGTTGAATATGTAGTCCTCTCTGGAATAAAGTGAGCTACCTTACTCAACTTGTCGACCACGACCATAATAGAATCATGTCGTCTCACTGTCCTCAAAAGACCTATAATGAAATCCATGGAAATTACCTCCCATTTCCATTCTGGAATCGGAATAGGCTATAGTAGACCACCTACATGCTTACATTCTATCCCTACTTGTTGAAAATCTAGACATCTAGCCACAAACTCTGCCACTTCCTTCTTCAAATTCAGCCAAAAGTAGAAATTCTTCACCACCGTTAATGTCTTCTGATATCTTGGGTGACTCGAGTCTGGCTTGACATGAAACTCCCTCAAGCTAAGATTCTTGAGCTCATTGCAATTCAACACATAGATCCTATCCCTAAATCTCACCAAACCATCTATTATGAGGCAATAGTCTATATCCTTATCACCTATACCTGTACCTGTACCTTTACCTATACATGTACTTGTACTCTACTCTAACCTGTGAATAATATCCATATACCTATCATCCCATTGTCCTGCCTGCAAGATCCTATCCTATAACTCTGTCCCATAAGAGCTCATAACTGCTATATGATTCACCTGTTCCTTCCTGCTAAGAGCATCTACAACTCAATTCTCCTTCCCATTAATGTATTTTATCTCAAAGTGAAACTCACTAAGGGTAGCCAACCATCTAGCTTGCTTGGCATTTATATTCAACTAGTCAAAAAAATATCTCAACCCACTGTGATCACTCATCAATACAAATATCCTTCCAAGAAGATAATTCCTCCACATCTTCAAGGTGTAAATAATAGCTTCCAACTCAAGATCATGAGTCACGTAGCTCTGCTCATGCTCATTCAACTTCCTAGACTCATAGAACACCACATGTCCCTCCTGCGTAAGGACTCCACCCAATCCTCTTTTACATGCATCTGTACACACTACAAACTCTTTATCCAGATCCACAATCTTAAGGACTCAAGCATTGGTCAACAACTGCTTCAGCTGCTCAAAACTAGCTGAACATTTTTATGTCCATTCAAACTTCTTACATTTCCTCTACAAGGATGTTATAGGATATGTAATGCATGAGAAGTTCCCGATGAACCTCCTGTAGTAACCTGCCAATCCCATGAATGATCTCACATGATCCTTATTATTAGGAGCTTCCCACTCCATGATGGACCTTATCTTTTCTAGATCTACTACCATGCCTTCCTTGGAAACAACATGTCCCAAGTAATGCACCTATGTCTAAAAGAAGCTACATTTGTTAAGCTTGGCATACAACTGATGCTCTCTTAGAAATATCAACATTGCTGCCAAATTCTTGACATGCTCTTCTTCATTCTTAGAGTATATCAATATGTCATCAATGAATACAATAACAAACTTGTCTAGATAAGGAAAAAACAAACTATTCATCAAACACATAAATGTAGCTGGAGCATTAGTTAAACTGAATGGAACTACAACAAACTCATAATGCCCATACCTAGTCTTGAAGGTAGTCTTGTAGATATCCTCTTCCTTGATGCGTACCTGATGGTATCTTGATCTCAATTTGATATTAGAGAACACTGCTGCTCCCTCCAACTGATCAAACAAATCATCAATCCTCGGTAATGGGTACTTGTTCTTAATCATTACCTTGTTCAAGTGTCTGTAATCAATGCACAATCTGAGAGAACCATATTTCTTCTTTACAAACAACATTGGTGCACCCCAAGGTGATACACTTGGCCTAATGTATCCCTTGTCAAGCATCTCCTTTAACTGTAATTTCAAATCTACTAGCTCTGGGGTACTCATCCTGTAAGGTGCCTTCGATGCTGGTGTTGCCATTGGAACCAACTCAATAGAGAAATCTACTTCCCCGTGATAAGGTAACTCTAGAATCTCTGCTCGAAACACATCCTGATACTGCTGCAATATAGGGTACCTCTTGAAGATTTCTGCATCCTTAACATCTTTATCCTTATCACTAGATATATGCACTGCAAACATCACACAAACTTTTATACAACTACACTTAGCTTGCATAGCGGTAACCATCCTTACTGATCTAGGCTTTTTCTTTCCCTGCAAAATTCTCTTTTACCCATTATCATCCAAGGACTTAATGGCCTTGTCTAAACAATCCACTTTGGTCCTATGAAGGTACATCCAATCCATACCCAAAATCAAGATATAAGATCCCAATGGCATTATATTTAAATGTGTCACTATAGGCATACCATTTAACTCAAATGCACAAGTTATCACCCAATGGTGAACTCTCTTCTTTGTACCTGTAGCTAATTGTACCAACCAAGATTCTACATGCACTTATTTTCAAAACAAACTTATACACCAGGTCAGGATTAATATAGCTATAATTAGATCTAGGATCAATTAAAATAGAAACAACTTGATCACAAAAATAACTGTCCATTTCGATGATAGATCCCTGATGATCCACCTGCCTATTTTCCACAACCGCATAAATCCAAAAAATGCTATGACCAATATCCTCAACTGTATGTGCCTCCTAAGCACTATAGATATTAAGTCTACTACCTTGACTGTGAACAATCCCTCTTACGATGATCCTTGATACATATCCAACACTCCAAAAATGCATTACAATTGCCTCTAGCCTACTGCTCTCCATGTCCCTTCTCAAATATATTAAACTTCTTGTAAGGGACTACATTTTCTTTCTCACCTGCATCTTGAGGTATTCCTCACTCTGGTGGCCATTTTACTTTAACTTTTTCATTTTATTTCAAGTCACACTTAGGCTCAACCTTGCACTTCGACTGCTGATAACAATGTTTTAGCTTTCAGATGGCCTCCTCCAACAATCTAGGCTCATCAAACTCAATCCAGTCTCTGTATGCTACTAGAACTCCATTGATGAATCTCTAAACCTTAGCCTTCTCCTCCTTGAGGTAAGGTACATATCTCAATAACTCCAAGAGCCTTCTAGTATACTCATGATCTGTCATGGAACCCATATGCAACTCATAAAACTCCTTAGCTATGTCATCATAGTACCTTTCTAACAAATACTTCTTCTTGAAGAGCCGCTCAAACTCATTCTAAGTCAAGTCATCCTTTCAAATACCTTTAACATTCTTCAAATCCTCCCACTAGATATCTGCTTTCCCTTTAAGACTAAAAGTGGCTATCTTTGCTTTCATGTTCTCTAAATAATCATGCAATCTGAATAACTTCCTCATAATAAGCAACCATGCCTCTGCATCCTATGATTTCTTCATACCAAGAAACCCATTTGCAACTCATAAAAATCCATAACTCTATCATCATAGTACCTTTCTGACAAATAATTCTTCTTGAAGAGCCTCTCAAACTCATTCCAAGTCAAGTCATCCTCCCGAATACCTTTAATATTATTCAAATCCTCCTACTAGATATCTGCTTTCCCTTTAGGAGTAAAAGTGGGTGTATTTTCTTTCATGTTCTCTGAATAATCATACAATATAAAGAACTTCCTCATACCAAGAAACCATGCCACTACATCCTGTGATTTCTTTATCGCTCCATCAAATGTAGGTGGATTTTCTTTCTTAAAATCGTCTGAAAAATATCCCCTATCACTCCTCCTGTAAGGATGATAATGATGCCAATCATAATGCCTGTTTGAACCAGAACTATAATAGTACCTGTTTCTATCACCCCTCCTATCTGGAGTATCCAAGGACATTCCATCTTTGATTGTTCCCTCTCTATCCAACCTATACTCACCGTGATACCTACCGCCATATGCCCCATTTTTTATGTCCTCCTACTCATGGTTGATCTAAAATGGTCACTGTCACTTCAATTATGAAAAACTCTGAAGTATCAATGCATTCAGCTCTGCTTGTTTCTCCTGCACTTGTATGATTCTATCATTGTCTACCTTACAACTCCTTATTTTTGCCTTTAAACTTCTCAATGTGTCTACCAAATTAGAAGATTTCCCAACACCACGCTACTCATCTAATCCATAGGGAGAGTCTTTGGAATTGTAGTCTACCATATTGCTAGTCATATTTGATATTATTACTGCAAGGTGTATCATGTCAGTTAAACCAAATCACAATAAACCAACGTACCTTACCGTAACTCAGGGAGGATACCTCGTTTGCAGGATCAAAAAATCAATGTAATACATGTCTAACATAATCATGACAACATGTAGAAATATAACACATAAGCATATAACCATGATTCTAGTTAGAGTCCAGTCATTAATGCATGGACATATCAGCTACACATATACCATGACCTCATACATTGAAATAACCACCACATCACTGTACACTTGACCACATGTGAATACTAACAATGCATAATCAACCATACACTCATGACGACACACTTCACAACAACAACATCCTCTTTCACATGACGACATCACTACAACCATGACCAACACCATGCGTATGCAACAAGCACATGGTCTTAAACACAAGAAACACATATGTAACCAACATGAGTGCATGACCAACACACAACCCATATAGTTCGAGGAGTGAACTTGGCTTTGTTACCACTTTGTAATGCCCCTCCTCCCACATCTACCCAAGTAACCAGCCAACTAGGGTAAACATGTGATGATAAGTTACTATGATATGAATTGACCTCCTAAGTGACCTTCAGGAACTGGAACTGACAGAAACACACCATACCATACCTTCTGCACCTGCTACAGGACTCCCATAATGCATCCTAATCATTCCCTTGACCAACACCTTGATATGGACAAGGGTGCATCTTAAAACCTCTAGATGCACACATAGTATGGGTATGCATGCGTTTTGGGAATTTTCTCCTCATACTTGTGCCTACGACTCTAGGATTTGTGCCACTTTTCAAGCCTAGAATCCAAGTCACTACCCAGAAATCGCTGTAGATTTCAGAATCCATAAACTACATAATGATAAGACTTAAAAATAAAAAACTGACTCCAGGGCTAGGCTTGACCATCCCGAATGGAGACTGACATTCTGTCAAACACTTGGCATCAATGCAATCTATAGGAAATGAATACAAGACATAATATAATGACTGATAGTGCATATGAGATTTGATAAGAAGGATCACCACTCTCTTCCTTTAACTGTTTCACATCAGTTAGGTCTTGCATTCATTATCCTTTCAGTTACAAGTAAATAGATGAAATAACCATGACAACAACCAATCATATAACCATGCTTATAAATTGCATTAAACCATGTAAACAACAATGAGATAACAACTATTAAAGCCACGTATGAACAACTACAAAAGCAATAGAACTTAGATTTTATTAAACATAGGCAAATCCAGCCATGTTCGGGACCTCCATGTACCAGCCTACCGTAGACATGGCTGAACAAAATCTTTCTTTCAGCGAGACACCCCCATGCCATATTCCAAGCATGAATGTAGGATCTCACGGATAAACCAGTCCAAAAATAACTAAGGGAATCCAGAGGTGTCGTAGACATGGCTGAACAAAATCTTTCTTTCAGCGAGACACCCCCATGCCATATTCCAAGCATGAATGTAGCATCTCACGGATAAACCAGTCCAAAAATAACTAAGGGAACCGAGAGGTTAAACCGCCTCCACCCTCACCAAACTATGATCTCACCAAAACTAGCACTGAGATGACAAAAGCCAAATTGAGCTAGGAATTCCTCTGGACTCCATCACTATCCTTAAGGAATTTTCCATCTCCTTGTCTCTCGGGCTTTACCTCAATCCACATCAGATCATTAGGCCCTAAACCGAGACACCAATATCTGAGGCTTTACCACAATCAACATTGGATCAGTAGGCCTTAAACCAAGACTCCACTCTCAGGATTTGCTGTGTATCTCGCCAAAATCAGTCAAGGGATTCCTAGGCATTTGAGAATTTTCCTAAGACCACCTCTGCCCTAGATTCCGAAACCATTTAGCAATTCCAAAGCTCAAAACTAAGAAAAAAATCCCATCACACCATGGCTATCCAAAAAAAGGCAAGGCTATCTTGAAAACCACTGTCATAACTTGACAAAACCATGCAACCGATAACAAGATAATAATATACCAACATGCAAAGATATGCATGTCAAAAGTAGATAGGAAATCACACATGCAATTGTTACTTGCAAGTATTCCTATTGAAGTTGCTTAATCTTGCTATTCCTTGCTTGATCTTTGCTTTTCTTTCCTTTCCTTGTCCTTCCTTTTCTTGCTTACCCCTTCCTTTCTCCAAAGCTAGAATGCTCCAAGAAAACTCTAAGTGTCCAAGAGTGAGAGAGAGAATAATGAGAGAGCTCCAAAAATGAACTGACAAAATGTTACAAACTAATCCTCAAAAGCCTTTTTATCAATGAGGCCTATATTTTCTTCATTTTCCATTATTTTCCTTTAATTTCCTCCTGACATGCAACCTGTGACCTTTCACCTTCCTTTTCTCCTATTTTCCTTTATTTTCATAAATAAATGTGCCAAAAATACCTTTTTGCCTTTTTAATGCCTTAACCATTGCCTTTTCCAATTTCCCTTAGCCATAAACACATCCAATGATGCCCACTAAGATATCTTTGCCCAACATTCAGCTTGGAATAAGTGTCCCTTAACCGTGGTCTTATTTTTCCTTTATTAACTTTTATTACATGGAATTTTAATGAGGGTTTGTTACATTTCTCTCCCGAGTCAACAAGGATTCTCCAAAACCCAAGCTTCTCTACCCGTTTGACATCAAGGGAAAAGGGTTGGCCCATTCTAAATGAAGGCTTCTCTCCCTTTGTTCACATGAACTCTATAGATCTAATCTGCTGAGTATGAACACATAATACTGACCATGCTCCCCCTAAGCACATGCAGAATTTTATGAAGATATAAAAAGAAGTACATGACTCTATGACTGAACTAAACATGACCTTTCCTATCACCAATGAATCATGTTTACATTGATTACCCAATAGAGTGGGGCTACATATTTGACTCAACATGACATCACCTACCCAAAATGACGGGATTACATGATTGGACCACAATAACTGATACATGACTAAATTTTACAATGATTTATGACATAGGTTGTTACATGACCTTTACATCAAGAGACATATATGGAATTTATAACCAAAATAAAGGACCTCAATAAGACCATGATTGTCATCAACAAATATTATACACCATATAGGATCTACACCATATGCATTAAGTGTGACAACAAACATTTCAACAACATATGTGTCTTTAGTAGCATCGTGCATGATATATACCTACCCAGAATGTTAAAGAAATCATAATGCCAACAATGCACTGTTAGAAGCATAAATTCCCCTAAACCTTTGCCAACTATTCACTATAAGATCTGATCACATTAACTTAGGCCATCAAAGTATCTTCATCAATCATAAAGTTCATCAAAGCATAAATCTCATATTGCAGAAACTCATAAACTATCATAAGCCAACATCACTTCAATGTACCACCAATCAACATCAGGAACATAATGGAAAATAATAACTATTTGAAGCATACTGGAGCCTTTCCATGAGTCTGTCCCACTATTTCTTCATCATAGAGAAACATACGCGACTGTCTAGATCAAAACTCACGTATATATGCGACTATTCTTCATAATATTTGTGCACAGAAAGGAAAATGTTGAATTTTTTCATAACCACAACTCCCCTTGAGCCTATACTATCTGTACCTATTCATTGTTGCTACATCAGATGTAATGTCAATAATATATCAAAACAACCATGGAAGATATAATCAAAACAACATATGTATTGCTCCCTCTGAATATGAAAGATCTGTCAGAATAATTAATGAAGTGATGAAGCAAAGACCACTCCTAGTTTATGTTTGAGATATTCAAAGGAATCACGTGGAAGAGGCTTTGTAAATATATCTACAACTTGTTCCTTTGAGGGAACATACTCTAGTTTTACCTTTTTTTCATGTACATGTTCTCTCAGAAAGTGATATTTGATTGGAATATGCTTGGTTTTTGAGTGCATGACAAGATTTTTAGAAATAATTATGGCACTAGTATTATCACAAAAAATAGGTATAGGTTGATGACAAGTGATTTGAATATCTTGTAATGTTTGCATCATCCATAGAAGTTGAGTACAACAAGATGCAACAACAACATATTATTTCTCAGCAGTAGATAAAGCAATGGAGCTTTGTTTTTTGCTAAACCATGATACCAAGTGGGGTCCCAAATAGAATGCTCCTCCATTAGTTCTTTTCCGATCGTCAACATTACCTGCCCAATCTGCATTTCTGTATGCATGAAGAGGAAAATATGCATTTTTGGATACCGTAGACCCTAATCTTGAGTTCCTTGTAGGTACTTAAATATTCTCTTGACTGCATGGAGATGAGTTTCTTTAGGATTTGTTTGAAACCGTCCAACAATCCCAACTGCATGCATGATGTATGGTCTTGTGCCTGTAAGGTAGAGCAAGATCTCGATCATAGATCTATATTATAGTTGATTTACTGAGGGAGAATCATCATGTGAACTGAGGTTACAACCTGTTACCATTGGTGTGCATACATGTTTACAGTCTTCCATTCCATACTTCTTTAAAATATGCTTGAGGTACTTAGTCTGCGAGAGAAAGATTCCATTCTTTGCTTGTTGAACTTGAAGACCAAGAAAGTATGTTAGTTCACCAAGTAATGACATTTCAAATTCTTGCTGCATGACTGAGGAAAAACTTTGACTCATAGAATCTTCATTTCTTCCAAATATAATGTCATCTACATAAAAAACAACTATTAACAATTTACCATCATCCATCTTTATATATAGATTTCTATCTGTAGATCCCTTAGTGTTGTTGAAGATCTTTGTCAAGGCGATAATACCATGCATGAGGATCTTGTTTTATTTCATATAGTGCCTTCTTGAGTTTGCAAACAAGGTTTTTATCATTTCCTACAGTTAACCGTTGCGCTTCCTCAATATAAACTTCTTCTTCTAGGTCCCCATTCAGAAATGTAGATTTAACATCCATTTGATATACTTTAAAGTTATGAAAGCTTGAAAATGCAAGGAACATTCTTATGGCTTCAAGCCCAGCTACAAGTGCAATTATTTCTTCAAAGTCTATTCCTTGTTGTTGCACGTAACCTTTTCATACAAGTCTTGCTTTGTTTCTAATTACCTCTCCATTTTCATTTAGTTTGTTTTTTAAGACCCATTTTGTCCCAATAACATTTTTATCATGAGGTAATGGTACTAATTCCCATGTATGGTTCTTTTCTATTTTGTCAAGTTCTTCATCCATATCCTTAACCCAACATTCATATTTGTTAGCTTGATTTACATTGTGTGGTTCAATTATGGATAATAAGGCTATATAACTAGAAGTTACAACAAGAGTTCTTTTATATTGTACTCCAACTTCATTATCACCTATAATTTGAGATTTTGGATGATTTTTCTGAACATACCTTGATGGAGTCTTTTCTGATACTTCTGTACTATCAATTCCTTCTCCAACATCCTTTTATATTGTTGTAGGAGTATCTTCGTCATCTTCTGGTGCTTCCTTTTTGATACCCATGGATGCTTCATCAATCACAACATCAATGCATTCAATAATATTTTGAAGTCTTTTATTATAGCATTTATATCCTTTTCTTCTAGAGGAGTATCCAAGGAGAATTTGTTCATCAGCTCTAGCTTCAAACTTTCCAAGTTTATCATCATTATTCTTTATGTAACATTTTCTTCCAAAGACTCTAAAATTCTTGACAGTTGAAGGTTTACCAAACCATAATTCATGAGGAGTTTTGTCACTGTTTACTCGAATATGAACTTTGTTGAGGATATTTACTGTTGTATGTGCTACTTCTCCCTAGAAGGTATGAGGTGTTCCAGACTAATTAAGCATGGCACATGCCATTTGTTGGATTGTTTAATTCATTCTTTTAGCCACCCTATTTTGTTAAGGAGTTTTAGCTATATAAAACTGCCTCTTGATGCCATGCTATTCATAAAAGTAGAAAAAATCATATGATATAAATTATCGTCCTCTATCAGATCTAAGAAAATTGATTTTCAAATCTAACTCATTCTCTACAAAATATTTGAAGACTTCAAATTTATCAAATGCTTCATCTTTATGTTTTAATAATGCAATACAACACATATGAGTAAAATAATCAATGAATAATATGAAGTATTATCCCCCATGAGGAGAATTCTTTCTCGCAGGACCACAGAAAACAGTATGAATAAGTTCAAGTGGCTTACTTGAAGTACCTTGTTTGAAATTGAATTGCACCCTGTTTTTCTTACCAAATTGACATGATTTTCATATGGTACTTTCTGGTAGAGAGATGTTAGCAAAGTTGTGATCTACTCCCATTCTGCTTGAATTATGTAGTTAACTGAAGCTTAGGCGTCCCAATATTCTGTGCCAGAGCCAAATTTCTTCTAATTTTCTCAAGTCACAATGCTCTAAAATTCCTTCCAGGACATAGACACTATCTGGAGTTCTCGTTCCCTTTATTATTCATGAGCCTTGGTATTGCAACAAGAATGTTGCAACTCCCAAGGCTAGCGACTTTAATTATCAACCCAGGGTTCGTACAAAATTAAGAGGCATCGGCACTATATGTGTAACATACAATGTTCCATTCCTTTGTTGTCATGAAAGAAAAGAAATTCTGCCTATTTTTAGAAATGAAAGACTGAATTTAAAAATTCTTTTAAAGTAACATGAAATCCTCTATCTACTTATTAACATACTTCGCTTGCAAAAGAACCTTATTTTAAATCTATTTGTCACATGTGATGTTTTAAATAATATAAGCATGAAATATGATCTAGAGAGCACTAACTCCTGTGCACATGTGTAAATTTAGAATAACTCATTTTTTTAATCTTTTTGTTTTATAAATGCAAATGCTAATCCTCACTTGTTCTTTGGCAGGGGTGATAGGTATGGAGTAAGAGGGTTAAAATGCTATTGATGACATGGAGGTCAAGAAGAGGCCTAATACAAGCTTCAATGATGGTTTTTCTCAATTCGGACTCAAAAAAGGCCGCTACAGGATTTCCTATAGGATGTACTAGTTCTCCTACAGGATCCCCTGTTTTACTACAGGATGTTACAAATTTACTATACAAAATTATAATTCATAGAATTACCAAGAAAATAAAGTCCAAATTGGATGGGACAAATTTTGTTATTTACTAGGATGTCTTAGGTCCCCATTCCAAGTGGAATCACTCAAAAAGACCTCTGTTAACCCATGCTAAAAAATAACAGAACATTACTAGTTGAAAATCAAGAAATTCGAGAACTAGTGAGCTAGTAAATCTATACAATGCCTAACCTAATCAAGTGAAAATGAAATTGGGTAGTTTTTGCTATGAACTAGAATGTTTTTTTGATCTAATTCAAGTGTAACCAACTCTATTGAAGCTCGTTAGCATGCTCTAAAAAACAACTGAAATTTATTGTTCTTTGCCACAAAGGAGTTACAGAAATCTAGATTTGGGAATAAGAAAGCTAATCCAAGTAGTTCAATGATTAATATGACCTTCCAAATATTTTCCAAGGATAAAATTATACTTTTTATCCTTCAAAAAAGCTTACATCAACCATTTAACCCAATCCTACAACAAGAAATCATTAATACTAAATGAAGAAGTAAAAAGAAACAAAAACAAGAGATGCATGTGAATAAGAAGTGAAAAGAAGGAAATAAAATGATACAAAGGGGCTCTGAGGCTCCTGGGATGGCCAAGCCCAAGGAAAATTAGATGCCTATGGTAGAGAACAAGATTTAGAAGCTGAACATGACACAGATCTTCATTATTTTCATTAACACAATTACATCCATGCAAGAAAATACAATGGAGCTGCAAAAATATGAGTTCTCTCCACAAAAACACTAATGAAAATCCCCCACTAGAGGAAAATTCGAATTGGTACTTATAAAAAATGATTAGGAATCATTCCCCATGAAAGGGGGAAGCTTTCCCCACCAAAATCCCTTGATTAGTGGATTTGATTCCCAATACTAGGAATCTACATGATGGCATGAGGTGATTTCAGATCTTACCTGTATCGAGATTTCATACCACACAATTCTTTGATCTGAAATCGCCTCATGTCCTTGATCACACATATAATTATCACTTAATAGGTTATGTTTTAATCCATCAACAAACAAAACATTTTCATCTTTAACCTTTTCTTTCAGCAAAACAGTTCCTTTTCCTTTGATAGCAGCAGGTGAATTATTTCCAAATGTTACATTCTTTTCTTTCTTTATTTCATTAAAGGACATAAACTTATCTTTATCACCTGTCATATGTTTTGAACATCCATTGTCAATGTACCACAATTTTTCTTGATCTCCTGCATATAAAGCTAAACCACAATTCTGAAATTCTATGGTTTTATTTTTCCATACCTTAGATTTTGTATCTTTTTGTTCATATTTAAGAGTAGATCATATTTTACTTTTTCATTTAGTTTCCATATGCCCAAAGTTATTGCAAAAGGAACATTAATATTCATCTTGAAGAGGTGAGAAGGTATTGTAATAGTATTTCTTTAACCCGGTCTTATTCTTTTGTTTTCTTGCTTCTCTAGTCATGATAGTTTTATAAGAAACACACTGAGCAACCTTAAGACCAAAATTATGACAAGTGAAGCATTGAACATTAAAGTAAAATTTCCTGGGAGTGTAGTACCTTCTTGTGTAGCTTTCCCTTTTATTGTTATAAGGGTGACTTACCTGAGAAATATTTGATCCCTTATTCCTTTGTTGAGAGCTAGAATTTTGTTGACTACTTCCTTTTACTGCATTGAGATAGCTTCTTGTACCTATTTCAGAAGATTTTACAGTCTTTGATGATTCTCCATTGTATCCAAGATCTATTTTTATAAGAGGAGAGTATTGTATTTTGATGATTTATTCTAAGGTACAATAACCTTTAGTAAATCTAAGGTTTAAATACTTTTCTTTCTCAAGTTACTTTCTTAGTCTTACAACTTCTAGTTCTAACTTTTCATTATGCCTCCCCTTTTCTAGGATTTGTTTCTTCAGAGCATCTTCTGCTAATTTAGCTTCTTCTAAACAAATTTTAAGTTGATTTATTTCTTCTATGAGATTATTCTTTTCTTCTAGGGAATCCATAAAGACATCATCAGATTCATCAATACATTTATCTTCAAATTCCATAAGTAATTGATATTCTTGATCAGACTCACCTTCTTTGCCATTTGAAAGACCATCACTATCTTCGTGTGTGTAGAAGCTTCTCTTGTTTTCTAACCTTCCTCTAGAATTTACTTTTGATGTTTTTTTTTCTTTATCATGGTTTTATTTCTAAGGGCATTTAGCAACATAGTGACCAACTCTTCCACAAGAAAAAAACATTTGAATGGATTCTTACTTCTGAATATGCCAGTGCCTACTTGGAGTTTGTTTACTAAGTTTTCCTCTTCTTCATCTTATACATACCCTGATTCCTTTGAGCTTCTCCTTTTTGTTTCCTTTAGAAGTAGCTTTAATGAAGCTTCCATGATATTTGAGGGACCTCCTTTTCTCATTTCATAGGCTGTTAAAATCCCATGAAGTTCTTAAATAGTAAGGTTCTTCAAATCTTGCATTTCTTCAACGCCAAAGACTTTCGAATCGAATTTTGGGGTTAGAGATCTTAAGATTTTATCAACCAGTGATGATTCTTTTATTTCATCACCAAGATTTCTCATTGAACTAATGATCCCATCTACCTGAAGAAAGAAACTTGTAATACTTTCATCATTATGCTTTCTGATAGTTTCATATTGAATTCTAAGAGTTTGAAGTTTGGCAATTTTTACCTTTGTGTCACCTTCTGACCCATATAGCCTTTGTGGTATTCGACTGTATGACTTTGAAATTTTTTTATTCTTCCAAGCTTCCTAATAAAGCATTGACAACCTTTGCATTGATCTCATACTTTCTATTTTCTGCTTCATTTGTGGGAATGTAGGATGGATATTGATAGCCTCCTTCAACGATTCCCCAAACATACAATCTAAGAGACTGTAGGTAAGCTGTTGTTCTAAATTTCTAGAAAACCAAAGGAGATCCATTAAACAATTATGGCCTGATAGATGTTTCGCCCTCTTGGTTGCTCATCTTGATGAATCTTCCTTCAAGCGATCAAGCTTATTCTAAAGAACCTGCTCTAATACCACTTGTTAGGAGAAATACTGAGGGGCGGGGGGCATGAATCAATATTTTAAACTACTTAAGCTTTTCTTTCCTTATTTAGATTTATGTATGCGACTGTTATGAAGTAAACCTACGTATGTATGCAACTGTGATGAAGACAAGTGGCATATATCCAGTTCACTAAAGTTTTCAGTAACTCCATTAAAAATTAATTAAACCATAACCATGTGTAGTAAAAACAAAATAAGCCATCACACACAAGTGACACATGAACACTAGGATTTTTAGGTGGAAACCCAATGTGGGAAAAAACCACCACTATTTTCGTCTCTATCTTCTTCTTTTATTATAAGGAGAAATTTCTTACAAACTTGTACTGGTGCAGACTCATACTAGTACGTAGGCACTAACTTGTAGAAGGCTACAAACTTCTCTCATTTTCCAACTTCTACTGGAAGGGATCCACAATCCCCTTATCCTCTGTTCTTTATGGATCACTTTTCATAATGTTTCAAATTCTATCCATTCGAAATATCAAACAACAATACTGAAACCAACATTGTACCAAGTCACTTAATCAATAAACCAACTATATCATCAAGTCAAACATAGAAATAACTTGTTCAAACAACCAGACCAAGTTATATCATGATATACCTATTCATGAGAATACCAGACAACATATTGTTTATAACTAAAATTAGATTCTGTCACAGTAAGCACTGTCTAAACACATGTCAGAATATATACACTACTATTCTTACTCATACTTGTGTATGTAGGTGTTTCCCTTGAAGCATACTCGCATACAAATCTCAAAATATTGATAGCTAAATCTGTATCACTGTACCACTGAATCAATCAACTAAAAAAATACTGAAGCCAACATAAATCATTGAACCAAATACAAATTATCTCCTAATAGCATCATCGCAAGTCAATACTTTACTTCATAATCAATTCAGGCCAAACAATGCTGTCAAACACAAATAATTATAAGGGACTTTGTCAATAGATAACAACAAAAATAACAGAATAGATCAACCATTATCATTAGCTCATATTGCAAAACCCTAGCAGGTATACACAACTCTTATAAAGCACTTTCGCGTATGTACGCGCCTTTTATACTTGAAACCCGTGTACAAATCTGTCTATTCTGCAGAATGTATACTCGACTATCCATAATCAAATCCATGTATGTATGCAATTTTTCTGAGTCAAACCTTCGCTGCACATTAAACACCTGCCAAACCCAAATCTCGGCACGCACCATAACAGATACACATCATAAAATCATCATCACAGATATATCAAACCATAAGTAGATTATTCAATATGTAGTCATTTCAGATCTAATAGATTTGACCCATAATCATACTCCTTGGTGCACACTTATTTTAGATCAAACCAATCATCAAAAACCCAATACATGCACACTTAGCACTTTGATCTTGACCTCCTTATATAGCTTAGGCCTTAGCCAATACCTTAGGCCAATTTTGTAGTTATGCCGATGTTATTCTTTGACGAAATCAAATATCCTTTGTCACACTGATTACTATGGGTGAATATCATGGTAAGGACCCCTGGTATTTAGAATACCATGGTGTAGAAACTGTATGCAACTTTTCTTCACCATCCCCGCATATGTACACGACCTTTGTTCACAGGACCCACATATACTTCTTAAAACATTATCTTTATCATTCCTCTATCTTTGAACTGATATTACATTCTCCAACTTTCTGTCACATATGTATTGGCATGAATACTTATCCTGCTATTATCATGTTGACATATTTATTAAGTAGGTTTCCATCAAGGACAACACATTTGTGATAATGCCAACATTGCAAATATCAAAGCCAATGGTTATAGGAAGTAATGGAAATAAATATCGATTTTTAAAAACCATTGTGTGAAATTACTGTACATTTTTCTCTTGATTTAATATCATTGAAATACATGTCATTACAAACATAAATATGTGATACAATATAAGACTGATGTCTATCTATTCTAGGTTTTGAAAGGTTTTCCGGTGCATTTTAGGTTTAAATTGCCTTAAATTTGGCAAGAATTTCTTGGAATCAACGTTTTTGGTTGAAATTTTTGTACAATTTGACCGTTGCATAGGTTTTCAAAATGGCTAAGTGCATATATGCATTAATAACTCTCATTTTAAATAATATAAAATAATATTTTGTTATTATGAAAATAAGCTTTGAAACTACCAATAATAACTGTAAACAATTGTAAATAAATATTTTGCGCAGATGTGCTTAGCTACTTCTATCACGAATTGATTTAGTTACTGAGCTAGACCCCACCACTAAATCATTCATGATTCATTTTATTTTGATACTAGAGTATGAAAAATGTTGAAGGAAACTTGATTTATGAACGCATTCCAACTAACTGCCTATACATTTTCTCATGATTTCTGACAAAGGTTTCCATTTACTAAAGTTATTAATCATGACTTAATAGTCCAATGCCAGTAGTTATTACTGCCATTTTTTCTTATTCGTTACTGGATTCATATCTGATTTATAGATTTATCGACATGTTTAACACTTTCAATAAATAACAATTGAAATACCAAAGCGAACATTAATGGTAGGTGGTAAAATAAATATTGAAAATCAAAAATTATTTCCTTTCTTACTTTG
This sequence comes from Pinus tabuliformis, assembly GCA_031772625.1. Classification (NCBI taxonomy): domain Eukaryota; kingdom Viridiplantae; phylum Streptophyta; class Pinopsida; order Pinales; family Pinaceae; genus Pinus; species Pinus tabuliformis. The sequence continues at coordinate 820,213,432 of CM062804.1, read as the reverse complement.
CTAACGATTATTGCTTTAATGTTTTTGATATACGTGTACTAAATAGTAGGCATGTATGAAATAAAATAAATACAAGTTCATTGTGATCTTTTCCATTATTTTACAAGTATTCAATACAATGGTACAAAAATATTGTGTACAAATGCGATCACTTAAAATTAACACAAAATGATTCCATGGCTCTGGTAATGTTCTATACGTAACATCAATTATCTCTAACTAATAATCGATTTTATGAAACCAACTCACAAAATAGAAGAATAGACAAATCAACGACTTAAAAATTAACTTCTTTGAGGGGGAAACCTCCTTTACATTACATAAATTAACAATTCTTGGATGATACAAATGATAAGACCTCCTTGGTACATATAGGAGTCTAAGGGGTCATAATATAATTAGAGCCTAGATAACAATAATAATGTAAGGGAACAACAATAACAATATTGGGATTCTATGGGGCACAACAATAACAACATGGTGGATATATAGGCGCAACGATTACAATAGGGGGCTATACTAACAATAACAATAAGGAGAATACACTAGTATTATAGGGACCTAACAATTGGATAAATAGTAATGCCTAATACTATGGATATCTCAGAAGAAAAGTTGTGAAAAATTCAAAGTTGATCAGCCAAAAAAATGCCAAAATGGTTTACATTTAATCTTGTAATGAAATCCCTTAATTAATTGTTTTATTGACACTAAAGCATATCACCAAACATTGGCATACAAATTTCTTTGCACAACAGCCACCCATTGACATTTGAAGCTGTTATTAATTGATGTGGGTCCAAATGTTGTGAGGAGGAACCAATGGTTGCGAAATACATTACTAAATAATAATTAAAAAAGATATTTGTATATTTATTATTTTGATAAATATTGGACAAATCTTTTGACACAGTCAAAGCTCTGCCGCACATGCATTTGTTGTCAAATACGTACAACTATCTCTAGATAGCTACTTTCGTATTCAATAACATCCTTTGGTAGACATAGTCAAAGAAATTCTCATGTGTATTTGTCCTTCACATATGCTTCCTCTGAACAGAACCTCGGTCATATGGTAATCTCAGGTGAATAAAGACATCTTCACACAACTTCCTCTACACACAATAATAATTAAATTCAACATTATTAAATAATAAGTGTTACACTTGGATCATAAGTTAGTTCTCTTACTTCAAAATGACAACATAACAGTTTCAAATATGTGTAGAAGGATTGTGTGTGGATCATGGAACATAAACCTCCACACTCATATACGTCAACACTTCGACGTGGCATATCATTATGTCTATGATATAATTGGTAACAATAATTGACAACATAATATTATTATTTCGATATGTTTATAAAATCTCTGCGGAAGCACATTTTTCAGTGAACACTTCTCATAGTGTAGCAAAATCAAGTTCTTTGGTGCTCAAAACTTTAGCAATCAAGTGATTAAAGAATTAAGCATATGTGCAAGGCTATAATATTGGCAATATTTTAATAATAAATAATGCATAGAAGTTGAATGTGTGGCATTGTATGTTAGCTTTAAACTTTTTTGCGCTCACTCTTTGCACTCAAAAAAAGCTCCGCACTCATGGACATGAATGCTAAATCTATAAATTTTCACTAATTGAAAATATAGTTCATTTGAAATAAGATCAACCCAGTCAAATATTTGTTTGAATAGCCCCCTCCTCACACACACAACCATGTTCGCACAACTTCTTTCATATATGCACAACCACTTCCACACAACTCTCTCTACACAACCATCTTTGTACATGCACAACCACCTATGCACAACTTCTTTCATGTTGCTAGTTGAAGAAACCCTCAAGTTTATTTGATTTAGAGTAATTATTGTAAAGTAATTATTATTTTATTGTAAAATGTTCTTTAGATAAACATGCATAAAGTTATAAAGGTTTATTACATACTTTTACTTTAGACAATTTTAATGTTTTGTTTCATTTGGTTCATATGAATATGACATTTAAATAAAGTAATGATCTCTCGTACAAAATTCCATTTTGAATTTCATGCAAGCAGGTAGTGCGGAAGGAAGATTATTGTGCGGAAGGAAGTTCAATGTGCAAAATTTTAGCTCATTGTGCAGACCATTGCACATTGAACTTCCTCTCATGGTTGCAAAAAAATATAATTCCATGATTTTTATAATATAAAAATGAATTTTACTTGTTGCAATTTTTATTAGTCCTACATGTAGAACAAAGTGTACAAATAAAACTGTTGATATTAGTGCTATTATGGTTTAGAGTAATTATTGTAAAAGTAATTATTATTGTATTGTAAAATGTTCTTTATATAAACGTGCATATAGTTATAAAGGTTCATTAGATACTTTTACTTTAGTTGGTATGCAGAAGAACATAAACATGCACAAGAAAACAAAGAGAAGGAAACTTAAAATTATCCTTTATTATTTAGTTGAAGAATTTGACTATTGTAGAATAAATTTTCTGATTTATTGAATCACTGAAGTTTGGTTTAATGTTATTATTGGGAATTTCTGAATCTATGGAACTACGCAATAATGATTTCTCTACATCCTTGCAAAATCATCTTCTTCCACACAAAGTACTATGCATTCTGTATGTTTTCTTTGAACATGTACGAAAGTGCAGAGTTCTTTTTTGATGCAGAGAGTAAGTGTGGAAAGATCAAAGCCATATATAATATCAAATATCATTTATCAATTTTAGTGTTGTGTATTGTAGTGATTTTTAGCACAATTTAATATTCATGTTTATAACATATTATATCTCGTAATCATTATAATGATAACAGGAAACATTCAAATTGTTGAAACAATTCTTTGCATTCCTGATGCAAAACTTGGTATTCATACTTAGCATGAAATACTTAATAAATGCTAAGTACAACTATTAATATTCATTTAGTAAATCCATATGCAATCACATTATCACAATTATAACTTCCAGTCGCAAAGATATTGATAAGGTTGTCTCTATCGATATTATAAAATACTCTTTCCGATATCTATTTAGTGAATTCAAGTATATATACTGCTTTTAAAAGATTGGTATTTAGCATTTGATTGAGTCATCCTGGATTAGAGAAAAATCTATGAGTTTAGGATGGAAGTGCTACTGGTGTTGGTGCTCACGTGCCTCTTGCTGGTGTATCTGGTGCTGGTGTTGCTAGTGCTACTAATGAGTAGCTTGTATCTATACGTGACTAGTGAGAGAAGTTAGTCATAGATGGCAGACATGTGGATAAAGTACAGTTAACGAGTTAGATATTAGGTTGGAGATAAAATGGTGCCTATGCGAATGGACTTGCTTCCAATCCTTGCATCAAAGATTGATCCTATTTTCCGGAAAAAAATGTTGACTAAATAGTTCGAAACTAACTTCTATTACACTGTGCTAATATGAGGACGCAATATGGAGATGGATGGTTAGTTTTCTTGAGTTTTCAGTTGCAGAGTACTATTTGGTGTAAGATTCTTAAAAAAAGTTGTGTGGAGGTGGTTGTGCATGTACAAGACCATTGGTTCTTTTATTATTAATAAATTATGTGAAGTGCAAACTTTCATACAATGAAAACTCAAGAGGTTTTTGTGCATTATGGATTTTGTCTACAGTTCCGAACCTATGCATTTGTGTTATGTTCAATATCTTTTATTTAATTATTATTTATGAGCATATTTAATAGCTATGAAAGTATATCTGTGAAGGAAGTTGTGCAAGAGTGGTTGTGCAGACCTGGTTCCTTGGAGGAAGCGTGCGTGGAGAAAAATGCATGTGCATAAACACAAAGTGCTCTACATACGCCACATTTTCAAACTTCGATAAACATGCCTACGTTACAATGTTAATTATAGCTATAATGTTGAGTTTTAGAAATGTAAATGTCTAAACCATTTGGAATACTAACCTTTTGCAATTTGATTATGATACTCATGCTTTTTGGTACTTGAGCTTCACTGTGTAAATATCTCACTATAACCTTTAGAAAATGAAATTATTATTATTTATATCAAGAACTAAGATTGTTTAATATTGAATAATATGAGTACAATCGATGAATGTGCAATTATCTAATATAGAATTGATAGAATTTTTTTTTTACATAGTGAATGTGTAATGCCACCTCCCACATTTACCCACTTTCACTAGCCTTCCATGGTTAAAATGAGTTGAGGGCTACTATGACATGAATTAACCTCCTATATTACCTCAAGGAAATGGAATCGACAAAAGAAACCTTATTGACCTTCTTCAGGAGCTATAGGACCCCATTGAGCTAAAAAACCACTCCAAGTGCCCAAACCTTGAGAAACAATTCCTTTTCAGTGGCCTGGAGTCCCACTTGCTTTCATAAGAAGGAAATATAGTGAATTTAAGCCTCTAGTCATGTGGACAACCCTGCGTACTAGAGATTTCATTAGAAATTACCCAGTTTTGTGCATGCGCCCCCAAGATCTGAGCCAATTTTTAGGGCTAGGATCCATATCTCTACCCAGAACACAAGGAAAAATACATTAACACAAAACTTAGACAATAAATTGACCTAACTAGGCCAAACCATGATAGTCATTACGTCAAACACATGGTGAACATTAAATCTACAGGTCATGAATGCATATCTGAACATAGAGATTTAAAACTTATCTGAGAATCATCAAGAAAGTCTAATGCCCTCTCACAATATCTGCAATAACATCTATTAGGTCATGCATTTAATAACCATTCGTTTACCAATCAATACATGATAAGAGCCATATCTGGAATATTCCATAAACCATGCTTAAAACCAACATATAATTAGGATAATAGTAGTGATAAAACAACCATCAAAGGCACATCATAGTCGTTACTTGAAATTATGTCTCTACATTCCTCTCTATTTAAGCCTTTGCCATGGTTTGCCTCTTCATCTGGTCCTGATGATGAACCACACTTGTTGGTTTGAAACGCGTTGGTCAAAAAATTCTCTCATGTGATTTTTGTAGAGCTATAAAAAGGGTCTCTTTCACCTCTTGTTACCTCACATTAGAATGTCAATCCGGGAACGTCTTGCTATTTCAAAAGAGTGTCTCAGTCTGAGGCTTAGCACTTGTCAGATTAATGCTCGTAGTACAGCTACTTAAAGGCTACAAAAGTAAATGGCTGCATGTCTACAACTTAACTACTTCAAAAGGATAAATCACACCAAGCATTGCATCAGTCGAAGGTTCGGTAGCAATAACCCATCCTTTTCATAACTGATGAGAACAAATCCGAGGTCTGGGAGCTAGGTAGCAGATGCTAGGGCTCACTATAGCCTAAGATCGTCCTTGATGAATATAAATGAAATGGCAAGTAAAGGAAATAATGATGAAATAGAACAGCACATCAGCCAAGGGTTTGGTGGCAATAACCTATCCCTTTCATAACTGACGAGAGCAGATCAGAGGTTTGGGAGCCAAATAGCAGAAGCTGACACTCACTATAGCCTGAGTCTATCCTTAAGAAATGGCAAGTAAATGAAACAACAAATCAACAATCTTGAAATAGACTAGCAATTGAAATGGAACAACAATTCAGAAATGGAACAACAATTAAATGGAACAGAAATTCAGAAATGGAACATCAACTAAATGGAACTGCAATTCAGAAATGGAACAACAACTAAATGGAACAGCAATTGGAACAAGAAATAACCAATTTCATCAAGCTGTGATTCTATCTAACCACTCCAATCAAAACATCAATCCTGTAGTCTTAAAATAATTACACCCTCGAAACACAACATGCTCAATCTGCTTCCGTTATTGATCTAAATAAACGTATGCGATTGCATCTCAAGATATAAACAGTAAAATTCAATAATCATCTGAAATCAGACTTCTCAAGATAACTGTCATAATGCTAAAACACAATCACCATGAACTCTGTACCGGAGTGATAATATCCTGTAGAGATTAATCAACACTTCAGTGAATTGGTAACATAATGCAGTGTCAATATAAAATTTCAATTTGTAGGAACATTAAACAAGTTAATCATAACAGAGCATGTAATATAATGTTCATAAAACACAACAGATTACCAGATCACGCCTATTATCAAACCACACAGAAACCACGCGTAATGGTACAAGAGCAAGTGTCCTCCAGGGCCGGGCCCTTAGCCTCCAGGGGTACACCGCTTAAGATTGATCCAGGATAAGAGATAAAAGAGTAACCAAGTCTGTATTAATGCATGAAATAAACTTACAGCAAAGCGAGTCTTAACAGGACATAAAGATCATAGTCTTGATCTGGTAAAAAGGAATTACAACAGAACCTCCCCTATAGCCAACAATGCTATCTCTTATATAAGGATGATGACGGAGATATCTAGATACCAAAAATAGATAAAATAGTGATCCCTCAGGATCTAAGATCCTGAGGGATTCACAGAATCATTAACCCTGAGTCATTTCTTTCCTTTTCTGCTCCGAACTGGTATCTTTGCTTCCTTTTCTGGGTTGGTCCGTTTTCATCTGATCTGTTTGCGGTTCCCCGTCGAAGGGATAGCAGTTAGCTCCTCTTCGTCTTTCCCTTTGAGATGGCTAATTTCTTCTTTTCCTCCTTCCTGCACGTAAGAACGACAATTATCAGTTTTTCCTATTAACCTCACGTGTTTCGTTATTATCTAAGTTTAAAATGCAGAAAGGCTTATATATCCTAATGAAAAAGATACTGAAATAACCATCAAAACATACCTTCTTTGAGACTCTACACACCCCCCAACTTACCCTTTTTCATGACCTCATAAAAACATTGTAGTTGATATGAAATGCAGTGAGTGAGTAATCTAGAGATGGAATCTCATGTGAGGGTCTATAGCCGTGATGCGAAACTAAATAATCAAAGAAGTGGACTGTCTGACCCTCAGGCATCTCATATAGGGCTTGGTATCCGGGTGATGGATGCCAAATGATTGGACTCCGGAACCTATATCCTAACCAGGATAGCCCTGCCTTCAAAATAATTTCACCATAGAGGGGAAAACGGCTAGCCGCAAGTCTAAAGTTCTCGTATTTAAATGGTTCTCGGAACTGAATATTTGGATTAGATACTTGATATCAAAATTTAGCTGCATTAATGGTAGGGTCCTTAATAGAGGAAAAGTATTCAAGTCCCTGCCGAATGATTGCCTCATGCATGGGTCTTAGTGCTTCAATCACTCCTGGAGCCCTCATAAGGTTTCTATGACTCCTCCATAACTGCGCTGGATCCCTAGGTTCGGCTCTTACCCAAAGATCTAATCCGTTCTCTTGTTTTTGAAAAGCGTTATAAGCTTTGAGCCATTTAATTTGATTAACTGCAAATGAGATAAATGCTTGCAATTGAATGTCCCCAACAAAAGGGCCTCGGTTCAATTCAGTCTCTTGTTCTAGCATAAAGTTATGCAAGTAAAATTCACATAATAGTCTCTGCACTTTCACCCCGTAATATTTATAGTAGTTTATGAAATCATCCATAGTGTTAATCTGTATAGGAGCGCCTGCTTTGACAGCCTTTATTTTCAATTGTAAATACCTCTCCATTAAAAATAGGGCATAATTTTTGGCAGGGGCTCTACATGCTAGAACGTCATTATATAAAGAACACAAGGTATCCATTTGTTTAATAACTACATCTAATCTACGGGTTACCTTGGAAACTTTCTCCTGTTCCCTTTGCCATCCTTCGAAAGCTTGGCTTTCAGATAAATTGACGTTCCTTAGCTGTTGCTGTAATTCTTCATATTTTTTTCAGGGGACCATTTTCTCCCTGAGCTTTTCTGCTTCTTGCTGGGCTTGCTTCAAATGTTGGTGGAGGGTTCTTGTTTTCGGGTCCTTCTTCCATGCATCCGTGGAGGCCGGGAGCTTTACTTGAACTTTCTTATTACGCTGCTTCGAGTTCAGAGCCCTTATTACTCCCAATGGTGGGTCCTCCGTCTGAACCATCTTATCATCCTTTTCAATTTTAACACGAACTCCAGCCCACTGCTGTTCCTTTTCAAATGGAACAACAGTTTGTTTTTCAGCTTCATTTGGAACAGCAGTTTGGCTTCTGTCAGGGTTTTGAGCAGTGGGACGGCTTCTAGTCCTCCGCCTCCTGCCCTTAAGGGGCCTTACTAGTGTGGTCAAACCTTTTCTCCTTGAAGTCCCCTTCACCCTTTGCCTTACTTTTAGAATCCTAATCTGCTGGTGAAGCTGAGCTATTATGTTCAACAATGTCTGCTTTTCCCTTCGTAATTCCCTTATTTCCATCATCTCTTCCGAAGGAAAAGCAGGCTGTTCGCTGCGGTTTGGATTGTGGCTAGCCTCCTGATTTTCTTCCTGAGGTAACTGTTCCAGGGTAAGAACCTTACTTGGCTCCGTTATTTCTTGGGCTGATTCCTCTTCTGCCCTTATTTCCTCCTGACTTTCCTCTGGTGGCTTCTGACTAGGAATGGGTTGTTCCTGCTCAGCATTTTCTAATATCTTCTCATTGTGAACGAGCAAGTTTTCTATTTCTGCCTCTTCTTCATGCAATTCCTCGGGTGCATCTTTCCCCTGGGTTTTCTCTTCGGCATGGAGGTTTGATGGACTTAGGGGTTGGCCATATTCGCCCATATTATGCAAAATGTCGGCCAATTCATCTTCCCTTAACGGGTCTTGTAATGGGCTCCCTTCCTGCTGTTCCATTCCTTCCTCCTGCTCGAACTGCTCAACTTCTTCTTTTTCGTCTCCTTTTTCTTCAGTCTGCTCATCTTGTTCTTCTTCTCTCCCTGTAGATTGCTCTGGATCCTCCTTTCCTTCTTCTATTTCTGCCTCTGCAGGCTGCTCTTCTCCCTCGACATTTTCTTCTTCCGTTTCTGTTTCTTCAGACTGTTCTTCTTCCACGGCATCTTCTCCTTCCATTTCTGTCTCTGCAGACTGCTCTGTTTCCTCGTTGCCTTCTTCTTCTGTTTATGTTTCTACGGACTGCTCTGTTTCCTTACTGCTTTCTTCTTCTACTTCTGTTTCTGCAGACTGCTCATCTTCGATTTCTATTGCTTGGCTCGTGCTTGCCTGGGGCTTCTCCAGCCCTCCTTGTAACCCTGCGAGCCTTGCTGAATTTCTACACTTTTCTGGTTGTTCGGGTGTAATAGCGTGATGTTTCCGCTTTTCGGGTCGTTTTTCAGATTGTTTTTCAGGTTGCACTTATGTGCAAGTGTCCTGTTTTCGTTTCTCTGGACGATGGGGTGTGTTATCAACTCGTTTTCATTTTTCGGATGTCCAGATGTGGCCGTCCCTTTATTGATAACAGCAATTAGTTCTTCCCAGCTGCTCTATTGCTGGGTGAGACTGTAATTTACTATCAAGCGAATTAATCCGTGGTGGCTAATAACTGATTCTATATGCTATTCCTTCTTCATACTTCATGCGACATCGTGTAATAGTGAATTCAACAATGCAGTCAAATTCACAGAACATTTTTGTTTTAAGACATCTAGGAGTTTAAGATGTCGTGGTTTTACCACGTCTTTTTTGCCTTCGCAAGTGATGTAGCTTTGGATGATTTTTTCTAATTCCGCCCATGGCTCTCCTAGCGTTGCTGGTAGCACCCCCTTTCCTCGGACTGTCAACTTCTGACCCTCGTCCTGAAAGATTTCCAAAATCTTCTGCAGCCTTTCCTTCTTTATGGTCCATACTGGTCCCGTGGCTAGTAGTCCCGTGACTCTTGCTATTATGTCGTTGGTGACTTCTATTCGCCTTCCTCTTACTGTGGAGTATTCTTCCTGTAAGTTCTGTAAAAATTCTCTCGCTACTGTTTCATTAGACTCCTTCAGGCGGTTGAAATAGGTCAACCATCCTGCTCTTTTTAGGATTCTTCGAGCTGCAGCCGAAACAGTTAATGTTTGGGGTTCTCGGCGGACTGACCTTCCTCCCATAGTTTCACTGCCAATTTCCAAAGGAATTGCAGCTGTTTGTTGAAGCGCAGAGAAGCTTGTAGCGTATTCCTCGTTCAAATTTAAATGCAATATCGTATACAATGGAAAAAGCTTCGAACGTCAACTCATGCAGAAGAAAAAAAAAATAGCAAAAGATCATACCGTTGAGCCATGCCGTGCTTGAGTACAAATTTTTTTCGAATAACGGACTGACACGTACTCTGGGGAATGATGAGGTTACCTCCCCCCCTGCAATGTGATAGGCTGTCCTAGCCGTCAAATAAAGGAGCAGCGTCTGTTCTGCCGCGAGGTCTTTATGGAACAGCTTATGGATATATGACATGTTCGCCAAATAAGCGTAATACTGAAATCGAGGTAAAAAGTTAGATCAATTTTAATATTATGGGGCTGCGGTGATTTGATGGAAGTTCGGGTATAAGACATTTGCCATAAATAGAAGGTCTCATGTGGTCACTATCAATAGCTTCGTAATGATTGGCGATGATATATAGTCATGCGCTATATGGTTGGGTAATATTATATAATTTAATTATCATGGCATAAGAAGCAAAAGGATGTAATCTTCTTACCTATTGGTGTAAACATACGACTTCAATACCATTAACAGTGCTCTGCTGCCGACAGGTGTCCATAACCTTGGCAGAGTTGTTTGTTTCACCCCTGGAACCATAGTCCTTTGTGTATGCCAGGAAGCGTTTGTGTAATGTCAAAATGTAGGCCACTATGCTGGCTTGGTGACCAGTTAGTCATAATGCCATTCATGAGGAAGGAGTGAATAGTGGGCAGGCCGGCTCGTGGTGAGACCTCCTGTTCCAAGGGTTATTTGTTTGATATACCTTTTGGACCATTTCCCAGGTGTGGTGGCCCTAATGGGAATGCCACTTCGCTTCCATCCTGATGATCATGGTAGGCCAGCTCGTAATGAGACTTCCTATCCTGCAATTTGATAGTCTTTAGAAATTCTGTTTTGCTTCTTTTTAATAGAGAGCCTTTCCTTATTATGCACAAAGGGTGGTTCAACACTCCTTAAGAGTAGGAATGGTGGAAGAAGTCTTAATATCCCAATAGAAAGGTATAGATCTTTTGATCCTATTGCCATATGATAATTAAAGAAAAAGAACCATCATAATACAGATAACCAATCAGAACGAAGTTAGTAGAACAATGGCAGCAAAAGATGATAAGTAAGCATGTCTTTCTCTGCATCCTTTCACCAAGTCAGGGCAGTTTCTTATAAAGATAACGATTTACGATTTAGTGATTTCGGTATGCTGCGTTTTCGCTTTAATCTCATAAATGTATAGCTGTATTCCAAAAGACTTGAAAGAACATCAGCAATAAACATCCTTAATTTGGGGTAGAGGGAGCAAGCTATTTCAAAATCGTATGAGTAATGTTCCTTTCAAGGAAGGTCATAACAACAGTTCACAGATGCTGTTCGTTTGGAGAAAGGAACAGTAGTTTCAAGGAAATGCCGTTCCCTTTTAAAAAAAAAAGATCGGCAGAAATTAAAAGTGTTGTTCCTTTTGGAAGCAGCAAAAACATAAGTTTTGTTCCTTTTGAAAAAGGAACAGCAAAAAATCGTAAGTTGCAAGTGTTGTTCCTTTTGAAAAAGGAACAACAAAAATCAAAAGTGTTGTTCCTTTTAGAAAAGGAACAACAGAAATCAAAAGCGGTGTTCCTTTTGGAAAAGGAACAACAGAAATCAAAAGTGTTGTTCCTTTTGGAAAAGGAACAACAAAAATCAAAGGTGGTACCTAAGCTCTGCGCCTGAACCTGAGCCAGGTGGGTTATTGTGTCCTTTCTATATTCACGGCATGATAGGGATCTCATTCAAGCACTAGCTATCCCCTTACTTACCTTCTAGCTCAGGTAATATAAGGATGCGCAAGCAGGCTCGACCATAAGCCCCCCCACCCAATAAGTAAATTGAACCTTCCCTTCTATTTTCACAAGTGCTGTTCCTTTTGGAAAAGGAACAACAAAAATCAAAAGTGATGTTCCTTTTGAAAAAGGAACATCAAAAATCACAAGTGTTGTTCCTTTTGGAAAAGGAACAGCAAAAATCAAAAGTGTTGTTCCTTTTGAAAAAGGAACAACAAAAATCAAAAGTGTTGTTCCTTTTGAAAAAGGAACAACAAAAAATCACAAGTGCTATTCCTTTTGGAAAAGGAACAACAAAAATCAAAAGTGTTGCTCCTTTTGAAAAAGGAATAGCAAAAATCACAAGTGCCGTTCCTTTTGAAAAAGGAACAGCAAAAATCAAAAGTGTTGTTCCTTTTGGAAAAGGAACAGCAGAAATAACAAAACATACTGCAAAAATATGTACAAAAATAATTCAATAAGTTATATACAAATTATAAAGAAAAGTAGATTTTTTTTAGTGAGTTACAGGCGAGGAAGACTTGTCTTCCTCCCCTAAGATCTCCATATCTGAATCTTGGCGTAATTGTTGGCAGAAGGACTCCCGAGTAAGTGGTTTGCGATAGAGACGGACTCGATGGCCGTTTGCCTTGAAGGTATATCCAGAACCATCGATGGTAGTCAGGGTAAGGGTCCCATTGTCATGGACTTTCTGAATTTCATATGGTCCCAACCAACGAGTCTGAAGTTTCCCGGGGAAGTCCTGAAATCTAGAGTCATACAAAAGAGCCCAGTCTCCTTCATGGAAGAATATGTTTTTAATGAGAGCATCATGCCATTTAGCTCTCTGCTACTGTATCAGAGCAGTGTGTTGAAGTGCAGAGAGCCTAATTTCATCCAGCTCATTAATTTGTTGTAGTCGATTAGTATGTGCCTCAGTTAAATCTAAATCAACTTGTTGTGTTGTTCGTAATGTCTAGATTTCAAATTCTATAGGAAAGATAGGTTGTTTTCCAAACATTAGCTGATAAGGTGAGTGACCAGTAGTGCTTCTCCATGTTGTTCTATAAGCCCACAGTGCTTCTGGTAGTTTGGCTACCCAGTCGCGTCTATGTGATGCAATTGTTTTTGTTAGAATCGTCTCTATTATTTTGTTACTGCTTTCTACTTGCCCATTTGCCTGTGGGTGATATGGGGTGGTAATTTTATGTTGAACATGATAATTATTGAGTGTTGCCGCTATTATGTTCCCAGCAAACTGTGGCCCTCCATCTGTAATTATCTCTCTAGGGAGGCCATAACGCACAAATAGATGGAGCAGGAACTGTATAACAGATTCTTCTGTAGCTCTGGGCAAGGCCTTTGCTTCAACCCAATTGGTGATGTACTCTGTTGCCACCAAAATGTATGTTTTTTGGTTTGATGGTGGGTTGATTGGTCCCACAAAATCAAGAGCCCAACGCTCAAATGGTTCGATGACTAACTGTGGTTTCAAAGGCATCTCATCTGAGTGACTAGGGCGTCCCGCTCTCTGGAAACTGTCACATGCTTGGACGAATTTCTTTGCATCTTTAAAAATTGTGGGCCAATAATACCCTGTTTGTAATACTTTATGTGCAGTCCTACGATCAGCGAAATGTACACCACATGGTTGGTCATGGCATGCTTTCAATATATCAAAAATTTCATCTTGTCTAACGCATCTTCTGATTTGCATGTCTGCCCCTGTATGAAACAAATAACCCCCAATCCAGGAAAATCTGGTACTTCGTTGAACAATCTGTTTTTGCTCATTAGGGGTTAGATGCTTTGGTAACTTACCTACTGCTAGGTAATTGGCGACATCCGCATACCAGGGTGTTTGAACAGCAACAACAAAGAGATGCTCATCTGGAAACTGATCTCCAACTACTGCTGCAACGACTGGTTTTGGCACTCTTGAGAGGAAATCAGCTACCAGGTTTTCTTTCCCGGGTCAATCCTTGATTGTAATATCGAATTCCTGCAATAAAATCAGCCATCTAGTTATTCTGCCATTTGTGACAGGCTTATTTGCTACATATTTATAGCAGAATGATCTATGTACAGGATAACAGGATATCTAGTAATGTAATGTCTGAATTTATTGATAGCATGTATAACGGCTAAAAATTCTTTTTCAGTGACAATATAATTCAATTCAGCAGGGGATAGATTTTTGCTAATGTAACAAATTGCATATGGTTTTCTATCCTCCTCCTGTCCAAGGACCGCTCCAATGGCTGTATCTGAGGCATCAGATGATATCTGGAAGGGCAAATCCCAATTTGGTCCCCGAAGAACTAGGGCTGTAGATACGAGCTTCTTCAGATCGCTGAAGGCACGTTCGCATTTTTTTGTCCAACAAAAATCAATATTACCAGTTAATGCATACAATGGTGTAGCAATATGTGAATAATGTTCTATAAATCTTCTGTAATAACCAGAGAATCCAAGAAAGCTACGTACCTCTGTTTGAGTAGTAGGAGTAGGAATAAGCAAAAATATTTGGATTTTGGTTGGGTCTACCTAAACGCCAGCTGTTGAAATGTAATGTCCTAAAATAAGTCCTTCTGTCATCATCATGTAAGTTTTTTCATAGCTTAAACAAAGCCTGGTAGCTATGCAACATTGTAGGACTTTTTCTAGTTTCTACAATGCTGGATCAAACTCATCTCCGTATGGAGTAAAGTTGTCCATATATACTTTTAGTCCTTCATTTATTAGATCTGCAAAAATGCTAAGGATATCCCTTTGGAATGTGGCAGGGGCATTACATAAACCAAAAGGTAAAACTCGGTAGGCAAATGTTCCCCAAGGACAAGTAAAAGTAGTTTTGTCCTGATATTCTGGGGAAATCTGTATTTGGTTATACCCACTGAAGCCGTCGAGAAAAGAAAAGAATTTCTTCCCTGCCAAAGTGTCCAATACTTGATCGATGAACGGGAGAGGAAAGTGACCTTTTTGTGTTACCTTATTTAGCTCCTATAGTCCACACAGATCCTCCACTTCCCATTCTTTTTTGGTACCACCACAAGCGGGGAGACCCATTTACTATCAGAGATAGGGTAGATGAAGTTAACATCTAAAAGTTTTTGAAGCTCAGCTTTTACTACTTCTTTTAGGTGAGGGTTTAGTCTTCTCTGAGGCTGCCTAACAGGTCTTGCATCATTTTCTATGTAGATGTGGTGTGTACATAATTGCGGGTCAATTCCTTTCATATCAGGGTAATCCCATGCAAATGCTTCTTTATATTTTCTTAAAATATAGATGAGTTTTGTTTCTTGTTCGGGTGTAAGGTCAGCGTTAATGTTTAAGGTCTTCCCAGGTTCGATTTCCACAATTTTACTATGTGAAACTAAAGTGATAGGGATTGTGTGATCATGTGCATCTTTGAGAGGTTCCTCTTCTTCTTCGTTATCAAATTCTACTTTTATCATATGACACTGGGTACGAGGTGTGAGTTCAGTTTGAGTAATGAAATTACTGATGGCATCATCTTTTGTTTGGTCTTTGAACTCTAGTGCTTCTTGTATAGTTAATGGAGATCTGATGTTGTCAGTCAGATATGATACAGGGTACCTATTAGTTTTAACAATAGTGATACTTGGTTGCGCTGGGGGATATAGTACTAAATTCTTGATATCTGCCCCCTTGGTTACAATCATGTTCCCTTGCCGACAGCCGATATAGGCATCAGTGGTAGCGAGCCAAGGTCTTCCTAAGTGGATGTCCATCAAGTTAGGTTTTAGGGTTTATTATCAGAAAATCAGTTGGATATTCCCAGGAGTCAAGCGAGACCATAACATCATGTAGTATGCCTTCTGGTCTAACCAGAGACCGATTGACAAATTCTAGCAGAGTTGAGGTAGGTTCTGTAGATGTAATGACTAGCTTTTGGCAAGTAGCAGTTATCAATATATTGATTGCAGCTCCAAGATCAACTAAGGCATTGGTTACGATTTGACCATAAATTTGAACAGTTACTATTGGGTTTCCTGGGTCCTCATACTTAATAGGTGTTTCCTTTCCTGACAATAGATCAGATAAAGTACTGCCTACTTGAACTCTTGGGTTATCTATTATATTCCTCCTTGGCCTTTTTATGCACAATTATTTAATAGTTTTTGTGTATATCAGGATGTCTTGAATGGCCTGAAGGAATGGAATTTTTATGTACAAATTTTGTAATTCTCCTAGAATGTCAAAATTAGATTGTTGTATGGGTCGAGGTATGACTAAACGTTCTGGAAACGGGGGAGGGGATGTGGTTGCTTGATTATGAATTTGCTGTCTATTCACATCCTCTTCTTGTGACAGATGTTCTCTAGGTAACTGATCTTCAATCTGAACTATTTTATTTCCCTCTATTTGGATAATACGCCTAGATCTTAGCTGAAGATCGTTGCACTCCCTCAAATCGGGTCCTTCTTCTGGTGTTTCTAAAATTTGGAGTGCTTGGACCGGTCTGTTATTTGGATTGGGATTGGGTTGGGCTGGGAGTTGCGGTCTCAGATTAGCCTGGGGATTTTGCTGTAAAGCTGGCAGTGTAGGTTGAGGGAGAGGGACATTCTCTACTGGCTGATTTGCTGGTCTCTACTAGTTATTCTGCCAGGCTGAACTTTGTGAAGTAGGGGGAGTCCATTGTGGAGGATATGGGTTGTTTTGCCAATATGGTGGGGGATAAGGAGGATTCGACCAACCGGATTGGCTCGTCTGATTTAGCCGTGGATTAACAGAAGGATATGACTGTGGTGACTAGTTTGGGAATGGGGGCTGAAATTGGCTTTGCCATGTATTATACTGTTGAGCGTTATACTGGGGATACTGAAAAGAAGAAGTTGGATCTGAAAACATACCAGTTTGTCGCGGCTGCCACTGACGACGCTGGTTGAGCATGTACACCGTTTCTGGTTCTTCTTTTGCCTCCTTATATACTGCTTTTAGTCCAGGTAGTGAGGGACAACTTTCTGTCGAATGATCCTTTGCACAAATGGCGCATGCTTGGACTGCATCTAGTGGGCATTCCTTATGGCTATGCTTCTTCCTACATCTGGGGCAGAAGATAGCTAAATTCTGTTCTACCTCCATTTGCTTTTGCTTGGCCTGCAAAATGTCCAATTGTGTAGTCAGTGTTCCTAGTATATTAGTTTTAAAGTTTTCCAATAAATTTCCGATTTCAGCCCGCGTTACTCCTTCTGCTGAAATTTTGTTTTCTCTTGCAAACCGATCATGTTCTGCTGGTTTGATCCGTGTACTACCTCTCGAACTCCTGATGCATAGATCAATTATGTCTGCAAAACTTGCCTGATAAATATCCCCTTTTCCCATAATGTTTAATGTTTCAATCCACTGTTCTTTCATGCCTCTTATTAATGTTGTTTTCAACACATTATCGGGTAAGGGTGATGATGCATAGGGCGATCTTTGCAAATTATACTGAAAACGCTCCACATATTCTTCTAAAGTTTCGCTTGTTCTAGCCACCATCTGGAATTTTTCATCTTTTAGTTCTCTAGACCTGTAGTAATCTTGATATTTTTTAGAAAAGATTCCTTCATTTGATCCCAATTATTTATAACCCCACCACCTAATCCCATAAACCATCTTAAAGTAGCCCCTTTTAGGGTCGAGGGAAACAGTTTTAGTTTCTGGGGGTCAGTGGTGTAGTCATATCCCCTGCATAGTACATCAAATTCAAATAAAAATGCATCCGGGTCTTCTGATGTAAGTCCGTGAAATGTAGGGATATGTTGAATGGGAATTGATTTCATGGGGGCATTTGCTGCAGAATCCACTATGGGGTATTGTAATGTAGAGGTTTGGGTGTTTGGTGGATTTATAGCCATTGGGTCAAATATATGCCAATAACCTTCTGGAATATCTAGAAGAGTGTTCCTTGGTTGAGCGGGAATGGCTTTGACAGGATTAGTTTTAATAGCACTTCCTCTATCTGGAATTTCTATATGAGGGGATTGGATCTCTTCAATAATAATTTTTACCGCACTTCCTTTGTCTGGGCTATTCAATGGCTGAGTTATCCTAGGAGGAGATCTCGGCTCTTCCCCTGTTTCCCCTTCTCCTTCACAAAGATTACTAAAATTCCCTTCTTGCAATCGCTCTCGAATAGAATTTTCAATTTCTTGAAAGTCCTGTTCGTCAGTTTGACTATGCACCTCAGCAACGGCTACAGATGGGGAACCTGTGGCATGAAGGGAGCTAGTATGCTGTCTGGAAATGACTTTCCTAGGTCCTACTGAAGGCTGAGATTCGGCTTTCTAACAGATTTCGTCTATGAATGTTGTTTGACCAAGGGTCACTGGCCCCTTAGCTTTTTCTGGCTTCGGCAAAGGTTTGGGATTTTTCTCCGGCTTTTTTTGCTTAGTCATGCACTCAATTTAACCACTAAATCTTTCTTAAGCAGATAGCAGCAAATCTACAGGAAAGCGGGAAAAGGAGAAGGGATTTTACATGCTCCGTACGTAGGTTCTTACCTTCCGTTTTCAAAACCCAATTCTTCCCTAGCAGGTTCGTACACTACCCTGAAAAAGACAAATGGCTACACTCTTTCCCCGGCAACGGCGCCAAAATGTAGAGCTATAAAAAGGGTCTCTTTCACCTCTAGTTACCTCACATTAGAATGTGAATCCGAGAACGTATTCCTATTTCAAAAGAGTGTCTCAGTCTGAGGCTTAGCACTTGTCAGAGTAATGCTCGTAGTACAGCTACTTAAAGGCTACAAAATTAAATGGCTGCATGTCTACAACTTAACTACTTCAAAAGGCTAAATCACACCAAGCATTGCATCAGTCGAAGGTTCGGTAGCAATAACCCATCCCTTTCATAACTGATGAGAACAAATCCGAGGTCTGGGAGCTAGGTAGCAGATGCTGGGGCTCACTACAGCCTAAGATCGTCCTTGATGAATATAAATGAAACATCAAGTAAAGGAAATAACGATGAAATAAAATAGCACATTAGCCAAGGGTTTGGTGGCAATAACCTATCCCTTTCATAACTGATGGGAGCAGATCAGAGGTCTGTGAGCAAAATAGCAGAAGCTGACACTCACTACAGCCTGAGTCTATCCTTAAGAAATGGCAAGTAAATGAAACAACAAATCAGCAATCTTGAAATAGACTAGCAATTGAAATGGAACAGCAATTCAGAAATGGAACAACAGCTAAATGGAACAGCAATTCAGAAATGGAACAACAACTAAATGGAACAACAATTCAGAAATGGAACAACAACTAAATGGAACAGCAATTGGAACAAGAAATAACCAAGTTCATCAAGTTGTGATTCTATCTAACCACTCCAATCAAAACATCGATCCTGTAGTCTTAAAAGAATTACACCCCAGAAACACAACGTGCTCAATCTGCTTCTGTTATTGATCTAAATAAACGTATGCGATTGCATCTCAAGATATAAACAGTAACATTCAATAATCATCTGAAATCAGACTTCTCAAGATAACTGTCATAATGCTAAAACACAATCACCATGAACTCTGTACTGGAGTGATAATATCCTGTAGAGATTAATCAACACTTCATTGAATTGGTAACATAATGCAATGTCAATATAAAACTTCAATTTGCAGGAACATTAAACAAGTTAATCATAACAGAGCATGTAATATAATGTTCATAAAACACAACAGATTACCAGATCACGCCTATTATCAAACCACACAGAAACCACGTGTAATGGTACAAGAGCAAGTGTCCTCCAGGGCCAGGCCCTTAGCCTCCAGGGGTACACCGCTTAAGATTGATCCAGGATCAGAGATAAAAGAGTAACCAAGTCTGTATTAATGCATGAAATAAACTTACAACAAAGCGAGTCTTAACAGGACATAAAGATCATAGTCTTGATCTGGTAAAAAGGAATTACAACAGAACCTCCCCTATAGCCAACAATGCTATCTCTTATATAAGGATGATGACGGAGATATCTAGATACAAAAAATAGATAAAATAGCGATCCCTCAGGATCTAAGATCCTGAGGGATTCGCAGAATCATTAACCCTAAGTCACTTCTTTCCTTTTCTGCTCCGAACTGGTATCTTTGCTTCCTTTTCTGGGTTGGTCCATTTTGATTTGGTCTATTTGCGGTTCCCCGTCGAAGGGACAGTAGTTAGATCCTCTTCGTCTTTCCCTTTGAGATGGCTAATTTCTGCTTTTCCTCCTTCCTGCACATAAGAACAACAATTATCAGTTTTGCCTATTAACCTGACGTGTTTCGTTATTATCTAAGTTTAAAATGCAGAAAGGCTTATATATGCTAATGAAAAAGATACTGAAATAACCATCAAAACATACCTTCTTTGAGACTCTACACACACCCCAGCTTACCCTTTTTCATGACCTCATGAAAACGTTGTAGTTGTTATGCAATGTAGTGAGTGAGTAATCTAGAGATGGAATCTCATGTGAGGGTCTACAGCCGTGATGCGAAACTAAATAATCAAAGAAGTGGCCTGTCTGACCCTCAGGCATCTCATATAGGGCTTGGTATCCGGGTGCTGGATGCCAAATGATTGGACTCCGGAACCTATATCCTAACCAGGATGGCCCTGCCTTCAAAATAATTTCACCATAGAGGGGAAAATGGCTAGCCGCAAGTCTAAAGTTCTCGTATTTAAATGGTTCTTGGAACTGAATATTCAGATTAGATACTTGATATCGAAATTTAGCTGCATTAATGGCAGGGTCCTTAATAGAGGAAAAGTATTCAAGTCCCTGCCGAATGATTGCCTCATGCATGGGTCCTAGCTCTTCAATCACTCCTGGAGCCCTCATAAGGTTTCTATGACTCCTCCATAACTGTGTTGGATCCCTAGGTTTAGCTCTTACCCAAAGATCTAATCCGTTCTCTTGTTTTTGAAAAGCGTTATAAGCTTTGAGCTATTTAATTTGATTAACTACAAATGAAATAAATGCTTGCAATTGAATGTCCCCAACAAAAGGGCCTGGGTTCAATTCAGTCTCTTGTTCTAGTATAAAGTTATGCAAGTAAAATTCACATAATAATCTCTGTACTTAAACCCCGTAATGTTTACAGCAGTTTATGAAATCATCCATAGTGTTAATCTGTATAGGAGCGCCTGCTTTGACAACCTTTATTTTCAATTGTAAATACCTCTCCATTAAAAATAGGGCATAATTTTTGGCAGGGGCTCTACATGCTAGAACGTCATTATATAAAGAACACAAGGTATCCATTTGTTTAATAACTACATCTAATCTATGGGTTACCTTGGCAACCTTCTCCTGTTCCCTTTGCCATCCTTCGAAAGCTTGGCTTTCAGATAAATTGACGTTCCTTAGCTGCTGCTGTAATTCTTCATATTTTTCTTGGGGGACCATTTGCTCCCTGAGCTTTTCTGCTTCTTGCTGGGCCTGCTTCAAATGTTGGTGGAGGGTTCTTGTTTTCGGGTCCTTCTTCCATGCATCCGTGGAGGCCGGGAGCTTTACTTGAACTTTCTTATTACGCTGCTTCGAGTTCAGAGCCCTTATTACTCCCAACGGTGGGTCCTCCGTCTGAACCATCTTATCATCCTTTTCAATTTTAACACGAACTCCAGCCCACTGCTGTTCCTTTTCAAATGGAACAGCAGTTTGTTTTTCAGCTTCATTTGGAACAGCAGTTTGGCTTCTGTCAGGGTTTTGAGCAGTGGGACGGCTTCTGGTCCTCCGCCTCCTGCCCTTAAGGGGCCTTACAGATGTGGTCAAACCTTTTCTCCTTGAAGTCCCCTTCACCCTTTGCCTTACTTTTAGAATCCTAATCTGCTGGTGAAGCTGAGCTATTATGTTCAACAATGTCCGCTTTTCCCTTCGTAATTCCCTTATTTCCATCATCTCTTCCGAAGGAACAACAGGCTGTTCGCTGCGGTTTGGATTGTGGCTAGCTTCCTGATTTTCTTCCTGAGGTAACTGTTCCGAGGTAAGAACCTTACTTGGCTCCGTTATTTCTTGGGCTAATTCCTCTTCTGCCCTTATTTCCTCCGGACTTTCCTCTCGTGGCTTCTGACTAGGAATGGGTTGTTCCTGCTCAACATTTTCTAATATCTTCTCATTGTGAACGGGCAAGTTTTCTATTTCTGCCTCTTCTTCATGCAATTCCTCGGGTGCATCTTTCCCCTGGGTTTTCTCTTCGGCATGGAGGTTTGATGGACTCAGGGGTTGGCCATATTCGCCCATATTGGGCAAAATGTCGGCCAATTCATCTTCCCTTAACGGGTCTTGTAATGGGCTCCCTTCCTGCTGTTCCATTCCTTCCTCCTGCTCGAACTGCTCAACTTCTTTCTTTTCGTCTCATTTTTCTTCAGTCTTCTCATCTTGTTATTCTTCTCTCCCTGCAGATTGCTACGGATCCTCCTTTCCTTCTTCTATTTTTGCCTCTGCAGACTGCTCTTCTCCCTCGACATTTTCTTCTTCCGTTTCTGTTTCTGCAGACTGTTCTTCTTCCACGGCATCTTCTCCTTCCGTTTCTGTCTCTGTAGACTGCTCTGCTTCCTCATTGCCTTCTTCTTCTGTTTCTGTTTCTGTGGACTGCTCTGTTTCCTTACTGCTTTCTTCTTCTACTTCTGTTTCTGCAGACTGCTCATCTTCGATTTCTATTGCTTGGCTCGTGCTTGCATGGGGCTTCTCCAGCCCTCCTTGTAACCCTGCGAGCCTTGCTGACTTTCTACGCTTTTCTGGTTGTTCGGGTGTAATAGCGTGATGTTTCCGCTTTTCGGGTCGTTTTTCAGATTGTTTTTCAGGTTGCACTTATGTGCAAGTGTCCTGTTTTCGTTTCTCTGGACGTTGGGGTGAGTTATCAACTCGTTTTCATTTTTTCGGACGTTGGTGTGTTCCATTCCTTCCTCCTGCTCGAACTGCTCAACTTATTCCTTTTCGTCTCCTTTTTCTTCAGTCTGCTCATCTTGTTCTTCTTCTCTCCCTGCAGATTTCTCTGGATCCTCCTTTCCTTCTTCTATTTCTGCCTCTGTAGACTGCTCTTCTCCCTCGACGTTTTCTTCTTCCGTTTCTATTTCTGCAAACTGTTCTTCTTCCACCACATCTTCTCCTTCCGTTTCTGTCTCTGCAGACTGCTCTGTTTCCTCATTGCCTTCTTCTTCTGTTTCTGTTTCTGCGGACTGCTCTGTTTCCTTACTGCTTTCTTCTTTTGCTTCTGTTTCTGTAGACTGCTCATTTTCGATTTCTATTGCTTGGCTCGTGCTTGCCTAGGGCTTCTCCAACCCTCCTTGTAACCCTGCGAGCCTTGCTGACTTTCTACGCTTTTCTGGTTGTTCGGGTGTAATAGCGTCATGTTTCCGCTTTTCGGGTCGTTTTTCAGATTGTTTTTCAGGTTGCACTTCTATGCAAGTGTCCTGTTTTCGTTTCTCTGGACGTTGGGGTGTGTTATCAACTCGTTTTCATTTTTTCGGACGTCCAGATGTGGCCGTCCCTTTATTGATAACAGTAATTAGTTCTTCCCAGCTACTCTGTTGCTGGGTGAGACTGTAATTTACTATCAAGAGAATTAATCTGTGGTGGCTAATAACTGATTCTACATGATGTGCCTTCTTCATACTTCGTGCGACATCGTGTAATAGTGAATTCAACAATGCAGGTAAATTCACAGAACATTTTTGTTTTAAGACAGCTAGGAGTTTAAGATGTCGTGGTCTTACCACGTCTTTTCTGCCTTCGCAAGTGATGTAGCTTTGGATGATTTTTGCCAATTCCACCCATGGCTCTCCTAGCGTTTCTGGTAGCACACCCTTTCCTCGGACTGTTAACTTCTGACCCTCGTCCTGAAAGATTTCCAAAATCTTCTGCAGCCTTTCCTTCTTTATTTTCCATTTTGGTCCCATGGCCGGTAGTCCCATGACTCTTGCTATTATGTCGTTGGTGACTTCTATTCGCCTTCCTCTTACTGTGGAGTATTCTTCCTGTAAGTTCTGTAAAAATGATCTTGCTACTGTTTCATTAGACTCCTTCAGGCGGTTGAAATAGGTCAACCATCCTGCTCTTTTCAGGATTCTTCGGGCTACAACCGAAACAGTTAATGTTTGCGGTTCTCGGCGGACTAACCTTCCTCCCATAGTTTCACTGCCAATTTTCAAACGAACAGCAGCGGTTTGTTGAAGCGCAGAGAAGATGGTAGCGTATTCCTTGTTCAAATTTAAATGCAACAGCGTATGCAATGGAAAAAGCTTCGAATGTCAACTCATGCAGAAGAAAACAAAAATAGCAAAAGATCATACCGTTAAGCCATGCCGTGCTTGAGTACAATTTTTTTTCGAATAACGGACTAACACGTACTCTAGGGAATGATGAGGTTACCTCCCCCCTACAATGTGATAGGCTGTCCTAGCCGTCAAATAAAGGAGCAGCGTCTGTTTTGCTGCGAGGTCTTTGTGGAACAGCTTATGGATATATGACATGTTCACCAAAACAACGTAATACTGAAATCGAGGTAAAAAGTTAGATCGCTTTTAATATTATGGGGCTGCGGTGATTTGATGGAAGTTCGGGGATAAGACATTTGCCATAAATAGAAGGTCTCATGCGGTCACTGTTAGTAGCTTCATAATGATTGGCGATGATATATAGTCATGCGCTATATGGTTGGGTAATATTATATAATTTAATTATCACGGCATAAGAAGCAAAAGGATGTAATCTTCTTACCTATTGGTGTAAACATATGACTTCAATACCATTAACAGTGCTCTGCTGCCGACAGGTGTCCATAACCTTGGCAGAGTTGTTTGTTTCACCCATGGAACCATAGTCCTTTTTGTATGCCAGGAAGTGTTTGTGCAATGTCAAAATGTAGGCCACTATGCTGGCTTGGTGACCAGTTAGTCATAATGCCATTCACGAGGAAGGAGTGAATAGTGGGCAGGCCGGCTCGTGGTGAGACCTCCTGTTCCAAGGGTTATTTGTTTGATATACCTTTTGGACCATTTCCCAGGTGTGGTGGCCCTAATGGGAATGCCACTTCGCTTCCATCCTGATGATCATGGTATTCCAACTCGTAATGAGACTTCCTATCCTGCAATTTGACAGTCTTTAGAAATTCTGTTTTGCTTCTTTTTAATAGAGAGCCTTTCCTGTTTATGCACAAAGGGTGGTTCAACACTCCTTAAGAGTAGGAATGGTGGAAGAAGTCTTAATATCCCAATAGAAAGGTATAGATCTTTTGATCCTATTGCCATATGATAATTAAAGAAAAAGAACCATCATAATACAGATAACCAATCAAAACGAAGTTAGTAGAACAATGGCAACAAAAGATGATAAGTAAGCATGTCTTTCTCTGCATCCTTTCACCAAGTCAGGGCAGTTTATTATAAAGATAGCGATTTATGATTTAGTGATTTCGGTATGCTGCGTTTTCGCTTTAATCTCATAAATGTATAGCTGTATTCCAAAAGACTTGAAAGAACATCAACAATAAACATCCTTAATTTGGGGTAGAGGGAGCAAGCTATTTCAAAATCGTATGAGTAATGTTCCTTTCAAGGAAGGTCATAACAATAGTTCACAGATGCTGTTCGTTTGGAGAAAGGAACAGTAGTTTCAAGGAAATGTCGTTCCCTTAAAAAAAAAAAGATCGGCAGAAATCAAAAGTGCTGTTCCTTTTGGAAGCAACAAAAACACAAGTGCTGTTCCTTTTGAAAAAGGAACCACAAAAAATCGTAAGTTGCAAGTGCTATTCCTTTTGAAAAAGGAACAACAAAAATCAAAAGTGTTGTTCCTTTTGGAAAAGGAACAACAGAAATCAAAAGTGCTGTTCCTTTTGGAAAAGGAACAATAGAAATCAAAAGTGCTGTTCCTTTTGGAAAAGGAACAACAAAAATCAAAAGTGGTACCTGAGCTCTGCGCCTGAACCTGAGCCGGGTGGGTTATTGCGTCCTTTCTATAGTCACGGCATGATAGGGATTTCATTCAAGCGCTGGCTATCCCCTTACTTACCTTCTAGCTCAGGTAATATAAGGATGCGCAAGCAGGCTCGACCATAAGCCCCCCCACCCAATAAGTAAATTGAACCTTCCCTTCTATTTTCACAAGTGCTGTTCCTTTTGGAAAAAGAACAACAAAAATCAAAAGTGCTATTCCTTTTGAAAAAGGAACAACAAAAATCACAAGTGTTGTTCCTTTTGGAAAAGGAACAGCAAAAATCAAAAGTGTTGTTTCTTTTGAAAAAGGAACAACAAAAATCAAAAGTGTTGTTCCTTTTGAAAAAGGAACTGCAAAAAATCACAAGTGCTGTTCCTTTTGGAAAAGGAATAACAAAAATCAAAAGTGTTGTTCCTTTTGAAAAAGGAACAGCAAAAATCACAAGTGCTTTCCTTTTGAAAAAGGAACAGCAAAAATCAAAAGTGTTGTTCCTTTTGGAAAAGGAACATCAGAAATAACAAAACATACTGCAAAAATATGTACAAAAATAATTCGATAAGTTATATACAAATTATAAAGAAAAGTAGATTTTTTTAGTGAGTTACAGGCGAGGAAGACTTGTCTTCCTCCCCTAATATCTCCATATCTGCATCTTGGCGTAATTGTTGGCAGAAGGACTCCCGAGTAAGTGGTTTGTGATAGGGACTGACTCGATGGCCATTTGTCTTGAAGGTATATCCAGAACCATCGATGGTAGTCAGGGTAAGGGTCCCATTGTCATGGACTTTCTGAATTTCATATGGTCCCAACCAATGAGTCTGAAGTTTCCCGGGGAAGTCTTGAAATCTAGAGTCATACAAAAGAGCCCAGTCTCCTTCATGGAAGACTCTGTTTTTAATGAGAGCATCATGCCATTTAGCTCTCTGTTGTTGTATCAGAGCACTGTCTTGAAGTGCAGAGAGCCTAATTTCATCCAGCTCATTAATCTATTGTAGTCGATTAGTCTGTGCCTCAGTTAAATCTAAACCAACTTGTTGTGCTGTTCGTAATGTCTGGATTTCAAATTCTATAGGAAAGATAGGTTGTTTTCCAAACATTAGCTGATAAGGTGAGTGACCAGTAGTGCTTCTCCATGTTGTTCTATAAGCCCACAGTGCTTCTGGTAGTTTGGCTACCCAGTCGCGTCTATGTGATGCAATTGTTTTTGTTAGAATCGTCTCTATTATTTTGTTACTGCTTTCTAGCCCATTTGCCTGCAGGTGATATGGGGTGGTAATTTTATGTTGAACATGATAATTATTGAGTGTTGCCGCTATTTTGTTCCCAGCAAACTGTGGCCCTCCATCTGTAATTATCTCTCTAGGGAGGCCATAACGCACAAATAGATGGAGCAGGAACTATATAACAAATTCTTCTGTAGCTCTGGGCAAGGCCTCTGCTTCAACCCACTTGGTGACGTACTCTGTTGCCACCAAAATGTATGTTTTTTGGTTTGATGGTGGGTTGATTGGTCCCACGAAATCAAGAGCCCAACGCTCAAATGGTTCAATGACTAACTGTGGTTTCAAAGGCATCTCATCTGAGTGACTAGGGAGTCCCTCTCTCTGGCAACTGTCACATGCTTGGACGAATTTCTTTGCATATTTAAAAATTGTGGGATAATAATACCCTGTTTGTAATACTTTATGTGCAGTCCTACGATCAGCGAAATGTCCACCACATGGTTTGTCATGGCATGCTTTCAATATATCAAAAATTTCATCTTGTCTATCGCATCTTCTGATTTGCATGTCTGCTCCTGTATGAAACAAATAACCCCCAATCCAGGAAAATCTGGTACTTCGTTGAACAATCTGTTTTCGCTCATTAGGGGTTAGATGCTTTGGTAACTTACCTACTGCTAGGTAATTGGCGACATCCGCATACCAGGGTGTTTGAATAGTAACAACAAAGAGATGCTCATCTGGAAACTGATCTTCAGCTTCTGCTGCATCGACTGGTTTTGGCACTCTTGAGAGGAAATCAGCTACCAGGTTTTCTTTCCCGGGTTGATCCTTGATTGTAATATCGAATTCCTGCAATAAAATCAGCCATCTAGTTATTCTGCCCTTTGTAACAGGCTTATTTGCTAAATATTTTATAGCAGAATGATCTGTGTACAGGATAACAGGATATCCAGTAATGTAATGTCTGAATTTATTGATAGCATGTATAACGGGTAAAAATTCTTTTTCAGTGACAGTATAATTCAATTCACCAGGGGATAGATTTTTGCTAATGTAATAAATTGCATATGGTTTTCTATCCTCCTCCTCTCCAAGGACCGCTCCAATGGCTGTATCTGAGGCATCAGATGATATCTGGAATGGCAAATCCCAATTTGGTCCCCGAAGAACTGGGGCTGTAGATACGAGCTTTTTCAGATCGTTGAAGGCACGTTCGCATTTTTCTGTCCAACAGAAATCAATATTACCAGTTAATGCATACAATGGTGCAGCAATATGTGAATAATGTTCTATAAATCTTCTGTAATAACCAGAGAATCCAAGAAAGCTACGTACCTCTGTTTGAGTAGTAGGAGTAGGAATAAGCAAAAATATTTGGATTTTGGCTGGGTCTACCTGAATGCCAGCTGCTGAAATGTAATGTCCTAAAATAAGTCCTTCTGTCATCATCATGTAACATTTTTCATGGCTTAAACAAAGCCTTGTATCTATGCAACGTTGTAGGAATTTTTCTAGTGTCTGCAATGCTGGATCAAACTCATCTCCGTATGGAGTAAAGTCGTCCATATATACTTCAGTCCTTCATTTATTAGATCTGCAAAAATGCTAAGGATAGCCCTTTGGAATGTGGAAGGGGCATTACACAAACCAAAAGGTAAAACTTGGTAGATGAATGTTCCCCAAGGACAAGTAAAAGTAGTTTTGTCCTGATTTTAAGGGGCAATCTGTATTTGGTTATACCCACTGAAGCCGTCGAGAAAAGAAAAGAATTTCTTCCCTGCCAAAGTGTCCAATACTTGATCGATGAATGGGAGAGGAAAGTGATCTTTTTGTGTTGCCTTATTTAGCTCCCTGTAGTCCACGCAGATCCTCCACTTCCCATTCCTTTTTTTTACCACCACAAACGGGGAGACCCATTTACTATCAGAGATAGGGTAGATGAAGTTAACATCTAAAAGTTTTTGAAGCTCATTTAGGTGAGGGTTTAGTCTTCTCTGAGGCTGCCTAATAGGTCTTGCATCATTTTCTATGTAGATGTGGTGTGTACATAACTGCGGGTCAATTCCTTTCATATCAAGGTAATCCCATGCAAATGCTTCTTTATATTTTCTTAAAATATAGATGAGTTTTGTTTCTTGTTCGGGTGTAAGGTCAGCGTTAATGTTTAAGGCCTTCCCAGGTTCAATTTCCACAATTTTACTATGTGAAACTGAAGTGATAGGGATTGTGTGATCATGTGCATCTTTCAGAGGTTCCTCTTCTTCATCGTTATCAAATGCTGCTTTTATCATATGACACTGGGTACAAGGTGTGAGTTCAGTTTGACTAATGAAATTACTGATGGCGTCATCTTTTGTTTGGTCTTTGAACTCTAGTGCTTCTTGTATAGTTAATGGAGATCTGATGTTGTCAGTCAGATATGATACAGGGTGCCTATTAGTTTTAACTATAGTGATACTTGGCTGCACGGGGGATATAGTACTAAATTCTTGATATCCGCCCCCTTGGTTATAATCATGTTCCCTTGCAGACAACCGATATAGGCATTAGCGGTAGCAAGCCAAGGTCTTCCTAAGATCAGTGGATGTCCATCAAGTCGGGTTTTAGGGTTTATTATCAGAAAATCAGTTGGGTATTCCAGGAGTCAACCGAGACCATAACATCATGTAGTATGCCTTCTGGTCTAACCACAGACCGATCGGCCAATTCTAGCAGAGTTGAGGTAGGTTCTGCAGATGTAATGCCTAGCTTTTGGCAAGTAGCAATTGTCAATATATTGAATGCAGCTCCAAGATCAACTAAGGCATTGGTTAGGGTTTGACCATAAATTTGAACAATTACTATTGGGTTTCCTGGGTCCTCATACTTAATAGGTGTTTCCTTTCCTGACAATAGTTCAGATAAAGTACCGACTACTTGAACTCTTGGGTTATCTATTATATTCCTCCCTGGCCTTTTTATGCACAATTCTTTAATAGTTTTTGTGTATATCGGGATGTCTTGAATGGCCTGAAGGAATGGAATTTTTATGTACAAATTTTGTAATTCTCCCAGAATGTCAAAATTAGATTGTTGTATGGGTCGAGGTATGACTAAATGTTCTGGAAATGGGGGAGAGGATGTGGTTGCTTGATTATGAATTTGCTGTCTATTCACATCCTCTTCTTGTGACAGATGTTCTCTAGGTAACTGATCTTCAATCTGAACTATTTTATTTCCCTCTGTTTGGATAATACACCCAGATCTTAGCTAAAGATCATTGCACTCCCTCAGATCGGGTCCTTCTTCTGGTGTTTCTAAAATTTGGAGTGCTTGGACCGGTTTGTTATTTGGATTGGGATTGGGCTAGGCTGGGAATTGCGGTCTCAGATTAGCTTGGGGATTTTGCTGTAAAGCTGGCAGTGTAGGTTGAGGGAGAGGGACATTCCCTACTGGCTGATTTGTTGGTCTCTGCCAGTTATTCTGCCAGGTTGAACTTTGTGAAGTAGGGGGAGTCCATTGTGGAGGATATGGGTTGTTTTGCCAATATGGTGGGGGATAAGGAGGATTCGACCAACCGGATTGGCTCATCTGATTTAGCCATGGATTAACAGAAGGATATGACTGTGGTGACCAGTTTGGGAATGGGGGCTGAAATTGGCTTTGCCATGTATTATACTGTTGAGCGTTATACTGGGGATACTGAAAAGAAGAAGTTGGATATGAAAACATACCAGTTTGTCGCGGCTGCCACTGACGACGCTGGTTGAGCATGTACACCATTTCTGGTTCTTCTTCTGCCTCCTTATATACTGCTTTTAGTCCAGGTAGTGAGGGACAACTTTCTGTCGAATGATCCTTTGCACAAATGGCGCATGCTTGGACTGCATCTAGTGGGCATTCCTTATGGCTATGCTTCTTCCTACATCTGGGGCAGAAGATAGCTAAATTCTGTTCTACCTCCATTTGCTTTTGCTTGGCCTGCAAAATGTCCAATTGTGTAGTCAGTGTTCCTAGTATATCAGTTTTAAAGTTTTCCAATAAATATTCGATTTCAGCCCGCGTTACTCCTTCTGATGAAATTTTGTTTTCTCTTGCAAACCAATCATGTTCTGCTGGTTTGATCCATGTACTACCTCTCGTACTCCTGATGCATAGATCAATTATGTCTGCAAAACTTGCCTGATAAATATCCCCTTTTCCCATAATGTTTAATGTTTCAATCCATTGTTCTTTCATGCCTCTTATTAATGCTGTTTTCAACACATTATCGGGTAAGGGTGATGATGCATAGGGTGATCTTTGCAAATTATACTGAAAACACTCCACATATTCTTCTAATGTTTTGCTTGGTCTAGCCACCATCTGGAATATTTCATCTTTTAGTTCTCTAGACCTGTAGTAATCTTGATATTTTTTTAGAAAAGATTCCTTCATTTGATCCCAATTATTTATAACCCCACCACCTAATCCCATAAACCATCTTAAAGTAGCCCCTTTCAGGGTCGAGGGAAACAGTTTTAGTTTCTGGGGGTCAGTGGTGTAGTCATATCCCCTGCATAGTACATCAAATTCAAATAAAAATGCATCCGGGTCTTCTGATGTAAGTCCGTGAAATGTAGGGATATGTTGAATGGGAATTGATTTCATGGGGGCATTTGCTGCAGAATCCACTATGGGGTATTGTAATGTAGAGGTTTGGGTGTTTGGTGGATTTTGAGCCATTGGGTCAAATATATGCCAACAACCTTCCGGAATACCTAGAAGAGTGTTCCTTGGTTGAGCGGGAATGGTTTTGATAGGATTAGTTTTAATAGCACTTCCTCTATCTGGAATTTCTATCTGAGGGGATTGGATCTCTTCAATAATAATTTTTACGGCACTTCCTTTTTCTGGGCTATTCAATGGCTGAGTTATCCTAGGAGGAGATCTCGGCTCTTCCCCTGTTTCCCCTTCTCCTTCACAAAGATTACTAAAATTCCCTTCTTGCAATCGCTCTAGAATAGAATTTTCAATTTCTTGAAAGTCCTGTTCGTCAGTTTGACTATGCACCTCAGTAACGGCTACAGATGGTGAACCTGTGGCCTGAAGGGAGCTAGTAGGCTATCTGGAAATAACTTTCCTAGGTCCTACTGAAGGCTGAGATTCAGCTTTCTTACAGATTTCGTCTATGAATGTTGTTGGACCAAGGGTCACCGGCCCCTTAGCTTTTTCTGGCTTCGGCAAAGGTTTGGGATTTTTCTCTGGCTTAGTCATGCACTCAATTTAACTACTAAATCTTTCTTCAGCAGATAGCAGCAAATCTGCAGGAATGCGGGCAAAGGAGCAGGGCTTTTACATGCTTCGTACGTAGGTTCTTACCTTCCGTTTTCAAAACCCAATTCTTCCCTAGCAGGTTCGTACACTACCCTGAAAAAGACAAATGGCTACACTCTTTCCCCAGCAACGACGCCAAAATGTAGAGCTATAAAAAGGGTCTCTTTCACCTCTAGTTACCTCACATTAGAATGTCAATCCAGGAACGTCTTCCTATTTCAAAATAGTGTCTGAGTCTGAGGCTTAGCACTTGTCAGAGTAATGCTCGTAGTACAGCTACTTAAAGGCTACAAAAGTAAATGGCTGCATGTCTACAACTTAACTACTTCAAAAGGCTAAATCACACCAAGCATTACATCAGTCGAAGGTTCGGTAGCAATAACCCATCCTTTTCATAACTGATGAGAACAAATCCGAGGTCTGGGAGCTAGGTAATAGATTCTGGGGCTCACTAAAGCCTGAGATCGTCCTTGATGAATATAAATGAAACAACAAGTAAAGGAAATAACGATGAAATAGAATAGCACATCAGCCAAGGGTTTGGTGGCAATAACCTATCCCTTTCATAACTGATGGGAGTAGATCAGAGGTCTGGGAGCTAAATAGTAGAAGCTGACACTCACTACAACCTCAGTCTATCCTTAAGAAATGGCAAGTAAATGAAACAACAAATCAGCAATCTTGAAATAGACTAGCAATTGAAATGGAACAACAATTCAGAAATGGAACACCAACTAAATGGAATAGCAATTCAGAAATGGAGCAACAACTAAATGGAACAACAATTCAAAAATGGAACAACAACTAAATGGAACAGCAATTGGAGCAAGCAATAACCAAGTTCATCAAGCTGTGATTCTATCTAACCACTCCAATCAAAACATCAATCCTGCAGTCTTAAAAGAATTACACCCCAGAAACACAACGTGCTCAATCTGCTTCCGTTATTGATCTAAATAAATGTATGCGATTGCATCTCAAGATATAAACAGTAACATTCAATAATCATATGAAATCAGACTTCTCAAGATAATTGTCATAATGCTAGAACACAATCACCATGAACTCTGTACCAGAGTGATAATATCCTGTAGAGATTAATCAACACTTCAATGAATTGGTAACATAATGCAGTGTCAATATAAAACTTCAATTTGCAGGAACATTAAACAAGTTAATCATAACAGAGCATGTAATATAATGTTCATAAAACACAACAGATTACCAGATCACGCCTATTATCAAACCACACAGAAACCACGCGTAATGGTACAAGAGCAAGTGTCCTCCAGGGCCGGGCCCTTAGCCTCCAGGGGTACACCGCTTAAGATTGATCTAGGATCAGAGATAAAAGAGTAACCAAGTCTGTATTAATGCATGAAATAAACTTACAGCAAAGCGAGTCTTAACAGGACATAAAGATCATAGTCTTGATCTGGTAAAAAAGAATTACAACAGAACCTCCCCTATAGCCAACAATGCTATCTCTTATATAAGGATGATGATGGAGATATCTAGATACAAAAAATAGATAAAATAGCGATCCCTCAGGATCTAAGATCCTGAGGGATTCGCAGAATCATTAACCCTGAGTCACTTCTTTCCTTTTCTGCTTCGAACTGGTATCTCCGCTTCCTTTTCTGGGTTGGTTCATTTTGATCTGGTTTGTTTTTGGTTCCCCGTCGAAGGGACAGTAGTTAGCTCCTCTTCATCTTTCCCTTTGAGATGGCTAATTTCTGCTTTTCCTCCTTCCTGCACATAAGAACGACAATTATCAGTTTTGCCTATTAACCTCACGTGTTTCGTTATTATCTAAGTTTAAAATGCAGAAAGGCTTATATATCCTAATGAAAAAGATACTGAAATAACCATCAAAACATACCTTCTTTGAGACTCTACAATTTATACCGAAAGACTTTGTTTAAGTACACTTACTCATAAAATACAAGAGGAAATTAAATCTTCTTAACATATGAAAAAGCCAACCAAGTAAGGGACTTCCACGTACCACCTGACCATAGATTGGGCTGAACCAAATATCACTTTCAACCAATCACCCCCATGCCATATTCCAAGCATGAATGTGGAATATCAAGGGATAAAACAATACATAAATAGCCAATATAATCCATAGGTTAAACCACCTCCACCCTCACACTACCGTGATCTCACCTAAACTGGTCCCAAGGTCAGCAAAAATAAACCAAGCTTGGATGTATCAGAATTCATTGCTGTCTCCATTGACCTATTGAGGGCTTCTTAGAGAAACCCATCTCCACCCCCAATGGGATTTTCCTAAGACCACCTCACCCAGATCCAAAACCTTTCAATTATCCAAAGCTTAACCAGGAATGAATTGCATCATACCATGGCTATTCAGAAATGGGAAGGCAAGGCTAAAAACACTAGCAAATCAGGAAAAACTGATGCCAATGACAACAAATGAAATGAATATACACATGCATGCCAAAACGAACTAGGAAATCATACATGCAACCTGTTACTCGCAAGTATTCCCATTGAAGCCGATTGATCCAACTATTTCTTGCATAATCCTTTCTTTCCTTTGATTTCTTGTCCTTCCTTTGCTTGCTTTCTTCTCTTGGTTCTCTTCTCCTTTTTGAAACCAATTCCAAGCTAAACTGAAAAAAGGTTGACAAATAGCTAAACTGACCAAAAGCCATGAACTGATCCTCAAAATCCTTTTTATCATTGAGGCCTCTAATTTCTTCATTTTCCTCTATTTTCCTTCAATTTCCTCCTCACATGCAACCTGTGACCTTTCACCTTCCTTTTCTCATATTTTCCTTTATTTTCATAAATAAAATGCCAATAATGCCTTTTTTCCTTTTCAAAACCTTTTCCATTGCCTTTTATAATTTCCCCTTAGCCATAATAAACAACAAATGATTCCCACTAGCATGATTTACCCAACATTCAACTTGGAATACTTGTCCCATGACCTTGGTCTTATTTTTTCCTTTATTAACTTTATTACATGAACTTTTAACCCGGGGCTATTACAGACCCCTCCCCGTAGGGGAACACCATCCTCAGTGTTATATGACACCTATAACCAGAAAACCGTTGAAAACAAAACATATTGCGTATGGAGTTTTATAACCTAACTTGATGTAGTATTTACAATGAATAACCCGCTCAAAAGCAAAAGCATCATGACAAACATGATAACATGACAACAATACCACTTATTAGAGCTTTATAAGATATCTCATTGCGGTATTTACAATAATAACCTTACATAACTATGCACATATACCAAAAATTCATTTGCCTCCACTAGCAAATAATGTAGGATACACAACCTACATATTATTAGCCATCTCCTAAGTAGCTTCATTGGGCCCAAAGTGCTTCCACTACACTGTAACTTGCTCGATTGCTCAGTTACAGAGAATGAGTTGTTTTCACTGCAATATGTATTGAGGTTCCGGCTAGAATTCTCCTTCTAGATCCAACTGCAATAAAGACCAATCAATAACGTGATCAACATATTTCACATATATTTTAAGCAATGAAACATGGAAAACATCATGGAATTTCACTATTGGAGGCAGTGCAAGTTTATAGGCCATTAGTCCAATCCTCTCAAGGATCTTGAAAGGCTCGCAATACCGAGGTGCCAACTTGGAACATGACCCAATCCTCAAGGATATCTTCTTGGGCTTGATGCGCAAGTACACATGCTCCCCAACCTGAAACTCCTTAAATGCCCTATGCTAATCTACATAACTCTTCTGTCTATCTTGTGTTTCCTTTAGATTCTTCCTTATAAACTACGTTTCTTGTTCCATATCTACCAGCATGTCCTGTCCAATAAGTACCCTGTTCACTGGATCACTCCAACTGATGGGAGTATTACAACTCTATCCATAGAGTGCCTCAAACAGACTCATATGTAGTTACTCATGATAACCATTGTTTTAAGAAAACTCAACCAGTGGAAGATACTCCTCCCACCTTCTTTGCTGGTGCATAACATACATCCTCAACATGTCCTCCAAAATCCTGTTGACCCTCTCTATCTGTCCATCTTTCTACATATGATAGGCTATTATGAAGGCTAACTTTGTACCCAAACCTGCAAATAAATCCTTCCAAAATATGGAAGTGAACTTGGAATCTTTGTCTGATATGACCTTCTTAGGAACATCGTGCAACCTCACTATCTCCCTCATGAATACCTATTCTACCTCACTCGCTGAATAAGTAGTCTTCACTGGAATGAAGTGAGCTACCTTTCTCAACCTATCAAACACAACCATGATGGAATTATGCTGCTTTGATGTCCTTGGAAGACCTGTAAT
This sequence comes from Pinus tabuliformis, assembly GCA_031772625.1. Lineage (NCBI taxonomy): Eukaryota > Viridiplantae > Streptophyta > Pinopsida > Pinales > Pinaceae > Pinus > Pinus tabuliformis. The sequence continues at coordinate 820,176,850 of CM062804.1, read as the reverse complement.
GAAATCCATGGAAATGACCTCCAATTTCCACTCCAGGATCAGAATAAGATGTAACAAACCAGCTAGGTGCTTAAACCCAACTCTTGCCTGTTGATAGTCTAGAAATATAGCAACAAAATATGCCACTTCCGTCTTCAAATTTGGCAAATAGTAGAACTTATTCACCACTGTCAATGTCTTATGATATCTCGAATGACCTGAGTATGACTTAACATGAAATTCCCTTAAGATAAGCTTCTTGATCTCCCTATTGTTTGACACATAGATCATGTCCCTAAATCTCACCAAGCCATCTCCTATGAGATGATAATCCACATCCACTTCACATGTACCCTATTTTAATCTATGCTTAAGCTACTGATACATGTCATCCTATAACCCTACCTATAAGATATGATCTTGTAAATCCATCCCATAAGATCTCACAACTGCAACATGGTTCACCTGCACTCTCCTACTGAGGGCATCTCCAACCCTGTTTTCCTTTCCTTCAATGCATCTGATATTGAATTCAAAGTCACTAAGCGTGTCCAAATATCTATCTTGTCTAACATTCATATTTGGTTGGTCAAACAAACACCTCATCCCACTGTGATCTCTCATCAAACAAAACCTCCTGCCAAGAAGATAGTTCCTCCACATCTTCAATGCATGAATGATCGTTGCCAACTCAAGATTAGGAGTCACATATTTCTACTCATGCTCATTTAGTTTCCTTGATTCTTAGCATACCACCTGTCCCTCCTGCATCAAGACTTCACCAAATCCTCTCTTGTAAGCATATGTGCACACCACAAACTCTTTATCTGGATCTACAATCTTTAGTACTGGAGCATTTGTAAGAAACTGCTTCAACTTCTCAAATCTTGCTACACATTCCTCCATCCATTTAAATTTCTTTCCTTTCCTCTATAATCACGTAATAGGATATGCAATTTGTGAAAATGTTCTCATGAACCTCCTATAGTAACCTTCTAGACCCATGAATGGTATGACCTTATCCACATTTTTAGGAGCTTCCCATTCGATGATAAATCTGATCTTTTCCGGTTCCACTATTATGCCTACCTGGAAATAACATGTCCTAAGTAATGTACCTCTATCTGAAAGAAGCTACATTTTCTAAGCTTGACATACAACTGGTGCTCTCTTAGAAATCTCAATACTACTGCTAAGTGTTCTGCATGCTCTTCCTCATTCTTAGAATATATCAATATATTATCAATGAATACAATCACAATTTTTTCTAGATAATGACACAACACACTATTCATCAAACACATGAAAGTACTAAGAGAATTAGTCAAACCTAAAGGAACCACAACAAACTCATAATTCCCATACCTGGGTTGGAAAGAAGTCTTGTAAATGTCCTTTTCTTTAGTGTGCATATGATGGTATCTTGATCTTAGATCAATCTTCGAGAACACTGCAACTCCCTTCAATTGGTCAAACAAGTCATCGATCCTTGGCAATGAATACATGTTCTTGATATTCACCTTACTCAACTTTTAGTAATAAATTTACAACCTGAGAGTACCATTCTTATTCTTTACGAACAATATTGGTGCTCCCCAAGGTGATACAATTGGTCTAATGTATCCCTTGTCAAGCATTTCCTTCAGATGCAACTTCAATTCCACTAAATATGAAGTGTTCATCTTGTAAGGTGCCTTTGATGTTGGTGCTACCCATGGTACCAAATCAATAGAAAACTCCACTACCCTTTTGGGAGGCAACTCTAAAATCTATGCTAAAAATGCATCTTGAAACTGCTACAAGATAGGGTACCTCTTGAGGACTTCCATATCCTCAACATCCGTACCCTTGTCACTGGAAATATGAATTGCAAAAAGTACACACTCCCTGCAACTACTCTTTGCTTTCATAACTGTGACCATCCTCACTGATGTAGGCTTATTCTTTCCTTGCAAGATTCTCTTTTCCCCATTATCATCCAGGAACTCAATAGCCTTGTGATAAAACTCTACTCTGGTCTTATGGAGGTACAACCAATCCATACCCAAAAGAGTACCATATGATCCCAATGGAAGCACATTTAGATGTGTCGATGTAGGCATACAGTTCATCTCAAAAGCACAAGATCTTACCCAATGATGAACTCTCTTCTTAGTACCTGTAGCCAACTGCACCAACCAAGACTCTACATGCGCTTCTTTTCTCAAACGACACTTATCCACCAGGTCAAGATTAACATAAATATAATTTGATCTAGGGTCAATCAAAATAGAAACAACTTGATCATAGAGCTTACCTTCCATATCAACAAAGGATGCTTGGTGATATGCCTTCTTGTTGTCATAAACCGCATAAATTTAAGGAATTGTTGTAGCAATTGCAACACCCTCCAAAATTTTGGCATATAAATAAATTTCGGAGCCTACTGTCGATCCTGTGATCATTTTTTCCTTAGTCACTTATAGGTAAGATGATGATCTCAAGCCCCCCTCTTCGATCTTAAGAGTAGTTCATGCTTTTATCTTTATATAGTATGTGTGTTATGAAACCAGCTCAAGAAAAGATAGAAAAGAAAGATCAACGCCTTAGAATTCAGCCTCTTCGAGGGGGCAACCTCCTTTACATTACATAAATGAACAATTCTTGGATGATTCAAATGACAAAACCTCCTTTCTATATATAGGAGTCTAAGGAGTCACAATATAATCCAGCCGACCTAACAATAATAATATAAAGCCACAAAAATAACAATAGAGGGATTCTATGGGCACATTAATAACAATATGGGGGCAATGGGGGCACAACAATATAAATAAGGGGTATAACTACCATAGTAATGGGGTAATCACTAGTATTATAGGGACCCAACATGCTCCTCTCCTTCAAAAAAAGTGTTGTCCTCAACGCTTGAGTAGTTCTGGATATTTCTGCATAAAATTCTCATCCTCCCATGTGGAATCTTCAGCGGATAAGTTCTTCCACTTGATAAGGTACTCTGAAATTGATCGATTTCGTAGCTGTCGAGTTCTTGTTTCTATAACTGCTTCCGGTTCCAATATAATTTTTCCTTCCTCGTCAAGTTCTGGCAATATTGTTTGAACTGGGAGCTTGTCGCCTATAACGTTCTTTAAGCATGAAACATGGAAAACTGGGTGCAATCGAGAAGCTGCAGGAAGCTCCAATTTGTATGCCATAGTACCAATATTTTGCAACACCTTGTACGGACCATAATACTTTGGTGATAATTTATTATCTTTATTAGCTTACTTGAGGGACATTTGCTTATATGGTTGTAGCCGTAGGAATACCCAATCACCTACATCAAAACTTATTTCACTACGATGTTGATCTGCCTGTTGTTTCATTCTATTTTGTGCCAACACGAGGTTATCCTTTAAGAGTTGGAGGACTTGTTGTTGATGTTCGATGTGATGTTCCACTGCCTGAACTTTAGAATTTTCTCTTAAATATGATGTGATGGATGGTGGTTGATACCCATAAAGTGCCATAAATGGGGTCATTTTTGTTGTTGTATGAAAGGAAGTGTTATACCACCATTCAGCCAGAGGAAACCATTTGACCCATTGTGTCTGTTTATCAGATACAAAGCAACGAAGATATCCTTCCAAACATTTGTTTACTATCTCAGTTTGCCCATCAGATTGAGGATGATAAGATGAGCTATGAGCTAACTGAGTACCAAGACAGAAAATAATTCTGTCCAAAAATTTCCAGTGAAAATGGGATCTCTGTCACTTACAATAATCTTTGGGTTTCCATGTAGCTTTTGAATTGTTTCCATAAATGCAGTAGAAACTGTACTGGCTCTAAATGGATGTGATAATGCACAAAAGTGTGCATACTTGGTAAGTCTGTCAACTACCACCATGATGACACTCTTTCCCTCAGACTTGGGTAAACCTGTGATAAAATCCATTGATACCTCCTCCCAACGTTGGCTTGGAATGGATAAAGGTTTTAATAGACCCGGTGTCTTAATTGTTTCAACTTTATTTTGTTGGCAAACCAAACATTCTGCCACAAACTTTTGAATATCTGATTTAAGGCCATCCCAAAAAAATTCCTTCTTAACCCTGTGGTAAGTTTTCAAAAATCCTGAGTGCCCTCCTAAGGGAGAAGTGTGCAATTCCATAAGAATCTTTTGTTTTAGCTGGGAATTCTTACAGAGGTATAAGCGATCTTTGTACCATAACGAATCATTTTTCCAGCTAAATGTATCAGACGTACTGGAATCTTGTAGTAGCTTTCGAATAAGAGCCCACACTTTTTCTTCATTCTTCCATTCCTCCCTTGCTTCATTTATCCAATCTGGTTGGATGATAGAAATAGCGCACAACAATGCTTCCACATCCTCATCCTTTCTTGAGAGTGCATCTGCCACCACATTTTGCTTCCCTTTTTTGTAGATGATTTAAAAGTCATAACCCAACATCTTTGTGACCCACTTTTGTTGCTCTTCAGAGGATAATCTTTGTTCTAAAAAGTATTTAAGGCTATCATGATCCGTTTTTACCTTGAAGTGTCTTCCCATTAGGTAGGGTCGCCATTTCTTAAGTGCATGGAGTATTGCCAACATTTCCTTCTCATAAGTAGCTTTTCTTAGAAACTTTCCCTTGATTGGACGACTTTCAAAAGCAATGGGTCGTTCATCTTGCATTAGAACAACACCAATTCCATTTCCTGAAGCATCACATTCCACAATAAAGGTTTTTGTGAAGTCCGGTGTAGCTAAGACCGGTGCTTGGCACATTTCCTCTTTAAGATGTTCAAAGGCTTTTGTTGCTTCCGGAGTCCATGAAAATGCATCTCTCTTCAATAATGTCGTTAGAGATGCTGCTATTCTCCCATAATTCTTAACAGACTTGCGATAATACCCAAGAAATCCACGAAAATGCTTTATGGATGTGGTGATTTTCCATTCCTTAATGGCTTTAAATTTGCTAGGGTCTACCTTAACTCCTTCATGAGATACAATATGACCCAAATATTCCACCTCCTGGACTCCAAAAAAACATTTGGATCTTTTGGAATATAATTGTTTCTCCTCTAATAGTTGTAGCACCCTGTCAACATGTTCAACATGATCCTTCCAAGACTTGCTGTAGATAAGTATATCATCAAAAAATACTAACACAAATTTTCTAAGGAATGGTTTGAAAATTGAATTCATCAAACCTTGAAATGTTGAAGGTGCATTGGTAAGGCCAAAAGGCATGACCAAAAATTCATAATGACCCTCATGAGTTCTAAATGCCGTTTTTGGAATGTCTTCAATATTCATTCTGATTTGATGATATCTTGAACGAAGATCCAACTTGGTGAAGTAAATTGATCCATGCAATTCATCCAGTAATTCATCAATGACAGGAATGGGGAACTTATCTTTAATAGTGAGCTTGTTGAGCTCCCTATAATCCGGACACATGCGCCATGATCCATCCTTCTTGTGCACCAATACTACTGGAGCAGAGAAAGAACTTTGACTCGGTTGAATTATACCAGCCTCTAGCATTTCTGCAACCATACATTCAATTTCACTTTTTTGGACATAGGGATATCTGTACGGCCTGATGTTTGGAGGAACACTTCCTGGAATCAGATGAATAGCATGATCATGATCACGCATAGGTGGGAGACCTTTGGGAGTCTCAAATACCTTGGAATGATTGTCCAGGACTTTTTGGAGATCTGGAGAAATAGACGATTCCAATGTGGAAACATCTAGCGAACATAATTGTGCAATTAGACCTATTTGCTCCTTTTTTAGAAGCTTTGTCATGCCATTAGAGCTGATTATCTTTCCTGGTTTCCCTGCAATACCCCTTAATTCAACTTCCTTTCCTTCCACAGAAAATTTCATGAAAAGTTCTTGAAAATTAAAAGCTATTGTACCCAAGGATTGTAGCCATTGGACTCCTAGTACAACATCAGCACCTCCCATTGGAATGGAAAGCATTGGGCTAGTCAATACATATTCTCCCATGGATAGCTTGATATTATGGCACTTTCCAGAACAATTTATTGTTCTTCCATTTGCAATCATCACTTGACATTCTGGTGCTGGATATAGGAAGCAATTCAATTCTTTTGCTACCCTACAATGAATAAAATTGTGGGTGCTTACTGAATCAATCAACACTATTACCTTTTTCTTCTTGATTTGTCCTTCTATCTTGATGGTTTGAGGAGTGGTAATTCCCGCCAATGCATTACAAGATATGGTCGGATTTATTTGTTCTTCATCTAGGCTTTGTTCCTGGAATATATCCTCTTCTTTGGACCTTTCTTGCTCCTTTTCTTCTTCCTCTTCACAATCTATGTAGAATAATTTCTTCTCAGCATACTTATGACCTTTTGTGTATTTGCTATCACAATTGTAACAAAGCCCTTTTGCTCTTTTTTCTTCCAATTGTTGTGGTGTCAACCTTGTAGGTTGTGGAAGACTATGGGCAACAACACTTCTGTCTTTGTAGTTGTGAATGGTATGCTTCCTAGTTGCCATAATTTTGCTTTCCTTTTTTCTTGCTAACCTGAATGCCTTCTCTAATGAATCAGGTTCCCAAAGGCGCACATCATGTTGGATATTATCCTTTAAAGACCCTTTGAACACATCAATCCTATGCTCCTCTGGAATATCTTTTACCCTTATGTTCAATTTTTGGAACTCCTCAATGTGCTCCATTATTGAACCCTTTTGTTTGAGACTTATCAATTGGCTAAAAAAAGTGTTGCTTTTTGTATCCTCATAATGTGCTATCAATTCTTCCGTAAAAATTGCCCAAGTGATAAACTGTTTACGAGAACAAAGCCATTGATACCATACAAACTGATTTGGTTCCAAATATAAAGTTGCCATACGTACCTTTTGTGTGTTTTGCACATTATTGAGATCGAAGAATTGCTCCATCTGTAATATCCATGTGGCGGGATCCTTGCCATCAAACTTCCTCATATCGATTTTTGGAACATGGTGAGTCTTCGATCCAACATTAGAGTCTATGGAATCATGATTAACATTTCTTTTGTTCTCATCATGAGTTTCCTTTAGTACTCTTTCACCCTTAGTGACCATTTCTTGTAGCAACGTATTCATATTTATCTTCAATTCTTCCATCTTATCATCCATGCCATCCATTTTAGCGTCCATGCCATTCACCTTAGCTTCCATGCCATCCATCTTAGCTTCCATGACCTTTATCTTAGATTCCACGCCATTTATCTTAGCATCTGTTAGCTTTTGTGAGCGTGACATTTGTTGCCCTTGTTCTTGTAATTTTGATATATCATGTAGCATTTCTTCCTCTTCTTCATGAGTCATGCTAGAGCTTTCAGGTTCCTTACTAGGTGTTTGCGTTTTCTTTCCTTGGGGCATCAGTTACCGATAATAATGCTTTACTATGCCCTTTGAATTCCTTCAAACCAAGCTTATGCAAAAATTAAAAAAAGAAAAAAAATTACACACCTTTTTTTTTCTTTGTAGAAGCCTGATATTGAATCTGATGTATCTCTGTAATTTCAAATCACCTAGCTCTGAAATTGTGACCTGTAGTAGCCTTCTATGTCCTCTTTCCAATGCCACTAGTCTGATCCAAATTGGATTCTCCAAGAAAGAGTTATGCACAATCTCCCGCAGTGACCTGATTATAGACTAGTTCAGTAAAGCGAATTTGTATGAAGTGCCGCGTGTCACTGTTTCAACCTTTGACTCTGAAAAATATATAAACAAAAACTACAGTCCGTCCTCTTTCTGTACCTTCTTACAAAATTTCAATTCGATGCTCAGAAAGAAAGTTATGACGATTTTCCCCAGGTCACCTGTTTTGAGTGTAATTCAGGAGTCTGCAAAAAGACCAACTTCCTCAGATCATATATCGGATAATATCACGCGAAAAGCTCTGAACTTCGGACCCAAGGTTCAGCGCGATTTCTTCTCAAATGGGTTTTTTTGTGACTTCTGAAACATCACAGAAAAACAGTTATAGCGAAAATGCCACGATGATCTATTTGGAGCAGCGAAACCCTAGAATCCAAAGCTCTGATACCAAATGTTATGAAACCAGCTCAAGAAAAGATAGAAAAGAAAGATCAACGCCTTAGAATTCAGCCTCTTCGAGGGGGAAACCTCCTTTACATTACATAAATGAACAATTCTTGGATGATTCAAATGACAAAACCTCCTTTCTATATATAGGAGTCTAAGGAGTCACAATATAATCCAGCCGACCTAACAATAATAATATAAAGCCACAAAAATAACAATAGAGGGATTCTATGGGCACATTAATAACAATATGGGGGGCAATGGGGGCACAACAATATAAATAAGGGGTATAACTACCATAGTAATGGGGTAATCACTAGTATTATAGGGACCCAACAATGTGTCATGCTTGGGCATGGGGATTATCTCTTGTCATGCAAAGGGAAGTTTGTTTTGCTTCAAGGGGAAATATTTGTGAGAATAGGTTTTCCTCACCACATAAACATGTTTCGCAATCATCTCACGCACTCTTTCACAAGTGTCACCTTTATCCTCTTAAAGTCTTTCATTAGAGCTGCACTTCTTGTAAGATGTCGCAAAGGTTGTTACATTAAGAGAAGTATGTTTTTACACGTTCTAATGGTCTATGTTGTATCAATAAGTGTTCAAGTGTGTGATCGTAGTCAAGTTCTATCACTATTCACACGAGTTCCACAGACCGCACACTTAGCCAAATTCCGTAGTTTCCCTAACAACCTAGCCTCATCCAACTTTCTTGAACCACACACTTTGCATATGTAACCCTCAATCTTTTCCCTTACCTGTTGGAACTGTGAAATGCACAAAACGCCCAGCCTCCCTTAGCATCCAAAATTGCACATTGGTTTCCTCCAGTGTCCTTCCCTTAGTCAAAATCCATTGTCTCCTAAAACTGTGCAGTTTTGTCCCTCAGCTACCTAGTTTGCCTTGCATCCTGAAACTGCACGGAAGTGTCCTCCTAGGGTCTCATCCTGCAGCAATGCCTCGCATCCTAAAACTGTGTAGTTTTGTCCCTTAGCTGCCCAGTCTACCTTACATCCTGAAACTGTGTAGATGTGTCCTCCAAGGGCCTCATCCCACAAACATCAATACCCGCTGAAACTACACAATTGTGTCTCTCAGGGGCCATGAAGAAGGATGACATGCTAGATGACTCTCAAGGAGTTTGGGAGAAAGATAAGCAGACCAATGAACCCAAGGTATGATGGAAGATCGGGACCGCGTGAAGACTCCATATGATGCATAACACTTTGGAGGGTAGGTATGGGAAACAAAATACATCATTTGAAATACACCTATTAGTGTAGCTTGAAGGACTTCTTATCATTTTTATATAATTTTATCTTCAATGACATGCATGGTTGCAAGCACTAAAAGTCATTCCATGTTTTTCCTTTACGTGTCTTGCTCCCTTTCGCTTGTTGGATCAAGTGTTGTCTTTTGACATGTTTGGTTGTTATTTCATGTTTACGAACCATTCTAGTGATATTAAAGGTTGGTCTTTATGTATACAAGTTGTCTTAGCCATGTAAACACCTATCACACTCATACACAAAGTTGTAAGCACTGTCACACAAGTGTCATCACGGTCGTCCAAAGGTCTATCCCAAGTGTCACACTTGTCACTTTTAACTCTAGACAGTCTCACGAAGGGAAATGCTTTGTCTTGTTTTCCCGGTGGTCTATGTTGTCATGTTTTCAAAGTATGCTAAGTATGTGATCACGATGTCAAGTCCTCACAAGTTCACTTACCTCCCACACTTAGCAATTTTCCTAAAAATCCTTTCGACTGAACAACTCCACTTCACTAGACCCTAATTGAGATGCATTACATAGTCTTAGCCCTCAGTGATAGTGCTCTACTTCCTAGAACTACATGGTGCTTGAGGTTGCCCCCCAAGACAGTTGTACTGTGGAATCTCAGAGGTTAGCAGTTTGCCTTCCTTCCTAGAATTATGCAGAAATTGCCTCAAAGCCCGACCTAAACTATGCACTTTCCAACTTTAGTCATCAAGCCTCCTCCTTGCCTGCTAGAACCCCACAATTCATAGAGACCTAAGCCTTCCTTGCCTCCTAGAACTATGCAAATATGTCTTCCTAGTGGTCTCCCGCAGTCGGGATTCATTGCTCCCAGAAACTACACAGAACTGTCCTCTCTGGTCCCTTTGTTTCCTTATCTTGTCTTCTCTCAGAAAAATGCATAGAGGTTCCTCCCAGGGTCCCACCTTGAATTTTCCACTTCTGACCTCAACTGTATAGTCTTGCTTCCCAGTGGCCACTACGCAGTTTCCCCCGACAGTGAAGACTGTGCCTGGGATTTCCTAAAACAAGCCTGAGCTACAAACTGCGTAGTCTCAATGACCAATCTCCCTTCATGTCACTTGCAACTGCGCAATGCGTATTTACTCCACCCTCTTCCCAGCCTATCATTTGTCTTAGGCCCAATCCATGGAAAACAATGCATCATCTTAGAGTAGGATGTTTTTGGATTTGATGTCATTCCATCATGAGTGAATTACAGGAATAGGTACATTGATAGATCATGGTGATATCATGAATGAGATGAAGAAGGATCGAATGTGCTAGAAGACTCACTTGTAGCTGGATGGACGGAAGAATCTCATCAAAGAACAAGTGAAGGGAACACATGCCTGCAATCATCTAACAAGAACAAGATCACTGAAGACCCCACAGCATCAAGCTATGTAGAGGAGAAGAGAAAGCGCATCCAAGAACACATCCATCACTCATCAACAACAACAACTTGGCATTGCCACCACAACTAGCTTGTCAATGTCAGTAGTGTCATGTTGATATGCATCATGAGTTGTCGAGGCCACATCACTACTATGGGCCATATATGTTGGAACTGAATGTAATGTAAAGTGAAAGTCCAATGGACACACAATGAAGATGAAGAGTCAGTTGAAAAGTCATAGGAAGTTGAATGGTCATGAGGGTAGTCCAAGAGTCACAAGGGTCAAGCATCATCCTTGGCTATATATACCCCATCATTGTATGAGCAAGGGAATTTTCACCTTGCCTCCTCCCACGAAGCATAGATATTTTTCAATCAGTTCTTTGAGGAGCAAGGAGTGGCTCTAATGTCCCACTACTGGGGCTAGTGATGTATGGTGTACATATGTGTCTTGGAACTTTTGCTTAATATAGAAGCTTGTTCAAGCCATCAAGTTTTCATTCATGTCTTGTAGATGTTGGTAAGACTATTCTTTCGACATTTGTAATTCATGTTTGTTTCACATGTACTAAGATATTTGAACTATTTTGATTGTTTTAGTACTTACCCTGTTGGGAATGTGTTGTATTGGTTACCACTACTATCTCATCCTTATAGACTACTCTGCAGGATATTAGATAGACCTTCCTTAGTTACTAGTTATAATGACTGTCACATCTATTGTGGGCACTCCACTGGATGGTGGAAAAGTCTCCCCTTGTACTTTGGTTTTAACGACTGTCACATTTGTTGTGGACTATTCAGATGGATGCTGGATAGACCATTTCTTGTTCGCGTCTGTCTCTTCCTAGGTGGTACTATTACCTCTCACTTAGAGGCTCACTTTTCTCCCCCGTTTGTAGTAAGATAACCTTGACACAGTTATGTTGCAAATTCACCAGGCACACTTATCTTGTTGTTCGAAGATAGAAACATAACACTCTAATATGTTGACAGTTAGAGCCAAGGTAGATCTTTGAGTATTTGGCAACTAGGCCTTGATATCAGATGGGACTCCTACACCAAATGATGTGAGGTCTAGTTGGGACCTCATATCGGGGAGATCCCCTTGGTTGACGTATTTCTAGGATGTCAAAAAAATGGCTCTATAAGGAGGTCCAGATGATAGGCTGTGCTTGTAGAGTCTAGTTTGAATATCTTATTTAAAATGGCTCTTCTTGAAATCATAATCGCAAGATGTTTTTCTAAAAAGCCTAACTGTACCATCCCTATGGCAGTTATTCATAACCTGTTGAAGTTGAATTTCAATGGTGAGGGTGAACCGTCTTTTCATATGCATTTGGTTCAGGTTATGACTCTTCGCCATCATCACCAAATAAAGTTCAACGATGTCTATTCTATATTACTCACCCTCACATTCGAAGGTCGCGCTGAATGTTGGTGTCATACATTACCTATTTCTTCTATCAATTCATTGGGTCAAATTACCGAGATGATGATGAAAGCATTCAATAAGTATAGCCACTGGGATGTCTGTGAAAAAATATGTCATTTAAGAATGGAGCCTGATGAATCAGTTGAGGAATTTTCTGATCAGTTCCTTCACCTCTGTTGCGAAATTCCTAACAAAATTTTGAACTCGGATTTCTTGAGACAAGAGTTTAGACGATTGGTTCACATGTCCCAATATGGTGAACCTTTTGATTTCCCTTCTTCCCCAACTCTTGCAGATCATGAGACATCTCACATTACAGAGGAGGATCCCAGTACCTCATTTGTTCCTTGTCCTCCTCCTTTTCCGGTCCTGATGTAGGTGCCCCCTTGCGGTGATCATGAAGCTGAGAAATCTGCGCATCAAGTCCCCAACCCATCTTCTCATCTGTCTCCTACTTCAATGGAGGAAATTCTAGAATGGCTCAGGAAGCCTACAATGAAGACTCACTCCTCCATTATGCAAGAGGACGTCACCGTTCATAACTCAAGTCTTGAATCTAATCTGCATCTCTGCCATCCTCTATCATCTACAAGCCATGACACCTTGTACCGTGACTTGCTTAATCAGTTTTCTTTGCTAGCCAGTTGTTTGCATTCTCTTGATTCTAAAGTTGTTGGATCAAATTGCAATTAGGTGTAAGACAGTCACATTACACAGGAAAAGGAGCAGGAAGGTGAGGACACCATCAATCTTCCCTCTCTGTTTCAAAATGGTCCACGTCAAAACAATGAGCTTCCATTCTTGAATGATTCTCAATATGCTAATCTTCGTGGAACATCCTATATAATCAATTATTTCGATCAACCCCAAGCCTTGGGTGGTAGTCATCCCAATGATGATAAATCCATGTCCGTATGCCACGATGAATGCCCAAGCACATCATGTTATCATCCGATTTCTCATGAAGATTCTAATTTATATCTAGAATGTGATACAGTCAAAGAAGGCATCTATATTGAAACTCCCTCTTCACCTCAATTTCCCTTGTGTCCTACCATTCACAACACATCTACATGCGGTGGAGATACTCTAGGCTCTTTTGTTTCTCCACTTGATGAATTATCTCCTCGATTGACAAAAGACATTGAGGTTGTCCATGATAAAATTGAAAACACTCTAATCACACCAGACTCTTCCCACTGCTCATAATCTCTTATGTTGCATGAAGACAACTTGTCAAATCAGCTTGCTCACCAATTCATTTATCTTTGGACATACCATTAGAAGAGCCTCTTCTATTGAGCAATCTGATTGTTGTTGAAACCTATGACAGAGATGGCTGCCATCCAAAGAGGAGTTTTGAAATTAGCAGAAACAATCACCCTGAAGCCATGCATGATCTAGTTCCAAAATGCGATTCTGCAATTATGGAAAGTTCTAGGACCTGCCAGGGAGTCGAGGCTCTTCAAAGTGTTTTTATGGTTATGACATGACATTGCAACTCTGGTAAGCCACCCGAACTGAATCAGATCTGTTTTCCCACACACAATCCATCTACTACATGGTTTCACTTGACATGAATTAACTTGTAAAAAATGTTTGGTATTCCGGTGTGATCTTTCAAATTTTCAAAATTTCAGATATGACCGAATTCACGAATTTGTTGCAGTTAATTCATCTTCATGTAAATCTCTTACATCAAACTCAAGTTGGTGTTACACAGTATTTTGTCACACCTCCTGCACTTCCCTGTGACATACCCTGAAGTGCCCGAAACATGACCATTATGTAGTGTACTCATTCATATGTGTATCTCATATACTTCCTAAGACATTGATTGGAAAATGCCTTGAGCTTTTCCTAAAAGAAATAGTTCTAAAACCCTAATTTGAGAATCATCGCGCTTTTGAGACTAAAGACAATGATGATCGCCTATTGCACTGAACTTAACCCACAATGGCATCACTTTGTTCAATTGTATACCCATGATGATCCCAAAAAGGCAATTTTCCCAAAGAGGCTGAGAAGCTTCATGATCTAGAAGCTTCTAGAGCGGCGAGCTGGAGGTTATTTGGCATAGATGAGGTCGAATTCTCCCAACTTGGCCTCTTGTTCTTATCCCTGTGAGCTACCTCCTTGAGATGAGGGCCTAATACTATCTTTGGAGAGGTCCTAACTCCCTTTCCTAACCTATATATTCATCCTCTCCCATTCCAAAGTGGTTGGTCTATGTCTATTTGCACCCTTATTCTAAGATTGTGCCTATATGCTATTCATTTGGCTTGGAGAAGGAGTGCTTGGAGAGCTTAGCTTGGACTTGTATATTCTTTCAAGAAGAGCCTATCAACATCAAGGATTGGTTGTGTGCTTCCCCTTATTTTTTATTAATATACAACTGCCGGTTCATTTTCCCTAAATGTGTATGCTCATGTATCATTTAGCTTAACATTCCTTGATCAGTTAAGTAGGTTGCTTTTGAATATTATATTTGTATTTTCATGCCTTGTTGTGTGTTGATCTCTTGTGTAGGTGCATAAATGCTAAGAGCAGTAGGAACGAGCCTGTGACACAAGAAATTCAAGGTCTTCAACAAAGTAGATCGTGATAGCATCAAAATGAGGTAGGACATCTTCTTTGTATCTATTTTCAATCGTAACTTAGGAAAGTGTCTAGTAGATTGTCACTTCAGTTGCTATACCTGCAAAGAGGATTTACCTAGACAACAAAATGGTGACTCCCCTGGGGACCCTACGATCCTTTCCATTCTATCCTTCACCTTATTTTTGTAATGAGTTTGACCAACCGTCCATTCCCAAACTTGTTTGCTTGTCTGTAACTATTTTCACTTTCTGGTAATTGCTTGAAGGTTCTTAATTTGTGCTTCTCTTGAAGATTTTTTTTCTTTATCTTTCTTGACCATCACAGTTTTGTCCGTGATAGTTGCAATGACATTGCAGATATGTTAATTACAGTAGCGATGATCACTGCTTTTCTTTTAATAAGTGAGATGATATCAGGGTTAAAGCAAATTAGGGTTTGTCTTCTTGTTTTTAGTATTTTTCCTTCTTTCAATGGTTTACCAGTGTGATTTTAGTGTCCTTGTCTTTTTTTACATGTTTTTCTGATTACAATTACCTCTTTATTTGGTTTAAGTGTGTTTGGAATATGATTTTCCTTCTAGGGTTTCTAGGAGTTCTAGGTCATCCTTCATTCACTCATTAGTCTTCTCTTCAGAGATCAATTACCTTTGTTCAAAGAGTCCTTTTGTGTTTGACGTCTTTTGCAAAGCACTTTTGGTTCTTAGGTATTAAGTTATTTTCATTAGTGTTGAATTGAGTAGATGATTTGAAAGTCACTTTAGTTCCATTTGGCAAGAAATAGATTACAAAATTGTTTGTTTCGATTGAACTGAAACGAAGTATTTTCTTTGAATTTTGTGTTTCAAAAAGCGAAAGCGAAAGAGTTTATCTTTTAAGTAGTTTTCGAAGCATTTGTTGCATTCAAAATCATTAATGCGAATGAGATTTTAATGATTATTGAGTTGTTTGAATTCTATTTTTCTCTTTTGCATTATATTACATTGATTGCATTAAAGTGAAAAGGAAATCATCATTATATCTTAAGGTAGATCACTTTAAGATTTTATTTTGGCATTGCATTTGCTTATCAAATGAAAGATTAGATTTCATGTTTTGCATTTAGCATTGGAAAATTGTCATTGATGCATTGTTTCTTGTTTGATGCATGATTTGGGTGTTTCTCTTCCCTAAATAGGTAGCCTTCATCGAATGAAAGGATTTCAATTTCATCATTTAGCTGCATTTTAGGAATAGGTGACATCATTAAGGCCTTGAAATTGAAACATAATTTCAAGATTAAATTTAAAATCTATCAACGAATATAAGGAGCATTTGAAACATTAATGTTCATACTTAGTGGTCTAGGCTAGAGACATGTTCTGACGTCTATAAAACTTAGCAGCTGTCGTTCGCTCTTGCATTAGACAGTGCTAGCACGGAGTTGTGCTCCCCATACTGTCGAGTATATAAAGGGAGAATCTCATAGGTTGCAAACCTTTATCCATAGGAAGTCGATTCTGCCACCCTATAAACGTGATACACCGAACACTGCATTCGGGGATATTTCCTGAACGCACTTCAAGTCCTTGGTAAATTTATTTGCTAGGGTGTATATTGCAGTTCACGGTTACTTGGTACTCCTTTTGCCTAGAGTTACTTGAGTGGTCATTTCGATATTTTCTGACTCCTTAAATTTGAAAATATCATCGAGCACTTGTGCTTTCAAGCTTGCTAAGCCTACAAAAGCTACTAGAGTCACCTTTTTCACCCTTTTCTCGACTCTTAAAACATGAAAAGGAAATGTTTTTGTTTCAAACTCTAAAAATGACTTCCCATGATAATATGTCGAACCGATGCAGTTTCTCCTTGGATCAATATTGAGTAATTCACTGTTAATTTCAAGATTGTTAATAAGCCCTTACCGAATTATCTTTCCTTCTCTGCTCTTGAGAGGAAGTCATCGGCGCTGAGCCATTGAGTTCATCTCATCGTTCCCCTTTATTGTCTGATATGAAGTGTCCTCCCAAGGAGTTCATCCGGAGCTTCCTCAGTCACTTGAACATAAAGGTTTTGAAATTGTGATTATTCCAAGTATCCAACCCCTGTCTTCTCATCCACCACCATCGGATTCCTGGTCACCTCAAGATTTTGATCCTAAGACCCCTGACAATCCTATAAAAACCCCAGAGAGTCCGTAGAGGATTGTTATTCATCCGCCAAATCCATTATTTGATTCTATTGTGATATTTCCTCAACGTCCTTATAGTCCTTACCATCGGCCTACTGTTCCTTAGGATTTATCTCCTCATACATCTCAGATTCCTCCTCTCCAATTGTTTCCACCCATGGATTTAGAAGGTGGGATCCCAACCACTTCTCTGGGTCATTCGAAATTTTCCACTACTCATACTCATGTCAATGATGAACAAGGGTATGAATTTCCTCCAGAAGGATTTCCTTTTTCAGGAAGAGTCCCATCTCCCACACTTCCTAAAACCAGTGGGCCCATGTTTCCACTTGGTTATACAACCCTATCCCAGTTAGTTTTAGGAACTCCTAGTGCTTCATCTTTGTATTAGAATTCTGTTTGGTCTTCAAATACCATGCCTACATTTGGTTCGTTCATTCCAAACATGACTTGTCAAACTTCTGTACAAACTGTTGTCATGTCAGTTCCTGTTCAACCTATGATTCCATCACAACTTGTATCATCATTTAAACCAGCCATTCTGGTACAATCGACTGTTTCAGGTGAGGTTTCAATTAGTTCTTCCACTCCTCCGTCAAGGGGACAGAATGTACCACCACCTGGGGTGAACAATCCGAATATTCCTCTTGTGTCAGGTGAAACCAATGTGAGTGGATTACAAAATCACATGGTTGGAGTTAATCAACCTTATTCTGGTAGTATTCCTAACCTTGTTGGTCCATCTGGGTTGGGTAATATCCAGTATCAATATCCTTATACGACTTAGATTCCACTCCAACAGGTTTATGTCACATATGGTTTGCAAGCCATGGTCAATATGCCTTACACTCCATAAGTAGGAGCTTATATCCAGCCTAGTCAATCCATTATTCCTGGTGGATATGGTTAGATTCAGTTCGGAAATTACCAATACCCTTAGGGTATATCCCAAGGAATTGTCCAACAACCGTTGCAGCAACAAGGGCAACCATTGCAGCAGCAAGGGTAACCTTTGCAACAGCAGGGGCAACCTTTGTAGCTGTCTCAGCAGCCTTTGCAGCAGAAAACCTAGTTTGTTCATCAACCTACTGAACCTTTGTACTCGCAATGCCAACCTTTGTAGCAACAAGGTCAACCTTTACAGTAGCAAAGTTAGCCTTTTCTGCAGCAAGGTCAACCTTTGCAGTTGTAATATTCATATGCATATAAAAAAGGTCAGCCCTTGTAAGCACAAGATCAACCCCGACATTAGCGGGGAAAATCTCTTTAGGTCCAGGGTCAACATGTCCAACAACCTTACAATCCATATGCCGCATATAATTCTTATCAACGGCCTATGGTAGGTCAATATCAAACCTACCCTAGACAAAATGCACCTTATGCTCAAGGTAACCCTCAGTGGGGGAAAATCAAGTCCCGTATGGTCAAAATCCTCCACTGTGGAGGCAGAATCCTTACCATCAAGGTTGGAACCCATAGTTTGGGCCTCTTAAAAGGCCCTACATGCCATTAATTCTACAATTTCCCTTCTTGGCTACACTGAACTCGCTGATGTTTAATAGCTCACAAATGATCCTATTCTTCATTCGCCTTACTGGCCTCCTGTCCCAACTAAAATTCCAAGCGATTTCCCTAAATTCGAAGGAAAGTCTAAAGAGGACCTGCAAGCCCATGTGATGACATATCACTTATGGTGGTCTTTAAATTCATATGTTGACGATTCTATCCATCTTCATCTCTTTCAGAGAACCTTAACAGGTGCTGCCACAAAATGGTATATCGAGTTGATTCGAGCTACTTATCCTAACTTTAACTCCTTAGTTATGTTCTTTCTCACCCACTGCCAATTGCTGGTTCAATATGAAACTGGCACTCATTTTCTCACATCCCTTAAGCAAGATACGACGACCCACATTTATGATCATATTCATGAATGGAGACGTCGGTTTCGACTCATCAAATGTGAGATTGTTGATGAGTTGTTGACTGAATGGTTCACCAAATCGTTCATTAACAAGATTTCTAAGGATATAGCTATGGGTGGATGTGTTACTGAAGAAAAAGCTATTTCCTGTGCTTAGTATCTAGACTTAGTCTATTCACAATCTGGCACATTATATGAGATGTTTCTTGATGCTCCAAGACCATCTTCAAATCCGACAACCTCAAAGTATCCCGATGTACCACCTGTTGATGGTGTAATTGGTTTAGTGTCTCAGAATTCCACTAAGGCTTCCTCAAAGCATAAATCTGTTTCAAACACTAGTTCCAACAATCCTTTGAAAAAATTTGTCAAATCCTGATAAAACCTCTGAGGTACATGTTGTTCAGCCTACCAAAATAGATAAGGCCTCAAAAGGTAAGAAAAATGGAAAAGGTAAAGCCAAAATTGATACCCCGAAACAAGATCCACCCAAATCATCTCCTGATGATGCTTCCAAGAGCAAGCCAAAATATCCTTGCCTCATCTGTGAGGAAGGTCATTATACCAAGGATTGTCCTTGATGTTCTGAAGTTAACCGCGTATTTAAAGGGACTCCAACTATTTTGAAAGAACCTTTTCCATCTCAGCAAATGTAGTTGGTAGACCAACTGCAATCCTCTGCCTCCTCTAGTTCCCAAGTTTTCATGGTGCAAGGTTCATCGCCTATCGCAAAAGCAGACATTGGAGAAAGAAGTCATTGATGTACCTTCTACTTCCACTCCATCTAGTTCTGGTCCGCTCCATATTGAGCATCCTAACAATGAGTCTATAATCTAACCACCTCCCAAGGGTGTACTTCGGAAATCATCTTATAATCCGAATGCTAGAGCTGCACAACATTATAATATTGTCGAGGACTTAGCTCAGTCACCTTTGACAATGTATGCTTTGGAAGTTCTCCAAACATGTCCAATGCAGTGTAAATCATTGTTGTCTACTATAGGTGCCATTGATCCTGCGATTCGAGTTTAATTACCTTTGATCTTGAAAACCACGTTCCTCGTCTTCCTCATCAGATTTCTTTTCTGATTCAAGTTATCATTAAAGGAAAGACAATTCATCAGACTGTTATTGATGAAGGTGCTTCCACCTGCATCATGTTTGTTTCATGCTGGAAGGCCATTGGCTCTCCTTCTCTTAATCAGTCCCCAAACACTTTGGAGGCCTTTGATGGCAGAGGCTCCCATCCATATGGTATTCTCACAAACTTTCTGATCACGTTGGAAGGAAAGACCATTGAGCTAGAAGTGGAAGTTGTAGATGCGAATCTCAACTACAACCTTCTTCTCAGGTGAAGTTGGACCCACACTATGTTTTGTGTGGTTTCTTCTTTGTTCCAGGTGCTTCATTTTCCTCACGAAGGAAAAATTGTCATTGTCGACCAACTGTCTTTTTTCTCTTCTGGTACATTGAACGATAATTTCCCATATGTTGGAAATACCAAAATTCCTTATGAAAGTGTGGGG
The DNA here is from genome assembly GCA_031772625.1 of Pinus tabuliformis. Lineage (NCBI taxonomy): Eukaryota > Viridiplantae > Streptophyta > Pinopsida > Pinales > Pinaceae > Pinus > Pinus tabuliformis. The sequence continues at coordinate 820,156,480 of CM062804.1, read as the reverse complement.
GTAGGCATTTTCAAAGACTCTACTTTAATGGGTACTTTTACTCTCCCACCTCCGAATGTCACTTCGATTAATATGATCTCAGTTTCTATGGATCCTTGGATTATTCCTACTCCATATCAAATTGATTCATTTGGTGATTCTATGCCATTAAGTCCATTAGAGAAAGATTATCAAGAAATTGTCTTGGCTTCAATGGCCACTTCAGAAAGTCATGCTGTTTTCAGTATGAACCTGGATACTTATGTGCCATCTCTTTTCCTTGGTTCTTGGGATTCCCTGGATCCTTTAAACGAGAAATTTCCCACCAACAAGAGTATCATTGATGTTATTTCTTTGGATGAAACTCCTTGGAACGGTCTCCATCATCGTTCTTCGCTTCCTCCCAGCCTCAATGAGATGCCTTCGTGTCTTGAAGCATTTGTTTCTCATTGCCCAATGCATCCACTTCAAACACCTGTCCTGGTGCATGAAGTCCTGTATGAGGGTAATATGGGAAACATTACTACAACCATGCCTCTTGACATTTCCATTAAACCTGGAATTGTCGAGAACATTCATATTGGGGTGTCCTATTCTCCTGATGAGATCAGGGTATACACTCAAATTTTCAAAGAATTTTGAGATGTCTTCGCATGGTCATGCGATGAAATGCCCAGTACTAATCCAACAATAGTGGTGCATTAAATAACTACCTATCCTGGTGCAAAGCATGTTCCCCAACGGCTTTGCCCTGTGCATCCTCGAAAGGTTATTGTTATTAAATTAGAAGTGGAAAAGATTTTAAAATTTGGTTTTATCTATCCCATCCCATTGAACGATTGGGTGTCTAACCTTTTCCCTGTTGCCAAAAAGCAAGGCACGATTCACGTCTATGTTGATTACCACGACATTAATCGCACTTGTCAAAAAGTCAACTATCCCACTCTGTTTATTGATCAGATCATTGACAAGTGTGTTGGGAGTGAGATTTTCTCTTTTATGGATGATTTTTCTGGCTACAACGAGATCAACATTTCACCTGCTGATTAACATAAGATGACCTTTATCTGTCCATGGGGAAGTTTTGCCTATAAGAAGCTTCCTTTCGGTTTAAAAAATGTTGGCGCTACCTTCTAGAGAGCAATGTCTTATGTGTTTCACGATATTCAATACATTGTTCAGCCTTACCTTGACAACTTACCAGCCCATTCTGCTAAGCGTAATGACTATCCGGACCACTTAAGATCCATTTTTTTGCGATGTCGACATTATAAAATATGTCTCAATCTATACAAGTGCGTTTTCTGCATTGAATCTGATTGACACTTGCGTTTTGTGGTGTCCCATAGAGATATCTGAATCGATCCTTTAAAAGTTGAGACTATTGTCAACTTACCCCCCCTTACCTCATTGCTACAATTACAAAGCCTGCAAGGAAAGGCTACCTTTCTTCATTGATTCGTTCCTAACTACAGTAAACTCTCCAAAGGTTTTACTCTCTTGCTTAAGAAGGGGATCCCTTTCATTTGGGATGAAGTTTCCCAGAAATTCTTCGATGCTTTGAAAGACATGCTTGTTAGTGCTCCTTTATTACATCCCCTTGATTATCAACACGATTATTTCCTATACTTGGCTACAACTGATACTACCATTGCTATGGTGTTAGTTTAGGATGATGCTAATGGCAATGAACATGTGGTTTATTATTTAAGCCAAAATATTCTTGACACCGAATCTCGATATGCCCATGTTGAGAACCTTGGCAACAATCCATGCTGTTCAAAGATTTTTTCATTATATCCTTTTACGGAAAACCACGGTGATTTCCGATTACAACCCCATGACCTATATATTGACTCGTCAATTACTGGGGGGAAAATACTCCAAATGGATTGTTATCCTGCAGGAGTTTGATTTGGAGTTTACTACCACCAAATCAAAGAAATCACTTGTTTTTTGTTGAGTTGACATGTGCCCTTTCATCTGCAAGCACTTCTACTAATTTTATTGAGAAAATTCCTGATGAGACTCTATTTCTCATCAACACTCTTGACCCGTGGTATGGAGATATTATCATTTATCTTCAAACCCAAACCTTCCGATCTAATTTGTCTCGATCTGACCGATGCTACATTTGGCATCAGTCCCAACCCTATCAGATTCTTGGTGATACATTGTACCAAGTCGGTGTGGACTCTGTTCTTCGCAGATGTCTCACACTTGAAGAGGCTGAATGGGTCTTGAATGACTACCACTCTGGTGCCTGTGGTGGTCATATGTCAGGCTACTCTACTACTCAAAAAATACTTCTTGTCAATTATTTCTTGCCTTCTATCTTTAAATATTGTATTCTGGCTGTTCAAAAATGCCATGAATGCCAAATTTTTTACTGCAAGCGACGTGCTCCGCCAGCACTCTTACACCCAGTAGTTACCATTGGCCCATTCGCTAAATGGGGTATAGACTTCATGACATGTAACCCTTGCTTGGCTAGGGGGCATGGCTATATTATAGTCCCCATTGACTACTTTACTAAATGGGCTGAGGCGATGCCCACATACAATGGTGATGGTATCACTATTGCACAATTCATTTTCAACCACGTCATAGTGCATTTTGGTGTTCCCCAAGCCATTGTAACTAACCATGGAACACACTTTCATCAATAAATGATGGCAGAGATGACTGCTTAGTTGGGCCTTCATCATGATAGCTCAACTCCTTACTATCCATAGGCCAATGGCCAAGTCGAAGCAATTAATAATTTTTGATTAGTATGCTTCAATGAACCATTGGGAAGCAAAAAAAGGACTAGAATTTGATGTTATTCTCAACTCTATGGGCTTACAGAACATCCACTAAGATGACCACTGGATTCACTCCTTTCCAGTTGGTTTATGGTTTGGAGGAAACTCTTCCGATCGAATGCAAAATCCCTTCTCTCAAATTAGCTGTCGAACTTCTTCCTAATACCTCGCCTGAAGAAGAGTGGCTACTCTACATTAAGAGGCTTGACGAGACCTGTTGCATTGCTGCAATGGTAATTGTAGCCCAAAATAAATGTGTCAAAGCTCATTTTGATCAAACCGTTTCTCCTTGCACTTTTTCTGAAGGCAACCTGGTCCTCGTTTATGATTAGGCTAATGATAATTTAGGCGCTGGAAAGTTCGAACGTATGTGGCATGGGCCATATATTATCAAATGTGTTTTGCAAAAAGGCGCCTATGAGCTAGTTGATTACAAAGGAAATACATTATCAGAACCATAAAATGGGTTGTATTTAAAAAAGTATTATGCGTGAAATTCGTGTAATGACTTTTTGTACATTAGTGTGTGAATTCATTAGTGTGCACTTTTTAATTTTTGGTGTGTTTGTTTGCTTTGCAGAGATGTATTTTTATACTTACATTGTGTTCCACTCAGTGTGAAAATGTGGTCAGGTCATTAGGTTGGTTTTTCTGATGGTGCTTGTCGTAGCACACAGAACTTGTCTTCTGCAGTGTGGGTAATCTATACCCATGATGACGAGTTGATTGATTTACAAGTTATTTTCCTCGGACGAACAACTAATAATATTGCTGAATATAGTGTAGTCATTGAACTATTGTCAGAAGTAGTTGCTCTTGGCATTAGGGATTTATTTGTCAAGTTAGATTCACAACTCCTTGTGTTACAGTTAAACAATCATTATTCAGTAAGAAATCCAAAGATATTGTGTAAGTATCTATGTGTTTGATTACTTGAAAGAAATTTTGATTTTATTACATATCAACACATTCCACGCAATATGAATACATTAACAGATGCATTGTAAAATTATGTTCTTGATAGACATTTGCGTCATTTATAAAACTGATCATATTCTCGACACAAAAGTAGAAAATAAAGCATGCATATATATATATATATATATATATATATATATATATATATATATATATATATCAAGTCTGTCAAAGTTTTTACATCAAAAGCTCAAAAAATAAAGTGTTCTGGGGCACTTGGATTTCCATGTCAACAAAATGTGTAAAATAGCTAGAAAGACTATCAGCTCGCATGGTGCCCATGGTAGCACGAGACTGCTCTAATCACTCGGCCTAATAGCCAACACAGTCTTGCAGATACTCCCACTGTGTGTCTCTACCAGCGTAGTGGCACCTCGTCTATAGTAGCATACTCTGGAACTCCTCGAGTAATCATATCTAGGTTGCACTCCATCTCGGTTAAGGGGTCTGCCCCTTCTTCATAGTCAGCACCCACTATCTAATTGGCAAAATAATAGGTGGTATTTCCAGTCCCACATCTGCACATTTATCATAAGTCGATTCTTAGTTTACACTTTACAAAAATATCATAAGACTTGAAAAAATTGAAAAAAACAAGTCTTTACCTACATCAGTCCATTATTCTCCTAGTCGAAGAGGTAGATCTAGATCCCATCTGAAATCCATGCCAACATATGCATAGTTTTCCACCATGAGTAATTGGTGTTGCAGCCAAGTAAAAAACTGTGGAGGGTAGTGCATCTGCTGACCCGTCCCTCCTCAGGGCATGAGTTGACTCCACCTCACTAACCTCGAGTCTTGGGGGGAAGGATCTGGTACCTCTGCCCACTTATACCAGAATAAGGGCACCCGCTCTAGGAAGAAAGTCACCAATATCGAGCCGAACCCAAATTGTCTCAGGTTTCCCTGCTTCCCTTTGGTTAGCTATCTTTTCATATTTTCTAGAAGGCCTCCACACCAGTTGAATATGGTGGGGGTCAGACACTCAACTCCATATTGGAATTGGGATTTTAAACTCTCATGTAGGGCTTGCATCCCAGATACATGAGCTATGGTGAATATGATGGTTCGTAAAGGAAGGTTGTTGGTGATCATGGTGATCTTCACCTTCCCACCCCTCGTCATCTCTGCACCTGGGCAATGCCTCCTAATTAGAGCACTAGTACTCTCACCACCTGGGCAATATCTGAAGAGTTGGACTCTCTCTCCTATTCGGGAAAATCCCGTGATGAAATCGATGTACGATTCTTCTATTTTTAGTTCCTGGCCTTTGATTATGAATATCTCTCGATCCACATCCCCAAGACTGATGAAATAAGGCAGCAATTCCATCTGATCCCTCAGTGTTGTGGTCCTGAAGAACTTCAGCAACCCATGATCTCTCAAGGAATTGATGCATTATGGATTCTAGTATGCTTGGTGGTCTTCGGCCTCATGTCTTCTTTATTTCCATTCTAGAACCATGATCTCATGCAAAACATCATTTAACGCTAATTAGAGACTTTTTCATGAACCAAAATCAAGGTTTTTTTCTTTAAAAGGGTTTTTCCTTAAAAAAAAATCCACCCCGATGCCATTGCGCCTATTTTGATTAATAGAGCGATGTCATCGTGGGCGTATTTTAGCTCAAGAGATATTATCACAGGTCCGGTGACCAAACCCACGATGATCGCTGATGCTTAAAAATTTGAAAATGCTCCCTTTAAGCACATAAAATTCCATTCAAAATGCATGAAAATGTGATGAAATGCAAGAGCAAGGACATACCTCTTACCACTGTAGAAGATTCATGAATTGGCGCCTTTAATCTCCCAAAATGGTCACTTGAAAATTGAGCAAATTAGGGAACAAATGTGCTTTTAGAACTTACTTTCGTAAAATGGTGAAAAGTAATGTTACTTTTGGTTATTTATAAGTTTTGAAGTCATTTTTTGTCAATACTTTATTATTATTATTTCTCGATATTAGTGATGGGTGCATTTCTTTGTGCAGTTATAGGTGCTTTCGATGGACAGTGATTATTTTTTGACTGATTCTCATGAGTTTTTGTTTTATCTCTTTTTTAGACTCATTAAAAATAAACGAAAAAGGAACCTCCCTGGAGTTGTCTTTAAGCCCTTTTCTAACTCTCAAAAACTGAAAAGACCAATGAGTACTTGTCATTTCGAACTTGTTAAATTAAATGAATTGGCATCACCTCAATATAAGTTTACCCCTTTTTCAGGCCGAGATTGACTATTTATGAAAAAGGTACACCTTGGTCGACATGGTCAAGACGATCTCTCGGATATTGTTTTCTACCTTTTCAGGTTCGAGAGACAAATTACGAAAAGGGACATGATGGAGTTTTTTTTTATGTGTCTTTTTCAAACTCTCTAAATGTAAAAAAGATACCAAGTTATTCTTACGTTGGACTCGTTAAAATTTTACGATGAAAGACTCGTCATCATGATGAGACCAAGTTTCTCCTTCCTAGGACTCGTAAAACTTACTAGGATGGATTCATTCAAAGAATGAACTTACATGACAAGCATATGCTATCCCCTTCAAGGTTGTCATAAAAATAATTGGGTTACTGACTAGAAATAGTGGGGGAAAATGGAAGATTAAACATCCTTTGTATAGGCAGCATGTCACTCTTGAACATGACACTCTTCTACTTTTGTGTTAGGTTTGGGATATCCTCACTCAGTCACATGTCCTCTTGGGTTTGGGTGATCCATTTTTGCTTCTCATTTGACTATTCCATTTTTCATCATGACCTTTAGTCCTATGATTGAGTCAAATGCTACCACACTCTGGAGTCATGTCACCAGTGTTCAAGAGAAGTCCTATCTGTAGTTATTTACATATACATTGTTTGACCCATTGTTACAATCTTGGATCTTATTCATTTCATTCCACTTTATTCCTTGTTTCATGTCGATGATGGGGGACTCATCATTGCCCTTCTTCGAAGGGTCACTTCCTATCGACTTCAACTCATTATCTAGGAAGATGACTTAGAAACTCCCTTTCAGTACCTTAGAGCTTGCATTCATTAATGGCAAGTTCTTTGATAGGTCTTCATCATTGGCTTTCGATTGGGTGATTCCATGAGTGTTCGACTTCAGCTTCATTATCACATTCATGGATTGTATTATCATACCTTGAGAGCCATTTTTATTATTGGTGGTTTCTCTTGTACCTGTTAAAGGTCCACACCATTGGCTAGTAATTAGGTGGTTTTATAACATGTTCGACTTCAACAAATTTATTCGCATGTTAGAATTCATACTTTGATCAGGTCGGGATGGAGCGCAAGATCCTGAGTCCTGTCTAATATGACTCAGGCTGCGTGGAGTTATATGTTATTCATGACTGTACACATGTTTCTGCTATATGGATGGTTCTGACCATACCGTGGGACTTTACATTTACGGTGATCCTTCTATATCAGATGGTTGCGACCATACCTTGGATCTTAGATTTACAGATGATCCTTCTCATTTGGATGGTTGCGCCCATATCGTGGATTCATGTTTTGATCTCAGATATGTATATTTATGTGTGTCCTTGATTTGTAGGTCTCTTGAGAGTGATTGTCCTTATCCTTGCAAAAGCTTGTAAAGCATCTCAGAAATCACTCCCTGTTAAGCCTTCATGCTTTAGGGGGCATTTGTTACAGAGTATTTTGTCACACCTCATGTGCTTCCCTATGACATACCTCAAAGTGCCCGAAACATGACCATTATGCAGTGTACTCATTCATATATTCATCTCAGATCCTTTTTAAGACATTGATTGGAAAATTCCTTGAGCTTTCCCTGAAAGAAATAGCTCTAAAACCCTAATTTTAGAATCATCGCGCTTATGAGGCAAAAAAAATGATGATTGCCTATTGCATTGAATTTGACCCACAATGGAATCACTCTGTTCACTTGTATACCCATGATGATCCGAAAAAGGCAATATTCCCAAAGAGGATGAAAAGCTTTGTGATCTAGAAGCTTCCAGAGCGGTGAGATGGAGGTTGTTTGGCATAGATGAGGTTGAATTCTCCCAACTTAGCCTCTTGGTCTTATCCCTATGAGCTACCTCCTTGAGATGAGGGCCTAATCCTATCTTTGGAGAGATCCTAACTACCTTTCCCAGCCTATATATTCATCCTCTACCATTCCCAAATGGTTGGTCTATGTCCACTTTCACCGTTATGCTAAGATTGTGCCTATATGCTATTCATTTGGCTTGGAGAAGGAGCGCTTGGAGAGCTTAGCTTGGACTTGGATATTAATTCAATGAGAGCCTATCAACATCAAGGCTTGGTTGTATGCTTCCCCTTATTTTCTATTAATATACAACTTCTGGTTCATTTTCCCTAAATGTGTATGCTCATGTATCATTTAGCTTAACATTCCTTAATCAGTTAAGTAGGCTGATTTTGAATATTCTATTTGTATTTTCATGCCTTGTTGTGTCTTGATCTCTTGTGTAGGTTCATAAATGCTGAGAGCAGCAAGAATGAGCCCGTGATGCAAGCAATTCAAGGTAGTCAACAAAGGAGATCATTATAGCATCAGAACGAGGTAGGACATCTTCTTCGTCTTCCTTTTCAATTGTAACTTAGGAGAGTGTCTAGTAGATTGTCACTTCGGTTGCTAGACCCACCCATTGGGATAGATGGATCATCTTGTTTTGCAAAGAGGATTTACCTAGACAAAAGTTGGGGATGTCCATCTCTCATGATATCATGGGATTGTGAAGTTGACCATCTCAAAGACTATCTTTGCCAAGAATCATACTTATCGAATTTTCCCCTTATGGTCATCTCCTCGGTATTCTTGCGAACATGTACTACAAATTTATCCTGTCTTCACACCATAAATTTCCCTAGGTGATGATGAACACACAAGATATCACATGAATCAAGTTCCTCTACATTTGCCATGCCTCAACTGGTTTCATGCATTCACGGTGATAGTATCCTTTTTAAATTCTTGTTATGACCATGATTCTTGCACAATTGGTCACTAGTTGTAGGAAGGCATTCTGTCATATCTAGCTCACAACGAACTTGGTTCGATTGTTCAGAGCATTCACAATCTTGTTCAAATTGATTTTTTTGTGTTCTTTACAAACTAGGAATATTATGCTTCAAGCAATCCATCTGACCAATTCTTTATCTTGGGTGAATGTTATTCATATTATCATTTTCCCATCAACAAATCCAATGACAATTGCTTCGTGCTCTTTGATCTTCATTTTTTAACTTCTCCCTCTTCAGGTTTTGATCAAGTAGGTGAGGTGCTTCAACCTTCTTTGATGGTTATGGTAGGTCCTCACTATCTTGACATGATCTCTGAGGATGATTAGATCTATTTTTATTTATAATATTCCCATCATGATCCTGCTTCTCAAATCAAAAATTCATCTTTTCAGAGATCACGAGGCTTTCAAGCCAACCATCATGAATTTTACGATCCAATCACTGAATGGTTGGAACAATCTTACTTAGCAAGCTCTGTTGCAGGCAGCAAGTTTCAATCCTTCGTCGTGCTTGCTAAGAATCTCGGTGCAGATGAGGATACAATCACAAGAGGATTTCAAGGTTTGTTGAAGAGTGGTATCCATTAGAGAGGTAAGCATCTGGCTTGGGTAAAAGTAGAGGTTGTGACATGTCCTTGTGACCATAGGCAAGACCTTCCTTCCCGTGTGCAATTTTTTCAGGTTTTTGCATTTTCTCTTACACATCACTTTTTATTTGTTTTAGTCATCCATACCTCTGTGGATGTAGGTCACGAATGACTTTCATGGCTTCACTGGAAATTTCATTACATGTAACTTGACTGTCTAGCTGTTTGGATAGGAGTAGTATTAGTTGCATCTTAGTTTTTCTTTCATTGAACTCATCTTGCACCTATTCTCGGTAGTTCATCCCGGTTTCCTTATTTTGGTTCTAAATCATGTTTTCTTTCGATTTTGGTTTCCTGGTTCTTTGTCTTCTTTCTTTTTACTTTGTTTCCTTCCTTTTTCAACTTTCAGATTGTTTTCACTAGATGGATAAGTTTTTTGCCTGGACTTGTTGTGGCTTCCGAGTGTATATGTGGTTGAGATTCAAAGAGTCTTGTGACACTTCAACATTTGGCCAGTCTTGTGTCCGACTTCCTTGTAATTGGTTGTAAATTTTGGCTAATGAAGTCTTGAAAGAAAATATGATCCGTTCATAAGGAGAGTTTTCATCCAACCATGAACCTGTGTCCAGTCTGGGAACCTCATGCCTATAGTCACTTTTCTGCTTTGGTGTTTTCAAGGTTATCCAACTAGTAAAAATGGAGAAGGGGAAAAATCTAAATGAGAAAACCTAAATCATAGGCATTTATATGCTTCTCTGAAGGAACAACCTCTCATACTCTCAATAAATTAGGATTCCTCTACCGCCCCAGAAATAAATAAGTGCCTATGCATAGTTCTCTTTAAAAAAAAATAACAAAGGTGAAAGAAGATAAAATATTCCTACAAACAGAGGTGAAGCAAGCGACTCCATCGGGGTACTTTCCAAGATTGTTGGTAGTGGAGTGATGTTTGTGTTCCTACATGACTCTGTCGGGGTACTGTCGAGGCTTGCTAACAGTGGAGAAACACTGGAGATGAAAAACTATACTCTGAAAATCTTAAGCTTGCGAGCTAAAATAGCCTTCCCAATTTGAAACATTGTGATCTGGCTGAATCTTATGTTGTGTTCAACTGAGAAGGTAGAAAGGGGACCATGTGTGCCCATGGGCTAAGTGGGGAAGCCAAATTAATTTGCATGATGAATCAATACACCCTGAAGGACCAAGGCCTTGCACTAAAATGAACCAAGACAGAGAAGCTGGTATTGAACCAGTGTGTTTCCAAGTGTTGTAGCAGCTACAACACCCTCCAAAATTTTGGCCTATACTTAAATTTTGGAGCCTATTGTCGATCCCGTGATCATTTTTTCCTGAGTCACTTGTGGGTAAGATGATGATCTCAAGCTCCCCTCTTTGATCTTAAGAGTTGCTCAAGATTTTATCTTTATATAGTATTGTTCATCCTTGGGCATGGGGATTATCACTTGTCATGCAAAGGGAAGTTTGTTTTGCTTCAAGGGGAAATCTTTGTGATAATGGGGTATGCTCACCACATAGAGATGTTTCACACTCATATTACACACTCTTGCACAAGTGTCTCCTCTATCCTCTAAAAGTCTATCATTAGAGACACACTTATCGTAAGTTGCCGCAAAGGTTGTTGCATTCAGCGAAGTATGATTTTACATGTTCTGGATGGTCTATGTTGTATCACTAAGTTTTGAGTTGTGTGATCATAGCCAAGTTATATCACTATTCACACCAGTTCCACTAATCCCACACATAACCAAATTATAGAGTTTCCCTAGCAACCTAGCCTCATCCAACTTTCCTAAACTATACACTTTGCATATGTAACCCTAAAGATTTTCTCTTACCTACTGGAATTTCCAATTGCACAGAAAGTCCAACCTCCATTAGCATCCAAAAATGCACTGTGGTTTCCTCTAATGTCCTTCCCTCAGCCAGAACCCACTATCTCCTAACTACGCAATTTTGTCCCTCAGCTGCCCAGTTTTCCTTGCATCCTAAAATTGTTCAGATGTGTCCTCTGAGGGCCTCATCCCGCAATAATGCCTCACATACTAAAACTGTGTAGTTTTGTCTCTAAGCTGCCTAGTTTGCCTTGCATCCTGAAACTTTGTAGATGTGCCCTGCTAGGGCCTCATCTCGCAGCAGTCACTGCCCACTAAAATTGCGCAATTGTCTCTCTCAGGGGCCACTAGGAAGGATGACATTCTAGATGACTCTCAAGGAGCTAAGGAGAAAGATAAGCAAACCGAGGAACCCAAGGTATGATGGAATATCAAGACTGCATGAAGACTACATCTGATGCATAACCCTTTGGAGGGTAGATATGGAAAACAAAGCACATCTTTAGAAATACACCTCTTAGTGTAGCTTGAAGGTCTTCTTATCATTTTTATATTATTCCGTCTTCAATGAAATGCATGGTTGCAAGAACTAAAAGTCATTCCATGTTTTTTCTCTATGGTTCTTGCTCCCTTTTGCTTGTTGGATCAAGTGTCGTCTTTTGACATGTTTGGTTGTTATGTCATGTTTGCGAATCGTTTTGGTTACCTTGAAGGTTGGTCTTTGTGCATAAAAGTTTTCCTAACCATCTAAACACCTATCACACTCATACAAAAAGTTGTAAGAATTGTCACACAAGTGTCATCATGGTCGTCCAAAGGTCTATCCAAAGTGTCACACTTATTGCTTTTAACTCTAGATAGTCTCACAAAGCGAAATTATTTGTCTTGTTATCCCAGTGGTCTATGTTGTCATGTTGTTGAAGTATTCTAAGTGTGTGATCACGATGTCAAGTCCTCACAAGTTCACATGCCTCCCACACAGTCATTTTCCTAAAATTCCTTCAGACTAAACAACTCCACTTCATCGGACCCCAACTAAGATGTATTGCATAGTATCAGCCCTCAGATATGCTGCTATGTTGTCTGGAACTGCATGGTTCTTGAGGCTATTCCCCAGGATAGTAGAAATACGAAATCCCAGAGGTGACCACTCTTCCTTCCTTCCTAGAACTACACAGAAACTGCCTCAAAGCTCAACCTGAACTACACACTCTGAAAAATCAATCATCAAGCCTCCTCCTTGCCTACAGGAACCCAAAAATGCACAAATACATGAGCCTACTTAACCTCCTGGAAATGAACAAAGATGTCCTTCGAGTGACCTCCCGCAGCGGGGACTCACTTCTCCTAAAAACTGCATAAAAATGTCCTCTTTGGTCCTTCTACTGCCTTGTCTTGTCTTCCCTTAGGAAACTTCCTAAAGGTGCCTCCCAGGGTCCCACCTTGTAGCTGCCACCAGTGACCTCAACTGCGCAATACTACCTCCCAGTGGCCACTACGCAGTTTTCTTCGATAGTAAAGACTATGCCCCAAAGTTGCTCAACCAAGCCTAAGAAACACACTACACAGTCTCAGTGACCAGTCTCTCTTCATGTCACCTAGAATTGTGCAATGCATAGTTATTGGGCCCTCTTCCTAGCCTTTCATATATCCTGGGCTCGATCCATGGAAGCCAATGCATCATCTTAGACTAGGGGGTTCTTGGATTTGATGTTGTCCCATCATGAGTGAATTTCAGGAAGAGGTACATTGATAGATCATGGTGAGATGATGAACGATATGAAGAAGGAACAAAAATGATAGAATAGTCACTTGTAGCTGGATGGATGAAAGAAGCTCATCAAAGAACAAGTGAAGGGAACACATGCATGTAACCATCTTACAAGACCAAGATCATTGAAGACCCTGTGACATCAAGCTATGTAGAGGAGAAGAGAAAGTGCATCCAAGAACACATCCATTACTTAGCAACAACAACATCTTGACATTGCCACCACATCTAGGCAGTCCATGTCAGTAGTGTCATGTCAAGTTGTGCCATGATTTGTCGAGGCCACATCACTACTATGGGCCATATCTATTGTAACCAAATGTAGTGTAATGTGAAATTCCAATGGACATACAATGAACATGAAGAGTCATTTCAATTGAAAAGTGATAGGAAGTTTAACGGTCATGAGGGTAGTCCAAGGGTCACAAGGGTCATGCATCACCCTTGGATATATATACCCCATCATTGTATGAGCAAGGGACTTTTCACCTTGGCTCCTCCCATGAAGCATAGAGAGTTTTGAGTCAGTTCTTTGAAGAGCAAGGAGTGGCTCCAATGTCCCACTACTGGGGCTAGCGAAGTATGATGTACATGTGTGTCTTGGAACTTTTTATTAATATAGAAGCCTGTTCAGGCCATCACATTTTAAGGCATGTATTGTATATGTTTGTAAGACTATTCTTTTGGCATTTGTAATTCATGTTTGTTTCACATGTACTAAGATAGTTGAACTATTTTGGTTGTTTTAGTACTTACCTTGTTGGGAATGTGTTGTATTGGTTATCACTGTTGTCTCATCCTTGTGGACTACTTTGCAGGATACTAGAAAAACCTTCCTCACTTAGTAGTTATAATGATCATCACACATCCATTGTGGGCTACTCCGCTGGATGGTGGATAGGTATCCCCTTGTACTTTGGTTTTAACGACTTCCACGTTCGTTGTGGACTATTTCGCTGGATGTTGGATAGACCATTCTTGGTTCACGTGTGTCTCTTCCTGGGTGGTACTATTACCTCTCACTTAGAGGCTCACTTTTATCCCCCCTTTGCAGTAAGAGAACCTTGACATAATTACGTTACACACTCACCAGACACACTTACCTTGCTATTTGAGGATACCATCATAACACTCTCATGTGCTGACATCTAGAGCCAAGGAAGATCTTTGAGCATTTTGGAACTGAGCCTTTACAACGGATGGAATCCTACAACAAATGTTGTGAGGTCTAGTTGGGACGTCATATATGGGAGATCCCCTTGGTTGATGGATTTCCAACACCATCAACAGGAATGTTAGGAACAACATCCCAAATTGTTTGCACCTCCTCAGCACTATAGATTTGAGGCCTGCCACCTTGGTATAATGGAAAATCCTTCTTACGATGATCTTTGTCCCCAATCCAACGTTGCAATGGTCCCCTACCATCACCTCTATTCTACCGCGCTCTAGGCTGTGACCCATGTCCCTTATCAACTACATTAAACTTCTTGTAGGGAGAAAAAGTTTCTTTCTCACCTGCATTATGAGGGATTCCCCACTTCAGTGGCAACTTCCATTAATCTTTCTCATTCCCCTTAAATTCATTTTTAGTCTCAAATTTACGCTTTGCATCCTCATAATAATGCTTAATTTTCCTGATGGCTTCCTCCAACAATCTAGAATCATCAAACTCAATCTGGTCTCTATATGTTGCTGGTAATCCACTAATGAACCTTTGAATCTTTGATTTCTCATTCTTGAGGTAAGGCACATACCTCAACATATCCAGGAACTTGCTAGTATACTCATCATCTGTCATAGAACCCATCTGCAGCTCATAAAACTCCTTATATCTACCATTGTAATATCTCTTAGATAGGTAATTCTTCTTGAAGAGTCTTTTGAATTCATCCCAACTTAAATATTCTTCTCGAATTCCTATGACATTCTACACATCTTCCCAGCAGATGTCTTCTTTCCATTTAAAACTGAAGGTAGTTATTTTCGATTTCATGTTCTCCGAATAGTTATGTAATCTAAATAATTTCTTGATCCCAAGAAACCATGCCTTTCCATCTTCTAACTTCTTCATCTCTCCATTGAATGTAAGGGGATTTAATTTCTTGAACTCCTCTAGAAAATACTCACTCCTCCTATAATGATGATGGCAATGATGACCATGATGCCTATTTGAACCAGAACTAGAGTAAAGCCCATGTCCACTACCTCTCCAACAGGTGTATCCACGAATCTGCCATCTTTGACCATGTCATCTTTATCTCACATGTGCCCACCATGAGACTTTCTACCATATGCTCCATTAGTCCCATACTCCTATCCATGATTGATCCTAATCAGTCCCTGTCTGTGCAAGTCTGACAAACTTTGAAGGATAATTGCACTAACCTCTTCCTTTTTTTCCTGTGCCCTGGAAAGTCTCTCTTGTAACTGAATGATTATATAATTATCTACTTTTCAACTTCTTATCTTTGCCTTCAAACTCCTCAATGTGTTTTCCATATACGAGGAGTACTCATCTCCTTGATTTCAAATTGATCTGTAGGGAGAGTCTCATGAATTGTAATCCACCATTTTTCTAGTTATTTTGATCCTCTTCTTCCTACAAGAATTCCATGTCAGATAAACCAAATAGATACCATAATTAAAATCATACCTCAATGATGTTCAAGGGAGGCTTATCTCATCTGTAAAATCAATCCAAATTAGCAAGAGACATGTATAATCATAATCATATCAACATGTCAACATCATGCATGAAAATACCAACTACATACCATGATCTCATACATGAAAACCATAAGCATGAAATTGCATGCATAAAAACATGCATCTATCCCATCTAGTCCAAGTATTTGAACCATGGTTTGATACCAATTTGTAACATCACCTCCCACATTTACCCTCTTTAAACAAACTGCCAGGGTAAACATCAAGCGAGGGCTAATATGAAAAGGCTCAACCTCTTAGATCACCTTAAGGAAATAGAGTAGAAAAAAGAAACCTTATTGACCTTCTTTAGGAGGTACAGGACCCCCAAGAGCTAAATAACCACTCCAAGTGCCCAAAACCTAAGACAAATTAATTTTTGTAATGTGCCTCTATTGACAAGGTTAATCCTCTCTGCGGACAGAGATGATCCCTCTAGCCCAATGAGCGGGTCTAACAACTAAAGTGACAATCAACTAGACATCTTCCTAGATTATAATTGAAAAGTAGAACGAGAGATATGACCTACCTCACTCTAATTCTATTCTGATTTCCTTTGTTGAGATCCTTGAATTGCTTGTGTCACAGACTTGTTCCTACTTCTTTCAGTGCTTATGTACCTGCAAAAGTGATCAAGAGATAGCAAAGCATGCCAACAACCAATAGAAAATCCAATAATAACGTACTTAACTGATCAAGGAATGCTAAGCTAATACATACATGAACATATATATTTTGGGAAGATGAAACAACAGTTGTATATTATTTAAAGAATAAAGGGAAGAGTACAACCATAGCCTTGATGCTGAAAGGCTCTCCTTGAGTGGTAATCCAAGTCCAAGGCAAGAAACTCTCCAAAGACTCCTTCTCCAAGTCTAACGAATAGCCTCTAAGCACAAGCTTAGCATAGGGGTGCAAATAGACACAGATCAACCATTTGGGAATGGGAGAGGAGGAATTTATAGGATGGGAGAGGGAGTTAGGACTCCTCCAAAGATAGGATTAGGCCCACATCTGAAGGAGGTAGCTCATAGGGATGAGACCAAGAGGTCAAATTAGGAGGATTCAACCTCATCTATGTGAAACCACCTCTAGCTCGCCACTCTGGAAGCTTCTAGATCACGAAGCTTCTCATCCTCTTTGGGAAAACTTCCTTTTTGAGACCATCGTGGGTATGCAAGGGAACATAGTGATGCCATCACTAGCCTAACATGGTGCAATAGGCGATCATTGTGGTTTTGAGCTTCATAAGGGTGATGATCTTCATTTTAGGGTTTTAAGAGCTATTTCTTCAAGGAAAGCTCCAAAGATTTTCCAAGCAAATTTAAAGGAGGGACCTGAACTGTATACATGGATCGGTATACTATATAATAATCATGTTTTGGGAACTTCAGGGTATGTCACAGGTAAGTGTAGGAGGCATGGAAAAACACTGTGTAATAGATTCCCCCTAAAGCATGAAAGCAGAATGAGGAGTGATGGGTGAGATTCTTTACGAGCTTTTGGCAAGGACGAGGACATGCACTATCAAGAGACCTGCAAATCAAGGACACATATACATATACATATCTAAGATCAAGACATGAATCTATGACATGGATGCAACCATCCGAATGATGAAGACTATATGAAAAGATCCATGGTATGGGTGCAACCATCCAGATAACAAGGATCATCATAGATATAAAGTCTCATGGTATAGTCACAGCCATCTATATAGTAGAAACATGTGTACAATCATGAATGGCATACAACTCCATGCAGCCTGAGTCATAATAGACAAGACTCAGGGTCTTGCACTTTATCCCGACCCAATCAATGTACGAATCCTAACATGCGAATAAATGTGTTGAAGTCGAACATGCTAGAAAACCACCTGATTACCGGCCAATGATGTGGACTGTTAATAGGTGCGAGAGAAACCACCAATAATGACAATGGATCTCAATGTACAATAATACAATCCATGAATGTCATAATGAAGAAGAGGTCGAACACTCATGGAATCACTCGTTTGAAATCCAATAATGAAGACCTGTCATTGGATGTGAAGAACTAGCCGTTAGGGCATGCCAGATCTAAGGTACTGAAAGGGAGTTCCTAAGTCATCTTCCTGGATAATGAGCTGAAGTCGACAGGAAGTGACCCATCGAAGGAGGGAAATGATGAATCTCCCATCATCGACATGAAACAAGGAATAAAGTGGAATAGTAATCAAGACTGTATCAATGACTCAAACAATGTATAGGTAAATAAATGTAGATTGGAATTCTCTTGAAGATATTGGCGACACGACTCCGGAGTGTGGCAACATATGACTCAACATAGGACTAAAGGTCATGATGACAGTGTGGAATAGTCAAATGAGAGGCAAAATGGATCACCCAAACCTAGGAGGACAAGTGACTGAGTGAGGATATCCCAAATCCAACATGAGAGTAAAAGAGTGTCATGTTCAAGAGCGACATGCTGCCTATACAAAGGATGTCTCATCTTCACTTTTCCCCGCTATTTCTAGAGAGTACCCCAATCATTTTTATCACAAGATTGAAGGGGATAGAATATGCTTGTCATGTAAGTTCCTTCTTCAGATGAATCCATCCTAGTAAGTTTTACGAGCCCTAGGAAGGAGAAGCTCAATCACATCATGGTGATGAGTCTTTCGTCATAAAGTTTTTAACGAGCTCGATGTAAGAATAGATCGGTATCTTTTTCAAATTCAGAGAATTTGAAAAAGCAATGGAAAGGAAAACTCCAACATGTCCCTTTTCATAATTTGTCCCTCGAACCCAAAAAGGTAGAAAACAATATCCGAGGGAACCTCTTGACCATGTTGACCAAGGTGTACTTTTTTTGTAAATAGTCAATCTCAACCCGAAAAAAGGGTAAACATATACTGAGGTGACGTCGATTCATTTACTTTAACGAGTTCAAAATGACAAGTACTCAGTAATAATTTGAGTTTTTGAGAGTCAAAGAGCTAAAAGATGACTCCAGGAGGGTTCCTTTTTCATTTTTTAATGAGTCCAAAAAAGAGATAAAATAAAACTCCGCTAATCAGTCAATAATGATCAATGTTCACATTGAAGGCACCTGTAACTGCACAAGAAACACACCCATCACCGATATCGAGAGAAACTATTAAAATATTACGAAAAATATTGACAAAATGACTTTCAAAACTTATAAATAGGTAAAAGTAATTTCATTTACAATTTTATAAAACTAAGCTCTGAAAGTGTTTTTGTGCCATAATTTTCTTGATTTTCTAGTGGCTACTGTGGGAGATCCAGGGTACCATTTCACGAATTTCCTGCGACAGGTAAGAACTTCATCCCTGCTCTTGCATTTTATTACATTTTTATGCATTCTAAATGGTGTTTTTTATTCTAGAAAGGAGGATTTTTAAAAATTTAGGGCACCAACGACCATCGTGGGTATGGTCATTGGACCCACGATGATCCTGCACGAGCCTAAACGCTCGCACGATGCCATCACATTGTTTGTAAAAACAGGAACGATGGTGCCGAGGGTGGATTTAAAGAAATATAACTCTCTTTTAAGAAAAACGATGATGATTTTGATCGATGGAAAAGAGATTAATAAGTGTTTAAATGTTATTTTGCAGGAGAATATGGTCTTGGAGTGGAAAGAAAGAGGCCATGCAGCTGAAGACTTTCAAGTAGCTCAAGATCTAGAATGCATAAATGCTTTGAGGAATTGCAGGCTGCTAAAATTATTTAGGGCCACAGGGTTGAGGAATCAGATGGAGTTGCTACCCTATACGATTAGCCTCTGAGATGTAGATCGAGAGATCTTCATCATAAAAGGCCAGGAACTAGAACTAGAGGAGATGGATATCTACTTGATCATGGGATTGTCCTAACGAGGGGAAGCACTTCAACTCTTTGGAACTCACCAAGGAGGTGAGAGTACATGGGGTTTAGTCCAAAGGTATTGTCCTGGTGTCGAAATAACCAATGGAGGTAAGGTGGAGATTGCGACAATCACGAAAAACATCATCGTGAGAACAATTTTGTTCACTATGGTATGTGTATTTGGCATGCAAGCCTTGCATGAAGCTTCAAAATCCCAGTTCTAATATGCTATCACATGCTTGACCCTACCCGTCTTCAACTGGTGTGGAGGACTTTTGGCAAACATGAAAGGTCAACTGAGATAGGGGAAGCATGGACACCTGAAGCAGTTTGGGTTCAGTTCCATACTAGTGACCTTCTTTTTAGAGAAAGTGCCCCTATTCTGGTATTAGTTGGCAGAAGTACTAGATCCTGCCCCTCGAGATCCGAGACTTGTGAGATGGAGCCAACTCATGCATCGAGGAGGCACGAGTTAGCATATGCATTATCCACCATAGTTTTTCGCTTGGCTAGAATTCCAACTACTTGTGGTGGATGACTACGCTTATGTTGGAATAGGTTTCAGGTGGGATCCATATCTACCTCTGCCACCAGGCGAAGAGTGGACCGATGCAGGTAAAAACTTGTTTTTTGGATTTTTTCAAGTTTTATGATTTTTTGTAAAAATGTAAACTGTGACTCAACTTATGATAAATGTGTAGATGTGGGACTAGAGATACCACCAAGCATGTCGCCAATAGCATGACGCGCTGCTCATCCGATAGTGGGTGTGAACTATGAAGAAGGGGTTGAGCCCCTAGTTGAGATGGAGTGCAATCTGGGGGAAATAACTCGAGGAGTTCTAGATTATGCTACTATCGATGATGTTCCATTACATTTCCAGGGACATATTTTGGGAGTCTCTGTGAGGCTGCGTCGGCTACTAGGTCGAGTGACCAGGGCGGTCTCATGTTATCATGAGCACCATGCAGTTTGATAGTTTATCTAGTTCTTTCACACATTTTGTAGGCTTTGAAAGCCAAGTGTCTTAGAACACTCTAGTTTTTGACATTTTGATGTAAACAATCTGGTAGATGCGATACCTATATAGATATAGATATATATACACACACACACACACACACAGACACACACACACACACACATATATATTGATTGCATGTTTTATCTCTACTTATGTGTTCATAGCATGATTCAGTTTTATAAATGACGCAAATGCCTATCAAGAACAAAATTTTCTAATGCATCAGTGAATGTATTTAAATTATGTGGAGTATGTTGATATGTAATGTAATCAAAATTTATTTCCAGAAATCTAACACATAGATACATACACAATATTTGTGGATTTCTCACTGAGTAATGATTGTTTAATTGTAACACAACAAGATATGAATCCAACTTGACAAATAAATCCCTAATTCCAAGAGCATCTGCCTCTGACTAGAGTTCAATACCTACACTATTTTCAGCAACATTATTGGTTGTTCGACCAAGGCAAATACCTTGTAATTTAATCAGCTCGCCATTAGGGTCATAGAGTACGCATGCTACAGAAGAGAGGTTCCTTGTGCTACGACAAGAACCATCAACAAAAACAATGTAATGGCTTGACGAAATCTGCAATCGAGTGGAACAAAGGGTAAGAAAAAAAACACATGTCTATAAAGCAAACAAACACACCAAAAATAAAAAACGCACACTAATGAATTAACACACTAATGTACAAAAGTTATTACATGAATTTCACGCATAATAATTTTTGAGATACAACCCATTACGGGGTTGCGATAATGAATTTCCCTCATAATCACATGGCTCATAGGCACCTTTCTATAAGACACACTTGACAATGTAGGGCCCATGCCACATGGGTTCGAACTTGCCTATCCCCAATTTATCATTGGCTTGATCGTAAAGAAGGATTAAGTTGCCTTTAGCAAAAGTGTGAGGAGAAACGGTTTGGTCAAAATGATCTTTGACTCACTTCTTTTGAGCTTCGATGACCATCTCAGCAATGTGACGAGTCTCTTCAAGTCTCTCAAGATATAGTAGCCTCTCCTCTTGAGGCAAGGTATTAAGAAGAAGTTAGATAGCTAGCATAAGTGAAGGAATTTCACATTTGATTGGAAGAGTTTCCTCTAAACTGTACACCAGCTGGAATGGAGTGAATCTAGTGGTCGTCTTAGTAGAAGTTCTGTAAGCCCAAAGAGCTGAGAATAACATTAAATACCAATCCTTTCTGTCCTTCCCAATGATACATTGAAGCATAGTAATCAAAACTTTATTAACAGATTCAACCTGGCCATTGGCCTATGGATAATAAGGAGTTTAGCTATCATGTCGAAGGCCCAACTAAGTATTCAACTCTGCCATCATGTGCTAATGAAAATGTGATCCATGGTCAATTATGATAGCTTGAGGGATACCAAAATGTGCTATGATATGGATAAAAAGGAACCGAGGAACATTAATACTGTCAACATTGTATGTAGGCATCGCCTCAACCCATTTAGTAAAATAGTCGACGACGACGACGATATAACTATGCCCTCGGGCTGAGAGAGGGTTACATCTCATGAAATCAATGCCCCATTTGGAAAATGGGAAAACAGTAATTACTGGGTGTAGGGGTGCGGGTGGGGCGCATTGCTTGTGGCTGAAAATATGGCATTCATGGCATTTTTGGACAGCTAGAATGTAGTCTTTGAAGATAGAAGGCTAGAAATAACCGGCGCGGAGGATTTTCTGAGTAGTGCCATATCTAGACATATGACCACCACAGGCACTAGAGTAGCAATCATTTAAGACTTGCTTAGCCTCTTCAAGGGTGAGACATCTTTGAAGAATATAGTCCACACCGACCCGATACAATGTATCACCGAGGATACGATAGGGTTGGTACTAATGCCGAATGTGGTGTCAGTTGGATCAGGACAACTGAGATAAAAAAATTTGGGTTTGGAGATAAAAAATAATGTCTCCATACCATGGGTCAACAATGCTAAACAGAAATAGAGTTTCATTGGGTATCTTCTCAGTAAAATTAGTTGGAGTTGTTGCAGACAGAAGAGAACAAATCAACTCAGCAAAGACGAGCAATTTCTTTGATTTGGCAGTAGTAAATTCCAAATCAAACTCCTGCAGGATCACGATCCATTTGGAGTACTTCTCCCCCAGTAACTAACAAGTTAATATATATGTGATGGGGTTACAATCAGATATCATGGTGGTTTTCTGTAAAAGGATATAGTGTCAAAATCTTTGGACGACATGGACTGCCACCAAGGGAAGCTTCTCAACATGAGCCTATCGAGACTCAGTATCAAGAAGATTTCGGTTCAGATAATAAAACACGTGCTCATTTCTATCATCATCATCCTGAACTAACACCATAGAAATAGTGGTATGAGTTATAGCCAAATACAAGAAATAATCACGGTGATAATCTGGGGGATGCAGTAAAGGAGCGCTAATCAGCGCATTCTTTAAAGCATCAAAGGATTCCTGGGCAACTTCATCCCAAACAAAAGGGATCCCCTTCTTAATTAAGTGAGTAAAACCCTTGGAAAGTTCGGTGTAATTAGGGACAAATCGACGGAGAAAATTAGCTTTTCCTTGTAGATTTGCAATTGTAGTAATGATGTAGAGGGCAGTAAAATTGACTATGGCCTCAACTTTCAAAGGATCAATCCTGATACCTTCATGAGACATCACAAAACCTAAGATCCAGACATACTCGAGGCAAAATACACACTTGTGTGGATTGAGACGGATATTGTAATGCTGACATCATAAAACGATGGCTCTTAAGTGATCTGGATGGTCATGACGTTTAGCTGAATGAACTAGTAAGTCGTCGAGGTATGGCTGAACAATGTGTCAAATGTCATGAAATGCATAAGACATTGCTCATTGGAAGGTAGCACCAACATTCTTCAGAAAAAAAGGAATCTTTTTATAAGAGAAAGTATCCCAGGGACAGATAAAGGTCGTTTTAAGCTAATCGGTGGGTGAAATGTTAATTTGGTTATAGCTAGAAAAACCATCCATGAATGAAAAATTCTCACTCCCAACGCATTCATTGATGATTTGGTTGATAAAGGGAGTAGAATAATTGTCCTTAGGACACACGTGATTGATATTGCGGTAATCAACACAAACATGTATCGTGCCCTGATTTTTGGCAACAATGACGATATTGGATATCTAATCCATCTATGGAATAGGATAAATGAAATCCATTTTCAAAATCTTCTCTACTTCTGCTTTGATAGTAGAAACCTTTCGAGGGTGCACAAGGTGAAGTCGTTGTTGAATAGGCTTAGCACCAGGATAAGTAGGAATGTCATGAACTACTATGGCTGGATCGATACCAGGCATTTCCTCGTATGACTAGGTGAAAACGTCTTAGAATTATTTAAAAAGATGAGTATAGATCCTGATCTCATATGGAGAACATGAAACCTTAATATGAATGTTCTTGACAATTCCTGGTTTAACAAAATCTCAAGAGGCATTGTAGAACTGATGTTTCCCATATTACTCTCCGATAAGACATCATGCACGAGGATAGATGTTTGAAGTGGAGGTGTAGGAGAATAAGAAATAAACGCTTCAAGACAGGAAGGCATCTCATCGAGGTGAGGAAGAAGAGAAGAACAATGAAGTAGACAATTCCATGGAATTTCATTTAGAGAAATGACCTCAACAATACTCACGCTAGTGGGGAATGTCTCGTTAAAAGGATCAGGAGAATCCCAGGAACCTAGCCAGGGAGATGGCACGAAAGTGTCCAGGTTCACACTGAAGACAGTATGACTTTCTGAAGCAACCATCGAAGCTAAGACAATTTGTTGATAATTTATCTCTAATGGACTTAAAGGCATAACATTGCCAAATGAGTTAATTTGATCATCGGTTGGGATAATCCAAGGATCCGTAGAGTCTGAGATCATATTGACTGAATGAACATTCAAAGGTGGGAGAGAAAAGGTACCCATTAAAGAAGAGTCTTTGAAGAGACCTGCCCCCACACTCTCGTAAGGAATCTCAGTATTTCCCACGTAAGGAAAATTATCATTTGATGACTGGAAGAAAATAAGGACAATTGATCAACCATGGCACTTTTTCCTTCTTGAGGAAAACTAAGTACACGAAGCAAAGAAGATACCACACAAAACATGGTGTGAGTCCAGCTCCACCTGAGAAGAAGGTTGTAGTTGAGATTTGCATCTACAAATTCTACTTCTAATTCAACAGTCTTTCATTCTAATGTAATTGACAAGTTCGTGAGAATACCATATGGATGTGAACCTCTGCCATGAAAGGCTTCCAGGGTATTAGGGGAATGGTTAAGAGAAGAAGGGCCAATGGATTTCCAACACGAAACTGACATGATGTAGGTAGAGGTACCTTCATCAATAACCATACGATGAATCATCTTTCCTTTGATAAGGACTTGTATAATAAATGAAATATGATGAGGAAGATGAGGCACATGATTCTCTAGATCGAAAGTAATCAAAATCGAATCAGAAGGATCAATAGCACCTATAGCAGACAACAATGACTTCTGCTGTGTTGGATAGGATTGGAGAACCTCCAAGGTAGACATCGCCGAAGGTGCCTGAGCTAAATCCTCAACAATATTGTAATGTTGCACAGCTCTAGCATTCAGATTAAAAGATGACTTCCGAAGAACACCTTTGGGAGGTGGCTGGATGACGGACTCACTATTAGGGTGCTCGATATGGAGCGAACCAGAACTGGATGGAGTAGAAGTAGAAGGAGTATCAGTAGCTTCTTTCTCCATCATATGCTTAGACATAGCTTGATAGTCCTTAGTTCGAGTAGTGATCGAGATAGGTGATGAACCTTTCATCATGAACACTTGGGAACTTGAGGAAGCAGAAGGCTGAGGTTGGTCTACCAACTAAGACTGCTATGAGGGAAAGGGTTCTTTTAAGACAGTTAGAGTCCCTTTCAATAAGTGAGAAAATTTAGATCATCGGGGATAGTCCTTTGTAATGATCTTCCTCACACATGAGGCAAGGGTATTTTAGCTTTCTTCTAACATCATCAGTAGAAGATCTAGGAGGGTCTTGTTTTGGGGCATCGACTTTAGCCTTACCTTTGCCCTTATTTTTACCTTTAGAGGTCTTTTCTACTGTGGTAGACTAGATAGCATGTACCTCATAGGTTTTACCAATATTGGATGAATTTTTGGAGGGATTATTGGAACCAGTGTTCGAGATAGATTTCTTCTTCGAAGAAGCTTTCACGGAAGTCTGAGACACAGAACCAATTACACCGTCAACGGGTGGTGTATCCAAAGACTTTGATGTTATCAGATCCGATGATGGTCTCAGAGCATCAGGTAACATCTCATGCAATGTGCCATATTGTGAATAGACCAATTCTAAATACTGGGCACGAGCGATAGGTTGCTCTTCAGTAACACATCGACCCATAGCTATATCCTTAACAATGTTTCCAATGAATGATTTTGTGAACTGTTATGTCAACAACTCATTAATAATCTCAAAGTTTATGAAGCGACATCGATGTCTCCATTCATGGATATGATAAAAAATGTGGGTTGCGGTGTCTTGCTTAAGGGACGTAAGAAAATGAGTGTCAGTTTCATACTGAACCGACAGTTGGAAATGAGTGAGGAAATCCATAGTGAGAGCCTTGAAATCATCATAGGTACTTCGAGGCAATTCAATGTACCATTTAGTGGCAGCACCTGTGAGAGTTATTTGAAAGAGTCAAAGATGGATAGAATCATCAACATACAAATTGGAGGAGAACCAGAGGTGATATGTCATCACGTGGGCTTATGGATCCTCCTTCGCTTTTCCCTCGAATTTGCAACAATCACTTGGAATTTTTGTCGGAACTGGAAGTGAGTAAGGCGCACAAAGAATGGGATCATTCATGAGCCTCGAGACATTAGGCAGTTCCAATGTAGCGAAGAAAGGAAATTAGGTGTTAAGCAACATATAGAGCCTTTGAGGAGACCCAAAATGCGGAATCCATAATTGTTGGTAAGGAATTTCCCCCATAGTGGGGGATTTTATCCATATGGAACCTGGTTTTGTCCCCACTGGGGGTTACCTTGCTCGTAAGGTGGATTCGATCCAGGGTAGGCTTGATACTACCCTGCCATAGGCTACTGATAAGAATTGTACATGGTGTATGGGTTATAAGGCTGTTGAACCTGTTGCCCTGGATGTAAGGAGATTGACCCGCTGTTGCAGGGGTTGACCTTAACCTTGCAAAGGCTGACCTTGCTTATACGCATATAAAACTTGCTGCTACCAAGGCTAACCTTGTTGCTACAAAGGCTAACTTTGCTGCGTAAAGGTTGATCTTGCTGCTGCAAAGGTTGGCCTTGCGAGGACAAAGGTTGGGAGGAATAATGAACAAACTGAGTTTACGGATACAAAGGTTGTTGTGACTATGGAAAAGGTTTCCCTTGCTATTGTAACAATTGACCTTACTGCTGCAATGCTTGCCCTTGCTACTGCAAATATTTCCCTTGCTACTGCGAAGGTTTCCCTTGCTGTTGCAAAGATTATCCTTGTTGCTGCAAGAGTCGCTAGATAGTTCCTAGGGTTATACCCTAAGGGTATTGATAATTTCGAAATTGGATCTGGCCATATCCACCAGGAATAGCGAATTGACCAGGCTAAAAATAAGGTCCATCTTGAGGAATGTAAGGTGGATTAACCAAGTCTTGCAAACCATATGGGGCATAAGCCTATTAGAATGGGACCTGAGCCATATATGGATGTTGATATTGGACGTTACCTAACCCGGACGGACCAAGAGGGTTAGGAATAGCATAATAAAAAGGTTGATTCATTCCAACCATGTGAGTTTGTAATCCACCCACATTGGTTTTGCCTGACATAAGAGGAATATTTGGGTCATGTCCACTAGGCAGTGGCACAGTTTGTCAACTTGATGGAGGGATAGAAGAAATTAACGAGACCTGACCTAAGATAGTCAGTTGAACCGGTAGAGTCGGTTGAAATGATGAAATAGGTTGAGACGGAATGGTAGGTTGAACATGAACCGAAGTGACCGCAGTTTGTACAGTGGTTCGAGAGGTCGTGTTTGGAATGAACGGACCTGATGTAGGCATAAAATTGGAAGACCAGATGGGGTTTTGATACAATGAAGAGGCACTAGGAGTACCTGAGACTAACTGAGCTAAAGTGGTATAACCATGTGGTAACATGGGTCCACTAATTTTAGGATAGGAGAGAGATGAGACTCTTCCTATATAAGGAAAGCCTTCTGGAGGGAATTCATATCCCTGCTCATCATCCACGTGAGGAGTATGGGTAGTGGAAACTTCTGAATGACCCAGAGAGGAGACTGGAATGTCACCTTTTGACTCCATAGATGGAAACAATTGGTGACAAGGAGCCGGTATGTACGAGGAGATAACTCCAAAGGAATACCAGGTTGATCGTACGGACTGTAAGGGTGCTGAAGAGATATCACAACAGGATCGAACAATGGATTCGATGAATAGACAACAAGACGTTGTAGACTTTCAGGAGTCTTTGGACTCTCATGGGTCTGAAGAGGATTATTAGAGGAATCTAGATTAGATTCTTGAGGCGACGAGGAATCTGATGGAGGTGGATGAGAAGACAAAGGTTGAATACTCGAAACAATTTCAAGTTCAAAACCTTGATCTTGAAGCGAATGAGGAAGTTCTGGATGAACTCCTTGGGAGGAACCTTCAGTATCAAACAATGAAGGGGAACTATGAGATGGACTCAATGGTTCAGCCACGATGACTTCCTCTCAACAACAAAAAGGAAAGGAAAATTTGTTTAGGGATTTAACAATCTTGAAATTAATAAGGAATTACTCAATATTTGTCTAAGAAGCATTTGCTTAGGTTCGACATGTTGATCGTGGGTAGTTATTTTTTAGAAACAAAAACATTTCCTTTTCATCTCTTAAGAGTCGAGAAAAGGGTGAAAATTTGACTCTAGTAACTTTCAATAGTTTTGCAAGCTTGAAAGGACAAGGTGCTCGATGATATTTTCAAATTTAAAGACTCAGAAAAGATCAAATGACTACTCATGTGAATCTAGGTAAAAGGAGTACCAAGTAAACGTGAACTACAATATACAACTCAAGAAATAAATTTACCAAGGACTTGACATACGTGCATGAAATCTCCCTGAATGTTGTGTTCGGTGTAGCACGTTTATAGTCTGACAGACTCAGCTTCTTATGGATAAAGGTTTGCAACCTATGGGGTTCTCCAGTTATATACGCGATGGTATGGGGAGCACAAGTTTGTGCTAGCACTGTCTAATGCCAAAGTGAATGACAACTACTAAGTTTTAAAGACGTCGGAAGACATCTCTAATCTAGACCACTAGATATAAACATTAATGTTTCAAATTCTCCTTAGATTAATTGATAGATTTTAAAGTTGATATTGTAATTATGTTTCAATTTCAAGGCCTTAACGATGTTACCTATTCCTAAAATGAAAGCTAGATGATGAAAAGAAAACCTTCAAATTGATGAAAACTATCTATGTAGGGAAGAAGATTACTCAAATCGTGCACAAAACCAAATGCAAAAATGCATCCATGACAATCTCCAAATGCTAAATGGAAAATATCAAATCTAATCTTTCATATGATAAGAAAATGCAATGCTAAAACAAATCTTAAAGCAGAATTTCCTTAAGATATAATGATGGCTTTTTCTATTTTTCAAAATGCAACTAATGTAATCTAGCGCAAAGTAAAAGAGAATGAAAGCAAGCCAACAAATATAAAAATCTCTTTCACATCAATGATTTGAATGCAACTCAAAATTCTTCGAAAACTATGAAAATAATAGCACTTTCACTTTCACTTTTCGAAACACAAAAAAATCCAAAGCAAACACTTCCTTTTGATTCCAATGAGACAATCGATTTGTAATCTATCTGTCATCAAATGAAGCTTAAGTGACTTTCACAATATCCACTTAATGAAAACAAATTAAGGTACAATAACCAAAAAAGTGATTTTCACAGTAGGTCTAAACACACAAAGACTCTTTAACATAGGAAAGTGGTCTCTGATCTCTGATGGGAAGACCAACAAGTGGATGAAGGTTGACCTAGAAGACCTAGAACCCTAAAAGGCTAATCAAACTTCAAGCACACTCAAACCAAGTTAAAAGACAATTGCAATTAGACAATGACAGAGTCAATGAAGAGCACACTGGTAAATCACTAGGAGAAGGCAAACATAACCGAAAATAAGAAAGAAAACCCTAAATTTCTTAATTTTCTACAATTATCGCACCTGTCAGGAGGAAAGAAACGATCATCACTGTTGTAACTAGAAAACCCACAATACAATCACGATTGTTAATGTCAAATCCATGATGGTCGAGGAAAACAAAAATAAACTCAAAATCTTCAAGAACAGTTCAAATTAACAAGCTTCAGACATCTACCAAAATGTGACACTGACTACAGACAAGAAATGAGGTCTAAAAATGAATGGTTGATCAAACTCGTCAAAAGACAAGGTGAAGAATGAGAAGACAAGGGTCATAGGCTCCCCAGCAGAGTCACCATTTTTTTGACAAGGTTAATCCTATCTGCGGACAGAGACGATCCCTCTAGCCCAATGAGTGGGTCTAGCAACTGAAGTGGCAATCAAGTTGACATCTTCCTAGATTATAATTAAAAAGTAGAATGAGAGAGTTGACCTACCTCGCTCTGATTCTATTTGATCTCCTTTGTTAATATCCTCGAACCGCTTGTGTCACAGACTTGTTCTTGCTTCTTTCAGCGCTTATGTACCTACACAAGTGATCAAGATACAATGAATCATGCAATAAACCAATAACAAATCCAATAATAACCTACTTAACTAATCAAGGAATGCTAAGCTAATATATACATGAAC
Source organism: Pinus tabuliformis (assembly GCA_031772625.1). Taxonomy (NCBI): domain Eukaryota; kingdom Viridiplantae; phylum Streptophyta; class Pinopsida; order Pinales; family Pinaceae; genus Pinus; species Pinus tabuliformis. The sequence goes on along the minus strand of CM062804.1, from coordinate 820,125,938 downwards.
ATATATATTTTGGGAGGATGAACCAACAGTTGTATATTATTTAAAGAATAAAGGGAAGCTTACAACCATAGCCTTGATGTTGAAAGGCTCCCCTTGAGTGGTAATCGAAGTCCAAGCCAAGAAACTCTTCAAACATTCCTTCTCCAAGTCTAATGAATAGAATCTAAGCACAAACTCAGCATACAGGTGCAAAAGGACATAGATCAACCATTTGGGAATGGGAGAGGAGGAATTTATAGGCTGGGAGAGGGAGTTAGGACTCCTCCAAAGATAAGATTATGCCCACATCTCAAGGAGGTAGCTCATAGGGATGAGACCAAGAGGTCAAATTAGGAGGATTCGACCTCATCTATGCGAAACCACCTCCATCTCGCTGCTCTAGAAGCTTCTAGATCACGAAGCTTCTCATGCTCTTTGGGAAAAATTATTTTTTGAGACCATCGTGGGTATGAAAGGGAACATAGTGATGCCATCACTCACCTAACATGGTGCAGCAAGAGATCATCATGGTTTTGAGCTTCATAAGGGCGATGATCTTCATTTTAGGGTTTTGAGAGTTATTTATTCAGGGAAAGCTCTAGAGGATTTCCAAACAAATTTAAAAGAGGGATCTGAGCTATATACATGGATGGGTATATTGTATAATAATAATGTTTCAGTCACTTCAGGGTATGTCAGAGGGAAGTGCAGGAGGCGTGACAAAATACTGTGTAACAACCTCCTCCCATATCTACCTGCTTTCACCGACTTGCCTAGGGTAAACATGAGTTGGGGGTCACCATGACATGACTTAACCCCCTATATAACCTTAAGCAAATGGATCTAACAAAACAAGACCTTACTTAATTCCTTGACGTGCTATAGGACCACCAGAAGCTAACCAACCACTCTAGGACCCAACCCCCAAGTTAAATTTCCTTTTCAGTGAACTAGTCCCCCAATCCCTCCCATGAAAAGGCCTCCAAGTGACTATAGCCCTCTAGTCTCTCCCACAAGCCTACTTCTCAGTGATTGTAGTATTTTTCACTCAGTTCTATGCCAATGACCCCGAGATTTGAGCCACTTCTTTAGGGCTAGGATCCAGACCTCTGCCCAGAACATAATGAAACTCCCAAAAATGATAAATAACATAGATACAAAGCCTCTAACAAAAATATTAATCAAGGAATTGACCTAACATAGTATAACCATGAAATTTATTCTGTCAAACATATGGTGAGCATGAAATCTACAGGTCATGAAAGCACATATGAACATAGAGATCTGAAACTTATCTGAGAAACATCAAGAAGATCTAATGCCCTCTCACAATAGATGCAATAACATCTATGAGGTCATGCATTATTAATGAGTCATTTACATGTAAAAACATATAAGAACGATAACTTGAACCTATCATAAAACCATGCTTATAACCAACATATAACTAGATAAATAGTAATGATAGAACAACCATTAAAGCCACATAAGAACAATCATAGTTACTCATAAGATACAATGAGGAACTTAGATCTTATTGACTACAAGTCAGGGACTTTCACATACCACCCAACCATATATTGGGTTGAACCAAATATTTCTTTCAGACAATCACCCGCGTGCCATATTCCAAGCATGAATTTGGGATCCCATTGGATAAACCCATCTATAAATAAGCAAGGGAATCTAGAGGTTAAACCACCTCCACCCTCACACTACCGTGATCTCACCTAAACCAGTACTGAGATCACAAAACCAAACTGAGCTTGGACGCCTCAAAATTCATTCACCATCCCTAAGGATTTTTATTGTCTACACCCACCTATTGAGGGCTTCTCGGAGAAAACCATCTATGCCCCCAACCCTTGGGATTTTCCTGAGACCACCTCACCCATATGCAAAACCTTCTGACAATCTTAATATCAAACAAGAATGAATCCCATCACTCCACAGCTATCCAAAAATGGAAAGGAAAGGCTAAAACTACTGTCGAAACCTGAAAAAACCCATGCCAATGACAAAAAATGAGCCAAATACATACATGCATCATTGCATATACCATGCATGCCAAAAACAGTTAGGAAATCATACATGCAACCTGTTACTTGCAAGTATTCCCACCAAATCAGCTTGATCCAACCTTTCCTTGCTTGATCCTTTCTTTCCTTTTATTTCCTTTTCTTTCCTTTAATTCCCTTATCCTTCCTTTTCTTTCTCACTTTCCTTCTCCTCTTGGTGCTCTTCTCCTCTCCGAGACTAATTCCTAAACTTAATTGAAAAAAGGCCCCAAACTGATGCTCTAATGTATTTTTATTATCGATTCCTCTAATTTTCTTCAATTTCCTCCTCACATGCAACCTGTGACCTTTCACCTCCATTTTATCCTATTTTCTATTATTTTCATATATAAAATGCCAATAATGGCTTTCTTCCTTTTCAAATCCTTTGCTAATTTCCCCTTAGCCATCATAAACAACAAGTGATTCCCACTAGGATGATTTTCCCAACATTCATCTTGGAATATGTATCCCATGACCTTGGCCTTATTTTTCCTTTATTAACCTTATTACATGAACTTTTAACTTGGGGTTGTTACAAACCCCTCCCCTTTAGTGGTACACCATCCTTAGTGTTGAATGATACATATGAGCAACAAAACCACTAAAAACAAAAACATATTGCCCATGGAGCTTTATAACCTAGCTCGTTACAGTATTCAGAATGAACAACCTACTCAAAAATAAAAAACATCATGACAATCTTGAAAACCTAACAACCATACCACTTATTGGAGATTTATAACACAACTCAATGCGTATTTATAACAAAAACCATACATGACTATGTACATGTACCAAAAAGTAATTTTCCCCCACTGGAAAATAATGAAGGATACATAGCCCACATTTGATCAACCATTTCCCATCTAGATTCTTCATGCCCAAAGTGCTTCCACTGCACTTTAACTTTCTCAATTGCTTTATTCCAGAGCATGAGCTATTTCCACTATAATATGCGGTGAGGTTCTTTATCGAATTCTCCTTTTGGATCCAACTACAATAAATACCAATCAATAACATGATCAACATCTTTTACATATCTGTTAAGTAATGAAACATGGAAAACATCATGTAATTTCAATGTTGTAAGATGTGCAAGTCTGTAGGCCACTGTTCTAATCCTCTTAAGGATCTCGAAAGACTTGCAATACTAAGATGCCAACTTGGCACACAATCTAATCCTCAAGGAGCTCTTCTTGGGCTTGATGTATAAGTACACATGCTCCCCAACCTGAAACTCCTTAAATTCCCTATGCTGGTCTACATAAGTCTTTTGTCTATCCTGTACTGCACTTAGATTCTTCTTTATAACCTACATTTCTTGTTCCATTTCTTCCAACATGTTTGGTCCAATAAGTACCTTGTTCACTGGATCACTCCAACTGATGGGAGTATTACAAATCCACCCATAAATTGACTCAAACAGACTCATCCTCAGTGAATATTGATAACCATTGTTGTAAGTAAACTCAACCAATGGAAGATACTCCTCCCACTTTTGCTGCTAATGCATGAGATACATTCTCAACATATCCTCCAGGATCTTGTTGACCCTCTCTGTTTGTCCATCTGTTTGTGGTTGATAAGTTGTACTAAAGGCCAACTCTGTACCCAAACCTACTAATAGCTCCTTCCAAAACCTGAAAGTGAACTTAGCATCTTTGTCCAACAAAGTCTTCTTCAGAACATTGTGAAATCTCATTATCTCTCTGAGGAAGACCTATGCTACATCACTAGGTGAATAAGTATTCTTCACTAGAATGAAGTGAGCTACTTTGCTCAACCTATAAACCATGACAATGATGAAATCATGATGCTTCGATGTCGTTAATAAACTTGTAATGAAATATTTGGAAATGACCTTCCATTTCCATTCTATAATCGGAATAGGTTGTAACAAACCAGTTAGGTGCTTACACTCAGCTTTCACCTACTGACAATCCAAGCATCTAGCAACAAACTTTCTCACTTCCTTCCTTAGATTTGGCTAGTAGTAGAACTTCTTCACAACTATCAACATTTTCTGATATCCTGGGTGACCTGAATAGGACTTAGCATGAATTTACCTAAAAATAAGATTCTTGACCTCTCTGTCATCTAGCACATAGATCCTATTCCTAAATATGACCAAGCCATCTTCTGTGAGATGATAGTGCACATCCTATTCACCTGTACTAATCAGGTGCTCAAAATTATGCTAAAAAATAAAAGTGTTAGAATCTTCTCAAACTTAGCTTTAGATTGAAGAGCTTGTCATTTTGAATCCAACGGTGTGAACAACACTCAAATTTGAGTTTGTATGCATAATTTAGAGCAAGTCAAAGTTCAAGTTTGACTTGCCTATATGGTAGGATTAGGGTGATGAGGCAGGTCTTCAATGAATAAGGAGGTGCTAAGTGGTAGTCTTCCATTAGCCCTTGCAAATCGCATATCACAGTGGTAGGCAAAAAAGGTGTTTGAAATCAGCCCCTGGCAGGTTCAGGTTGCGATGCGATCTAATTGCAATCCCATATCACAGATGGTGAAGGGGAGAATAGAACAAGTATTGACAAGGTTTGCGATGTGATGCAATCACATATCGCAATCATAAAGAACAGGTAATCAACCCGACATAGTTATGTCCCGTAAGCGATAGATCTCAGATGCAATAAAATTATAAGACATAGTTTAACACTTTGACAGGTCCGTGATATTGCAATCACAACATTCCGTTGGGTAAACTAGACATTCCACCTGCTGAAATCACCGATTGTGATTTGCGATATGGCCAACATAATATGGGCCACGGTGTAGAGAAATTATTTTACAGTTAGTGGATTTTGGGGTATTTTATAGTTTTCTGCTGGTTTTGGAGAATTTCGTGGAACAAATAGTGGGAGAACTGGGAGAAGTCATAACTACTTCAGTTCTTATCCAAATTGGTGGCAAAAAGAGTCAATACTAGTAGTTTTGGATATTCTGAACTCATTGAGACAAGTTTCAGAGGCACATGAGCATTGTAAACACAATTTTGATGTAATTTGAGCATAATAGAGAGGCCCAAGCCATTGTACGTTAGACTAAGGAGACGTAGCCCAACAGGGGTGAACTCCTTTATCATGTGCTTGTTGTGTGTTGTATATTGATGTTCATTGTTGTTATATTGCTGTTGTTCAACATATGTTTTTATGTTAAAATATTTATAACATTTACATAAGAAAATCTCATGGGAATTTGTTAATCATGAAAAAGTTTTGAATCCTTAAGCACTTGAAAAAGAAAATGATAAGCATCTTGGGTTTATTTCTGAATGGGGAATTAGCACAACATTACTAATCTTCTCCAATTCAGATCAAGTTGGTATCAGAGCATTGGTTTTGCTTACTAGATTTTCTTTGTGAAAGAAGGATTTAATTGTTTGCAAGTTTATGTCATGCTCACAAGGTTAAAGCTCAAAAGAGGTGAAGGAAAGCTGGTTGAAAGCCCTAAAATTGGGTCAAAGGGAAGAATAGCAAGGTTGCCAAAGTATTCTACACCAATACAACCTCAAGTTGCAGTTGAGATTCGAACACCAGTATAGCCTCAAGTTGTAGTTAAGTCTTTAGAGACCATGTCTCATGAAGGAGAACCTATCTTGACAGAAGATGAGAAGACCTTCAGAAAGGATTTCTTTGATATGACAGAGATGGTTAAGGTCCTCTATGAAGAGAGGAACAACAGACTACAAGGAGAAAGTTCTAAGCCTTGCAATGGAGAAGGCACTTCAGGAGGAGGTAATGGAAAAGAAGATAAAGGAAAAAGAAATAATGGGAATGGAGACAAGCCTCCACCATCTCCACCATCTTCTTCATATTCTTCTTCGAAAGAATTTTCACACTCTTCCGCCAATACCATCGTTACTCATATTCATCATCATTTTTCAAAAGGGGTTGGTAAATCACCTTTTCTGAAGCTTGATGTTAAATTTGAGTTGCCTATGTGCAATGGAGAAATAAATGCAGAGAAGCTGGATAACTAGATTTTTCAGTTGGAGGTGTATTGTAGAATTCAAAACCTTCAAGAGGATGATATCAAGATTTTGTTGGCTTCATTGAGAATGGAGGGTGCAACATTTGTATGGTAGGAAGAAAGGACTCAAGACGAGATCAAGAAACATGGTAAGATCTCTATTACTTGGTCTCATTTCATTACTACTATAAAAAGATAGTTCTACCCTTTAACTCATATGCAAAAAGCCATTATGAATTGGTAAAATTTTAGACAGCTAAAAGGTCAAAAAGTGAAAGAATATACTCAAGAGTTTAGGAAAAGAGCTCTTATTTTAGGAGTAGACTTACATCACAAGATACCTTGCTAAAATACATACGAGGGTTGCATAGCTATCTTCGACATACTATTCTTATGTTCAGTCCCACGAATCGTGATGAGGTCTGTGTTCAAGCTACACACCTCGAAGCAAGAGGGAAAAATATACATGAAGAAGGTAAGAAGAAGCCATTTCAGAGTGTTGAAAAAGGGAAGAAGTTTAAAGGAAAGCAGAAGCAAAATGATTTTGCTAAGAAAGAAGGGGAGAGACCCATGTGCAAGAATTGTTCCAAGGAAGGACATGATGAAGTGCATTACTGGAAGCTTCATCTAGAATTATGATTGAAGAAATTAAAAAATAAAGGGAAACAAAAGACCAATGTTGCTTCACAACAAGACTTGGGTTCAGACTCAGGGGATGAAACAAAAATCACATCCACAGTCACCAAAGGAAAAGCTGTGGAAATAGAAAGCAAAGAGGCCAGCAAAGAGGCAGTCGTAGAAAGTACCAACGCAACAAATAATACCCACAACATTTCAAATGAGGAAAACTGAATAGAGCTATTCCATATCCGAGTCATTTCCAAACATATGAAAATCGATACGTTATTTGACAATGGATCACATACCAACTTGATTTCTGTGGATTTGGTTAAGAAAATGAATCTAGAAACTGTGCCCCATCACAACCATATCCATTGGGATGGATAACCAAGGATGCTAATTTACAGATCACACGGAAATGTATTTTCAGGTTTGCAATCACCACTAATTTCATTGATGAAGTTGAATTAGATGTTGTACCATTGGATATCTCAGGAATTGTGTTGGGAAGTCCGTATTTGTATGAAAGGAAGGATATTTTCCATAGATTTGAGAACAAATACCATTTGTTCAAAAATGGAGTGGAGTACATTGTGAGAGCCCATCGTAGGAAACTTAATCTGTCTTTGGCAAGCACAGGTGAAATGAAACGAATGGTTAATTCCAGCAAGAGTCTCGTGCTCCTCATGATCAAGTAGAAAAATGACATAGAGCAGGAATCCTTTGCAAGCTATGATGTAAAGCTGAAATCTGAATTGATTGATGTGGTCAATCAATATGGGGACATGTTTCAAGAACCAAAGGGACTGCCACCAAAAATAGGAATTCAACATGAAATTCAGTTACAATAGGATTGTCCACTCCCAAACATTGGTATGTATCGAATGTCAATTTTGGAAAGTTTAGAAATTAAAAAACAAGTCTAGGAATTGTTAGATAAAGGAGTAATTCATCCTTCTACTTCACCATGTGGTTCACCAATTGTTTTGGTACCCAAGAAAGATGGAAACTGGCGCATGTGTGTAAATTATCGAGCTTTGGATAAGGTTACAATAAAAAATTGATACCCATTTCCCAAAATAGATGATTTGCTAGATTAGTTGAAAAATGCAAAGTATTTCACTAAATTAGACATGAGAAGTGGATATCATCAAGTTAGAATAGCTGAGGAGGACATATGGAAGATTGCTTTTAAAACCAAACAGGGATTGTTTGAGTGGTTGGTTATGCCTTTCGGTCTTTGCAATGCTCTAGCTACATTCATGACAATTATGAATGATGTTTTAAGATCATTTCTTGATGATTTTTTAATTGTCTATTTAGATGATATTTTGATATTTAGAAAATCACGAGAAGAGCATGTCAAGCATGTTAGGAAAGTTTTGGATATCATGAGAAAAGAATAGTTATTTCTAAAGATGTTTAAATGTGAATTTGGGAAAACTTCGTTAGTGTTTTTGGGCCACATAGTTGGAGGAGGTGAGCTAAATATGGATCCCTCTAAAGTTTCGGTCATTGTGAATTGGCCAATACCCAAATCAGTCATAGAAGGAGTTTTTTAGGAGAAGCACGGTACTGGAGGAAGTTCATTTCCAATTTCTCCTCCATAGTAGCTCCACTACATGCATTGAAAAGCATGAAGGTTTTCTTCCAGTGGGGAGACAAATAGAAAAAAGCATTTGATGTTTTGAAAAAAAAGATCAGTTCAACCCCAGTTTTGGCATTGCCAGATTTGAAACAACTATTTGAAATACAAATAGATGCAAGTGACTACCCCATGGGTGCAATTATTTTACAACATTGTAAGCCCATTTCATTTCATTCTAAAATTTTTAATTGTGATGTTATTAATTAACATACATATGATAAAGAGCTTTACAGATTGGTACAAAGTGTGAAGAAATGGAAGCATTATTTGATGGGGAAAGAAACCATTATTCACACCGATCATTAGCCTTTGCAATATCTGTAATCTCAAATCAAATTATAGTAGTCAAATCATTTTCATTGGATGGGATTTTTACAGCAATTCCACTTGGTAATTAGGTACAAGAAAGGAATTTATAACATAGTTACTGATATGCTTCCTAGACTGGTTGTAAATATAGCCATTTTGCTCAAGAATAATTCTGTTTTTCCTGAACGTTATGTGGAACAATACGGACAGGACACTGACTTTCAAGAGGTGTATTTAAACTTGAGTCAAGGCCACCAAGTTGAGGAATTAGACTACCATGTACATGATAATCTATTGTATCATTTGGGAAAACTTTGTGTTCCACAGGGAGAGAGAGTAAATGTCACAAGGGAAATGCACACTTCTCTTATTGCTGGACATTTTGGTGTAAGTAAAACAGTGGAAAATCTTTAGAGGTATTTTTATTGGCCTCGTATGCTTGAAAGTGTGTCACGTTTTATAAGAGGTTGTTCATTGTGTGCAGTCAATAAGCCTAGTAATAGGAAACTAGGATTGTACACACCACTTCTAGTGCCTTCAAGACCATGGGAAAGTGTTTCTATGGATTTTGTAGGAGGTCTTCCTTTGTCAAGGAAAGGTCATGATTATTTGTATGTAGTTTTGGATAGGTTGAACAATATGTGCATGTTCATGCATTGTAAAAAGAAAATTACAGATGAACAAACAACTCAACTTTTCTTTCAAAATGTGTGGGTTCATTTTGGATTTCCTACTTCTATTGTAAGTGATTGTGATTCTCGATTTGTTGGGAATTTTGGTCAAGTTTATGGAACTTGATGGACAACAAATTGAAGAAAAGTAAAACCTTTCATCCATAAACAGATGGTCAAACTGAAGTGGTTAACAGGACAATCATTCATTTTCTAAGAGGATATTGTAGAAAACATCCTAAGTTGTGGGATGAATAGTTGCATTATATTTCAGAATGCTTACAACTGAGAAAAACAATCTTCTACTCTAACTTTGCCTTTTGAGGCATGTCTTGGTTATTTGCCAAATCATCTTTGGATTTCATCTTTGAGAAATATGTAGCTATAGATGGACATAGTGACATAGAGAGAGCAAATAAATTCATTGATCAAATGTACTTGATTCACCAAATAGTTCAAGAACAACTATAAAAGAGTCAAGGCAAGTATAAAGCAAGGCATGATAAGCATCATCTGGATCATCAATTTCAAGTAGATGATGAAAATTGGCTATACATTAGCAAGGAAAGGCTTCAAGGTAAAGGTAAAAAGATGAAACCAATTCGTTATGGTCCATTTAAAATTATGGAAAAGATTGGAAATAATGATTTCAAGCTTGATTTTCCTTCATATATGCAAATCTATTCCATTGTTAATGTTGAAAATTTGAGATTATATGAACCCCCTTTGATTGAAGATCAAGGAGAGAATGTTCAAATTCCATCTATTGAAGACTTTTCTCCATAATACCTGTTACAGCTCCAAATCTCACTCTTATGGTTTGTGATGTTGTACTCATGGCCTAGGGCAACCCCTCCTTCCAGACCTGGTCCTAAAATTTAAAAAACAGTGTTTTATCCCTTATACGCGACATCGCCCTGGGTTAAACGCATGTATACGCGGGTCTGTGTATATCCAACCCGTGTATATGTATTAAAGCACTTAAAAAAATATAAAATTCCTTATTTTCGGGCGGAGATCGTGGGTTTTACCTGTTGATCACCTGTTAGTGCCCGTGGCCCAACTCTTCCCAACCAACTCCCGACTAAAAAACTACTTTGGGAGAGGTATAAAAAGACCTCAAAGGGAAGGCCTAAAGGAGGAGAGAAGAGAGAGAAAGGTTATTATGCTGAGATTTTTCCCTTGACCAGGTCTGAAGTCCCTTGTGCCTTTTGCACTTCCCCCATTTGTCCAAGAAACCTTTGTTTCCTTGTGTGTTGATGTTCATCCACCATTTATGACATCATGGAGAGAGTCATGGAAGAAGTTTGTTAAAGGCTTGAGGCTGGAACGGATCCGGAAGGAAGCTTTGCTTGGAGCCTGATGAAGGTGATTCAGGTGAAAATATTCCTTTTTTATGTAATTTATTTGTCTATAATAAAAGAAACACATGTCTTGGTTCCCGAAATGAATCTTCTTTATGTTAATGATATTCATGTTTAGAATTCATACGTAAATGGTTATTTGGATTTCATAACTAACTACCTTTATTTATAACATGAAGATGGTTTCTTTATAAGTTTTCGTCCATATACTGCTGTGTTCTTTGAATTGGTTGTTTTGCAGGACAAAAGAGAAGAAGGGAACTCCAAGAAGGGTTTGGACCCTAAAGGTCTTCTCAAACGTAGGACGTAAGGTACATACCCTTTACAATATAATTTTCTTATAATAGCATAATGGCTGTGTGAATGTGTGCTTCTATGAATAGACAACTTTTAGTATGCTAGGGTTTCAACCCAAAAAGCCCTAGGGGAACATTTCCCTCCACCAGAATTGGCGACTCCGCTGGCGACAACACTCTTGTTGTTCCTAGTTTGGGTGTTTTTCAAGCCAATCAGGGCTCAACTGCCTGTTTGTTTGCTGGTGCTGTCTGGTCTATTTTTGAACTTTAAGTTTTGCCAGTTTCTTCAGTTTGTTTTTTATGTTTCTTGAAACCTTTTATATACGCTGTTTTTCTTAGTTACAGAGGCGTATGTACGCATGTTTCTTTAAGTGAACCCGTGTATACACAGGTTTCCTTAGTTACAGTAGCGTATACATGCATTACGTACATAAGTACAGTCGCGTATATCTTTCAATTTTCAAGATTTGTAAATCTTTGTCTCTGAAGGTCTGTCTGGTAGTTTGAGTCACTCTGAAACAATCATTTTCCAGTATCAGTTATTTGTTTAATAGTGAGCATCTTGTTTCGAATTCTCTCTGAGTATAAGAAGTATTGGTCTTGTTTTTCGTTGATTGCAATCGTCATCGTTTTTGCTAAAGAACACAAGATTTCTTGCTAGGAATCTTGGCTACTCTGATTTATCAGGGTAGGAAGATTGATCTCAATCTTTGTGTTAACCTTGCTTTTGGTGACTTTTTGTTTGCTTGACAAAAACCACTTTTTCTGACCATCCACTTCTTTGTTTCATGAAAAGTTGTTGATTGACACTTTCCTGGAATTGGTCTTTTTGATCTTTTTGGTTTTCATTGCCAAAGCTTTCATTGCTGCTTTTGATTGTTAAGAGCACTTTTTAACACATTTATTTTTGTTGAGTTTTCATCCGTTGTGTGGTGTCAACTTGCAAAAGTGTTTGATTGCCTATTCTTCAATCACAAGTTTCAGTGTTGTTGAGAGGATTTTTTGAAAAGACTCTTTTGTTGTTGCTTTTGAAGAAAATCTTTTGAAAAACTTAGTTTTGCTTTCTTGAACTTGGTTTTCATTTGGTTTCCTTTTAGTGAGTGAAAGTGCTCTATGTTTGTCTTAGAACTTGTTTTTAGTGTTTAGACGAAATGAATTGTAGCATCTCATATTCAATCTACACATTTTAAGTGGCAAGATAAAGATTGATAAGCAAGCAACTTTCATTTTTTGTTTTTAGAGTAGTTTTTAAATCTTGCATCTGCATATATTTGTTGCATTAGGATAGATTTGCATCCCCTTTTTAGGCATACATAGAGTTGTTAACTTTTGTGAGTGTGAAGCGTGAATTAACGAAAAGAAAAGAAAAATTTGCTTTATTAGAAGTTCCTCTGAACCCTATAGAAATTACTCTTCATCGAAAAATGAAAAAGTGCATGTGCATGTAGTTAAGTTTTTATTAATTTATTTTGCATCAGAAAACACCACTAGTTTCACTTCCGTTACCTTGTGACTTAAAGAACAGCCTATTTTAAAATCAAGCACTAACTAAAATTCACTAGAAATTTTTGTTTATTCAGTTACACCAACAAGTTTAGGATTTTAGGGCCTTGGATTAGGCGAGTGGAGAGTTAACTCTCCAAGGCCATATAAACATCAAACATAGGAGTCTAAATAACGAGAGAAAATCCAATAGCGTTAGGAAGACCAGGAAAGCTCCGGATCTGGGAGTTAAGCACAAGGGTCTATGAAGACAGGGAAGAGAGATACCCCCTCTGCTACTTGTCCGAACTTACCTCACGACTGTTCCGCCTGGCTTCCGCGATGAGTTGGTATCCATAGTTGCTACTCCTAGGGATCTACACAGGTGGTTGTGGAGGGGAATCCTGTGGCACCTGAGGTCGACGTTGCATCACTCTCGACAGTACTACTGGAGGGCACCCTTGCGAAGCTTGGGGGCTTGCACCGGCACAGGCTGTTGTTAGGAGGTCAGCGTAACTTCCTTAGATACCTTCGCTGATAGGACTGGGCCTTCATCATCCTAGACTATCTTCGGAAGGCCCCTTAATTTCACTTTCTTGTATTTTGGTGTCCGGTCTTAATCACCTGGAGCATAAATACTTGGAAGTTGTTTGACTGGCTATTATCTTTAGGGACTTTATAGTGTGTGCTCTGTGCTCTTAGTTGGCCTAGCTTTCAATTTTTTGAGTCTTTAGTTAGATCATAAAAAAAAATTCAAAGTGGCTGACCGATCTCCCAGACGGTCTCGAAGACTTCGTGGTCTTTCACCACCAAGTTTAGAGCCTTCTCTTAGAAGATGCAGAGGTAATACTACCGGTGGGTTCCGTCCCACGCCGGTTGATGCATCGGGGATTGATCCTCCTCTTGGGGGCATTAGTGCTCAAGCAAGGCCTGGCACTTCTGAACAAGAGAGGGACACTCCAGTCCTTTCTCGAGTTCTCTTTCAAGCAGAGAATAGCATAGAGGTAGAAGAACTCTCAGAGTCGTTAGCGGCTCTAAATTCTCCATTGCCATCTAGTCATCCAGACGTATTGCAATATGTTGGGACTCAGATGCATAGACCGTGAAGTCCAGGTTATGCTATGCGCTTACCATCGATGACCACTACTGGAAGCATGGCTTCTACAAGTGCTACGACTATGCAAACCCTAACATCGGTGCAAGGGGGAGGAACCATTTCCATCTGCTCTGCTTCCTTGTTTGGATCTTTTGCTAGCACATCTTTAGTTGGGTCTACCTCCATTCCTTCCATGAGTGGAAATGCCCAAACCAATTCTTTTGGTACTGGATTCTTCCCATTTGGCACCCACTCACAGGGTATTCCATCGGTTCTGTTTAGTGCCGCTACGTCCATGATGGGTGGATCGGCTTCATTCTAGGGTTTTCCTTTCGGAAGTGGTCATATACCACATTCCAACCCGACGATAGGATCCATGCCTTTTTCTTCTGTAGGACAAAGCAGCAATCCTTTCCAAGGTTGGAATAACCCTGGGGTTAGTGGCGCGGGAATAGGGAATCCGTTTATCGGCCAAAAAGGGAATAGGCTGTACTCCACGGTTAGTTCGTTTCAAATTATTCCTCCCCTAGCTTCGGCTTGGAATCCTTACCAGGGGTTATCAACCCCTTATAATCCTTTAGGAGGAAACTTTGCTGGTTATGGAGGCTTTGCGGCCGGAGTTGGTCAAACTCCGAATTTTGTTGGATCACAAGGCTTGCCTTTTGGTTCAGCCGGTTCTACAGGTTACTTTGGGCATACTGGTGCCTCCCAAAACCCAGGACAATCTTTTCATAACTTTGGGAGTTCTGCCCAGTCTAGGTGGAATCCCCAAGGTCCTCCTAGGCTTCCGTTTCTGGCAACGTTGAACTTGCCAGATCTCACTAAGTTAACAAATGACCCAATCAAATACAATCCGGCCTGGCCTCCGGTCCCAACCAAGCTCCCTTCGGACATTCCAAAATTTGAAGGGAAGAGCGGTGAAGACCCAGGCAACCATGTAATCACATTCCATTTATGGTGCTCATCTAACTCCTTTATCGATGACTCGATTAGGTTGAGACTCTTTCAGTGCACCTTGACTGGTAATGCAGCCAAATGGTATATAGAGTTGCCAGGGGGTAGCTTCACATCTTTCGCTGACTTAGCCAATATTTTCTTGAATCATTTCCAGTTGCCTGTCCGCTATGATGCCGGAACTGAACTTCTGGCCACTTTTCATCAGGATAAGGCGACTCACATTTCTGACCATATTCAGGAATGGAGACGAAGAAAGAGGCTCATTAAAGCCGAAATCCCTCCGGAGTACCGTCTCGAGTGGTTTTTGAAATCTTTACAACCTGATATATCCAAGGATGTCTCCATGTCTGGGGTCTATTCTCAGGAGCAAGCCATTTTTAGGGCCCAACAATTAGAATTGATCTACTCTCAATCCGGGATCCTACAAAAATACTTGCTAGATGCTCCTGGGTCTAAGGTTGATGTAGCTAAGTCGAAGCCAGGTCCGCATGCGGATGGTATCGTTGGGTCAATAGATACAACTACCGTGAACTTGTTGAATCAATTGCAGCAGTTGTCCTTACAAACTGCTCCTAACAACCAATTCACATCGTCTAATCCCCCAGCTTCCCAAACTTCTTCAATTAATGCCATCCAATCTGATAACCCCAAAGGAAATCAAAATTCCAATGGGAAAAAGAAAGGACGAGGTAAGAAAAAGAACCAGGATGGGAAGCCTAATGCAAATAAATCTGGCAACAACACTGGTGGTGGTAGAAATGAGCCGAGAAAGAAAGTCAAGTTTCCATGCAAGTTGTGCAGTGGAGACCACTTAACTCATCTCTACCCTAAGATTGAAGACGCTCAGTGCTTGTTAGGACAGCAAGGGACTTCTAGTTCTCAAGCTGTGTTAACTAACCCATTTCCCCAAGGGCAGCAACTTCTTGCTGGCACGAGTTCAAACCCTGGAACCTCCACAGGGGGCAACCAGGAAGGGGAAAAATCATCGAATGTTTTCATGATGGGTTCTAATGTCCATTTGACTACTCGGTCACGTGATTATGGTGAAGTCAAAACTTCCAAGGACAAGACTGTTCCCGGAAGTACTGACCTTCATATTGAGCGACCCCCTGTTGAGACTATACCAAGGATACCGAAAGGTTCTGCTAAACGCGCGACTATTAATCCTAATGCCAGGGCTGCCCAGAATTAATCCATTGTGGAGGATCTGGCTCAGAGTCCATGCGCCATGTCTACTTTAGAGGTTCTCCAGTCGTGTCTGGCTCAGTGAAATGCTTTACTTTCCACGATTGGAGCAGTCGATCCAGCTAATTCTTTAGTGCTCACTTTTGACATGTTAAATGTCAAAAAGCAACTCCCTCATCATATGGCTTTCCAAATAATGTCTACATACCGGAAAATCAATATTTTTCGTACCATTATAGATGAAGGAGCTTCCACGTGCATCATGTCGATGTCATGTTGGAAGCCTATTGGATCACCTTCGGCTATTCCTTCACCACCGTCTTGACTGCATTTGATGGTCATTCTCATAAGCTGCATGGGATTATCCCGGCCTTTCCTATATGTGTTGGGGGGAAGGTCGTCAATATTGAAGTAGAAGTCATAGATGCTAACCTAGACTATAATCTCCTATTAGGAAGGAACTGGGTATACAAAATGGACGCCATTGTTTCGACTCTGTTTCGTGTCATTTGCTTTCCTCATGAGGGGAAAATCGTTAAGGTTGATCAAATGGATTATTGTCCAGTTGATCCTCAAGCAAGCTCTGACTCTACTATTCCTTTAGTGGATAACCCTCGCCCGCCTACTGAGAATTTAGGAGTGGGAATGTATTCCTCATTGATGGGTACCTTTGATCTTCCCTCTCCTTTTGCTAAAATCAATGCTATTTCATCATCTAAGGAGTCCTCTCGAGAAGAGTTCTTCTGAACTCGTTATTTTTCAGACCCTTGGACCTTGCCTTCACCTACGACCACATTAGTTGAAGGACAAGTAAATGGAATGGCATTCCCTATATCTGCAGTTGAGCTTAGATATCAGTCTATTGTAGACTCTGCAGACAACCACTCTGCTCCTTTTTCCGAAGAGGAGTTAGATGGTGATGTGGCTCTAGCTTGGAGCCTTGATTCTACCTCTGCCTTGGACTGCTTAGATACGGTTTTACCTTCTGAAGAAGCAATCCTCGAAGCAATGATGGGTATAGATTGACCTTGGGAAGACTTACACCATCATTCATACTTTCTTCCTCCATTGCAGGAAGTAGATTCTAGATTCTCCGAGCTCTTTACTAGTGATGTTTGTACGATGTCAAATCATTTGGCTCCAGCACACATTCGTGTCGAAGGTAATATGTCGGTAATTTCAAAAACGATACCTATAAACATCTCTAGGGACCCTAACGTCATCAAGAATCTCTTCATCGTAATTGAGTGTTCCCCTGAAGAAATTCAAATTTACACCGACATATTTAAGGAATTTCGAGATGTATTTGGTTGGTCTTATGAGGAAATGCCTAGCATTGATCCTTCTATAGTTCAACATGAGATCAAGACGTATGAGAACACCAAATCGGTTCATCAAAGGCTTCGGCCGGTTAACCCTAGGAAAGCAACAGCTATCAAAGCTGAAGTTGAGAAGCTGCTAAAGGCGGGTTTCATATACCCTGTTCCTCTTACTGATTGGGTTTCTAATCCATCCCCTGTGGATAAAAAGCAAGGAACAATCCGAGTATGCATCGATTTTAGGGACTTAAATAAGGCTTGTCTGAAAGATAATTACCCCACGCCATTCATTGATCAGATTATCGACGAGTGTGCGGGTAATGAGATTTTTTCCTTCATGGATGGTTTTTCGGGTTATAATCAAATTTCTATCTGTCCTGAAGATCAACATAAGACAACCTTTATATGTCCTTGGGGTACCTTTTCATATAGAAAGATGCCTTTTGGTCTTAAAAATGCTGGAGCCACTTTTCAGCGGGCCATGTCATATGCTTTCCACGACATCAAACATGTCATCGAGGCTTACTTGGATGATCTCGCTGCTCGTTCTCGAAAGAGAACTGATCACCCTAGTCATCTTCGATTGGTTTTCGAGCAATGTCGTTTTTATAAAATCTGGTTGAATCCCAACAAGTGCATTTTCGCGGTTACGTCCGATCGGTTGTTAGGGTTCATTGTGTCCAATGAAGGGATTCGGGTTGATCCCTTCAAGGTTGAGGCAATAGTTCAATTTCCTCCCCCATCGTCGATTCGACAACTTCAAAGTCTTCAAGGGAAGGCTAACTTCTTAAGACGGTTTATAGCAAACTATGCCGAGATCACTAAACGGTTCATGCGTTTGCTACAGAAAGGAGTTCCATTTGTGTGGGACGACTTTGCGCAGCGGTCGTTTGATGCTTTGAAAAAGGCATTAGTCTCTGCCCCGCTTTTGAGTCCACCGGATTATGGTAGAGACTTCCTTTTATATCTCGCGGTAGCAGAATCAACCATTGGTATGGTTCTCGTTCAGGAGGACGATGCTCTCACCGAGCATGTGATTTATTATTTGAGCAAAGGCTTAATAGGTCTTGAACTTCACTATTCTCTGGTTGAGAAGTTGGCCTTGGCAGCTGTCCATGCTGTCCAGCGGCTCCGTCATTATATCCTGCTACGCAAAACTTTTGTCTTACAGACAGTCAATCCATTTCAATTTGTCCTCAGTAGGCGAGTGATTGGGGGCAAATATAATCGATGGATAGTCATTTTGCAAGAATTCAATCTCGAGTTCTTGTCTGCCAAGTCTAAGAAATCCATGGTTTTCGCGGAGCTAATTTCTGGGCTACCTTGTAGAGAGGATACTGTTTATGAGGAATGTTTTCCCGATGAACATTTATTCCTCATCTCTTCACTCGACCCTTGGTATGGAGATATCATTGTCTATCTCCAGACTTCGAAGTTTCCCTCTACTTTCTCCAAGGATGAAAGTTGAAAATTACGTCACCTGGCTAAAAACTATGTTATCATTGGTGACACATTATACCGTCGAGGGGTTGATTCAATCCTTCGATAGAGTTTAACCTTAAAGGAAGCAGTGTCAGTGCTCAATGGCTGCCACAGTGGAGCTTGTGGTGGTAATCATCTATAGGGCTTGCTACAACCCAGCGCATCTTACGTGCTGGCTATTTTTTGCCTTCACTCTTTAAATACTGTGTGGAAGCGGTTAAATGCTATCACCCGTGTCAAATTTTTACTAGAAAGATGCGCGCGCATCCAACTCCTCTTTTTCCCATTCTCACCTTCGGCCCCTTTACTAAGTGGGGTATTGATTTTACAACTTGTAATCCGCCTTCAGCGACGAATCACAGGTACATTATCGTGGCTGTAGACTACTTTACGAAGTGGTCTGAGGCCATGCCTACTTATAAGAACGATAGTGACACGACAGCATTGTTTCTTTTCAATCAGGTTATCTCAAGATTCTGTATCCCGAGAGAGATTGTCACTGACCATGGCAGTCATTTTCAGAATCAACTGATGTCCGAATTGGCTCTCAAATTGGGTTTTCGCCAAGAGCACTCGTCTCCTTATTATCCTCAGGCCAATGGATAGGTTGAGGCAGTCAATAAAACTCTTAAGACGATACTCCAATAGACAATCGATAAAAATCGGTCCAATTGGCACGTTATGTTGTATTCGGCTCTTTGGGCATACCGAACCTCCGTGAAAACGGCTACTGGTTTTACACCTTTTCAGTTGGTTTATGGGATGGAATCTATCTTTCCGGTTGAATGTGAAATTCCATCTCTTAAATTGGCTTTTGAGCTCATTCCAGAGACTTCGAGTCTCGAAGAGCACCTACTTCACTTAGAGCATCTCGATGAGCAGCGTCGAGATGCCACCACGATGAATGAGGCTCATAAGAAAAGGGTTAAAATGCAGTATGATAAATCTGTCCATCCTCGAGTCTTTTTTGAAGGTGACCTTGTCCTGGTCTATCACCAAGATAAAGACACCTTGGGGACAGGCAAATTTAAGCCTATGTGGTACGGTCCTTTCATTATTAAACGAGTTTTAGAAAAATGGGCGTATGAGTTAATCGACTTTGAGGGAAACAAGCTGACAGAGCCCCGAAACGGGCTCTACCTAAAGAAGTACTTTGCTTAGTTTTGGCCAGGCAATGGCTTCTTTGTACTTTATGTATATTTGTACATATATCGTTGAGAGTTTTCTGATATTAGCACTTTTTGGTCTGCTGTGGCAGGTGTTGATGGATGATTTGGTCTATTTTGGGTTCGCCGATGGTGCTAGTCGACACACTCAGAATCTCGCTTCCGTAGCTTGGGTACTCTATTATCCAACTGGTCAATTGATGGCATCAAGAGGCGTGTGTATCGGTCCTGCTTCAAAAAATATGGCCGAGTATACTGCCGTTATTAATTTATTATCCGAGGCAACCTCTCATGGGATCGACTCGTTGGTAGTGTATCTTGATTCTCAATTGATAGTGTCTCAATTAAAAAACATTTATCAGGTACGGGATCCATATTTATATCGCCAGTATTTAAGGGTGAGGTTGTTGCAAAGATCATTTACTTATATTAATTATTTGCACATTCCAAGATCTCATAATTGGTTAGCTGATTCTATCGCTAATCAGGCATTAGACTGGCACATCAATCATTCATCATAACAAAATCAAGCATCAAAAAGTCAAACTGTATATATATATATATATATATATATATATATATATCGTAAAGCATCTCGAGTGTACATATGTGTGTCCAAAAATATACAAAATTTGGGACTCAAATGCCCATAATCATGTCCGGCATATCTAATGCCTCGGCTCAGGATGAGCGTCTAAGTATGTAGCTATCGCAGTGGCCACACGCCGAAAAGTGCGAACCCAGTCACGTGGCATGCCAACCACATGACGCTGCATATCCTCAGGAAGTTCCTCTATGGCGGCCATCGAGACTCGGTAGCTCAACCTTGCCAAGTGTCGTTGGACGTTGTTTAGAGTCCATTCTGTATTAGCAGCCGCCTCTTCGACTCCTCGGCCACGCCGTCCATGCTGTGGGAACCCATCTGGTCGTACCGACCCAATATCATATTAGTCATTTGAATCTCATCAAAAATATTGTTCAAAATGCATCATTATATTTGAAAAATCCAAAAAAACCATAAAATCAAAAAATTCTTACTAATCTCGCCCCATACTGCGTTCAGTGGTAACACTAGATTAGGATCTCCTCGGAAATCTAGCCCAGCATAGGGGTAGTCATCCACGACGATGATCTACTGATCCCACCAGGTGAAGAAATCATCGTTGAAGGCAGTCCTTGGGACCTCCCCACCCCCCAGACATTTCATCAGATCGGCCCACCAGCCCATGCGTGAATCGCGTGGGGTGCTGATGGAAACTGCTACCCTGGGGTAGAGTGCGAGAACCTTCTCGAAAAAGAAATTACTAAGGATAGTCCCATATCCAAAGTTCTTGGTTTGTCCCCTCCTGATAGAAGTGATCTGGCTCTTCATGTTGGCCAGGAGAGGAGCACGCCAGTCGAACACAGTAGTGAGACAGTCAACTGCCATGCTCATGATGACCCGTGATGCCTGATGCAGAGAGAATGATCCATTCACTCGAGCTATGGTGAACAAGATTATCCTAAGTGACAAACTCGCCACATGTGTGATAGAAATCTGGCTCCCAAGCTTCTTGGGATGTCTCGAGCAGTATATATGTACATAGTCCTCTATCGTGAGGCTACTCTGTGTCCTGCCTTGGTAATGTACTACCTCTCCCCTTCGGGAAAGGCCCGTGATAAAATAGATATCCTCCACTTCTACCCTGAGCGGCATCTGATCAATCATAAAGGCTTCCTCCTCTACGTCCCAATAATCAATGAGCATCTCAAGTAGACGCGTGTTCACTTTCATATTTGGCAGTTTGAACAATTTAAGCAAACCGCATCCCCGTAGGGCATCTAATGCTTCAGGACTGTTCATAACTTCATTATCTACCGCTGTGTGCTCTCTTTCACGCCACGTGATAGGCATCTTGAGAAAAATCGATTTAGAACCATTAGTTTTTGTTTAAAAATGGTTCACGGCGTATACGCGGGTCCCTGTGCACACAGTCGCGTATAGGGTCCACGTGTACGCGGGTTCAATATTACCAACCCGCGTATACGCTGTGAGGAAATTTTTGACAAAAGTTCAATGGTGAAACATCAATCAAAAATCTTAAAACCTGTCACAATCAATTGCAAGCTAAGTATAAGAGTTACCTGGAGGTTTTTGACGAACTTGAACAGTTGAATCTGGCTGTGGGAAGTTTGCTCCTTTTGCTCCAAATCCTTTGCTCTCAAACTCAAATGGTAAAAATGGTGAGTCCAAAATGCTTTTTATAAGTTTTGAAAATGAATTTCTTTTTCAAAATTTTATTTTTTTTGGCCCCATGTGACTTTAACTTGGGAGCTTGGAATGTCGAGAATGGTTTGTTTTTCAGGACATTTTGGACGTTTTTCAGTTTCAGGATGGTTCCATGACTGCTGACCTGTCATGGCAGGTATCGTTTTCTCACTGGCATATAGGTTAGGGACACCATTTTTTCCGTTGCATTATGCATACTAGCGTCGATTTGCTGATACATCTGCCATAGGGTCGATCCCATCGTGTTATGGTTCGTAAGCCATTTTCACTCGCCGATTCTTTAAATCATGACACGATGGTAGAGCCATCCTTTACATGGGCATCGTAGTTAGCACCTCATTGACATTTTTTGCCCATGCTGCTCTATTGAGTAGGCTCGGGAGTCCTCTGTAGTCCCACCATGACTTATGCATTGAAGGCTCATTCCTCTTAGCTTCTCCGCTTTGTTCTGGCCTTATACCCTAGAGGCTCCTTTGTGTTGAGTTGTACTACTGCATTGCATGTTGACCACTTGCACCTTTTTGCCTAGAGCCAGCTTCACTTGGACTCGTGTTTAAGCCAAATTTTGACCATGACGACTGCAAAATCAACCTTGCATACCTTTGACTTCTGTAGCTTGGCACACCTTCACCCATGGAAGGAACACACCTTTGAGTG
Organism: Pinus tabuliformis; assembly: GCA_031772625.1. NCBI lineage: Eukaryota > Viridiplantae > Streptophyta > Pinopsida > Pinales > Pinaceae > Pinus > Pinus tabuliformis. The sequence goes on along the minus strand of CM062804.1, from coordinate 820,103,390 downwards.
TCACTGACTAGTTTTCACCTCCCTGCATTGAGCATAAGAATGTTCCATTCCCAGGAAATAGATCATCTGTTTCACCGACACTCGTTCTTTCCACTGTACCATAACATTCTTTTATTCTTTTTCCGGCTTAATAGAAAAAGACAAAAAAATTAAATATTCCAAAAAGAGCGGGAACGGGACAATATTTCCATTTAATGTTGGCAGCTAGAGTCAGTCGTGTCGCCCTTGAACAAAGCACTCAAAACAAACTCTCCTCCGCATGGGTGGGATTTAGTTTGACTTAGGTACGCCATAACCTTGTTATTGAGTCAGTTCTCCCCCGATTGGTTATCTCTTCCGATCATATGGAGGGTTCGTTCATGCCTCCTGCATGGCAAACTTATACAGAGTCATCATATGCTACCACATAGTCACATTGAGTCGTGCTTTTGTTCAAGGGAAGTTAGCCTGAGTCGGCCTCTCTGCGGTGTCTCTTGACTCATTTTTCAGTCGGCCATCCCTGGTTGTCAGTGTCATGTCTATCATCACATCAGTTATATTGGTCCTTTACTCGTGCCAGTTTGAGAAGGTTCCCATTGACTTCTTGCTGGCAGGTCTTGTCCTTATCGACGACGACACCTTGCTCTGAGGACAGGCCTAGCGCTGCACCCTGGCCCTATTTTCATTATTGATAGGTCACCTTGTGCTCAACATCGATCAGTATCATGGGTCTTTGACTGAGTGGTTTCCCTTGTGTTCGACATCAGCTTACATTATCACACATTGGGATTCGTGCAGTACCTTGGTTTCCATTTGACCCTATTGGGGGATACCTCGCCTCTATGTCAGCTTTCATTATTGGTTGGTTCAAAGGGTTTCTGTCGTGTGCTAGCCACATCTTGTGTACGCTGGAAACGTACTTCGGTTGGGTTACTACATCTTTTTCGTCTGATTCCTTCCACATTATTGGCCTACGGGTTACACTCACGCTAGATTGATGAAGGATGCCTTAATACCTTCCTTCTAGCGGATCTTTCCCTATCAACTCCGACTCATTGCTCTGGGGCAAAGATATAGAGTCTATTTGGCAGTACCTTGGGGTTTGCAGTCATTAGTGGCAGATCCTTTGCTATCGACAATGGGAAATCATCATTGTCTCCTGATCAATAGATTCTTACAGGTGTTCGACTCCAGCTCATCTATTCACACTTGTTAGATTGTACTGGGTACCTTGATGCTCATTATCATTATCAGTGAGTAGTCTCGCGTTTGTTAACGGTATACATCAATGATCGGTAATCAAACGATTTCTCACATGGTCGACTTCAGATCATTTATTCCCATGGTGTAGAAATGTACCACGGTGGTCGGTGAAGACCTCAGGTTGTATCAACATTCATTGGTTCACTTGACAGTTGCTCCTATTGCTGCTAGTTGATACCACTCCACTTTGTATGTTGCAGTCAGTCATGGCGACATTCTATATGCTGGCACCTGAGTTTGCAGTGTAGTACCATCCTATTCCATCATGTTCGGTTGGTACCTTTTGGGATCAATCTTTGATATCAGTGATCCGTTGCATCTTTCAACATCATTGACAGTCTTATATGTGATATTCAGACATGTACTTGTTTATTATGATCAGATGATCCATTATGTATCTTTCAGTCATTTATACTTGTATACTTAGTGGATCCGCTTGTAGTTGATATGCGGACATGCTTTACTTTTTCTGAGCATGGGTATGCCCACCTCAGACAGTGTTTCTTTCTGATCTCCTTTGGTGGCTTGGCAGGCTGACTTCTGGTGAAGTCCTCCTCGGTTTTTGACAGACTTCCTTTCCATGTACTCGCATAATATATTTCGGCCATCATGTACCCCTTCTGACCTCATATATTAGGGGGCATCTATTATAGCTCCAAATATCACTCTTATGGTTTGTGATGTTGTACTCATGGCCTAGGGCAACCCCTCCTTCCAGACCTGGTCCTAAAATTTAAAAAACAATGTTTTATCCCTTATACACGACATTGCCCTGAGTTAAACGTGTGTATACGTGGGTCTGTGTATATCCAACCCATGCATATGTATTAAAACACTTAAAAAAATATAAAATTCCTTATTTTTGAGCGGAGATCGCGGGTTTTACCTGCTGATCACCTGTTAGTGCCCGTGGCCCAACTGTTCCCAACCAACTCCCAACTAAAAAACTACTTTGGGAGAGGTATAAAAAGACCTCAAAGGGAAGGCCTAAAGGAGGAGAGAAGAGAGAGAAAGGTTATTATGCTAAGATTTTTCCCCTGATCAGGTCTGAAGTCCCTTCTGCCTTCTGCACTTCCCCCATTTGTCCAGGAAACCTTTGTTTCCTTCTGTGTTGATGTTCATCCACCATTTATGACATCATGGAGAGAGTCATGGAAGGAGTTTGTTAAAGGTTTGAGGCTGGAACGGATCCGGAAGGAAGCTTTGCTTGGAGCCTGCTGAAGGTGATTCAGGTGAAAATATTCCTTTTTTATGTACTTTATTTGTCTATAATAAAAGAAACACATGTCTTGGTTCCCGAAATGAATCTTCTTTATGTTAATGATATTCATGTTTAGAATTCATATGTAAATGGTTATTTGGATTTCATAACTAACTACCTTTATTTATAACATGAAGATGGTTTCTTTATAATTTTTTGTCCATATACTGCTGTGTTCTTTGAATTGGTTGTTTTTCAGGACAAAAGAGAAGAAGGGAACTCCAAGAAGGGTTTGGACCCTAAAGGTCTTCTCAAACGTAGGACGTAAGGTACGTACCCTTTACAATAGAATTTTCTTATAATAGCATAATGGCTGTGTGAATGTGTGCTTCTTTGAATAGACAACTTTCAGTCTACTAGGGTTCAACACAGAAAGCCCTAGGGGAACATTTCCCTCCACCAATACCTTGATGTGCTTCAACAAGACACTATACTTGATAGAAGGACAGGGACAACAAAAAGAGAAAATATTGATTATCTTCGGGTGGGTCTCAAAGATACACATCCATCAAAGGAAAAATATATTGAAGTGGCTAAGGTGAGGGAACAATACCTTTATCTATTCAATAACCGAAAGTGATACTTTTGGGGTCCAAAAAGCTTCCAGTGGGGAGGAGTGATCAGGTGCTCAGAATTATGCTCAAAAATCAAAGTGTCTGAATCTTCTCAAACTTAGTTTCAGATTGAAGAGCTCGTCATTCAAAATCCAACGGTGTGAACTGTTAGCGCTTGAAATTTCACCTCAGGCTGAGAAAGGTAAACTTCAAGGCAACATCAAACCACTTAGCCTCGTAGCTAGCCTTATGGGGCAGGAGAGGGCTCTCTCCGGTCTATCTCAGTAAAGATCTTCAATGGGCGAGATGACCAATAGGAAAACACTGATTTTAGGCTAGTAAACTGATCAAGAGGTTTAAATTTGGGATTTTTAAAGTTTTGGTGGAAAATTGGGGAATGACAATTTCGGGTGCGGGGATTGGACACAATTTTCGCAGGGAGTTCTTTGGGGCGAGGTAGGAAACAGTATTGATGCCTTTGATAGAGATGGATGGATGAGAATGACTGGTGAGGAGTTAAGGAGAGCAAGCAATAACCTTTAATTCCCCTTAAACAGTTGAAAACATTGATATCAAGCAAACTTAAAAGCAGAGCATGACAGTCATGAATTCTACTTTAACACTTCATTTGCCTAATTTGCAGAAGGAAAGGTAAGGAAATGATTCACATAACACACTTACAAGTACAAATAGAAACACACCATCAATACATGTGACCAAAAGAATCCCAGAAAGGACTGCAAAACCCTGGTCTTCCTTTGCCAAAAATTGCAGAGATACAGTGAATAATACAATAAGAGCTTCTCCCTCAAGAGTCCAACCATGAAAATGAGCAAGAGAATACATAATATAGATCATCTAACATCTTTCCCTGCCTCTAGGGGTCGAGATCACTATCTTAGGAGCTTTTTCGACCAATTCTAAGCTAAGCACTGAAACTAGGCAGTCAAAACAACTTGCCTCTATAAACTAGGAAACCAGTTCATTCATTTAATTTTCACCTATCTCATGAATGAATGTTCTAGAAGAGATACATAAGTGTAAAAGTGTCATAAAATTACATCATTTACAACAATGACGATAAAAATCAACTCCAAAAAGTCAAACATAGTCAAAACTGCGTTTTGCTGAGCTGTAGGCTGAAATCCTGAGCAATTTGCCTGATGGGTCGCGCGCCATTCCTGAACGGGTCGCGCGCCGTGGAGAGCACTTTTGGGGCACTTCCAGGTGTCCAAATAGGGAAAGACTAGGCTTGTTGGAACGGTCTGGATGTCTACTTTCTAACCCAAGTGGAATTTCTGAATTTGGTGGTCATTTACCCCTCCAAAATTGCAATCTCCCAAGACTGCTTTCTGTGTGTCAAAAATGTGGCAGAAAGTCATTTTTCGCTTGTTTTTTGACTTTCTGGAGGCCCAAAACTTCCTAAAATCTCTTGGCAATGGGTGAGAATGTGTAACTTTTCATGAAAAATCCAGAAATGCTGAGTTTTCCTGGAACGGAGTAGCCAAATGAAAGGGTCGCGCGGGGGGTGAGACCTGTTGAAGGGACAAAACTTGTTTTTTGCCTGAAAAAATCAAAATGACCCAAAATGCTCAAAATTTCTTGGAATTTGTGCCGGGGCTGAGCTATTTAGTGCCATGCTCCTTCAAGGAAACCTCGGCCAAGACGTGGAGGGGGTCGGGACTTTTTCTTCGTTTTTTTGCTTTGGCCAACCGCCTTTGGAGCACTTTCATCTTCGCCTTGCACACGTGCATTTGGGCCCAATAGTGGTTTTTCATGTTCCAGAGTAGGCTCAACTTCTGGTGTTGACTCACGATCATCACTTTGCTCATAGTCGGTTTCGGTTTCTGACATGGTTTTAGGGGCAAAATGGCTGAAATGTACTGCTGCTTCTGCTTTGAAATCTGTTGTTTTAACTGTTTTGAAATGCTGTTTCAAGGGGACAAGTAGCACAAGGGAAATGTTAGGGAAGGGAGACTTGGAAGGAAAATTGGGAAAAATATATGAAACAGGGGTTAAAGAGAGGAATCATGACATCAACATCATCATACAATTTCATTTGCAAGGATGTTATGGAAGGTAGGGTTTAGCGTTTGATTTTTGATTTCTTAATATTTTTGGTAGGGAAATTAAATAACAGTGATAAGGGAGTAAGAAATGGGAGGTGGGAAAATGTAGGAACAATAGCAATGAAAAGGAATACCTTAAAACAACAAAACAAACCCTAGCAACTTTGATATTTTGAAGCAAAATCACATGGAGTCTTTACTTGCAAATGAAGACTTTTAAAATATTATCATGATCTTCTCAAGATTTAGCAAACCATAATTTATATGATTGAATGCCTACCGGACAAACTTGAACAATTTGTGGTCGCTTGGCAGCTCGCTGGTAATTTTCTGTGGAGGAAATCTTGATGGGTCGTGCGCACTGTCCAACGGGTCGCGCGCCCTCAACGGGTCACGCCTGTGTAATTTTTGAACTAGAATGGGCAGCCTGACGGGTCGCGCGCCTGGTTCAACGGGTCGCGCGCCTTCCCAACTCACACAATTCGCTCAAACTCTCTTGGAAACAATTTCTCTATCTCTTGAATGCGCAATGAGGCTTGATGGAGGGAGATTAGGGCTTTTATAGCCTTGTTTGAATTAATTTCATGTCATAACCCACTTTATAATGTTTTTCCATGACACTTTATAAACTTGACTTTTTTGGTTTCCTTTTGTCCTGAAATTGATTGATTTGATGCTTTTCTTTGATAATTTTTGCAGGGATAGCATCTGAGGGATCTTGACAAGGGAGCCAGGGTTACATGCTGTCCTTTGAATCATTTTGAATTCTTACAAGTTTTAGAAAATTTTGTGAAATGACCTTGGCTTTAAAAACAAGGTTTTTAAATCCAAGGTGAAAATTAGCTGCACAAGATAGAATCTTTCGAAGAAACATTTTGAAAATCATCCCTCTAGCTTGTTGGGCACTTATTGACCTTCAGAGACATGACCTTGAAGATAAATTTGACCTAAACCCTAGACCTAGAAATTTTGACCTCAAGACAAGACAAATAACCTTGAAAAAGCTTAATGACTAAAACAACTTGATCCAGCAGTGCCAAGAGGGGAATAAAGACACCAGCTCCTCCATCAGGGTTATGGCATGCCTAATGGAATGCAAGACACTGATGAGACACCTACTTATGCAAATGCAAAGAGCTTTGATCGCTGATGGAGGGCTACTAGACCGACTCTAACATGAACGACACTCGAACCCGAGTTCGTATGCAGAAGTTAGAGCAAGTCAAAGTTCAAGTTTGACTTGCCTACATGGCAAGATTAGGATGATGTGGCAAGTCTTCAATGAATAAGGAGGTTCCAAGTGGCAGTCCGCTATTGGCCCTCAAAAATCACATATCACAGTGGTAGGTGGAAAAGGTGTTTCAAATCGGCCCCTGACATGTTCAGGTTGTGATGCGATCTAATTGCAATTGCATATCGCAGATGGTGAAGGGGAGAACAAAACATGTATCAACAAGGTTTGTGATGCGATGTGGTTGCATATCACAATCGCAGTGAACAGGTAATTTTCCTGGCATAGTTAAGTCCCATAAGCAATAGACTCTAGACACAATAATGTTATGAGCCACAATTTAATACTCTAGTGGGTCCACGATATCGTAATGAAAGCATTCCGCTGGGTAAACAAGACATTCTACCCTCTGAACTCATCGATTGTAATTTATGATATGGTCGACTTAATATGGCCCACTGTGCAGAGAAATTATTGCCTAGTTAGTGGATTTTGGGGCTAAGTTTTAGTTTTCTGCTGGTTTTGGAGCATTTTGTGGAACAAATAGTGGGAGAACTGGGAGAAGTCATAACTCCTTTAGTTCTTATCCAAATTGGTGGAAAAAAGAGTCAATTCTAGAAATTTTAGCTATTCTGAACTCATTGAGACATGTTTAAGAGGCATCTGAGGATTATAAACACACTTTTGATGTAATTTGAGTGTAATAGAGAGGCCCAAAGCATTGGAAGCTGGGCCAAGGAGACGTAGCCCAAGAGGGGTGAAATCCTTTATCATGTGATTGTTGTGTGTTGTATATTAATGTTCATTTTTTTTATATTACTGTTATTCAAAATATGTTTTTATGTTAAAATGTTCATAACATTTACATAAGAAACTCTCATGGGAATCTGTTAATTATGAAAAAGTTTGGAATCCTTAAGCACTTGAAAAAGAAAATGATAAGAATCTTGGGTTTATTTCTAAATGGGGAATTAACACAACATTACTAATATTCTCCAATTTAGATCAAGTACCCTATTGTAACTTGTGTTTAAGTTGTTTGTACCTGTCCTCCTACTATCCTTCTTGTAGGATCTGGTTCTATAAATTTGTCCCATAGGAAATCATAGTTGCAACATGGTTTACCTACACTCTCCTACTAAGAGCATTTACAACCTTGTTCTCCTCTCCTTTAATGTATCTAATCTCAAATTCAAACTCACTTAGGGTGGCGAACCATCTAGCTTATTTGAAATTTAGATTCGGTTGGTAAAATAGGTATCTCAATCCACTTTGGTCGCTCATCAATACAAACCTCCTGCAAGGAAGATAATGCCTCCACATATTCAATGCATGAATGATCACTGCCAACTCAAGGTCATGAGTCACATAATTTTTCTTGTGCTCATTCAATTTCCTTGATTTGTAAGACACCACCTATCCATCCTGCATCAATACTCTACAAAGTCCTTTCTTGAAAGCATCTGTGCACACCACAAAATATTTATCTAGATCTACAATATTTAACATTGGAGTGTTTGTCAACAACTGCTTCAACTAATCAAAACTTACTACACATTCTTCTGTCCATTCAAATTTCTTTCCTTTCCTTTGCAAGGATGTAATAGGATATGCAATTCGTGACAAGTTCCTAAAGAACCTCTTATAATAACCTGCTAGTCCCTATGGGTTTTAACCCTATACAAAAATTACCTCCAAACAAATTCTTCAAATGGAAAAATAAACATTGGTGAGAACACAAAACAAATATACATAGATATTGTCCCCTAGATCCAAAAACTGAGACTACCAGATTTATTTTTCATTATGTTCCTTTTAATGTTAGAATACATATATATACATGCTGAAGCATTCATAAACCACAATCCATTAACCATTAATTGTAACATAACCATAGTTCCCTTGACTGAATCTACAAAATACCATGGGAAAAAAACTATCATGCCCAAAACCATGTGCAAAAGCCATGCACATAACCATGGGTAGGTCCACCCACTACCTTTGGGTCTGCCCCCAACAATGGGTCCGCCAAACTATTATTGGCTTTGCATAAATTTTCTTTCCTTCGATGCTGCCCCAGACTTCGTGTAGGGGGGATGTTGCCCCCATGCAAGCACCTCGACAAGGGGGGCTGTTTGCCCCACTGTTACCACCTCATTGTGCTTGACGTGTGATGCTAGTCATGGAAATAATATAACACACACCTAACAACCCCATGAATGATCTGACCTCATTCACATTTCTAGGATCTTCCAATCCATGATATCTATTATCTTTTCTAGATCTACTGCTACTCCTTCCTTGGAAACCACATGCCCCAATTAATGTACCATTTTTCTGAAAGAAATTACATTTTCTAATCTTGGCATATAATTGATGCTCTCTTACCGGTCTCAATGCTGCTACTAAATGTTGGGCATGCTCTTCCTTGTTCTTAGAATATATCAACATACCATAAATGAATATAATAACAAACTTGTCCAGATAAGGATGAAACACACTATTCATCAAGCACATAAAAGTAGTTAGAGCATTAGTCAAACCAAAAGGAACAACAAAAAACTAATAATGCCCATACCTGGTCCAAAAAGAAGTCTTGTAGATGCCCTCTTCTTTAATGTGTACCTGATGGTATTCGGATCTCAAATCAATCTTTGAGAACACTACTACTCCTTTCAACTAGTCAAACAAATCATTAATACTTGGCAACAGATACCTATTCTTGATGGTCAACTTGTTCAACTACCTATAATCAATGCACAACCTGAGAGTACCATCCTTCTTCTTCACAAACAATACTGGTGCATCCCAAGGCGATACACTTGGCCTAATATACCCCTTGTCAAGCATTTCCTTAAACTGCAACTTCAATTCCACTAACTCTAGAGTAATCATCCTGTAAGGTGCCTTTGATGATGGTGCTGCCACTAGTTCCAACTCAATAGAAAAGTACAATTGCCTCTGAGGAGGTAACTCTGAAATCTCTACTGAAAAAACATCTTGAAACTGTTGTAATGTGGCGTAGCTCTCGAACATTTCTGCATCCTCAATATCCTTACCACTGTCATTGGAAATATGGACAGAAAAAAGTACACACCCCTTCATGTGACTGTTCTTTTCCTGCATAGCTGTGACCATCCTCACCAATGTAGGCTTATTCTTTCCCCGCAAGATTCTATTTTCCCCATTATCATCCATACACTCAATATCCTTTTCATAGAAATCTACTTTGGTCCGGTGGAGGTAAAACCTATCCATATCCAAAAGCATATTGTATGACCCTAATGGAAGCACATTTAGATCTGCTGATGTAGGCATACCATTCAACTCAAATGCACAAGCTCTTACCCAGTGATAAACTCTCTTCTTAGTACCTATATCCAACTACACCAACCAAGACTCTACATGCATTTATTTTCTCAAACAAAACTTATCCACCAGTTCAGGATTAACATAACTATAATTAGATCCAAGGTCAATCAAAATAGAAAAAACTTGACCACAGAGCTTGCCTTCCATCTCTATAATGGATGCTTGGTGATCTGCCTGCTTGTTGTCCATAACTGCATAAATCCAAATAATGATATGACCCACATACCCAACCATCTGTGCCTCCTAAGCACTGTATATCTAAGGCCTACCACCCCGGTACAATGAAAAATATTTCTTGCGATGATCTTTGCCACATATCCAACATTACAATGGTTCCCTACCATCACCTCTATTCTACTACTCTCTAGGTTGCGATCCATGTCGCTTCTCAACTACATTAATAGTCTTGTAAGGAACCACATTATCTTTCTCACCTGCATCTTGAGGTATTCTCTGCTTTAGTGGCCACTTCCATTTAACTTTTTCATTCCCCTTCAAATCATACTTAGGCTCAACTTTACGCTTTGACTACTCATACAAATTCTCTAATTTCCTGATGGTTTCCTTTAGTGGCTATGGCTCATCAAAATCAATCCAATTTCTATATGTCATTGGAAACCCACTAATGAACCTTTGAATCTTCAATTTCTCATCCTTGAGGTAAGGCACATACCACAAGATCTCTAGGAACCTACTAGTATACTCATAATCTATCATAGAAGTCATTTGCAGCGCATAAAACTCCTTAGTTATGTCATCATAATACCTCTTAGACATGTACTTATTGTTGAAGAGTCTCTCGAAATTATCCCAAATCAACTCTTCTTCTCGAATTCCCTTGACATTCTTCACATATTCCCACCAGATACACACTTTCCCTTTCAGACTAAAGCTTTCTATTTTGGATTTGACGTTCTCTGAATAGTTATCTAATATGAAGAATTTCTTCATCCCAAGCAACCATGCCTCTGTATATTCTAACTTCTTCATCTCCCCATCAACTTTAGGAGACTTTACTTTCTTGAACTCGTAAGGAAAGTACTCACTCCTAGTATAAGGATGATGGAAGTGACGACTGTGACGATGTCTCCTGTATGAGGAACTAGGGTGATACCCATACATACTAGTGCTCCTGTCAGGTGTATCCAATGATATGCGACCTCTGATTGCGTCCCCTCTATCTAACCTGCATCTTGACCAAGACCTACTACCATAGTCTTCTCTAGATTTCTTGTTCTTGACTAATCCTCAACCATCCTTGTCTCTACAAGTTTGACAAACTCTAAAGGATGATTGCATTGACCTCTGTTTGCATTTCCTGAGCCTCGACCAACCTTGTCTACTTTGAAACTTCTGATCTCTTCCCTCAAACTCCTCAATGTTTCTGCTATATCATGAGAACACCCATCTCCTTGCTGCCCAACTGATCGGTAGGGAGAGTCACATGAAATATAGTCAAGCATTTTTCTCATCATTTTTTATTCTCTTATTCGTACAAGTATACCATGTTAGATAAACCAAATATATACCATAACCAAAATCATACCTCAATGATGTTTAGGGGAGGCTTATTTCATTTGTAAAATCAGTCCACATTAACATGATACATGTATAATAATAATCATATCAATATTTCAATATCATGCATGAAAATACCAATTACATATCATGACCTCATGCATGACAACCATAACCATGCCAATGCATGCATAACCACATGCATCTAGCCCATTTGGTCCAAGTGTTTTAACCATGCTCTGATACCAATATGTAACGTGTCTCCTCCCATATCTACACAAGGATAAAGCCATTAACACAAATCTTAGACAAGAACTTGACCTGACCATGCCTAACCATGACAGTCATTCTGTCAAACACACGGTGAAAATTAAATCTACGGGTTATGAATGCTCTAAACATAGAGATATGAAACTTATATGAGAATCATCAAGAAGGTATAATTCCCCCTCACAATAGCTGCAATAACATCTATTAGGCCATGCATTCAATAACCATTTATTTACTAATAAATACATGATAAGAGGCATAACTAGAATCTTCCATAAACCATGCTTATCACCAAAAAATAACCAAGATACTAGCAGTGATAGAACAACCATCAAATCCACATCATAACAAGTACATTTACTCATAAAATACAAGAGGAAATTATCTCTTATTAACGTATTAAGAAGCCAACCAAGTTTGGTACTTCCACATACCACTTTACCATAGATTGGGTTAAACCAAATCCCTCTTTCAACCAATCATCCCCATGCCATATTCCAAGCATGAATGTGGAATATCATGGGATAAACCAATGCATAAAAAGCCAAGGGAATCTAGATGTTAAACCACCTCCACCCTCACACTACCTTGATCTCACCTCAATTGGTTCCAAGATCACCAAAACCAAACCAATCTTGGATGCCTAAAAATTCCTTCACCATCCCTTAAGGAATTTTCCTGTCTACACCCAACTGTTGGGGGCTTCCTGGAGAAACCCGTCTCCACTTGCAACCCTTGGGATTTTCCTGAGACCACCTCATCCATATCCAAAACTTTTTAGTAATCCAAAGTTAAACCAAGAATGAATACCATCACACCATGACTATCCAAAATTGGCAAGACAAGGATGAAACCACTGTCAAACGAGGAAAAACCCATGCCAATTACAACAAATGGGCCAATACACACATGCATGCCAAAAACAGCTAGGAAATCATACATGCAACCTATTACCTACAAGTATTCCCATTGAAGTTGCTTGGTCTTACTCTTCCTTGCCTAATCCTTGCTTTCCTTTTCTTTCTTGTCATTCCTTTGCTTGCTTGCATGATTTCTCCTCTTGGTGCTCTTCTCCTTTCTGAAGCCTCTAAATTGAAGGAAAATAAAGGAAAATGAAGAAGTTAGAGGCCTCAAACTGATCCTCAAAATCCTTTTCATCATTAAGGCCTCCAACTTCTTCATTTTCCTTCATTTTCCTTCAATTTCCTCCTCTCATGCAACCCGTGACCTTTCATCTTCCTTTTCTCCTATTTTCCTTCATTTGCATCAATAAAATTCCAATAATTCCTTTTTTCCTTTTCAAATCATTTTCCATTTCCTTTGTCAATTTTCCCTTAGCCATAATAAACAACAAATGATGCACACTAGGATGTTTTGTGCAACATTCAGCTTGAAATATGTGTCCCATGACCTTGGTCTTATTTTTGTCTTTATTAGATTTATTACATGGAATTTTAACCCGATATTGTTACAAAATGTCTTGAATACATGTTAATTTAGTGGAAAAAAAAATTTATATGTATTGAAAGGAGAGCTCTAGCTAATCAAAATAGAACGAATAGAACATGATGTAGGATATTAATAAAATAGTATGCTGATATCAATTTCTAAAGCATGTGAATTGTATCAATCATCAAACATAATTGTATCAAATGGACTATTTGAAATTGGAATTTAAATAAAACCAATATGATTTAAAGTAACATATTTTACACTAGTATTTCATAATTAAAGATTAGGAAAATCAGTACTTGCAAAATTGATGATGATCACTAGTTAATGAATACCATTAAAATCGATAGTAGCTATACCATTAAAACCAATAGTGGCTAAATTCTATTTCATATATTCTCTTTCCAATTATGGCATGATTAATGTGGTTGTAGCTCCTTTGCAAAAATGAGCGGGGGACAGGGGGTGTGGGGGTTGAAAGCAGAAATTTAATTATGCAGAATACGAAATGATTTTGGACATTAGATGTCAACTCCTGTTGTCTATGAAAATAATCTGGTAAAGTCTACAGATAAGATAACAAAACAATTTTCAAAGACTGGCCAAAGCTACATGACAATTTTCAAACTAGAATTGGACCTTTTTCTATGCCTTTATCATTAAATAAATTGTGTTTTCAATTCATGTGATGAATAAGTGTTTTGTGGTAAAATACATGTGAAAAACATAGTATAAATGATTTAATTAAGTTCCAATTTGTATCACAAAATTGCACATAAATGGAAAACAAATACATACTTAGAGGATAGTAATCACTATTTGTGTCTGAAAAGTCTTGAAAAATAATGAAAACAATTACAATAACAAGAATTGTATCTAGCTTCAAATCCATAGCTATGATTAAAATAAACATCAAAGACGAAAACAATTTCTGACAATAAAAATAGTCATTGAATATTCATTTTCATTTTGATAAACAAAAGAGCAATAATCTTTGAATTGTTCACAAAATTGGTAAACAATGTCAGAATTTGCACAAAGAAATCAATTTTTAATAATAAGGTATACAACTGGAGTAACAATAATACTATATATCTACGATAATAGATATTTTGTCCATAGTAAGACATTTTTTTTCTTTTTTTTGATGATATCCGAGTTCACTTGGATATTCATGGCTGCCATTTCAATTTTTTTGTCTCTTTAACTTTGTGCGCTCACATTTGTGCAAATTAACAACAATTGTTCCACAATCAATTAAATACATGTAATAAATGATAATGTAACTCTGAAACAAAACTATGTGGAAAAAAAGTCCATGTGCAAATGTAAACCACCTCGGAAATTTTGGGTACAAAAAATAACACTCGATTTCTAAAGAGTTTATCAAAATATTTATACCTAGCTGCAAAAGTAAATGAATTGGACTCCCATGAACCATTCTATGAAAAATACATTTGCAATGAAAAGAAAAAAACTACATCTAGAGATTGACTCAATTCATAATAACATATATAAAAATTGAACATTTAATCACTAGTAAATAGGAAAATGAATATTCCAAGATTTAAGAAAACTTACAGTATGTAAAAGCATATGTCCTAATTGTTTGAATGTTAACTATTTTTTGAGTTTGCAGCTTCTTGAATCAACTTATTTAACTTTTCTTGTATGCAATATTTCATAGGAGAAACTATAATTTGCAGTTTGACACCTTGACTGAATATCTCCTTTTCAATTTCCCTATCTTCTCCTTGTAATTCCACAACTAAAGAAGAGTTCTGTTTATTAACATTAACAAAGATAATTAGCCATTCCCTATTTTCATGTGTACTAAAATCAACTATATCATCAAATTCTATTGCCTTTGACTGTTTCATCTTATCCAATTCAACTGTTAACGTTTCTCTTGAAATTAATTCAGAGTGGCAAGTGATATGTGACCATTCATATTCTGCACAATATATATGGCTTTGAAATATGCATTGTCTCTTTGATTCTCTATGTTTTCATATTAAGAAATAATATTCTCTATTCTTCTAATTATTTGAGACCATTCAACTTTGAGTTGCTTCATTCGAATAGCATTTGGCAGTTCCTATAGTTTTTCTTTGCATCATAAAGTAAATCAAGTCACTGGCTAAAAAAAATAAGTCATTGTTCACAAAATTCTGTCTCCTTTGAGATCACATTGCATGCACTCGACAAATGACTTAGTTCTTTGTGCCAAATTATCCATATCAGAAGCCGCTTTACATGCATCTTCAAAGTTTTGTAATCATTGACATATGTTGTTGCTAATATATGTCTTCAATGAATTAACTAAATTTATAGATTTAGAAAATCTATACGATGTGCCATGAGTAGTAACTACTTGAATTGCTGTCCATCCTTCCAATGGAGTCATCAACAAAGGACTTGGATTTAGAGCATCTTCTAGGTCCTTTATTCCTATTTTAGTCTCAAGTTTTTTGCTTCCTGTTAACTAAGAGAGTCTGCAAACACGTTACTGGTATCTTGATGTAACTAAAATGACTGATGTGGTTGGAACTCCAAACAAATCAACATGAATTTTTGTTTGGTCTAGAACTTTGTTGTTGTGAAGCTTTACCTTCTCAATATTCATTTTTTTATTGCTGTTGTCATACTTTGCATTTTGCAATGTGACAAAACCGTCATAAAAAAATAGATTCCTCAACAATTTGTGCCATTGTTTCCTTATTTTATGCAAAACAAACAATAATCCAATCATATAGCATAACATTGTCAACTTCTACATTTATAGCTTCTCCAACACTTCCTATTTTCATAGGATTTATGGAATTGGCCGATTCACTAGCATACACTTCCTCTGAAATAAAACTTCGATTAGGATCTTTGTGCTTCCCACTACTTGATAGCTTGTCATGAATAAGTTTCATATTTTTATTGTATTTTGTCCTATTTTCACTTGATTATGGACTCACATCAGTATCATAAATGCAACATACAAATTACTCTACAGAAGTATTGATATCTAATTCTTTGATGATTTCTTCAATATCTACGATTAGCGCTTGATTTCCACATGTATCATTTATGCAATGTACAAATTGATTTTCAGAATTACTAATAATTTCCAATCTTCGATTATTTCTTTAACTTATATGATTAGCCACTCATTTTTTATCAGTGCATTTTGACATTCTTTGCTTTGCTCTCTAATTTCTAGAAACAAGTTTTTGTATCTAATTGTTTCCATGTGTGCGTGAAATAGACCCTCCTCGTCAAAGGCTTCAATTTCTTCAACTTCACTTAAGTTAAAAGGATGCAAAGTCTCTAAAAGATCTATAACATGAGCTAAAATTTTCATTATGATTTATCCAAGAGTAAATGACAAAGAAATGAATTGTTTTATCTTTTTGCTTTGAAATATATTTATCCAGTCGAGGTATTTCCTACAAACTTCAAGAAGAAAATACCTATATATAAAATGTTTTGGAAACAATAATGGCTTACTTTGAAATCCATATATTTGAATTAACGTATTACTTTCTCTTTCTTCATGCATACCTTTTCCCCATAGGAAAACTTGTGTTTGTCCTGATATACAATGAGGCTGTTGTCCATTTATCATCTAGTTGAATTTCCTTACAAAAACATCTTGAATTAGAAAAGAGTTTAAAAAATCATTATGCTTCCACAGTATAAGATACGAGAATTGCATTGGTTCTTGATTCACATTGAATTTAGGATTACATGGAAAACTATGAAAGCCATCACTAGAAATCAAATCTATTATAAGATACGCCATCATGAAGAACATATTGGTCTTGGATAAATTTGTTAACTGAGAAGCTAATTCATTAGAAATGATATCATCCCAGTCGAATACACAATTATTTTTTTATATGTGATAAATCATATAGAGAATGCATTTTGGAACACTTGCTATAGTTTCTTGGCCCATGACAAGTGGACAAAGAAACAAAAGTACCTAAATGAAAAGAAGATATTTCTAGAATAGAAAGATCGTAAGGAACTTGGTAACTTAGCAAAAACAAATCCCCAACAACATTAACCTCACTTGATTATGATATCTTAAAATTATTTGCTTCAGACAATGCCAAGTGAATATTAGCTTTCGGTAACTTGAATATTCATATGAATGTGCTTGTATTTAAAGGAATCCTCTTCACTAGTAGCATAATTGTTATTGTTTCTAAATAAAAAAAAATTGCACACAAAGACTCCTTCAAGGACTCCTCTATGTATCCTAGTTTCCATGATGCTTTAGTTCTTAAGCATTTTGTTTCTTCTAATACTTTCTTATTTACACAAAATTTCTTTTCTGTTAACTTTTTGAATAAGATACAAAAATTCCATCATTTTAACATGTAAAAATGCTTTGTAAACTAGTCCATGTGTTGATATGCCACTTGGATAAAATGCAATTCCATTCAACATTAAACCTTGTGATCGATGAATTGTTATAGCATAAGCTAGTTGTATTGGAAATTTTTTGTGGACTATAGTTGTAAAGCACTTTGTTACACATCATTTTGCCACCATTAGGCAAATGACCATCAATCAGGATCTTTCTCTATCCATCAAAGTGTTCCAAGGCATTCCCCTGCAAGGTTAGAAGCTAAACAATCCCAAAGAGAATGAGAATTCTGGATTACATGGTTCAAAAACCTCTTTTTGAGTACTTGCAAATTCCCGAGCTAGATTCTAGACATACGTATATTTAACCATTAAAGTTAGCGTAAACTTGCACTCTGTCTTCCACTATAAACTATGCACATGACTCAACAAAATTAAAAATAAAAAAAAATTAAATTCTATAAGCTTTGTTGAGTGAATATTTCCCAACTGAAACCTTCAAGATTATGCTTACTCAAGCCTAATCCCTCTGTTCATGGAGCTAATTCCCTCTCTTTGTGGAGCCCTAATCCATCCTTTTTAGGATCTCATCCCTTTAGAAGAGGATCTAAAACCTCCTCCTCTTGGCCTATAAATCAAACACATACCAGAATGTTAAAGGGGATTACCAGAGGTAAGCCTATGCTACTGAAATAGGGCTAGAAGGCTTGTCATGTAAGGAGAATATTGGAGACCATTGGAAAAGGCTTGTGACATCAAGGAACCTAATTTGTAAGCTTGTTCTCCTTTGAATTCAATACAAAGTAGTTGTTCTTTCCTTATTGCATCTATTTTTATGTTATTCGTGATTTTCTTTGATAACTCGCATGGTTTATAACTGATTATTGATTCAACTATATGCTGTACGTTAAGTTAGGAACTTCATTTACCTTTAATTTTGCATCCAAGATGCTTTGATACCTTTGAATGTTTTTGTCTATGCAGATCTCTTTTGGATAATCATGGATAAGTTGTGGAAAGCATTAGGAAAGCCTCTAAGGCACTGAGGAAAAGTTGGTTGTGGAAAGAACTGAAAGGACTTCTACAAGCACATCACTAATAGGTAAGTGATTCTTCGCATACTACATGTTTTATGTTTCAGTTAAAGGCTAAGGAAAGGTAGAAATTATTTTGATGTTTGTTACTTTGTTTTGTTGGAAACCTAGGGAGATCCTTCTCTTCTACAAAGATGATTAGTCTGCTATAACAAATTGGAGACCATACTGGGGAACGTCTCTTTCTTCATCATATGCTTGTTTTAATTTCTTGAACCTTTTTTCATAGCCTTATCTGAGTGTCTGCAAGATATTAAAAGTTTGGATTTTGTGAATTGTTTGGTTTTATTTTCATTTTTCTAGAATTTTCTCAGACTGCACATTTTATCTTTAGCAATGGAATACATATCTACGCACTTAGTCCTTAGAACTAGTGATTATATGCACTGAAACAAATTGATTTCCTATGCACATGCTAGAAATTTTTGAAAATTTAAGTTTTCCAATTGACGGGTCCAAATTTTTTTATTACTATACTTTCTTAGATTTGTTTACATTCTGTAAATGTCCTCCCTATTTTGATTCGATGTTTTGAGTTTCCTTCTTGAAGAATTATTTATCTTTGAAAATTAAGGTTCAATGTTTGATCTGACGAATTGTTGATTAATCAAAATAAGGATTAGTCATTGCTAAGATAGATTGAGTCCGTCCTTTTTTATATCAAAATATTAGATTAACTACTTTGTTTTCATAATAACAAAAAATCATTAGTATTAGGAAAACGTTAAGGATTTTCAAGGTAGTTCTTGTGATTTGGATTTTGTTGTTTTTTTCAAAGTGAATATTGATTATTTCTCTCTATAAGACAACACAATCTTATTCTTACAGTGATTTGTAATTCATTACATCAAGTTGAAAGTATGGCTTGTGTTTGTTGAAGGAAGAATTCATTGTTTGTTTCTGGGTATGCGAGAAGTTGTTAACATTAAAAATTTTCTTTTAGTAACTTAGATTTTGAGAAACTTAGGTTGCATTTGTTTAAAAAAGGGCCAAGAATCGTGTATTCTGCAGCTCTCGGATTTATATCTTGAAAATGATCCATTGATTCTTGTATTATTGAAAACTAAATGAAACTTCTTTCCTTACTTTAGTTACAATTCATCGAAGTGAAAATATTACATTATCATGCTTGATTGAATTTAATTTTGAGTCAGGTTATAAAACCACCAGTTTCACATCCATCAACCTACTGAGTAAACAACAACTTAAAAACAACGCTAATAAAATAAATTAGAATTTTTATATTTCTAGGGCTCATTACACCTACATTAGATCAGATAGTAGGGCTTTGGAATAGGGAAGTGAGTTAACTTTCCAAAGCTGCAAACAAACACTAGAATCTTGTGGTAGGGAGTAAATCCATCTATTACAGTTTGACTCTAAGAAGCTCCTCTTACAAGATATTTAAGCACAATATCATATTGGACCTAGTTAAGTGATTGACCTCACTTCATTGGTTACAGTAGCGCAATTCTCATGCATTACACATGTTGTCGAAAGGTGTTTGGGAGTCACTTGAAGGATAAACCTCAGATTAATCATGTTGAGGAACCTTCAAGGGGATTTAGCTTTATTACTCTTCCCTTGCATGTACGTCTGATTTGCGACTGTTCCCCGAGTTTAAATTGTTGTAAGTGGTAACCTTAGAGACCATTATCTTAGGGATTTTACCCAAGTAGACGATGGGGAGGAATTCCTAGCTATACATGGAGTAGACATTGACTAGATTCACTTGGACATTTTTAGAGGGTATTCTTCACTTGAGATGGCATAAGTGAAGTTACCTATACTAGATTGTGGCCATTAAATAGTTTATCAGCGTAACTGATTCCATCTACTCTATCTCTAGCTACTTTTCATATTCATATCTGCGATGTTAGGTTTGATTACGAACTAGTGATTTTGATGTGAAAAGGTTGTTTGTATGGTTTGATTCCTTAGATTTGTTAGTGCATGTTATTTTCTTGTTTTTACTTTTTACAAAATTTAGGTGTGGATTGTGATTTTGAATTTTTAATATTAATTTAAATTATTAATAAATTTATCTAAGTTGAATCTAAGGGCAACAATGCCGGAAGTTACCGATAAGGAAACCCCTTTTAACGGGAATCCTAGTCCTTTTCCAGGCTTTAAAAATGTCAGTCCTCCTTATATGGCTACGTTGTTGCTTCCCTGATTCACAATAGGTTTACCGATGTGGTTTTTTTCAACTTATTTAATCCCAAATACCCAAACTATTCCACCTCAACCAAGCTCTTCATCTCAATCAGGTTCTCCATCTCAGCAAGACCAACTATTTGTTGATCCTTTACCTTCTTCACCCAAAATGTCCTCTTCCCTTTCTCCTTATTTGCTTGTTAAAAGTTTTAATTATAGTAACCAACTCACTAAGAAGAAGAAGAAGAAGAAGAAGAAGAAGAAGAAGAAGAAGAAGAAGAAGAAGAAGAAGAAGTGAGATAGGAAATAATTCGACCAACCAACCGTTATTCCAAGTATGGAAAATGTTGAGAAGTGACCGAAAATGCGTCACAAGCACAAATTCCCTTGCAAGCTTTGTAAGGGTGACCATTTTATTATTGATTGTCCTAACATTCCAAAGGTATTAGAGGAGTGGTATAAAATTTCTTATCAACCTATAATTGGTCCAACAACTAGTGATTGTTAGGTCCTAGGGGAAAACGGTAAAGTTAAGTATCCCTGTAGGTTATGCGAAGCGAGTCATCAAACTCACCTTTGCCCTTGCATGGATGAAGCCTCAAAATTGTTGGAAAACCTTACAATTTTTCAAAAACAACTTTTGATTGGTTACCGTATGCTTTCTCCCAACCCACCATTAGTTGACCAAGTGATTTATCTAGCTCCGAGTACAGTCAATCCCACTCTTCCATTAGAGAGTGAAACCAATACCACTAACGTCGATGAACCATTGGTTGATCAAGTGGTCGAATTGATTCTATATTTGGTCAATCCCATTCTCCCTTTAGATAATGAAGTTCATACTGGCCAAGTTCTTCTTGTTAATTCATATTTTTCTACACATGGAGGCATTTCAATTGTTTCCATTGAACCCCCTCTAAGTATTGAGGCAATTTCCTTTGATTGGAGTAGACTGACAGAGCCTCATCTTCTTTCTTCCACCCATTTCCAAATAATTTTGAAAGCATATGGTAAGAATGTGCATTGCACAAATGTCGATGAAGGTGCTTCTCTCAGTATTTTATCCTCAACCGCTTTGCAAGCTTTGGGTTTCCCTCAGCTTTTGCATGTTACACATAATATGTTAGATTTTAACAAAACCATTAGCGAGCCTTTAGGGATCCTTCCTAAGTTACCTATTACTATGGAAGGAAAAACTGTCTGTATCGATCTTATGGTAGTCCAAGGCCCCTTGGATTTAAATTTTCTCACTGGGAGAGACTATATCTATGCCATGAAAGCTATCGTGTCCACACTCTTTCGAGTGATGTCTTTCCCTCATAATGGAAACATTGTGACTATTGACCAGCTTTCATTTGTTGATCTTGATTCGACTACTAGTCATTTGACATCCTTGAATGTTCCTTATATGGAAGTGGTACCTACCCCACCATGGGTTAATTATGTGGAAACCTATCCCATGTTTCCAGTTACTGATGCAAGCGAGCCTCTCACTATTTGCTTGACTTCTTTTGACTTAGATCTAGTAATTTACATGGCGTGCCCTATGGGGGAATTTGAAATCTATTTTGTTACCCCTTTTGATTCTCTTCACATGTGTTCTTTCCAGAGAATTATTATTCCTTATGATGAAGACATCTTGGAAGAAATAATCGAGGTATGTCCTTTGGCATGTGATTCTTCCAGTTTGAATCCATGATCAAGATTACTATGAGGTTACTGTGTCAAGCTCATTAAAAAATGAAGCACGTTCCTATGAGGATGGTTCTTTTACTATGTCAAGTTTGTTAAGAAAATGAAACAAGTTCCTGTGAGGATGGTTCTTTATTATGTCAACCTCGCTAAAAAATGAAACAAAGTATTAGCATAGCTATTTTCATTTCAAGATCCGATAAAAATGAAATCCATCTATGAAATTCATTAGCATAGTTCTATCTCAAGCTCGTTAAAAAATGAAACAAATCCCCCTCTAAATCGAGTCTTTCATTTTATTTTATCAAGGAACCTTCATTTCATCTTCCTATTGGTAACTTTCTGTTTACTTAAGTAGATGGAACGAAGCTTGGGGGCATGTGCCTCTGCATGGGTACATTGTAAATTGTTGTATTGTGTTTTGTGTGTGGAAATTGTTTTGCATCTTTTTGCGATTTTCTTCTACTTCTCTTGCTTATCTTGTTTTACACTTGATTTGTAGATGTCGACACTTCCTCAAACCTACATTGGCTTTGCCGATGGTGCTAGTCGTAGTAGTCGTAGTTTTTCTACCATAGCTTGGGTTATTAATTCACCCACTGATGAGTTAATTAGTATTCATGGAATATTCCTTGGTCGAATAATGAATGATATTGAAGAATATAGTGCAGTGATTGAGATATTATCTCACGCCATTTCATTTTTTATTCGTTGTTTAATCATTAGGTTAGATTCTCAACTCATAGTATTACATTTAGACGGTGTCTATTTAGTAAGAAGTTCCACAATATTAAGGATGTTTTTGCAGGTTCGTCTCTTGGAGAGAGAATTTGATTACAATGAATATAAACACATTCCAAGACATTTAAACACATTAACTGATGCATTAGCTAATTATGTGTTAAATTGACATTTGCAAAATTTGTAAGAAAGAAAAATAATATCCATCACATATTGTGTAAGATAAATTGAGATAATAGTAGTAGTTTCCATTAATCAAAATGTTTGTAAAAAATTTGGCTTTATAAAATTTCATCCAAGACATATGAGGTCCTGTGGCCTTTATTATCTGAACACGCCGATATATCAATAAACAAAATCTAGCCCCATGACTAGTAGTTAATAATGGTGATCATGGTAATATATGATGGTGCGAGGTACTCATCGTAGCAAGTGACTGATCAATCCAGGAAATCCCACGGTATGACTTTAAATGAAGAGGTATTTCATTAATCCAAATATCTGAGATATCTAGAGTTAATCTTTCTAGATTATGCTAAAGCTCAAATAAGGTCTCTCCTGCATTAAGGTTCAATACCATAAGAGTTGCTGGCTACCCCCCACATCTGTCAAATCGATGTAATGATGCTAGTTTGACTGGGTCCACACTTGCATCATTATTTTAAATAGTTAGTTTTGGATGTTAGAAAACAAAAAAATTGAAAAACACAAAACAACCAAAATGTGAAATTTTTACGTATGTCACCCCATTGCATTCCCGTAGAAAGTGGGATATCTGGATCACCAGCGTAATCCATGCCCACATATGGGAATTCCTTGATCACGATGATATGGTTTTCTAGCCACCCAAAAAAGTCAGGAGTGTATCTCACAATTGGGCCATCACCACCTCCGTGTCGTGCCATCAACGAAACCCATTGTAGCATATGAGGATATTGAGGTCCTCCTGCATCTATATATACCTTTGGGAAAAGAAGAGGAATCCTCTCTAGAGAAAATGAGATCATGATGGCACCATACCAATTTTTTTGAGTTTTCCAGTCTTTGCTCTAGTCAGTTGCCCTTTGAGATTGGCAACAACCCCCTCACACTAGTTGAAAATGGTAGGCTGTGAACACTCAAAATGAATATTCATTTGGGCATTAGTGAGAAAATGAAGCACTGCACTTCTAGAC
The DNA here is from genome assembly GCA_031772625.1 of Pinus tabuliformis. Lineage (NCBI taxonomy): Eukaryota > Viridiplantae > Streptophyta > Pinopsida > Pinales > Pinaceae > Pinus > Pinus tabuliformis. The sequence goes on along the minus strand of CM062804.1, from coordinate 820,079,197 downwards.
AGTCGTGCAACAGTGAAATAAATGGTCCTCAACGAAAGCCTCTCAATATTTTTGATATCAATCCGTCCATCTTTGAGATGGGACCCTTGAAAAAAATGTTTCTGTAGGTAAGTTGTTGTTGTTTCTCCACCCGGTCTCTGCCCATATAATGAAATATAAACCCCATGGCATGAAAGCCTAGTCAAGGAATATTTATCATCTTCATCTATGGTAAGTCCTTGGTCTCTAATCTGGAAACATTGTTCCTAAACATTCCATGTTCTTACCATCCATGTCATCAAATCTAGCTGAGCCTTCATACCTGGGATCATGAATTTTTTTTTATAGACCACAATCCCTCAAGGCTATCTTTATATTCATGTTCACTCTCCCTCCATTCCATTTTTTCAATTGAAAACTCTGAAAATAACAACAGAGGATCATTAGAAAAGAATGTGATAAATTTTGCAAGAAATTTTGTGTGTTTTATCATTTTTATTCAAAACCCTTAGCACTATGTGCGACTATATTTTATACTTAGAGCGCATTTTCATGGTTTCCATTTGAGAAACTGCGCAAATCACATTTTTCAGCGGTACAAAAAGAGTCGGTTGCATGGATCCGATGGGGAGGAACTGTACACACCAAGGGCATAATTTGAACTAAATAAAACCCCATAAAAACACTAGATCTATGGTGAAATGTAAAATGTAAGTAATCAAAACGAAGATAATGGAATTATTTCTTACTTGGAGAAAACGGTTCGTTAATTGGTCCATTGGTTTGATCAGAACCCGCCTCTGATTGGTAAAAATGCACTCTCATTGGCTCTCAATTGGTAGAAACACAAATGATAAAAGGATTTTACTTTTTGGACTTTTATAAGTATTTTAGGCCAACTAAAATATCATTTTTTTCCTTTCGCATTTGAAAATTCAAATTTTTAATGTTTTTACTATGTTTCTTGAGTGGTTATGATGATTTTTGAGTTTAAATGTGTAGAACACATGTTTAATTAGAAAAATGAATAATTTTGGATTTGAGTACAATTTTATCCCTTTTTTGGACTTGTTAAAACTTACGAAAAAGTGAAATATTAGAGTTACCTTTAAGTTCTTTTCTGACTCTAGAAATGTGAAAAGATTGTTGAGTATGCTTGTTAGTTTCAAACTCGTTAAAGAAAATGAAGAAACTACTTGACATAAGTTTACCCCTTTTACGGATCATGTGAAATATTTACTAAAATGGTATACATTGACTAATCATGGTCAATAGAGTTCTCTCCTGCATTATTTTACCCTTTTCCAGGCTTGAGAGACTAAATTCACGAAAAAGGATATTTAAGAGTTTACTTATGTTTTTCTCCTCCCTCCATAAAAATGAAAAACACTAAGCTTTACTTTCTCCCTTCTTGTTAAGCTTTATGTTGAAAGATCTGAATGAGTTTTCTTTTCATGTCTTTTGAAACTCTTTAAACATGAAAATGACATTGAGTTATCCCTTCACTGGACTCGTAAAACATAAACAGTGTAGGACTCATCCATCATGTAAGACCAAACCACTGCTTCCTAGGTTTCGTTAAAAATACTCTGAAGGACTCGTCAGAAGGATGAGATTACAATACAAGGATATGTTATCCTCCTCAAGCTTGTACAAAAATAAAGAGGTACTTGCTAGTAATGGTGGGGGGAATTGGGAAGAAATGTTTGTTTTGTATTACAAAAGGCAGTATGTCACTCTTGAACATGACACTTTGTCACCTTTGTGTCCAAGTTGGGAAATCCATTTGTCTCTCAGTTAACCATACCTCATTAAAATTCTTCAATTGGTTTTTGGTATTATTTTTGAGTCAAAGTTGCCAAGTCAAAATGTCGTGTCACCAATATGTTCAAGATAAGTCTAACCTTAGTGAAAATCACATTGCCATTTGTAGCCTTCAATCGCGTCAAACTTCCCTGAGTCAGTCTCAGATCACTCCAAATTTTTTCTTCAAAACTTGACTTGAGTTTCATGTCATAGGCCTTCTTGCGATGGATCACTTCCTATCAACTTCAACTCATTATCTAGGAAGTTGATCTAGAAACCTTCTTCAGTACCTTGGAGCCTACATGCCCTAATGGAAGGTTTCTTTCCCTCAATGATAGGCTGTCATCATTTACCTTCAATCAAATGACTCTATGAGTGTTCGAATTCAAGACATCTTTTCACACTTCATATATTGTACTAAAAGTACCTTGAGAACCATTGTCATTATTGGTGGTTTCTCTCACACTTGTTAATGGTTCACATCATTACTTGGTAATTAGGTGGTTTCTACCATGTTTGACTATGAGAAATTCATTCACATGGTTAGATTCATAATTTGAATTGATAGAGATGGAGCTCAAGACCCTGGATTTAGTGTTATCCATCCAGTATGCATGGAGTTTTTAAATATTCGTGATTGTAAAGATGGATCCATATTTTATGGCTGCATTGATATTGTGTCTACCGCTGACATAGATCTTTGCATATTTCCCTACTGATCCATTGAGATATTTATGATCTAAGTATGGGAATGCCTACCTCAATGATGATTATATATTTTATTGTAACCCTTGATTGATTCTTTCAGGTCTCCAACCATCGTCTCTAATCCTAACTTTGGCATGATAAAGCGCTTCTTTCCTCAAACATCTTTTCTAAATTTTCACTTTATGGGGCAATTTGTTAGACACCATTTTATCACCACTAGGAAAATGAACATCAATCCAAATCTTTCTCTATCCATCAAAGTGTTCCAAAGCATTCCCTTGCAAGGCTAGAAGCTAAACAATACCAACGAGAATTAGAATTCTGGATCACATAGTCCAAAAACCTATTTTTGAGTACTTGCATGGTTCCCTGGCCATATTTCACTCATACATGGATATGACCATCAAAGTTAGTGTAAATTTATTCTCTGTCTTCCACTATGAATTGCGCACATGACTTAATGAAATTGAAAATAAAAAATTAAATTCTAGAAGCTTTGTAGAGCGAATATTTTCCAACTGAAAGCTTTGAGCTTATACTTACTCAAGCCTAATCCCTCTATTCATCGAGCTAATTACCTCTCTTTGTGGAGACCTAATCTATCTTTTTGAGGATCTCATCCCTTGAGAAGAGGATCTCAAAACTCCTCCTCTTGGCCTATGAATCGAACATAGACCAAAAGGTTAAGGGGGACCACTGAAGGTAAACCTATGTTGTTGAAATAGGGCTAGAAGGATTGTCATCTTAGGAGAAGATTGGATACCATTGGAAGAGGCTTGTGACATCAAGGAAACTAGGTTGTAAGCTTGTTCTCCTTGGAATTCAATATAAAGTAGTTGTCCTTTCGTAATTGCATCTATTTTGACCTTATTTGCTAGATTCCTTAATCACTCGCATGGTTTATAACTGATTATTTATTCAAATATATGTTGTATTTTAAGTTAGAAACTTCATTTACCATTGATTTTATATGTAAGATGCTTTGATCCCTTTGAGTGTTTTTTCTATGCAGATCTCTTTTGGAGCATCATAAAGAAGCTGTGGAAAGCATTGGGAAAAGATCTAAGGCATTAAGGAAAATTTGGGTATGGAAAGCACTGAAAGGACTTCTACAAGAACATCACTAATAGGTAAGTTATTCTTTGATTACTACATGTTTCATGTTTCAGTTAAGGAAAGGTAGCAATTAGTTTGACGTTTGTTACTAGGTTTTGTTGGAAATCTAGGGAGATCCTTATTGTCTGCAAAGAGGATTAGTTTGTTATAGCACACTTGCTATTACATGTCAATGGTTTTAAAACAAATAATAATGGAGTTCATTTAGATGAAATGTTTCTATGATATAGTTCAGGATACATGTTTCTTTGAAGTTTACCGATATTTGGATTTACAAAATCTATCCATAGAACATCAACATTCTTGCTATTTTTCATATATTTTTTCCATATTCCATCCATGCCATTAATGAGGCCATATTTTGTATTATATTTTAATGCATATAACTCAACAAGAACATTGCATTTGATAGTGATTCTTGATGGTAATCTCATTATCTTCTCATATGCAAAAAATCCTATTTCATTACTCTGAGATTCATCAATTGCTTCAGGAACTATTAGTACTTCATTTACATATGACAACATTTTTCGTTATGCTTCTATACATCCCTAATTTTGTAAATTAGGTATGGAAGCAATGGATCCAGTGGAGAAAGCCTATAACACATATACTATTTATATATTTTATGTGTCCATCAGATTGTTGATTCAATCACATTTTGTTAAGAATTCCAATGAATTTTTTATCATTTTAATGCATTTTCATATGCGATTCATAGCATTTGACTTTGTCTTTCCAGAAATCCTATACTAGTTTTTTGCGTGCTAAAATTGGTTGCTCAAAAATAAAAGAATCATTGATCAGTTTCGCTTGGAAAAAGTCATTTGAAAATATTACACCAATATTTCCAAAATTAGTCAATGGAGTATGCTTAATTTCTCATAAGCATTTGTTAATGAGGTATAATAATGTTGAACCTATCAAATACACCTCATCAATCAACATAACATGAAGTTGTTTGCAATGTTTTGTCAATGTGTCTAATTTTTCACTTTTAAGCAAAATATTCTGATTTGTTAAATGGTAAATGGAATGTAGAATGAAATATCATACCACATACATTGAACACAACCTTCCCTGTGTATGATGTGATGATTCATTTTAATTGATCCATGTCATATTCAAACATGTTGTTGTACAAGCGAATTAGAGATTGGAATATTGCTATAACAATAAATGTTTTTCCAATGCCTGCACCCCCTATTACATGTACATACAATGGGTCATTTGTATTTATTTTTCTCATCCACTATTTTTTTCACTATCTTTGCTAGTTTTGGGTTAAGCATTCTCATGATTTCATAGAATTATATTTCTTCTAGTACTTGTGGCTATTTTACAAGTTGATAAGGTCTCTCAACAATTGATTTTGTGGTACTAACGTTTTGTAAATATTAAAAAATGACTTGATATCATATACTTGATAACAATTTTCACTATCTATTTCTTCACTTGGAGGTAAATTTCTTTCAAACAATTCACTCTCTTTGTTTTCAAGCTTAGCAACTATGCTATCAATATCAATCCATGTTGTCATTGTTTTGTTCGTGAATTTTTTCTCATTACATTTTATGATTTTCTCAAATAAGAAATATGCATTCTCCCAACTCGAATATTGTTCTTTAAATATGTTCTCATCAATACGATATGGGACATACAACATTAATCATTCTCTATAATAGTTATCAACATCAATATGTTTATTATACTTTATGTACCTTATAATGTATGGTCTATCAACGCCTCCTCTTTTTTTTGCCTTGTAGTGTATAACATGATGCAAATTCCACTAAACATACATGTTCAATGTTTTTTGGTTGTTGCACATAACGATCGATAATTGATAAACATGCTATGTTTTCTGAATCATCTGGTTCATGTTCTAGGTCTTTTGGTTTCTTTAGTAAAAATGTTCGATCATCTATTGCTGAAGTATTAATAAATATACATTTTCTTGAACTAGTATTCAGTGGCATTGATAACATTATATATACAACTTGTTGTGAAAACAATTATTGTAAGTTCAAAACTCTTTTTCCAAGTCTTGCAATTGTTTCTATGATATCACCATCATTTTTTTGACACTCACTTCACATACATTTAAACATCAATGTCATTATTTTATCTAGCTTTGTCATATATGAACTACAATAAGTAGTTGTAGCATATGGTTCAAGTACAAACTGAGCATTAGTATTTGCACCCCATATTAATGGAACATGCTGAGAAAAGATATTAGTCCATATGTCTGCTAGTTCTCTTTTCAACAAAATTGTTCTTCGTTTCAGAGTACATTGAATTTTATGGATATAATCAGATTTGGTTATACCTATTTTTTCTAGAAAAATATAAAATGTATATGTCTCATCATGTTCCATATTCTCTAGTGCATCAAATATCACTCTTGCATTCACCTTTTTTTTTGCATTTTCGAATTCCATAGGCTCAAATATTTGTGTTCTTAGCATTGGTGGTATTGGAAAATTGAACTTGCAATGCATCTGTTTTCCTTTCCTACAAGTTCCTATGTGACGATGATGTTGAACAATTTTCATATTTGCAAGTAGTTTAGTTCAATCTGGAACAAAATATTTTTACTTCACAGAAACACACACACACACACACACACACACACATATATATATAGATATATGAAGGATGTATTTTTGAGAAGAGGCGTGATCTTTTGTTCATGCCCCAATTACAAAATTACCCTAATTACATATTTTTTTAGCTTTTTACATAACATCGTCTTCCTCTCGAAAGAATGATTTGTCCTCAAATCATAGGTAATGAAGGATGTTGTTGAAAGAATCTATAGTCTCCCAAGAGGCTTCTTATTCTGGTAGCTCCTTCCACTTAATCAAGTATTCTTTGATTACTCGTGATCGTAACTTATTTTCCCTGGTGGTGATGATTCCTTCTGGTTCTAAAATGATCTTACCTTTGTCATTTAATGTTAGAAGTGGTGTCTATGCTAGTTGGTGTTTACCAAGTGATGTTTTAAGGAAAGACACATGGAAGATGTTGTCAACGTGACTTTTATCAGGAAGGTTTAAGTTGTAGGCTACTTGGTTGATTTTTTTGTTAATCTGGTACAATCCATAGAACTTTGGTGCCAATTTGTTTTTTCCTTTATGTTTTAAAGGCTTTCTTGTAGGGCTAAAGTTTAACAAATACCCATTCTCCAACCTAGAATTCTCTCTCTATTCTAGTTTGGTCAACTTGCTGCTTCATATGATTTCTTGCAATATTTAGATTTTGTTTTAGTGCTTGGAAGACTTTTTGGGTTTCTTCTAACTGATTTTTAATTGGTGGAATTTTTCTCTCGATAGTGGAAAAATACTTCCATTTAGGAGGCTCATAATTGTACATATCTTGAAATGGGATCATTTTTGTTGAAGTGTGGTAAGTGGAATTGTACCACCACTCGGCGAGGTGCAATCATTAAGCCCACTTATTCTATTTGTTTGTTGCATAACAATGAAGGTAAGCTTATAAACATTTATTGACAACTATTTTTTGACCGTATGCTTGAGGATGGCATGATGAACTCAAGTTGAGCTATGTTCTGATATGTTTGAGAAATTCCTTCCAGAAATTTCCCTTAAATTTGGCTTCTCCATTTCTAACAATGACCTTGGAAAAACCATGTAGTTTGTAAAGATTCTTACAAAATATCTTAGTGATTTGTTTTACTGAGATTGATTTCTTCATTCCTATGAAGTGTGCATACTACTACGAGAATGTTATATTTTACATTTGACATGGGTAGCCCTTCAATAAAGTCCATTGATATTTATTCCTATTTTTGATTTAGAATATTTAAGGGATGGTGCAAACTGGGTTTCATAATGTTCTCAATATTATTTCTCTGGCATTGATCACACTGTACTACATATCTTTGCATGTCATTATTCATTCCTTTCCAAAAAAATGATTGGCATGCATTATAGTAGGTTTTAAATAAACCTACATTTCCCGTGGATAGTGAATCATGGGACTCCTTAAGAACCTTGGACTTAAATTTGGAATTTGGGCTTAGGTAAATCCTTCCTTTATACCTTTATACCAAATAATATTTTTTTTCCATTCGAATTTTGAATTCTGAGCAAGATTATTGATTATAGAACATATTCTTGGATCTTTTGCATACTCATTTTGAATCTAATTAAGCCATTTTGGGACTACAATTGAGATCACAAGTAAGGTGTTGATGGGTCGAAATGTACCACCAACGACTTATGGGTCTCCCTAGTGTGAAGTCCCAATTAAACCTCACACCTTTTGGGATAGGAGCCCCATCCAGTATGTGGTCCCGACTGCCACCATGAATGTTTTCTACTCTTGGTTATCAAATGAGAAGGTGTGGGAGCAGGACAAGAATGAAATGCTTGGGCAGCGAAACAAAATCAGCCCAAGATTGACAAATTGTAGAAAGAGGCGTGAACAAGTCTCAACAAAAATAAGAAGAGATATATAATGAGAGGGATTAGTGAGCTAAAACCCCATCAGACATAATAAACAGGAACGTGGCAGAAGTCAATTGCAAAGTAGTTCACAATAGGTCACCGACATGACAAGGAATAAGTAAACATAGATTCAAAAGAGAAACACACATGAAAGTACTATGTATCAGTACGTAACATCTTGCGTATATGAAAGCACACATACAAATATAGTGAGGTACCAGACAACTAATACAACCACCATGAGTAAGCATGGGAATCAATGCCAAGGATAAAAGAAAAAATCTTATTAATATTTCTACAACTTCAAATACATATCATGAAATTGGTCAATACCCAATAGTGGAACGTGGTCTTTTCATACCGTTGCCTAATGCCAAAACCCTAGCCCCATTGCAGATCCACTCTACTAGCTACCAAGAGCTGAGTGGCCCTAACTCTCAAGTATAAATCAACTATCTATCTTGGCCTCAAATCAAGTGCTAAAGTTCCTATCATAATGAGGCATGGGGGGAACATTTATAGAGATGAGGTGAATTTTCACCTACTGTGACCCTTGGTCTCCCCTCGTGCCCTTTTGGCTACCTGCATGACTATTGAGTTTACTCACTTCTTTCCCAAACCAAGATGATTGTTACATGCCCACATCAGTTCTCACATAACTACTGATATAATGGCTAAGAATATTTACATTATGATGAAGGAGACTGAAGGGAGGATGTAGAGGGTCCTTAGAAACCCTAGAATGCTCATTGTCTATATGCCACAATGTTGAGCATGCTTGGTCTTGGAGCTATCTCAGTTTCCTGCTACTCTGCCTCACTCGCATTCATCAATCTTCTGGTGAGGTGCCTTTGATTTTATCGAAAGGTTCTTGGAACTTGGAAGGGAGCATCTGGCTCACTAAAAGGAAACCCTAATGTTGGGTCTTATTGCTAACATTGTTGAGAAATCATGGGGAAATGAATCATTGAAGTGTTTGTCGTTACACCTTGCCCACACCTGACCACCTCTTGCTATTGCGTTCTTCGTTGAACCCCTATTTGTGTGGGTTCTGTAGAAAACCTAGTTCCCCTCATCTAGGTCATAATTCTTCTTTCTCCTGTGATCTTCAAAGAGAAACAAATTATATTATCCACATATATATTGCAGCCACATGGTCACTTAATAAAGTGTCATATTTAATCAATAAAACAAGAAACAATTATTATCGGAAATAATCAATTCCCATAACAGCATTGAGACAGAAATGGAGAAGCACTCATAGTCCTGAAACATTTATGTTGAGATTTTTTTTTGTCAAGTCTCCTTTGAATCTTGGGGGATATTTCAGTTGCTAGCTTTACAGAACCATTCTTGTGAAAAATTATAATATCATGCATCTATTTTTCCACACGCGACCCAGAGGTAGATATGTTATTATTCATGTGATAGGTATCAAATGGAGTTTTATGTTTTTCCATGCCAAGAGGGCACTGTGACTCTAAGACAAATTTCCCACCTATATGTTTGTCAACGTTAAATTCGACCTTTCAGTCCTGCACATTGTTGTAGTGCATCCCTCCTATCCCATTTCCTTTTACCATGAAGAAGATGTTATTGGAAAACAAAGAGTTGGACATGCATATTCCTTAGGTTGCAGCTCTGTTGAAGAGGTTGTGTAGTCGGAGCATAGGGAGAGTTGATTTTGTTGTGAGCTATGTTGCATGGTTTCAGTTGAGGGAAAGTCACACTTCTAGCCGGATGTTGGAGTCCGAATCTGTGACCAGGGGTTGCACGATCACAGATAATGGTTAGTCGCACTTATGGATGCATCCTTAGGGCTTGAAAATGCGATCAATGACTATGAGTGGGAAAGAAACTTCTTGGAGGTCGCAAAACAATATCTCATTTAGGTCACACTTCTTAGAGGCTCGTCAGAGGTGCTAACATGCAACCCAGTGACTGTGAGTGGGAGTGCTACTCTCTTGAGGTGGCATAGTCACAATCTGATGGAGGTCACATCTTGGGGGCTCGCCTGAGGTGTGACTTGGTGACATTGGTGGAGATAAGACCTACTGGAGGTATAGTTGTAGGTTTGAGCTAGTTTCATTTTGGGATTGATTCCTTGAGCTTTAATCACGTGACTTTTCCAACCTTTTTCAAACAATCCAATGTTTCATGGGAGGTTCCTAAACTGTTACAATACTGCATTTCTCTACTTACTCTTTGGGATCATTCCATTTCATCAACTGTGGCTGCCTCCTTTGATCTTGGTGTTTGTAGAATCTGGGACCATGGTCTTCTCTTTGTTTTCACCATCGCTCTCAAGCATTCTGCATCCTCAGGCACTCAAAAGATATATCTTTATGCTCATGCTTCCTAAGAAGCTCTATCAAGAATAGGTTGAAACCATTCCTTGGTTTTTTTTTAGTAGATCCCATGCTCGCATGACATCTGAAAATAATTACTGTATGCCTTAATGAATCTCTCAAATCGATTGTCGACTTAGGTTTCCTTTAATGCATTTGACCAAGGACGAGAGGCAAGGTGATGTAAACTTTTTGACAAGAGGTTCTCCTATGCATCCTCATGTGTATGCCATCACCTGAACGCAGGTAGCAATCACCACACCTTCTCTCTAACTTGGTTTGTACTATGGCGTACTTAAATCTATCAAGGAAAACTACATATTAGAAAGGCCTTCCTCACCACCAATCAATAGGACCTATCGATGAGCCTTAGTCTACATCCTTTGCTCTGACTTGGTTTATTCTGGGGTTAAAACGCATGTCTTTCATAGAAGTGTGAATTTGGCATTGTGTGCCTAGAAACACACATACTATTCATAAAAATGTGACTTATGATGTGTATTATTAATTCATTTTGTGTTTCCTCATATAACCTTCATTCCATGGCATATTCTGATCCGACGTGGCATGGTTGGACCTACATGTGATATTTCAAGGTAGTATGAGCTACAACCTAAAATAATCCTCATCAAGATAAATACCTTTACGACTTTATCATATTGGCATCCAATGCCATTTCATATTTGCAATATCAGAGTGAGGATATCAACCAAAATAAAATATGTGAGTGAGCATGATTAGAGTACATTTCACATTGAATGCAATCGAGATATCTTGGGTGGTTTGGTAAACAAAAATGACTCAAATGTTGAAACATCAATTAAAATATTAACATGCAAATAAAAATGCCAAGCTTTGGAGGCTATAACTCCTATACATAAACAAACCCTACTCTGGGAAATGCTTGCCTATGTTCATGAGAATTAAAGGCATGATGAGTGCGGTTGATGCAACTGAGAGTCATTAAAACTTGGTTGAGGGAAAACCGAGTAATGTCAGACACAATGGAGCTTAACAGAAGTAGGTCTAAAACTACATTCTTGGTTACGATAACCTAGGGTTTTATAATATATGGAAAAAAAAAACCATAGTATTTTCAAACCCTAAATTCTTGCAAATCTGAATGAACATACGAAGGGGTAAGACTAGTCAAGACCCTAGGGGGAAATTCCTTGCAATGACTCTCACAGTGATGCCATGTGATGCCAATGAGAAAGCACCCCTGAAGGAATGAAAATTAGGTTAAAATAGGGAGGAGATCACTCCTTTTGATGATCTAGGGTTTCTTCCAAATACTAACATTGTCAATCACAAGGAGAGCCAAAATGAAATGCATGCTTGTCTAAATATATGGAAACTACTGATAGCAATAAATATCATGCCAAGATGAGTTTCGAAATCATGGGAGACTCTTAACGCATTAACGGAGTTATTGGCCTTTAAAACCCTACGACGATCCTAAGGCTTATATATGAGATCAAATGTGATGTGCGGATGCAATGTGTATAGCTTGGGGTGAGTGGTGGGGTACCCAAAATTTTGAATATGCCAAAAAATTTGGGTGGTGTTGTAGCGGCTACAACATAAGGATAAATATTCATGTTTTCTGGACAAAGCATTTACTACTAGGTTGTCCTTACCCTTTTTATGCAATATTTCCATGTCGAAGGCAACAATTTTTTCAATCCACTTTTGTTGTTCTATAGAATGTGTTTTTTGCTGGAGGAGGGTTGAAGACTATTATGGTCTATTCATATTACAAACTTACTTCGCAAGATATATTGTCTCCACTTGGGTGGAGTAGGCATAATGGCGAGCATTTCCTTGTTCTATGTACACTTTAGACATTGGTGCTTATTGAGATTCTACTTTCAAATTTTATTGCATGACCTTCTTGCATCAACACTACTCCTATTCGAAAACTTGAAGTGTCACATTCAATTACAGATGGCTTTGAAAAGTATGGAGTTGCTAATATAGGTGCATTATACATATTTTCCTTTAGTTCTTCAAAACACTTTTCTGCCTCATCATCCCATCGAAATGAATTCTTCTTTAGAAGGTTTGTTAATGGTGTCGTTACATGAGCATAGTTTCAAATAAACTTTTGATAGTATCCAATAAACTCTAAGAATTTTCTTAATTTGGTAATGTTAGTGAGTTTAGGCCATTATTTTATACCTTGATCTTATCAGGATCTACTTTTACTCCTTCCTTGGATATTATGTGTTTGAGGTACTCTACTTCTTCCTTCCCAAAGTGCATTTGGACATCTTCACATAAAACTGATGTTCTTCTAATATAGTGAGGACTTGCTCCAAATGTTGTAGATGCACCTTCCACATTTTACTATAGATTAGCCTATGTCACTAAATAACACTAAAACAATTTTTTGTATATGTGGATGGAATACCTCATTCATGGTGGCCAAGAAGGTTGCTAGAGACTTAGTTAACCTAAAAAGAATTACCTTGAACTCGTAATGACCTTCATGTGCTCAAAAGGTATTATTCGCTATGTCTTCTAACCTTATTATAATTTTTAGTGTTCAGATGTTAAGTCCAACTTTGAAAAATATCTAGCTCCATGAAGTTCATTTAGCATTTCATCTATGAAAGGAATTAAACTTGTTCTTAATCGTTATCTTGTTCAACCCTTGATATTCTATGCATAGTCTAAATGATCCATCCTTCTTTTAGATCAGAACAACCAGAGCAGTGTAAGGGCTTCTACCTTTTGTGATGATTCCACACTTCAAAGGATCTTGGAGTAATCTTTTGATTTCTCTTTTATGATGATGCAGAGATCTATACAACAGAAAAGAGCTCTAAACAACCTCAGAAAAAATAAAAGCATAGTCATCCTAAAGGTTGATAAGGGAAACACAATTGTAATTATGAATAGAATCGATTATGACATTAAAATGGAAGAACATCTAAACAATATTTGATGCTATAAAATTATTAAGAAGGATCCTAGTGAAAAAATAATGCGCGAAGTTATTAAGAGAATTAAAGAATCATCTTTGGATGATGTCACAAAAAAGAAAATCATCCCTAATAGTTCCATTACTCCAAGAATTTATGGGGCGCCTAAAGTCCATAAACCTAACATACCCCTCAGACCTATAGTGAATACCATAGGTTCCCCTACTTACCTTCTCGCCAAATACCTAGCCAAAAAAATTAGACCCCTGTCTCGTAATACCCCTTCTTATATTAAAGACTCCTATTATTTTGTTCAATGGATTAATAACATAGAAATGAAAGACGAAGATCTTATGGTTAGCTTTGACATTGTATCCCTTTATACCATGATTCCTATTGATGAAGCTATTGAGATCATAAGAAACATCACTGATAAAGAAACTGTGGACCTTTTGGAGCTGTGCTTGAAATCCTCTTACTTCAGTTTCAAAGGAAAAATTTATGAACAAACTCATGGTGTGGCTATGGGCTCTCCTCTATTCCCCATAATTGCCAACATCTTTATGGAGCACTTCGAACAAAAGGCTCTTAGGTCATTTCCATACACCCCCGCTGAATGGAAAAGGTTTGTAGATGACATATTTGCCAAGTCGAGTCATGGAAAAGAAAAAATTGACCTATTCATCAATCATCTAAATAGCCTATTTGACCATATAAAATTCACTATTGAAATTGAAAATAACAACCAGCTTCCCTTTCTTGATATCCTTCTAACAAAAAGAAATGGGTCTCTTGGTTTCCAAGTTTATAGAAAGAAAACCCATACAGAAAGATATCTTCATGCAAATTCCCATCACCACCCTAAACAGAAGATTGGCAACATTAGGACCCTAACCACTAGGGTGGCCAGAATATCTGATCATAACCATTTAAATGATGAACTCAACCATCTACACAAAGTGTTTGAACTAAATGACTACAATAGAAATACCATTAAGAAAGCTATGCACCTATCTCTAATCAAGAATAACATAGACATGAAAAATAAAAATTTATCAACTCCTAAGGTCTCCCTGCCTCACATAAAAGGCACCACTGATAAAATTACTAAAATTCTTAATAAACATAACAACAATGTAGCATTCACCCCTACTAACACCATTAGTTAATTAATCAACTCAGTCAAGGATCCCATAAACCTTAATCTACAAAAAGGTGTTTATGTGATTCCCTACTCATGTAGTAAGGAATATATAGGTGAAACTGGTAGGTCTCTTAATATTAGGATTAAAGAACATGCGGTCGACCTAAGAAGAGATAGGACCTCTAAATCAGCCTTAGCAGAACATGTTCACTCTTCCTCTCATTACATCTACATGGAAGAGGTCAAACTGGTTAGAAAAGAGGACCACCATCTTAGAAGGAAAATCAAAGAAGCCATAGAAATAGAAAAAAGAAAGAACAATTTGAACCGGGACGATGGACTAAAACTAAGTAACACGTGGAAACCTTTACTTGAAAATCTTAAAAATCAATAATTAACCCTTATCCCTTAAATTAACCTATTCCCTCCTCTCTTAAAAATATCAATATAATAATCACCAAAAACATCAATCGTCATATTATCATCATCTTAAACATAAATTAGTAGTGATTAATTCACCCATAATCAATTGATAACATTAAACAATGAAAATTACATCTAGGATTGATAGATAATATTATAGCATTAGCTCACCCTTAATTAATTAATTAATTAATCAATCAAATTAATTAATTAATTAATTAGTCAATTAAACCATATATTTAAATAAAATTAATAAACATAGTAAGTAAATAATAAAATCAATTAAGTTATAAACCTATTAATTAGTTAATTAATAAAATTAAAAAAAAAATAAAAAATCATAATAAATAAATTAAATAAAGAATAACAATTAATTAATTAATTAATTAAATGAAAATCTAGCCGACCTATTTTCTTACATCTTTTCTTCAATTTCCTATATATATAACCTAAATCTAGCTCCTGGATACATCATTGAGATTTGAAGAATATCTATTGACGCATCCCGTGATGATGGACTCACTTGGTAGTCTGAAAAGTTGGGTTCACTAAAACTCTATAACAGGTCATTCCTCCTATCTAAAAACTATCCTCACCTGTATGGATTCATTATTTAACAACTTCATGCTGTCAGGGTTTTACCTTGATTTAACTTCAATTATGTGCTCGATTTCTCTTTTAGGAGGCATCTTAATAGGAATACCTTTGAACACCATTTTGTGTTTTTGAATCAGTTCTCAAACTCTAGGTGGTTCTTCACTAACGAATTTTGAAGTCAACATTTCCATTTGATGAAACTATACTACATATGTTGGTGCCTCTTTTCGGATCAACTCCATCAACTGGTAGAATGAAACAATTTGATTCTGAGGGGGTTGGAAATCATATAACCCATATTTCTACCCTTCCCAGCTAAACTTTATAAATTTGTTTTGATGGTTGGAAGTGTAAGTTCCTAGGGTTTGTTGGAAATAATACTGAGAGGGGGGGGGGGGGGGGTGAATCAGTATTATCAGATCAGTAAAACCTTTCCAACTTCATACTCAGAAACATATACGCTACTTCAATTAAGTGTACTCGCGTGTACATGCTTCTGTGTCTAATGCAACTAGCGTATATCCAGAGATCTTAAGATTCAGTTAGCTTAATCTTCAGTAAATGCATCAGAACATTATTAAGCATATTAACAGTAAACAGGTGCAGTATAACAGAATAGAACATCACACAAGAGCCATACACATGAACACCATGATATAAGGTGGAAACCCAATGTGGGTGAAAACCACCTGCTGTAATTCATCTCTTTCTTCTTTAATAAGAAACTTCTTTTACAATGTACTGGTGCAGTCCTTTACCAGTACGCAGGCTACAACCTGCAGAGGGCTACAACCCTCTCTTGTTTTCCAACTACTTTTGGAAGGGAGCTACAACCCCCTCAGCTCTTGTACTAGCCGATCCATTTACTAGTACGTAGGTGCTGACCCTACAACCTTCTTTCCTTCAGGGACCACGTTTCATCAATTTTCAGACTGGATCCAAGAGTACAAAACAAACATTACTGCAATACAATCATCAACTTATACTTGCATCATAATTCATTAAACAACCCAATACTGAATCACTGAAACCCTGTCATCAAGAACACAGAACCCAAACCAGAGCCCAGAACTCTGCAACAACCACCAGAATCAACAGCAACCTGAAATATCAAATCTTATTATGCATACGCTACTTCACTGTACCAAAACCGCGTGTATACGCGCTTTCTCCAAAGGCAACCCACGTGCAGATCTAGAAATAATTACTTATGCCTTCGCTGTCAGATCCGACCCTTGCCAAGCGTCCCGAACAGATAAACAGTAATACCAGATCTCCTCACTTCGTCAGACACACAATGCATACATGACTTGCCTAATGATCTTCTCCTTATATAGCCTTAGGCCTTGTTCAATACCAAGAGCCAAAACCATAGTAACCCAATACCATCAGCTTCAAAACTAGGGATCAACACGTTCGTCGAGACATCAAGGTCCAAAACCATAGGCACAACTTCCAAGGAATAACCGCCGTGGACCAAAGATAAGTTTTCCACATACACGCGCTTTTACTGAAGCCAACCGGCGTGTACACGCGACTTGATATATAGAGAACCTGCGTATACGTGACTTGGTATATAGTGAACCTGCTTGTATACGCGACTTGGGCTTAACGAACCTGCGTGTATGAACTTTCTTGGCATGCTGTACTAAGATCTGTCCTCTGATTAAGTTGCCATCACCTGAACCAACCTCTGAGCACCTGTACCAACCTCTGAGTGAGTTGCCATCAAGGACAACACTTGAATCATAATGCCAACAATCCCCCCTTTGGACTTGATGGCAACCACCACACCAAGTCACTCTCCCCCTTTGACATCAAGGGCAAAGGGCGGACCAAGATATTCTCTTCTTTGGTATACCTTTTACTGTCCATACTGCTGTCCATACTCCCGCTGAGTACATGCTGCAGTTTCTGATTTGGCTCCCCCTTTGTATATGCCAAGTTGTATTAATCCATCCATGCCCCCCCTGAGCAAATGCAGGTTCTAAGACCAGCCATTCAGATCTGTACCATAAGCATAAGCCTGCAATACTATTCCTTTGATCAAACAACAAGATGTATCAATTAGTTTCATCAGCAACTTCTAACCATAATGCCAACAATGAATGATTTGAAGCATATGCTCCCCCTGAGTGTGAGCCAACCATGACTAAACCATTTCCTGAGTCTGTTCTGCTCCCCCTGAGCCTGAGCCAACCATGACTGAACCTGGGTCTGTTCTGCTGCCCTTTCTTCATATACGCAACTTTGCAGCCTGTAACTCGCATATATACACGACTTGTCTTCATTATATCAGCGTATGCAGGATGGAATACTGAATTTCATCACTTTCAGATTCCCCTGTGTCTGTTATGTCAGCTGTCTGAATTATGCCGCACCTTTCTGTCTCTGTCTTCTTCAGTTCCTAGAACTGTGATGATGTATGATCCTCTTGTTTTGAATTTTGAAATCTACTCCTGCATTCCCTTGCTTTATGCCCATAGTTGTTGCATGTATAACACCTTTTCTTCTATGGCAGATACTTTAGAATCAAATTTAGTAGACAGAGATCTCAAAACCTTTTCAACTAAGACAACTTCCTCAAATTCTTCACCCAGATCCCTCATACAATTCACAATCTCATCCATACGTAGGAAATAATTAGCTATGCTTTCATTACTACGCATCTTAAGAGTTTCATACCGGATTCTGAGAGTTTGAAGCTTTGCTCTTTTTACCTGATCATCTCCTTCGTAGCTTGTAACGATTTTGTCCCATATTTCCTTAGCTGATTTGAAATGCATGATCTTCATAAATTCTGATTGAGTCAAACTACTCAATAGGACAGTAACAACTTTGGCATTGAGCTCATATTGCTTTTTCTCTGCTGGATCTGTAGGAGTTGCTGATGGGAATTTGTATCCTCCTTCTACGATTCCCCAAACTTCTGCTCCAAGTGATTGCAGATATGCAGTGGTTCTTATCTTCTAGTGAGTAAAATTGTTCCCGTCAAAGACTGGTGGCCTGATGTGTGCCTCTCTTTCTGGATTAGCCATTCTGATGGATCTTTTCCTTCAAGCGATCAAGCTTCCTCTGAAGGACCTGCTCTGATACCAATTGTTGGAAATAATACTGAGAGGGGGGGGGGGGTGAATCAGTATTATCAGATCAGTAAAACCTTTCCAACTTCATACTCAAAAACATATACGCTACTTCAATTAAGTGTACTCGCGTGTACACGCTTCTGTGTCTAATGCAACTAGCGTATATCCAGAGATCTTAAGATTCAGTTAGCTTAATCTTCAGTAAATGCATCAGAACATTATTAAGCATATTAACAGTAAACAGGTGCAGTATAATAGAACAGAACATCACACAAGAGCCATACACATGAACACCATGATATAAGGTGGAAACCCAATGTGGGTGAAAACCACCTGCTGCAATTCGTCTCTTTCTTCTTTAATAAGAAACTTCTTTTACAATGTACTGGTGCAGTCCTTTACCAGTACGCAGGCTACAACCTGAAGAGGGCTACAACCCTCTCTTGTTTTCCAACTACTTTTGGAAGGGAGCTACAACCCCCTCAGCTCTTGTACTAGCCGATCCATTTACTAGTACGTAGGTGCTGACCCTACAACCTTCTTTCCTTCAGGGACCATGTTTCATCAATTTTCAGACTGGATCCAAGAGTACAAAGCAAACATTACTGCAATACAATCATCAACTTATACTTGCATCATAATTCATTAAACAACCCAATACTGAATCACTGAAACCCTATCATCAAGAACACAGAACCCAAACCAGAGCCCAGAACTCTGCAACAACCACCAGAATCAACAGCAACCTGAAATATCAAATCTTATTATGCATACGCTACTTCACTGTACCAAAACCGCGTGTATACGCACTTTCTCCAAAGGCAACCCGCGTGCAGATCTAGAAATAATTACTTATGCCTTCGATGTCAGATCCGACCCTTGCCAAGCGTCCCGAATAGATAAACAGTAATACCAGATCTCCTCACTTCGTTAGACACACAATGCATACATGACTTGCCTAATGATCTTCTCCTTATATAGCCTTAGGCCTTGTTCAATACCAAGAGCCAAAACCATAGTAACCCAATACCATCAGCTTCAAAACTAGGGATCAACACGTTCGTCGAGACATCAAGGTCCAAAACCATAGGCACAACTTCCAAGGAATAACCGCCGTGGACCAAAGATAAGTTTTCCACATACACGCGCTTTTACTGAAGCCAACCGGCGTGTACACACGACTTGATATATAGAGAACCCGCGTATACACGACTTGGTATATAGTGAACCTGCTTGTATACGCGACTTGGGCTTAACGAACCTGCGTGTATGAACTTTCTTGGCATGCTGTACTAAGATCTGTCCTCTGATTAAGTTGCCATCACCTGAACCAACCTCTGAGCACCTGTACCAACCTCTGAGTGAGTTGCCATCAAGGACAACACTTGAATCATAATGCCAACAGGGTTTATAGCCATTGGATACCTAGGATCACATCCACTCCTCCTAGTTGTACAGTGTAAAACAAAGATTCTAGATTGTAGTCCTAAATTTGCAATTTGTCCTTATGGAATTTCCATTCTTTTTCAATTTTGTTCCCATCTGCTACCATTACCTTCATATTAGGCATTGGATATGTGAATATGCTAAGCCTTTTACCAATGTTCCAAAAAATTGTGAGTGCTCTTTGTATCTATTAGAACCATTACATTTCTCTTTTTGATATGTCCTTTTAACTTCAGAGTCTAGCAACGGGAAATTCCTGTCATGGTTGATAATGATACTCATGGAATATTTTCACTATCTGATTATGGGAAAAATTGTGGAGAATATTTAACTTCTTCTATGTTTGATTCTTCACTATCTGAATCATTGGTTGCTTCACATGTATAGAGGTTCTTGGTCTCTTTTCCTTTAACACATTTATGTTTATAATCCCATTTTTCACCACAACATTTGCACTTACCCTCTTTTATTATTTCACTTCGAAATTAGTTTTTCCTCCACATAGCTAATGGTGGAACATACTTTCTATTATCCACATTAGAAGTTTGGGGAAACCTTTGTCTCAAATATACTCTTTCAAATTTTGGCAGTTGTATTATTTTGAGCTTCTTTTCTGCATATTTTTCTTTATGTATTGCTTCTTCTATATAAGTGATTTCATGAAGCTTAAGATTTTCCTAGAGATGTGGTTTATGTCCAGCGATGTATGATTGAATAAGGAATGTTTCTGATAACCCAGGTAATCATGAGCTAGGGTTCACCATTCTCTAGTATATTAATCCACATCTCCTTTTTGTTGTATTCTGGTGAGTGTCGAGAAGAACTCTTCTTCTTTGACCACTTAGAACCTCTTCAAGAAAGAATTTTCAAATATCCTCCAACTGATAGCATGTGTCATTTTGTTCCACCACATGTACCAATTATATTCTCACCGTTCCATTGACATGGATACATGCTTAATTTTCTCATCGTTATTTTCAAGATTGTAAATATCAAAATATTCTTCTATTTTATTGAACTGTGCAACACTATATTTTTCGTTATTATCAAATTTGGAAAGCTCAAGCTTTGATCTTCGTTGATATGTACCAATTGGTGGGACTAAAAAGGGGTATTGGTTTGAGTAATGCATATTTTGAAAATTCATGTTACTATTTTGTGGACTATGAAAGGAAGATGTATGTGGAGATTCATGGATACAAGGTGAGATTGATGGGCTTGATGTTTTCGAAGAATCTTGTTGTTGAGTCGCTTCATTATTCTGATGTTTTGATTAGTTTTAGTATTGAACTTTGGACAAATAAGGTTCAACGCCAACATTTCTTCATTATGATTCTAATCAACCTTATTTGTAAGGGATTCATGTTCTATTTTAAATTCATTGCGATTTTTCTCAAGTTGATGCTTTATACTCTTCATTGTGCCGTGAAGCTCCTTGATTTATTTAGCATGACTCGTGACCTTATTCTCAAGATCTATCAAATTTTTATTAAATTGTTCATAGTCATTGACGACAACATTGATCGAGTGTGTGGTGGTGTATAAGGATCCACCTTAACGTGTTTCTTTAATTTAAATCTATTTTATTTTTTATTTTTTTATATACTATAATTATTTATTAATTATATATCATTAATAATTAATTAATAACTATATAATAATAGCTAATTAATTAATTATATTATATCATTAATCATATAATAAATGTAATTATTAATTAATTAATTAAATTCATATAACAATTAATTATTATACAACATAATAATTAGTAATAATATAATTATTATATAGTTTTTTAATAATTAATCAACAATATGAAGGGTTACCAATAAAGGCATTTAATAAAGTTTGGAATGCTTGATAGGATATGTCTTTTAGAAGAGATGGATGAGGAAGGGACACAAATGGAAGGTGACAGGAGGATAGGTGGATGAAGACTGTTGGTAACACGATCATGTGGTACAACTAGCATAACGGAAAGATACAGGCCATGAAAGAAGTGTTGGCAGTCGGGAAACAAAGTTTGTGTTGGTGTGATTTTTGGTGGTCGATGAATTGACATGAAGATAGAAGAGAAGACTCAAAGGTTGTTGGACAAGTACGATGAGAGAAGATACTAGTAGGGGATGAAGTCAACAGAATAGGGAGGAACAAGGTGGAGTAGAGAGGTAGTGAGTAGTGGAGTTGGCAATTGGATAAGATCATGATCTATGTAGCAGTGAATCGAGGAGTGACTTGCTCTAGTACCAGATGGAACACAATATTTTTACTTCACAAATTATATATATATATATATATATATATATATATATATATATATATATATATATATATATATATATATATATATATATATATATATATATAGATAGATATATATATATATATATATATATATATATATTTGTGTGTGTTTGTGTGTGTGTGTGGGTGTGTATTAAAACTAAATGATGAATTTTTACGAAGAGGGCCCTGGCTTAAATAGGCCTCGAGGCACGTTTTCGAGAAGGGGCATGTTCTTTTGATCGTGCCCCAATTACATAATTACCCTAATTACACATTTTTTTTAGATTTTTACACAACAAAATCACATGAGGAGTACTTGTCAATGAAGTTTTCTATTTCAATATTCATGCTTGTTCCTAATGTAGCTCTTACAACCCCCCTCCAAAAGTTCTCCTACGATTTAATTTTGGAGCCTACTTTTGATCATATGAAATTTCATTTTAATTGCATCAAGCATTCTTCTTATTTATTTAGTTTCACAATGAATTGTTCTTCCATGTAAGGCTTTTGATGTCTTAACTTTGTTGTCATGACAACGACTAGATCTTGTTGACAATAGTTGAAGACTAACAAACACCTTCTCAAATACAAGCCAAGTAATGTCTTCATCAAGCACCAGTTGCATGCTTTGTCTTGAGGAACTGTGCAATCCTCTATCATTGGGAACTACAGAAATCCTTATTGTTAACGGGAAAAGTGTCTATTCAGAATGACCCTATCCCACTAAGGTGTGACAGTGACCTTAGAAACAAACAGGGAAAACTACTTTTGTATTCTTCTTTATGAACTATAAACGAAGAGGAATAGGATGAACCAACCTGTGTCTTGCGCTAGTCCTTTGATCCAATCTCTCTCCTCTCTGACAGCTTCCAGCTACCTGCTCCCTTACTTGCCCAGCTTCACCAAGTTCCTGTAATATCATAGAAGAAGAAAACTACACAAAGACATGGATTTATATTCATAAATAGCTTAGGATCAGATTTAAGCTAAACATACAAATGTAACAAATATCAATGATACACAAGCATGTAGGAGAAACTCAAATAGTTTTATTGATATAACAAGAAGATCCAGGAGGAGTTACAACCGATGATTCCTGATCCAGCATCAACCTCCCAGCATAGAAGTCCCCTCTTCACCTCCAACAAAGCATAAATCACCCAATACTCTGATATCTATCTCAAAACCAACAGCAATTCTCTGCAATGTACAAAATTCCAGCCTCTGGATCTCTAGGATGAGGGATCCGTATATAGATGTATGCAAAGAGGATGAGTCAACTTATGATTTGACTAGTGTCTTCTCTCTGTCAGTTCTTGTTTCCACTTGGAGACTGAGAGCCTCTTACTCATCCTTGGTCGAACTCAGTGAGGCAAGTGTCATTGGGGAAGATTCTGGAAGCTTCCATTGTCTGTCCACCTCACGGAATGACACTGCCATTTGTCATTTCCCGCTCAACGCACCCTGGTAGTGCATTTAGGTGTATTGCAACGCACCTAGCTAGTGTACTTGGGTGCTATGCAACGCAACTAGCTAGTGGAGCAGCTGAAATGATCCTGATTTGACTAATTCTGAGCAGTTTCTGGTAGAGAAATTCTGGGAGAAGCTGTAATTTGTTGACCTTATTCCTTTAGGGGCCGGAACAACACTTTTAGGGACATAGGATCCCTTGGTTTATGGACATTTCATGCTTAGAGCTGTAAGGCACAAAAATGTCTATAAAAGTTGCCCCCTAAAGTATGAGGCCGTTTATCGGGTGAAATGCTTTATTAGGAGGATCCGAAGTTCTTTCAATGCTGGGAGGAGACCTGTAATAAGATACAATACAATACATTATCTTCATACTGTTTTCATGATCTAGATGAGGCAGGCATTCCCATGCTCAGCTTTATAAATTCATTTTCATGTACATAGGACAGACAATCGTCCGATGGTAGACTGATGATTCTGATAGAGCCATCATCCTTTTGGTAGGATGATTATCTGTGCTGCAATGCTGTACAATTCAATGTCTTTCTTTTCCTGAATATATATCGCAGCCCGGATGGATGAAACTAGATCCGGGGTCTTCAATCTCGTCCGATCTTCACTCGAAGTACAAGTCAATCCATGTGAGAAATGTTTTGAAGTCGAACATGGAAAGACATCACTTGATTACCAGTCAATGATGTAAACTGTTAACAAGCGCGAGAGGAATCACCGATAATGATGATGACCCTCAAGGTACTGCAGTACAATTCACGTGGTGTGAATAAAGGACTTGGCGTCGAACACCACGCAAAATCTTTCGGTCGAAGGTCATTGATGTATACCTGTCGCCGGAAGTGAGAAACTTGCCATTGAGGCATGCAAGCTTCAAAGTACTGAAGGGGGTGTTCCTAGATCAACTTCTTGGATAATGAGCTGATGTCGACAAGAAGTGACCCATCAAAGGAGGGCCTTAATGAATCCCACATCAATGACACGGAACGGAGCAAATGATTTTGATGGAGGTGAAAACGATCTGATGATACATGGTTCAGGATGGCGGTCATGAAAGAATGAAGTATAATGTATGGTAGTGGATGGGACATGGGTGACTTCTCTAGATGACTTCTCTTGAACATGTTGGCGACACTTATGTGATGGATTGGTAGCATTTACCCCAAATGTGGATGGTATGGCGTGACCATGGTGATGTGACCGACAAATGAAACAACCCAACCCGACTCAGGCACAGAGTGGAAGTGTCATGTTCAAGGGCGACTTGCTACCAATAAATATTCTTTGAGTTTTCTTCCCAATTTTTCCCCAGTCATTGCTGACCAGTACCTCTTTATTTTTGTCAAGCTTGAGGAGGATAACGTATGCTTGTTCTATAATTTTCCCTTCGGCCAAACCCATCGCTATGTTTTAACGAGCCTAGCGATAGTGAAACTCGTTCTCGTCTAAAGACAAGTTTGTCGCTATTAATCTTTTTAACGAGTTTAACGACAAAGATAACTTGGTCCTTTTCATTTTTAGAGAGTCTGAAAAGGTACGTAAAGGTAACTCCAAAATTCCTTTTTCGTCATCTAATCCCTTAAGTCCGAAAAAGTATAAAACAATACAGAAGGGATGAATTTTCGATAGTTTTAACGAGCCGAACAAAACAAGCGCTCGATCTTTTTGTGCAATAATCCCTCAGGTCCAAAAAGATTAAAATCTAGAGGAGGGATAACACTTCCGGTCGCTTTAACGCGCTGGAAGGCCAAAACTCGACAATCTTTTCATATTTTACGAGTCAGTTGAAAAGAGCTTAAAGGAGACTCGTCTTTTGAGGAACGAGTGATAAAATGGGTAGCAGCTGATTCCAGGTAAGGCTTGGAATTTTCCAATCATGGCAGTGTCACAAGGATGGCTAGTGAAATCACTCTTCGCAGCTGTTCCTCAAAATGGGTAAACAATCAAATGGAGGTGAATGATCGGCCAATGGAAAAGTGGAGGTGACGGTGCAAACACGACCAAGGCTTTAATGGCTGAAATGCTTCATTCACGGTGGTTATTTATCGGGGAATAGTTCATTTTTTAACGAGCTTAAACGCGGGTGGAAACATTTGCTCATGTCTTATGTTTATTTTTTAACGAGCTTGAACTATGTGCTAAAACTGCTCGATTAGATGGTCTTGTTTTGATTTTTTACCATAAATAGCTTTCTCCTTCCAAAGATAGTATTGTATTTTTCAACTGCTTCATCAAACTAGTCAGAAATGAACAATATTTGCTTGAAAATGAGATTAAAACGCTAATATTTTACTTTGAACTACGTAAAAGCAATCAAAAAGTGTTTTTTACCTCTCATTTTACCATTTCATTTGAACTTGGTTTGTTGGAGCTTTGGAGGTGCTTTTTCCCCCTCGATTTTCATTAGCTGATTTCGGGAGATTCTGTGGACGATTCTCGGCGCCGTTTAGACCAGGTAGGAGCTAAACCCAAGCTCTTTCATTTCATGGTTTCCTTTTTGCATTCTGTGTTTTATTCCCTACTTTTCTGAGCCCCTGGGGTTTGAGGGATTCGTTTTGCCATCAACACACCGTCAGTACATCGAAACCTGCGCTGAATGCTAGCCTGTATGAAGGCAGTTTGACATTCAACGCACCTGGAACACTGCTGCAGGTGCGTTGGGCACAGAAAGGGAATTGTTGCACAGTTTTTGATGGAATTTTTGCCTATTTCTCGTCAAAATCAGGATCTAACTCCTCTCTTGTTTGTTTTTTCAGAGATCTTGGAGCAAGATGACCCTTACATGGCGAGAACGAGAACATGAAGAAGAGGACATGATTGCCCTACATGATCCAGTTACAGTGAACGCACTGCGGAATTGTGGCTTGTTGAAGTTCTTCCGCATCTCTAGCATGAGACAGCAGATTAACTTACTGCAGTATTTGCTCGATGCTTGGGATCCTATCAATTAGGTTTTCCAGATTAGGGGCAAATCTATCCCCTTGACTGCAGTAGAAATCTATTTCTTGACTGGCTTGTCGAGGCGGGGTGCCCCCATCTCTTTGTTAGGTTCGGCCTGAGGAGGCGATTCTGTGAGAGATTATGTCTGCCAGTATTGCAGGGAAGGATCTCAGCCGAGTAAAGACGGCAAGATCATCATCCGTGATGTCACTGACAGGTCCCTTAGGACTATCTTGTTTACTTTTGGTAGGATGGCCGATAGTGTGTCTCTTCATGTAGCCAACAGATCCTATATGCAGCATGCCTTGGAATGCCTCCAACCGAAGGTGTTCAACTGGTGCGACGCAGTACTTCTTGTGATGAAAGGATAGTTAACCAAGATAAAGAACGGGAGGTTGAAGAACTTTGGGTTCGGTTCTATTTTGACCGCCTTTTCCTTGGAGAAGATACCACTGATGCAGCCACAGTACATTGCACTCGATTTGCCTTCTCCTACTGAACCACGTATGCAGAGATGGGTTGACCATATGTCTAGGCATGCTGGCCAGTCTCAGATTTCATTTTCTGATACCTTCTTCAGGTGGTTTGATCGTCAGGAGATGGTTTATTCCGAGTATACATATGCTGGCATGGACTTCCGGGGTGATCCAGATTTGGTACTGCCGGATGGCGAGTAGTGGGGTGCTATTGGTAAAATCTCTGACCATATTGCTGTTTACCATTTTCGTTTATAATGTCCTTGTGCTTTATTCTATCAAGACTTTAATCAAACTCATGTGTACATGCAGATGTTGGTCCTGTTCGTTCAGTAGTTCGCCTGAGAGTACCAGCTGTTGCCCCAGCAAGAGAGGCCGCCGGAAGAGTTATCCTTCGCGACCTCGACGTGGCCGAGACTCTCTCAGCTTTACAGGAGCAGATTGAGGGCCTCACTCTCGGTATACCAGATGTGAGGACTGACGAGCTACCTTTGCAGTTACAATGGCATACTACTAGTGTGCCCAGATGATGGACTCGTCTCTTACGCATGATCGCACAGGCTGTGACTTGCTATCACGAGCATCATTAGACTAGGGTGCCCCCTAGCATTTTGAGTTTTTGGGTCATGTGACCGATTTTGTCTTAGTTACAGAACATTATATGTAAACCATAAACAACTATATATATTTTTAATTTTTGGGGTTTTATTCTGGTTGAGCTATATGATCCACATGTAAAACATTGATGATGTGTTTCTTTTTATAAATGTTGCAAATGTCTATCTAACACATAGTTTGCTAATGAGTCGGTTAATGTGTTTAAGTTTCTGGAAATATGTTGGTATTGAATAAGATCAAATTGTCTTTCCAAAATCTTAACCCTTAGGAACATGCGATAAATAGCTGGGTTTCGGACGGAATATATACCATTGAGTTGTAGTATTACGAGTTGTGAGTCTAGCCTGACAATTAGTCGGCGTATGCCATGGGTGATGGCATCAGAGAGAAGTTCTATCAACGCGCTATACTCAGCGATGTTATTCGTTGATTGACCAATACATACACCTCTGAAACTTACTAACTCGCCGCTTGGATCAAAAATGGCCCAGGCTGCGGAGGACAGGTTCTGTGAACTACGACTCGCTCCGCCGGCATATCCAACACATGGCTCCAATAGGTTTGACTTCTGCAATAAGTGTAAAAAGTGGATTACTCGACCAAAACAAACACTTTAGCGAAAACAAAAATATAACAAAAGAATATTGGTTACTATTTATGCATAGTAACGCTTGAGGTACAACCCATTATGAGGTTGCTCCAGTGGAATTCCGTCATAATCCATTAACTCGTAGGCTCCTTTTGCTAACACTCGTTTAACAATATAGGGGCCCATCCATAAAGACTTAAATTTACCTGCTCCCAATTTATCGGATTCTTGGTCGTAAAGCAAGACCAAGTCACCTTCCGAGAAGACACGGGGTTTGACATTTTTGTCGAACTGCGCCTTGACTCGTTTCTTATGGGCTTCATTAGCCAAAGCGGAATCACGATGGGTTTCATCCAATTGGATTAATTCCAAGAAACGAGTCTCTTCTTCTGAAGTTCCGGGGAGGAGATCAATTGTGAGTTTGAGAGACGAGATTTCACACTGGACTGGTAAGACTGCTTCCAGGCCATATACCAGTTGGAAGGGTGTGAACCCTGTTGCATTCCTTACCGATGTTCGGTAAGCCCACAAGGTTGAGTACAGGATTAGGTGCCACCTTCTTTTGTGAACTCTGATCATCCTTTGCAACATGCGCTTCGGGACCTTGTTGATCGCTTCAACTTGTCTGTTGGCTTGCGGATAATACGGAGTAGAGCTGTCGTGAGACAACCCTAGTTTGGCAGCTAATTCGACCATCATGTGAGTGCGAAAATGCGATCCATGATCTGTGACTATAGCCTGTGGTACGCCGAATTTGGCGACTACATGATTGAAAAAGAAAAGGGCAGCTGTTTCACCAGTATTATCGAATGTAGGCATCGCCTTGGCCCATTTGGTAAAATAGTCAACTGCGACTATGATATACCCATGCCCCCCGGTTGAGGTGGGGTTAAATGTCATGAAATCGATGCCCCATTTGGCGAACGGCCCAATAGCAACTATTGGCTGTAGAGGTGCGGGTGGTCTTCTGGTTTTGCTATCAAAAATTTGACAAGCATGGCAACTTCTGACTGCGGTTATGCAATCTTTGAACATTGTTGGCCAGAAGTATCCTGCTCGTAAGATTTTTTGTGCTGTAGCATATCCAGATTGATGCCCCCCACAGGCGCCTGAATGACACTCATTCAGGGCTTTTTCGGCCTCCTCATGGGTGAGGCACCTTCTCAGAACTGTATCGTTACCACGACGGTAAAGTGTATCACCGACAATCATGTAGTCTTTTGCTTGGTATCGAATACGTTTTTGTTCAGAGTGTGAGGTGTTTGGCCTAAATTTTTGGGTTTGGAGATAAATTATTATATCTCCATACCACTCATTGCTTGTAGATATCATAAACAAATTCTCATCCACGATTGATTCTTCGGATGTTTCATCATTGGACGACGATGGGAGATCGCATAATAGTTCTGCAAAAACTAGAGCTTTCTTTGACTTGGATTTTACAAATTCTATATCAAACTCTTGAAGGATCGCTATCCATTTTGAATATTTGCCCCCCAGCAACTGTCGTGACAATATATAAGTCATGGGGTTGCAATCTGACAGAATGGTAGTTTTCCGAAAGAGGACATAGTGTCAAAATCTTTGTATCGCTTGAACAGCTGCAAGCGCTAGTTTTTCAACATAAGAATATTTTCTTTCTGTATCATTTAAGTTCTTACTTAAATAATATATAGTATGTTCAATTCCATCGACTTCTTGAACTAAAACCATTGCGATGGTCGTATCTGCTGCAGCCAGATACAGGTTAAAATCTCTTTGATAATCGGGGGTGTACATTAATGATGCTTTCATTAGGGAATCTTTTAAAGCATCAAAGGAAGCTTGCGTGACCTGAGCCCAGACAAAGGGTACCACATTTTTCAAAAGACGTGTATAACCTTTAGCAAGTTCGGCGTAATTTGGAATGAACCTCCTCAAAAAGTTTGCTTTCCCTTGGTGTTTCTGAATCTGAAGCAAATTTGAAGGTGGAGGCAAATTTATGATTGCCTGGACCTTACACGGGTCGACACGAATCCCATCCTTGGAGACTACAAAGCCAAGTAAACGACCAGAACTGACGCAAAATACACATTTGTGCGGATTGAGTCGTATCTTGTAGTGTCGGCAACATAGAAATATCGCTCTTAAATGCTGCGGATGATCAGTCCGCTTTCGCGAATGAGCTGGAAGGTCGTCGAGGTATGGTTGAACGATGTTTTTGATGTCATGGAAGGCATAATTCATTGCCCTCTGAAATGTCGCCCCTGCATTCTTTAAACCAAAGGGCAATTTTTGATATGCGAATGTGCCCCACGGACAAATGAATGCAGTCTTTGACTGGTCCTGTGGGCGGATATTTATTTGATTATACCCGGAGAATCCATCCATGAATGAAAAGATTTCGCATCCGGCGCATTCATCAATTATCTGATCGATGAAGGGTGTAGGGTAGTTGTCTTTTGGACAAGCTTGATTTACATCTCTATAATCGACACACACTCTAATTGTCCCTTGTTTCTTCATAACAGGGACAATATTCGATACCCAATCGGTTAGAGGAACTGGGTAGATGAAACCAACATGGAGAAGTTTTTCAACTTCTGCCTTAATGGCAGCAGCTTTCTTGGGGTGCACCTGCCTTATCGGTTGTCGTACTGGTTTGACATCTGGATACATCTTAATTTCGTGTTCAACGATACTCGAGTTGATGCCTGGCATTTCACTGTATGACCAAGCAAAGACATCTCTGAGTTCGCGAAAAAGAGCGTTATATATTTCCAGTTCTGAAGGAGAACAACATTTGCCAACATAAATATTCTCTACAACATCTGTTTTAGTTGAGATATTTATGGCTATAGTCTCTTCAATGTTGGATAAGTTTCGCTTGGAATCCACCGTATTTACAGTATTTGATAGAAAATCAAAGACTGAAGGATGATAAAGGTCATTTTGAGTCTCTTCTTCACAATCCGGAAGAAGGGAACGATGGTGGGAATCATTCCATGGTGCTCCTTCAATTACCATAGCTTGGAGAATTCCTTCGTCGGTGACATGCACTTGCGACCAAGGATCTGAAGGAGTACCATATTCTCTAGACCTATCTATCCAAACACTTGATGAGCGTTGATTCGGGTTTGCCTCCCATGCTAGAAACATTGATTGCTATAATATTTCTATTGGGCTTGGGGGAAAAACCATTGCATGATCCATGTTGATATCGTTTTCTGAGATCTTTGTGGAAGATATCATGTTGTAGGTTCCTATTGACGCCACTTCCGCCAGATTGAATGGAGGTGGAAGAGCGAAAGTTCCCATTAGTATAGGATCTTTTAGTAGGCCTACTCTGATATTCTGAAGCGAATGGGGGCTTCCATGGATCATGGGAATGCTTCCTGTAACTTGAGAACCATTGGGGAGGAAGTTTTGTTGATCGACGATTGTAATCCCTCCTTGAAAGGGAAATGAAATCTTTCTAAAATAGGTCGACACAACAGCTGCCATGGCATATATCCATGGTCTTCCTAGTAGGATGTTGTAATCAAGATTCCCATCGATGACTTCAACATCTATCTCTACCATTTTTCCCCCTAGTTCAACTTTCAAGTTATTTAGGATACCATATGGGGTATATGTCCTTCCGTCGAATGCTTTTAATGTCGTTGCTGACTGCGACAAGGTTGGAGATCCTAAAGTTTTCTAGCAACTCATCGACATAATACATGTAGATGCTCCCTCATCAATAATTGTTCGATGAACAGTTTTGTTGAGGGCTTTCACTTGAACAAGGAAAGCTAGTTGAGCCGGTAACTGAGGATCGTATCCTTTGTGGTCGAAGGATACAAGATTGGAATCCTTAGGATCAATCCCACGAATGGCTGATAACAAAGCCTGCCTTTGGGATGGGCAATTTTGTAGTACTTCAAGAGTCGACATAGCGGATGGCGATTGGGCCAAATCTTCCACTATGTTATAATGCTGCGCCGCTCTAGCGCGGGGATTAAATGTCGACTTCTGTACTACTCTCTTCGGCAGTTTTATTCTCAATTCAGGGATGGTGGGTGGTACAACTTCTGTCGAAGTTGTTGTCGAACTACTTGGTTGATATTTATCCTTGTTGTTCGACATCTGTGGATTCCCGTAATCTTTGTTCCTTGTTGAAATCAAAGCATCATTCTGCTGTTTTGAAATCGACAACATCAGCACTTGAGACGGGGAAGAATTTCCACTTTCAACCATATTTGTTCCTGGATTCGGAAACGGATCAGTTAACACTGCTGAGGTTTTCGAAATTTTAAAGAATTTCTTAAGCTCAGCTTTGTATGGACACTCTTTTGTCCAATGATCCTCATCGCATATATGACACCCCGCAGGGGGTTTCCTATTTCTAGCAGGGTTTGAAGAAGATTTTTAGGAGATGACTCATCCTGTTTCTTCTTCTTGCCCTTGCCTTTCTTCTTGCTTCCTGGTTGTTTTGTTTCTTTGCCCTTATCTATCGATATGGCATTTACTTCCGAAGCAAGAAGTTCGTCTTTTGCATTTTGATCTGAAATCTTACGGGACTTCTTGGATGTAGCCTTTGTCGATTTCGTGTTTGTTGTGCCAATCACGCCATCTCCGGCGTGAGAGTCATTGTTCGATTTAGGAGGAGGAGGAATTGAGAATTCTGGTCTAGGGGCGTCAGGTATTTTGTCGTAGAGCGTGCCAGACTGAGTATAGATCAAGTCCAGATATTGTGCACGAGCGATAACTTGCTCTTCCGTTACGACTCCCCCCTTTGCCACATCTTCCGTGATGGAAGGTAGTAATGACTTGATAAACCATTCAGCTAATAGCTGATCGGGAACGTATGTTTTTACCATCCTATGACGACGTCGCCACTCATGTATATGATCAGATATGTGAGTAGCTGTTGTGTGTTTGAAGTTGGTAAGAAGTTCTGTTCCCGTTTCATACCTTATTGGTAATTGAAAATGGGTTAAAAAGGTTGTGGCTAAGGTACTGAAGTTGTCGAACGAAGCTCTAGGCAATTCAATGTACCATTTTTCCGCTGGACCCGTTAACGTCCTCTGAAAGAGGCGAAGCCTTATCGAATCATCATTTAGGGTGTTTGATGAACACCATAGATGAAATGTCATCACGTGATTCGATGGATCTTCACCCGGATTTCCATTAAATTTAGGAATATCTGATGGAAGTTTATGTGGAATCGCTGGCCACCAAGGGGTGTAAGCAATTGGATCGTTTGTTAGCCGGTTTAAATCAGGTAACTCTAAAGTTGCCATGAATGGTAACTGCTGATTCAGATTAGGTGAAGCATACCCAGGGTAAGATGGGATTGCCTGAGCAGTTGGTCTTTGCATGCCAGCATAATGCATCTGATGCTGGTATGACTGATAAGGTTGGTGGACATGACCATTGTAAAATGGTTGATTTTGACCGTTTTGAATGTACGGCTATCCACTGTTCGCAACGATTTGCTGCTCAGAACCTTGGTATACTTGTTGGAATTGTGGTTGTTGGTATTGCACCAGCCATGGTTGTGAAGCCATGTGCTGTTGTGCTATACTAACCGTTGGACCAAGGTGTGGGGTAATTGTACCCGTCTGGACCTGTGTTGCCCCACTAGTTGGCGATTGTGGTTGAGTCGCAGGGTCAAGGGGCTGTTGCATTACAACCTGAGAAATCTGAGGTTGGCATACAACAGGCAGCGTTTGAACTTGTGACACCGTCACAATAGCCGGTGTAGTCGGGATATTAGACATAGGTACACATTGTTGCATCGAATACACAACTCTTGGTTGTTGAGGTAGTATAGGCACCCAACCACTTGAGGTAATTCCAGTATAACCTGAATATTGTTGTGAACTCCCGTATGGATATCCTCCCGGAGGGGATAACGAAAGGGCATACTGCCCCCCATACTGTGGTAATCCAGAACTCAAGGGAATTGTTTGCCCTTGGGGACCGGACTGCCCAAATTGACCTCCAAATGGATCAATTTGTTGAGACTCAACACAAGAGTTTCCGGATATTATTCCGGATGAACAAACAGGAACGGACCAGACTGTTGAAATAGCCCCTGAGTGGGCTCCTTCTAGCGGTTGAGAGCTAGTCGGGACAGATGGTATGCCGACGAACATTGTCGGAGTGACAGCAGGGAGTTCTGCTGTCGCTGTGTCAGACGACACAGTCCTAGATGTTGATGGTTGTTCAGACATTTGGAGTCTATCTAAAAGATTACCTAGCGATTCTACAGGAACTTCTGCTGGTGGTAGACTAACCTCTGATGGAGAAGGATATAGAGTGATCCCGACTCCAAAGTGCGTTGGAGTACTTGTTTGAGGATCTTCTACAATTTCTTCAATTGCAATCAGACCAGGTGGAAGGGGAAGACCGTCAGGTCCGTAAAATATTTCTGGTGCCGAAGAAGGTGTGGAATCGACAGCGACAGATGTTTGAAGAGTAAGACTCTCCGAACCGGTTGTAGATGGAACTGGTTTAGTAACACAAGTGTTTACTCTCAGACTAGGATCAGTATCACTGTCCTTCTGTGGCTGTTGAACTTCTTGTGTAGAGGGAGGGATTCTAGAAATTTTTGGAGTAACCGGAGTCTCTGATGTCGTTGGAACACTTGTTCTAACCTTAATAGGAGATTTTGAACCGGTTAAACGAGTTCGCTTTGTCCGTACTGGTTTCAATTCCGGAGAGAAAGACGGTTGACTCGTAAGCCTCCGCGAACGACGGGGTTTCAATTGACTTTCTTCCACGATTGTGGATTACTCGATCAACTAAAATAAAAAGGGGAAGTATGTTTCCGAATTAAATGAATTTTAGACGCTTTTGACACAACTTGTTTTTTCAGTTTTTAAGAGTCGAGAAAAAACAAAAGATGACTCTAGTCTCCTTTGATTTTTAATGAGCCTGAAGTGACAAGTGCTAAGATGGACCTTTTCCGTTAAGGAGTCTGAAAAGGAACGAAAGGGACTGCTCTGGAGATCTAGGTAGAGGGAGTACCAAACCAATCGCAAAACTGCAGAATACTTTTTACGGTACGGCAGTCAATCTTCCCGAGTGCTGTGTTCGGTGCATTGCGATCAGTAGGGCGGCCAACACGGCTTCCTATGGATAAAGGTTTTAAGCCTATAGGGGTCTCCCAATATACACTCGACGGTATGTCGGAGCACAAGTCCATACTGGCACTTATCGTCTCAAAGTGGAGGAATCACCCAACCATCAGTGAGGACAACAGTTACCAGGCTTTACGACGCCATAATACGTCTCTAGCCTAGACCTCTAAATGTTGTGCGTTAAGTTCCAATGCGTTGTTAGATTCATTCAATTTATTTTAAGTTGATCTTTCTTATGAAGTTTGCCTTTTGGGTTCACCATGAGATGTAGATGTAATTCATAAAATGCAATCTAAAGATGATAAGCAAACTTTTATCTCTTTTCAGCAATGAAAATCCTAGCTACAAGGGGAAAAGAAAGACACAATATTTTCTCAAAGAGCAAAGAGCACACTGTAAATGCACTTTTCCTAAATCAAGCCAAACAGACTGTCAATATGCAAATGCACTTGTGCATGTATTTGTTTTCACTTTCTTAATATTGATGCCTAAAAGGAAAGTTGATGTACAAATCTGAATTTGCTCTCAAGTGAAAAACACAAACAAGCTTCTTTTCGAAATCAAAAGGTAGAGATGATTACGACACTTTATGATTTTGAAATAAATACTCGTTTCGACACTAGAAAGTCACAAATTCAAACCAAAGGCAAAAGTAAAAGCATAATCGACTGTCAACAGGAAATAAACTTTCTCCTAAGATAAAAATCAACACTTACGACAGATCTAAATCAAAGGACGACAGTATGACTATTCTACTTTTTCAATGGAAAACTATAAATGATGTAACAAACACACAAAAACATCTACAGTCTTTTTGTACAAAGGAGGCGAAATTAAGGCAAAGAAAAGGGGTTTTTAAACAGACACATACACTGATCACAGGCTGCAAAAATCAGAGACAAAACTGAAAAAATGAAGCAAAGAACCTCAGCTGCACAAGGCTAGGCTGATCAGCGCACCTGTTACATAGAGAAACTGGATTGCAGTGCAGGTAGCCCTCTCCGGAACTGCATTGAAATGCAGAATCTCTTCACAGAGCCTGCGCTGGGGCAGAAATGAGAATTCTATCTGGGTTCTGGGTCACGGTTTGCAGTTTAATCTATGGTTTTTGGCCGAGTAAAAGCAATCAGTAATGCACAATCAGAGGGTAGATTTAAAAGAGGTCTAAGAGCTAGCACAAAGGGTAATCAGATCATTTGTGAATCAACTGTTCAAATCATAAACAAATCTAGTGAATGGATTGACGTAGCAGATATCTACTTTGCATTTGATAATGGCAAATGCAGTTCGATTGCTACTTCTATGTTTATGAAACAAACAACAAGAGAAACACAAACAAACTAATTAGACACGATCCCCAACGGATTCGCCATTTTGTTAACGGGAAAAGTGTCTATTCAGAACGACCCTATCCCACTAAGGTGTGACAGTGACCTTAGAAACAAACAAGGAAAACTACTTTCGTATTCTTCTTTATGAACTATAAACGAAGAGGAATAGGATGAACCAACCTATGTCTTGCACTAGTCCTTTGATCCAATCTCTCTCCTCTCTGACAGCTTCCAGCTACCTGCTCCCTTACTTGCCCAGCTTCACCAAGTTACTCTAAGATCAAAGAAGAAGAAAACTACACAAAGACATGGATTTATATTCATAAATAGCTTAGGATCAGATTTAAGCTAAACATACAAATGTAACAAATATCAATGATACACAAGCATGTAGGAGAAACACAAATAGTTTTATTGATATAACAAGAAGATCCAGGAGGAGTTACAACCGATGATTCCTGATCCAGCATCAACCTCCCAGCATAGAAGTCCCCTCTTCACGTCCAACAAAGCATAAATCACCCAATACTCTGATATCTATCTCAAAACCAACAACAATTCTCTGCAATGTACAAAATTCCAGCCTCTGGATCTCTAGGATGAGGGATCCATATATAGATGTATGCAAAGAGGATGATTCAGCTTATGATTTGACTAGTGTCTTCTCTCTGTCAGTTCTTGCTTCCACTTGGAGACTGAGAGCCTCTTACTCATCCTTGGTCGAACTCAGTGAGGCAAGTGTCATTGGGGAAGATTCTGGAAGCTTCCATTGTCTGTCCACCTCGCGGAATGACACTGCCATTTGTCATTTCCCGCTCAACGCACCCTGGTAGTGCATTTAGGTGCGTTTCAACGCACCTAGCTAGTGTGCTTGGGTGCTATGCAATGCAGCTAGCTAGTGGAGCAGCTGAAATGATCTTGATTTGACTGATTCTGAGCAGTTTCTGGTAGAGAACTTCTGGGAGAAGCTGTAATTTGTTGACCTTGTTCCTTTAGGGGCCGGAACAACACTTTTAGGGACTTAGGATCCCTTGGTTTATGGACATTTCATGCTTAGAGCTGTAAGGCACAAAAATGTCTATAACACTTATGAAAGTGAATTGTTCATTCTTGTGAAAAATGCAACCACTGAGAAAGAAAATCGCACAATCATCATTGAGAGATGAAACTAAACAACTAATTTTCCTATAGAACTGCGCAATACCTTGTTGTTAAGAATGG
The DNA here is from genome assembly GCA_031772625.1 of Pinus tabuliformis. Taxonomy (NCBI): domain Eukaryota; kingdom Viridiplantae; phylum Streptophyta; class Pinopsida; order Pinales; family Pinaceae; genus Pinus; species Pinus tabuliformis. The sequence goes on along the minus strand of CM062804.1, from coordinate 820,041,090 downwards.
TAAGTCTCTTCTGCGAGTGAAATGCGTAGTGTGGATTAGCCAATTTCACACTCTTAAAAAATATGAACTGAACATTCTTACCCAACAATGTGGCACAAGTTTCCAAGTTTGGTATGAAGACAAGTGTTAGTATCTCCTTGATTTTAGGTATGCATGTCAAAAACCATAACCCTAATATCATGAGCTATAATCTATATAAGAGAGGCTCATAGATACCATTCTCACTTTTAAAATTGAATCTCTAACTATCCTCACTAGTTCAAGGAACTTTGGATTCGATTTGTGTCGCTTTTCTAAGTAAGTTTCTCAAGTGTCACCTTTCGCTGCTTTTTCTGTCACTTTTTTCGCTTTTGTGTTTGGAAGTGTCATTTTTCCTTATCGTTCTTTTAAAAAATGTTGTTTCTATTATTATTAACTCATACAATTGTCATTTTAGTCTTTTGAGCTTTTACAAGTGTCGCACTATAGTTCTTGTATTTTCACATACCAACAATTACTATTGTTGGGTGTATTTATGCATGCATGTCCTTCTCTTTGCATAATCTTGTTAAATCAATGTTATTGACTAATTTTGAGCCTGATATACACCCTCCACTCCCTTAGTCATAGATCCATATTTTTCCTCTCTCCTAGAAGAAACTACACAATCATTGAGCCTTAGTGACATCCCCAATCATGCATTGTAAAATCACAAACTTCCTTGCGAGTTGAAACTATGCACTACGTATTCACTAGCCTTACAAAAATATGCATTGCACAATCATAGTCAACAATGACCCTGTTTTCCAGTTGAAACTGCACACAAAAAAATCCAGGCTCTCTCTCCTCAAGTTGAGACTATGCATTGCACAAATCTAGTGCACAGCCAACTCCCTTATAATCCTAAACTACACGATATTCCTCCATAGCTTCGCATTGTGTGTATACAATGCCCATTTTCCCTCCTTGAATCCAAACATTACAGAATCCTTTCCCTTAATGACTAATTTTTGTTTACAAGTTGATTGTCTAACTAATCTTTCTTCAACTAACTTGTCATTTCCATGAGTGCATCTTTTGTAATAGGTATAGTAGATCCCAAACACAACACTCTTTCATAATCAGGTAGCACCATGCCTCCCAAGAAATTAGCATCATAGGAGGTTACAAAAAGTACTACCGAAGAGGTCATTGACATTACCCCAATAGGATTCCCTATTCTGTTATATACACAATGTTATATCAAGAAGGATTTTGTTGTCACTTGGCTCACAATCAAAGTTGCATTCACTGCAATAGAGTTTAAAGAAGAGCTATAGGATAGGGAAGTATACATAAAAATTCAAAGATTAAGGTTCCATAGGGTTACCTACAAATTCCCAGTTCTACCATGTGAAAATGTTATCAAGTGGATACTACAAGGCCTAGATACCAAGAGCATGACTTTGAACAATGTCAGTGGGAAACAACTTGCCTCCTAATGACCACATGACATTCACCTAATATACAAATTATCCAAGCTTGAGCAACACCTGGTTTCACAATTCTATGCAGCTTGGAGTTACCTCAATACTAAAGAAGTGATTAAGCGACGGTGGAAAGAACTGGTAAAATCTGTCCAGAAGCCTGATAATACTTATAAAACCAAGTCTCTTAGAACCATTTATTAGTACTTGATAGCTTTTTGTTGTGGATTCTATGGATAGAAGAATACCAAATCCTTCCTTGAAGGATGGATCTACATGTTGCATCGAATCATCACAGAGAAGAAGATATTCAATTGGTCCCATTTAGTGTCTCAATAGCTACAAATCAATTTGAACAAGGGGAAAAACACACCACAAGGAAAGAAACCACAATTTTACATGTCTTCCTACTTATTATATGGAATATGTGTTCGTAATGAATTCCCTCATTTGAAATTGAAATGGACATCTAAAGAGTACCCTATCCACATTTACTACAAATTGTTGGCAGAACACAACTACCAAGGAGTGTATGAAAGTCTTGCTAAGCACTTCTTGAAGGTATCATATAATATTATCTTCGAAGAAGAGGCACATTGCATGCCACAAGAGGCAATGAGGACAATGGCGAAAGTAGAAAATTGGTTTGCCTCACTAGATGGCATGTACCTATGAGTATTTGGCTATCAGAAACCTCCCCATATTTTGACAAGGTATGCGCTAGATAAGGTGGTCATGAAGGAGGTTGCTTGTCATATTATCACAGGTCTATCTTCAGTGCCACATAGAAAGAAAAAGGAACCTTGGACTTCCTTTCCTTTGCAGGTGGGATTTTATGAGATCAATAGATTAAAGGCCACAAAATAATAAGTGAAAGAAATTGAAAGCCTTGAGTTCAATATAATGAGCTTTCGTAGGTATCATCCCAGAGGAGTATGCAAGAGAAACTATGCTTAGTTTCAATTTAACTAGATGTATGAATATTATTCTAGATCAAAGGAAGAGAATTTTAAGAATTTCTATATTGCTTCCTGAACCCATACACAAGCTAAAGAGGTAGGCCCTTCCATTGGAGTCCCAGAGCAAAGTGTTTCCCAAGAAGGAAAGCAGCAGGGAGTGCCCACTCTAGTGAGCATCAAGTATAAGAGGATAGTTGTACACAATACAAAAATGGAGTAGATCCATAAGTTCAAAGAAGATCCAACCATTCTAAGAGAAGACATGGCAACATAAAGGAAAAGAAAGTAGTGAGAAGAAGAGAAGAGGCAAGAGGAGAAATAAAAGTAGGAAGAATAACAAATCGAAAAGGAAGAGCAAGAAAGTAAAGAAAGGGAAGATGTGTAGATACAGGAAGAGATGAAGAATAAGGAAGAAGAATAAGTAAGATAAAAGTAGATCGAGGAAGAATAGAAGAAACAGTTGGAAGAGTAGGAGAACAAGAAAAAACAAGCTGAGGAGTTTGCATGAGAAATTGAGGAGCATATACAAGCCCAAGACATGGATATTGAACAGGTGGAGCAGAACCAAGAGGCTAACATCATGCCTATTCTAGACCATGTCAGCAGTCAACCTTCACCTCCCCTCACAGGTGACCACATCCCATTTGATGAAATGGGAATCTCTCCTCCTAATGATGACATGATCATGGATATTTCCAACCCGACCTTTGACCAACTCAAGAAGAAAATAGTGCAGGAAAGAAGGAAATATTTCCTGAATGACTTGTTTCATCCTGCCTCCATCCATACAAAGAAGTTGATTGTTACCAACACTATGAGCAATCCAAAGATAATTGCAATAAAAAACTTGGCCTTTGAAGGAGCAATGAAAGTAAACACGTACTTGTTGATGGTAGAAAACAAGAAATTTGAAAAGGATGTAGATGTTGCAAGATAAAAAATTCATCATCTTCAAGTGGAGAACCAAAAATTATCTTCCATGGATTCTCACTTGAAAGAACTTCAAGTAATGATACATGGTGAAATACAAGCATTGGGAGACAACAAGAGGTAGCTTTATGAAGAGATGCTCATAATGTTTCCTTGCATGACATGAAGAAAAGGTTGCGAGAAAATATGAAAGCTATGAAAGTAATTCATGCAACCATTAGCGTGATCAAGGAATGGGGCACCAAGTATAGAATTCACTAGGAGGGTTACCAAGGAAAACATGACAGGAAGTAGAATTGGAGAAGGTAAAGGTTAGAATGATCATGCAAAGTAACAAGCAACTTGATACTTATGTAGCCAACATCATATCTTCCTATGAAAAATTGTACAATGGTTTGGAATCCTTGGTTAGAGCACACAAAATTCCTTCAGTTGAAACATTTGCAGAGACAAAGCGTAGAAACATTATTAGGAAGGAAATCCAAGGATACTTGGATAGTTTGAGGAATGTGACTACTAGAGAAGACTTGGAGTTCACTAGGAAAAACATGTAGTTACGGTAGCCGAGCTTGTTAAAATTAATATGAAATAATTACTCTTATGGAATGAAGCACAAATGAGATCCAAAAATACTTATCCAGATACTATGGAGGCCAGAGTCAGATATCAGCCGAATATTCATTTGGAGTATGAGGACATAGTTGCGTAGTATAAATATTGGCACCAATATGTTACTGCATAACTACAAGTTGAAGTTTTCGAGCTAGAGTTTCCTCAAACTTAAGCTTAATTTATCAAGTGTTGTCTTATTAGGCTCTAGCCAATTTTGTCTTATATGGAGTTTTTTCGTATTATATTTGGAAAACTAAAAAGTGTAAATGTAAACGGAAGTCCAAGAGTCAAGTTGAAAAGTCATTAGTTAGAGTAGAGACAAAAGAAGTCCAAGAGTCATGAGGGAACCTTAAAGGTCACAAGGAGAGATGAAATGTCATCCCATTTGTTCTAAATAAGTCCTCATAACTCAAAATAGGGGCTTGGAACTTAAGATTTGTAGTCTTGGCTTCTCTATTTTATCATAGAAGAGTATCATTCCTTGGAGAAGCAAGTGATGGTTACATGTTCCACTATTGGGGCTAGTGTTATATCATTATAATTATATACTTGGAACTTTCACTCAATGATGAGAAGCTCCCATAACCAACACAATTTCATGCATATATCATGGATGTTGTAAGAGTACTCTTTATATGTTTGTGGTATATGTTATTTCATTTATACTAATGTGAGCGAACTATTTCATTTGCTTTAGTATGTATCTTTTTTGAATGTGTGTTGTATATGCTATCATGATCATCATTATCTTGTGAACTACTTTGTAGGTTAGCTAACGATTCTTCTCTATGTTCTTGCATGTCTCTTTTAGGACAGTACTATTACATTTCTTCAAGAGGCTCACTCTTTTCCTTTTGGTGTGAAAGAACCTTTTATGCATTGCAATTGATATGTCACAAACTTCACACACTCATCATAACCAAAGATATGTGTATATCCTCTTATGTGTTCATTGCAACCATGACACATCTTTGAGATCACTAATTTGGAAACCAACAATATTCCAGTTGGGGTTCCTACTCGAACCAATGTGGGGTCTAATTGGGACTTCACATCAAGGAGACCCCCATCCTTGTTATTAACATCCAATGCTTTCAGCAAGATTTTGGCACTAAACAGAGGGCTAGATGATAAGATGAGCTTATGAAGTCATGTTTTAATATTTCAACTCTAATGGATTCTTCCCATATCATAATCCCATTTTTTTTTTCTAAAGTTGAAAATATGAAATTTCCCGCATGGATAATCCATAACTTGCCAAGTTTTAAATTTAATGGTGAGAGTGAAACGTCCATCCTTGAGCACACCCTCCTCTTTCTCAAGTTTTGTGATTCTTATGAAGTTAATTGTGAGGATGTTGTTTGCAGGTTCTTCATTATCAGGTTCAAAGGTCATGTTAAACAATGGTTTTATACATTGCCAACTGCTTCTATCCACTCTTTCCAACAACTTGTCATGGAGCTTCGCCAATATTTTGACATGTATGATTACTAAAGTGTTTATAAGAAAATTATTCATATTATAATGAAATACGTTGAATCCTTAGAATATTTTCACAATTGCTTCCTTCAATTTTGCTATGAATTTTTCATAAGATGACATAGATTGGGATTTTATGAAAGAGAAGTTTCATTATCTTGTGTGAATTTCTTTGAATCCACTTGAATCTAAATCTCTTATAAGTCTCCCAACTTTTCTTGGTCATGGAGCTCTTAAAGTCTCAAAGGAAGAACCTAGTCTTTCTTGTGACTCTTCATTGTCTTGAATTTCTTTATTAAATGAAGCAGCCCCGGGATTGCATTTATCTTTTACCTCTTTCTGACTATAAAAGCAAAAGATTGTAGGAAGAAAGGGGATCGATCTCTATTATTTCAAATTGTAATTTTAATTTACAGACTTGTGCTGTTGGAGAACACGACCGTATTGTAATGCTACTTGAGTTCAATGATTAATATATAATTGACGTTGTTGTTCATTCATATTATTTGAAGTAGCTCAGCAGTATTCGCTGGTGGCTAAGGGCCCGGCCTCTGGTGGATTCAACTGCTCCCTTGTGTTATATATTTCTGATTCTCACAAGTTTGATTGGTTTGATAGTTTTACCATTTTCTGTGAGTTTATCTAATTTGCTATTTACCGCTTTCCTATATTGAAGACAATACATTTTCTTTACATGTTTTACCGCACTGTCATTTGATTCTATTTACGCTTATTGTAGATTAAATTATTTAGCCATTAAGACAGTGAATCATATTGATTTAATTAGCTATAAGAGTTTGGTTATCGCTATTGAGCTCTCGGTTGACACCAGTTCCATTTGGATTGCTTCGTAGAGATTGAGTGTGATTTAGATTGAATCAACTAAGAAGAGATTGGTTATTGCTACTATGCTCTCGGTTGATGCTATTGTTAATTGAATTGCTTGTGTGAGATTTGATTACAATTTCAGTAGAGGATTAAGTATTGATGTTTAGATACAACATTTCCTTTAGCAGTTGCAATTTTAGTTTTATAAGTGCATCCATTTACTCTTGTATCAAAGGTTTGTACTTCATTTTAAGAAACATTACTCTCTGGATTCATAGCATGCACATATTGTGTACACTCTTGAAGTAAAGAGGACTTGCTGAGGTTAATGATTAATGTGGGGTAATTAGGAGTTTTAAAAGACACCTTTTATCAGCCAACAGTTAACCCACTCACCATGCCACACAATGTAGAGTTAGTGGGGGTTGAACTTGTCTGACCCGTTGGGTAGGCCCCAAAAACAAAAATAAAAAAAAATTACCAACCAATGGTTGCAGGTATATATGGGGTTTGGTAGGGTTGTAACCCTCGACCACCTTGTACCAAATGACTCCAAGTTTGATCGCCAGCTATTCCTCCCAACAACCTCGTTGGGAATTCTACCACCAAAAATATTATAAAACTTCGTTTGCCATTCAACCAAAAAAACACAGAGGTAGAGAGGAGAGAAGAAGAGGGCTGAACGAGTGCATGGAACCTAGAGCTGAAACCTTGGGTGGACGGTTACCGAGGTGAGAATATTCCAGGGGAATATTCTCTAGAATATTTCACAAAATTTTCCTATGCAAAACCAGTGAGAAACCTTGGGGATTCTTTGGAGGGCAATTTTTGAAGGTATCATAATTATGCTGACTTTATACTCAATTTTCGTAGTTTTTAGCAACGATGGTGTGATCATATTCTTCACAAAGGTAGCCGAATTCTAGTCAACCCATGAGAAGGAATTTAATAGATTCTCGCGGTACAAATTTTGAGCAAAGTAGAAAGGGGTTGAGTTTATATTCATTTTTCATTATTTTTTGGGAGGAATTCAATTGTGCAATTAGTTTCTTTAGTAGTAGTGAGAATTTTCAGGGCATCCTCGAAGTGGGGGTTATAATATGCACTAGTGCCATGTTTTATTTTTATTTTTGTTTAGATGATGATTTGATGTTGAGATCCTCATTTCTTTAGTAGTGGTGTGAATTTTCAGGGCATCCCTCGAAGTGGGGGTATAATATGCACTAAAGCCATGTTTTATTTTTATTTTTGTTTAGATGATGATTTGATTTTGAGGTCCTTGTATTCTATTCTATTGGAGGATCCTTGTTTGTCACTTCATGTGAGAGTTTGATATTTTGTCATGCTGAAGGAGAGCTTATATGAGTGAGAGTAATTATAGGAGAATGTGTGGTGGAGATAAGTGCCACACTAGTTAAGGAATTTCTTCCTTGTATTGACAAAGAATACATCATGTATTCATTATCATCTTACAACAATTAATGAAGTGGCCTTCCCAATATTGACATCGGGCCCAGAGACGTAACCCACACTAGGTGAACTCCGTTATCAAGTTGTGTGTCTTCTTTGATTTGATGGTTTCATTTATGTTTAGTCTTATTTAAAGTATGCACATGTGTTTTTTCATACTCTTTCACATGTAATTCTTCTAACATCACAAAAGTAAAAGATCTTGGTTAATTCCAGTAGTTGATAGAATATGGAACAAGAAGCATAATTTCAAACTCCTTACACTAAAGCAAATATTTTATCTGATTCATCTAATCACAAAGAATCACTGGACTCAGATAGGAAATCTGATCCACTAAGTGGGATTTTTAATGTTTTTACTCATACACCTAGTGATGGTTTTGCACTTTCCTCTATTGATCTTTCCAAGCCAGGTGTGTTTTATGATGCACCATTTGATAGTTTGGAAACTTGCCAAGAAGTCAGAGCACCTTATCCTTTACTGATGGTTATGTGAGGATCTAGTGATCTTCTTAAGTATTCCAAACGTGATCAGATCAATATTTCATCATGTGACAATATTCATGTATTAACTCAATATGTTGAAAATGAATCTATCTTTACGTTTCATGATTCTTCAGCCTGTTATCATGATCCCATATCTGATTGTTAAAAGAGTCTTACTATGAGAAATTGACTAAATTGGGGGAGGTGAATCAATTTAGTATATTCAGGGAAATTAAAATTATTTTCATTAATCTCATTAACTGAAACATTACATGGCCATCTTAACAAATAATGATGAACAAATTGAATATGTGAACAAGATATAATAAACCATAACATCACATCAACACATAATACCAACACATATTGACAAGAGATATATATGGAAACCCATAAAGGGAGAAAACCACAATTTTATTATTATTGTGATGCAAAGGCAAGCTTCATCTCCTTATTACATATGATTCTCTATAGGATCCAACCTACAGGAGGCTGCTACCTCAATTTTTCTGCAAGTTCCAACATGCATGGAAGCTCCAACTCCCATATGTTTTCTGTGGGATACAACCCATAGGAGGATCCTGCCTCATCAGGCTCCAACTGGATGTTTACCAAGCCACTACTTGAAAGGAGACTACAATCCTCTGATGTAAACAAGAAACAACAATGTGATGACTTACCTGGTCATAAATTCTGCATATCTCCATCTTCATTTCTGCCTCTTCTTCCCTTCAAATCTTCTTCACATAATCTTCATAATGTGCCAGGTAACTAATACATAACACCTCAATCAACTCTCACAGATTCTCCAACCCTCATATTGTTTTGTTGTCATGGAGTTTTTCCTTTGTTGTCATGGAGTCTTGCCATTGTTGTCATGGAGTCTTGCCTTTGCCTTGCATCAAAACAGTTCAGCACAACCAAACCAATCTTCAAATCAAACTTATACACCACACATGCCAACATTAATGTTCTGCCAAACCATCAAGGTATTTGTTGCTCCTTTGTTCTGTTGTCATCAAGCATGCCAAGAATAACATATGCAACATCTATCATCAACATATGTGCCATCAACATCTAGCATCTATCTCACCAACAAGTATTGCATTTTCTCCTTTGCATGACTTTGTTGATCTTGATATGCTCCTTTTTGGGTTTACTAACCCTGTTACTACTCTTACATTGTTGCTCCTTTTTCATCACATATTTGTTGATTCTTTGCCTTCTTGTTCTACTCCTTGCATTGCTCCTACATACCTTGTTGTAGCTCCTTGCCTTGCTGCTACATTTTTTCTCCTTTGCCATCAATGACAATAATTCCATCAATACCCCACTTTGGAATTGATGGCAACATTGTATCTGAGAACCAAATTCAACAACCTATGCTTACCTCCCCTTTGACATGAATAGCAAGGGGTTCTCCACAATTATTTAACTATTTGTAAAATAAAGAGACAACTCTCTACAATGACAACTCATTGATGATATCATTCGATAATTTATAAAGAAATCATAATATAACAAACCAATACGTATAACAAAACATTGAAGAGAAGATAACACAATGTAAAACTCCATATATTTATGCAATGATATAGAAAACAATTGCGCAACAACTTGCATAGCAGTTCAAGTTGCGCAACAATCCAAGTTGTGCATACATCTGGTCCATATCTCCAAACCATTATCTCCCTTTATATAAAATGTGCAATAGACTTTCTGCACCAGTCCAACTTTTTGCTGCATTTATTAATCTGAACGCTGGAGCATTAATAGGTAATGAACGCTGTTATGAAGGTGAATAAAGTTGCACGTATAATAATGATGCATATAAGAGAAATAATGCTGCCATGTATAAAATATAAGAGAAATAACATAAGAGCATATAAGATAAAGAACCCTTGATAGTGAAGCCATAATGATGCCATGAAGAACAATAATGTTGCATATATAATAATAATGCCAGAACACTTCCATGTACCAATGATCCATATCACATGTACGTTGATATCATATGAATATTGATAAATAATATAACAATATTGTATCCATGCCATATCAATGATATATGTATCATTTCCATGCCATTTGTGAAATACGTGCAGCAGTATGGGACCCCCTTCAAATAGAACAGGGAATGGGTGGCTTAGGTGAATGCGCAGGATCAAATCAATGGCTCGCTTGACACAACCTATATTAATAGATCAACGACCATTATATAAGACAATATATAATGGAGCAATATCACCGTATACCAATCATTATAACATGGAAAGGTACCATAACTATGCAAATATAGGCAATATATAACACAACCATATATCGATAATTGGCACATAATATCAAATGAATGTTTAACTTTATATCAAGGATGTCAATATGTATACAAAAATAATGCTCTATCTTGTATTGAAGATACAACCCATATTGCTGCGCTCCAAATTTTTGAAGTTTAAGATGACCGCCAAAGATTTGGACACCACGGGAAGCCAAGATAATCACAAGTTGAGAACTTCAACGATGTGGATATCAAAGAAATCACAAGACCAAATATATGAACTCGTTATCTAACATCACCACGCCATCTCCTGCACAATACATATCATGTGATACATTAACACCCTATCATTTATCAAAGGCTGTCTGTGGCACACTACAGACAACTTCCCTCATTTATCTTCAATGAATATTGAGGCCCGACTAAAATCCCTTTACTCTCTAATGACCTCATAAGGTAGTCAGTTAAAAACTCCCCGCCAATGGTTTTTTTTGTAACATTTGTGAGTCCATGAAAAGAGAACGCGTGAGAAAAGAAACCATTGTAAAGAGAACATGTGAGAAAAGAAACCACTGTAACTATAACCCATCCTTCAGTGAAATCTATCATGGAAATCAAACTAAAACAATAAAGTTGTCACACTCTGTGGATAATTCCAACTTTAAGGATGCCCTAAACAATCATGGACCAACAACGTCTTCGGAAAGATGTGGAAACCTAGATTTCTCTCCTGTGTTCTACGCTAATATGAAACCATACTCATGCAAAATTGTTACATGCTCAAATGCTCTTAAACAAAATCACACTCAACGCACATCCAACGGTCATAAACCTTAACGTTTTTTTATCAGTTATGTTAAAACTCTCCTTTGTCCATTTATCATTAAGTTTTGGTAATGCTTTTCATATGTTCCAAAGCTTAATGTATTATTGTCAACGCTACTCCATTAAAATACCAACATTGTTCCTTTCAAAAGATGCTCCATTAAAAATACCAACGTCGCTCCATTTAAATTATGTGAACTATTTCCAATGGCTGTAGACCTCTAAGATTGCTGACTTTAACTTTCGCAACAAATTCAGAACTTCAAATTTGAAATTGATTTTTCTTCTTCAAATTGATTGAGGAGCCTAATTATCCCGTACATACACCTTATAAAACCTTGTCGATGCTTCAAAAATTCAAAATTTCCATCACTTCATCAAAATGTGGCACTATGCAACTTGTTTAGCAGGACCTTGCTATACAAGTGAAGCTTAATAAAAAACTTGATTAAACAGGGCGTATGAGCAAAATTTCAATGAACAAAAACTGATAACTTTTCCTCTGTTGAAAATTTATTTTTGGGCAACTTCAGCCAAAATATCAAGATTACACCTCCTCCTTTTATTTGATGATTTCTTTTACTCTTTGAGTTGCTACTTCACATTCCTTAACCTATTCTTTAAAACTAAATTTTGAGTGTCACAGACTGAAGGTATCTGGTTCGTGTCTGGCTGATGCCACCACTCCTTAAGGAATATAGAGATCCCATACTTTATGGTAATCGATTTAAGGGTCTCTGAATTTCATAAAAAATATTACCAAGTATAACATTGCCTTACACTACCTTACTTTCTATGTTAATATAAATGAATCGAAATGTTGTCAATAATATTATAGCATTGGCCAATGTAACCTAAGACACTGATATAAATAAAGAATAATAATGGGATACACCAATCACTGTTATATCAATAAATCCATATACCATATGTCAATAGTATGTGGCATCATGTACAACTCAATTATCACCCAATTATAAGAAAGTTGTGTGGGAGCTAGGGCTCAAAACCCTAATTTGTCTCCTTGATATAGATCCATCTTATAATTGACAGTCGTGGAAAGAATTTGGAGCACCAAAAGGAAAGCGATGTAAATGTTGATCTTTATTTGTCCATAATGCGTTGAGATTTATTTTTCTATGATAAGTTGAGCTTAATTTCTCCAATGAACGTGGTAAATGCTGATGAAATGCTCCTTTGATACCAAAATAACCCTGCTCTAATAAATAACATATTTTACTCTCCATATAATTAACTTTGATGCTCGTATAATATATGATGCCCTCATAAATGAATAACGTTGCTCCAAGATACGAATAAGGTTGCTCCAATCCAATTATTTCAATTAACACAAATTCAATGCAATTATCGCAACTCCGATGTATTAATTACAACAGTGGTTGGTAGAGTTAATAATATAATGAATTGATATTATATTCATGCTACACCAATCTAATGCCATATGTATAAAAGACACAATGTTAATATAAATGAATTGACTTGCCAACACCCATCTTTCAATGAAATTTCATACAAAAGTAGTCACGTTGGATATTAAAATTATATCAACAATAATTCTAGGTCAAATAAAAGTCTGGAGCATGGAAATGAGCACAATGAGGGGAAATGCCTTTCTACAATGGCCTTACTGTTCTGAGATAACGTATGATGATTATGCCAATGGATATCTCTCTGTCCACCTGCCATTGTGTTACCTAGGGAAGGTTCTCTCTATTTCGCCTAATTTCAATTCCAATACCAGAAAAGCCTTGGAATCATAAAGCTCAGATTTGTCACACCCTGGAGTCATGAAACTTAGATATGTCATGTCCACAGACTATCAAACCATGTAACGTTCCACACACTAGAGATTTTGTTGATTATTTGTGAAAGCACTTCCTTTTTTTCTGTTGGTCAAAATGTGTGTTTCTCATCCCTCTCTGGCATGCAAAAGGTGTATGATTCCTTTAGTTTCCTCATAACGTTCTCTCTGTTGATTCATTATTATTAAATCGATTCCATGCTGCCTGAAGAAATATTTCCACCGAAATATCTCTGCACCTGTCTTGTTGTTGACTTCGCCACATGGGCATTTCACTTTGGATTCTCCATTTGTAATGGAGCACACTACTAATTCACATGTACAAGACATGGTAAGCAGTGTGATTACTAGTCCGAATACGGTTTGTTGTGCATGCATACAAAGCTAGGCCATTCAACCTTTTCCTCTCTATTTTTGCTGAGCAGGTCCATCTGGTTGCATTGTCGTGTTGACGTTGTCTACCATTGCTCTTCTTTTTTATGAATATATTGTGTTTATCATGAGTGTGCTCGGTGTGACGATAGTTGTTGTTGATGACCCCATATTTCATTCCCTAATAATGCCTCCGCAACTTCTATTTTGTTTTCGTTGGAACTCAGATAAACATCGTTTATAATTCCCATTTGAAACCCCTCTTCTAAGCTAGTTAAGAATCCTTGATTTCTTTCAACAATTTCGTCACCCCACATGTCAACAAAGTCGATGATGCATTGTATAACTATTCTTAATGAACTCTCTGCTAATCAAATCGAAATTAACATTAGTGGATTGCCAAGCATGAGCCTATATCTCCACCTGCACAAGTCACTCGATTCCGGTCTCTCCTCTATGCAACCTTCCATAATGTATGACTCACTAAGTTCATATTGAACCATGGGCAACAATATTGTTTATTTTTTATATCGAGATCAACAATGCAAATCACAAATCCACCATACCATTTGCTAATTAATAATGCATTTAGCAGTTAACCTCCCTCTCTTTTCTGTATTGGATAATTATTGATGCAGAACCAATGGATTGGCTGTAGGTGCATCTCATATAGAACTATTATGCCTTCTCTACATCTCCTTTATGTTTACTCTCGTTCACTAATGTCTTTTCTTTTTCCACTTCACTCAAGCTACTAGAGGATTGGGCATATGTCTTTTCTGTTTAATTATTTGAAGCTAGAAATTGTTTCCTCAAGCACAACACTTGCCTCTTTCATCATCATTTTATAGATACATTATGAATAATGCCCTCTTTTTCCAAAAAAAACGGAATCTTCAGCATACTGTAAAGTCGTCTTTGATAAAAGGTGCATCACTGACTTCAAATTATTTCCGAGATATTAGAGATAGATTTGCAATGGAGTCATTTTCCTTTTGTTCCAGACTTTAGCAGGTTGCTTCCACAAGAGTCTTTATCTTCGGGTTCCCTTGTTGTTACACCCATAAAAAATATTTTAACTCATTTCTTTGACTTATTGTGCAGGGATTGCAGGTTTGGCCAATTTTTGGCTAGGTGAAAAATCAATACCCAATTTGTTTTCTTGGATGTTTATTCCTCTTTCTTTGTTGCAATGTTTTAGACCCTACACATATGCATCCCATATTTCTATGCCATCCTTCAAAATACACAATGTGCCCATGTATTGGTTCCAAAGATAATTTTGATATCTAGCCTTCACAAGGAAATTTTAATGAGACATGTTCTTAAAGGCATCATTTAGCAGTTTAATTAATCTTCAGCTCAACCACACAACATGCCATATCAACTGCTATCTACTAATATTTTCCTTTTTTTAGATTGATAAATCAAGATTTGTGTCCCTTTCTTCATTCTAACTTTCTTGTTGAATATACTGTGCAACTAGTGTTCATTCTTCTTTGATTCTATATTTATTTAACAATTCTTTCAAGACATTCTAAGGGTTTCTCTCCCCCTAAGATGTTGCTTCTTTAACTTGTTATAACCAATATCCTTCATTTCTTTCATGAGCAACTCCCCCTTAGGCAATGACAACTTCATTTTTCTATCTCAAGTTGTTCCTTTTTCTTCCTCTTCCATACCTTTGTTGGCTTCCTTCTGTTGTCTGCATTTCTTTTTGATTCACAGTTTGGTCTACTTTGATTTGCTTTCATCATATTTTTGGAGTTCTTTAGGGTATATGGAAGCCTGTAATCATTGGCTTTGTGTCCAAGGTTGCTACATAAATAACACCTTATTTGACCAAGGTATGGTGGAAATGGTGTGTTTCTTCTTGTGCTCTTCTTTATAAACAATTTACATTCAACAACTTTATTTCCATATTCATTACATAGATAACAATAACCATGAGAATTATTTGTGTACTTGGAGAATGAATGTCTTCTCTGTTTGGTTTCTTAGGGGAGCCTTTTCATTTGCTGCTTTTTCTGCTGATTATTCTTGGTTTGTTTCTTTTGGTTTGTTTCTTCCTACAATCTCCCGCCACATGTCCATGTTCATGATAAGAAAAACATGAGATGTTTTTCCTAGGAGAAAATAATTTTCTTTGAGATCTTTCGAACTTGTTCAAATCATTTTTAGGAGGGAATGATCTTCTTGAAGTGAACCCTTTCTTCATCTCATTCATTGGATTTTGATATTGTTTCTTTTTTTGTTTTCTTATTTATTAATCATGGTGCTTGTCCCTTCTCCTATGGGTCTTTTTAGGAAAGCTTCATTATCATCTTTAATCTTTTCCTTTCTTGAGTTCTTCATGGAGGGAACCTCCTCTTCTAGCTTCTTACACAACATTTTCTTTTCATCTAACTGCCCTCTAGTTGAAATAATCTCAGACTTTAATCTTTCACATTGTACCTTTTTCATCTTTAGCTAGTTATTCATCATCCCTTCTATACTCCTTGCTTCTTCAAGTTGTGTCTTCAAAGTCACAATTTCCTCCTTGTACTTATTCTCTCTCTCTCATAACATATTTGCACCATTTTCTTTATATCTTTGTTGTCATTCTTCAATCTTTCTATTTCAGTCAATGCTAAGTCAAGATTGGCTTGTTCTTCAACTATATTTTCTTCATGGAAATAAGGTCCTTTCACATTAGTAGAGACCTCATATGACTGAATATCTTCCTTTTGACAAGAATTTTTATTTTTCCTCTTTATCTTCTCCTTCTTGATAGTGCAGCTACTAGTGTCTCCTTTATGCATGAGATGAAATCTATCCCAAATTTAGTTTTCATAATTTAAGTCTATTACTATATCAAGGTCATTATTATGAATATTATTAAACATAACACATTTTGCCTTAGCATTCCACTGTTGTTCTTGCATAGAGGGAGAGTCTTTACAGTAGCCATCACATACTAGTTTCCACACACTAGGTCCATAATGTGTTAGTCCATATTTTACCTTATCTCTCCATTCATGAAAGTTTGATGTACTAAGCACTGGTACAACTAGAACTACCTTCAAGTTGTTAGGCTTACACAGAAGGAACCTCGCTCTAATTACACCTAAGGAACCTCGCTCTACTACCAATTGATGAAAACTTCACTAAACTGAGAGGGGGGGTTGAATCAATTTAATATATTCATGGACATTAAAATTCGTTTCATTAATCTCATTAAATGAAACATTACATGACCATATTAACCAATAATGACCAAAATATTGAATATGTGAACAACAAGTGCTAATTAAACCAAAACATCACATCAACACATAATAACAACACATACTGACACCATATATGTTATTGTTGTGATGCAAAGGGAAGCTCCTACTCCTTATTACATTTGATTTTCTCTAGGCTCCAAACCTACAAGAGGTTGCTACCTCAATTTTCTACAGGCTACAACTTGCAAGGAAGCTCCAACTTCGATATTTTTTTTGTGGGCTACAACCCACAAGAGGCTCTTACCTCAATTTGCTCCAACTTGATGTTTATCAAGCCACTAATTGAAAGGAGACTACAATCCCCTTATGCAAACAAGAAGAAATAATGTGCTAGTTTACCTGGTCATAAATTCTGCATATCTCAATCTTCATTTCTTCCTCTTCTTCCCTTGAAATGTGCTTCACATAAGCTTCATATGTGCCAAGTACCTAATTCATAACACCTCATCTCTCACACATTCTCCATCTCTCTAATCTCATTTTTCCTCGAGAAACAACATCTTTTATAAAGATAATCTGTTGGTTGTTTGTATTCCACATAATATTATGAAGTGAACAAGTTTGACTCTTTTACTTCCACTCAATTATTTCCAAATTTTTCATATTTTGAGCATTATAAAATAAATAAGTTCTCCACTACATATTATTCCAGTGGTCTATAAGGATTAGGTGCATTAATATTAACATAATTCCAAAAACAACATTATACCACCACAACACATGCTAGCATTCTCCAATGTAAACAATATACACACAACATATGAAAATTATGCAAGCATATATATGCAACATTCACTCTCCAAAGCAACCTATATGATCAAATTCATTTTTTCTTCATGTCATTACCTCAACCTCCTTGAGTGTTGTCTTGTTTTGCTGTCATGGAGTTTTTCCTTTTCTGTCATGGAGTCTTTCCTTTGCTGTCATTGAGTCTTGTCTCTTCCTTTCATCACAACAATTCAGCTCAACCAAACTATTCTTCAAATCATCCTTATACACCACACATTCCAAAATCAATGTTTTGCCAAACCATCAAGGTATTTGTTTCTCCTTTGTTCTGTTGTCATCAAGCATGCCAAGAATAAAATATGCAACATCTATCATCAACATATGTGCCATCAACATCTAGCATCTGTCTCACCAACAAGTATTACATCTTCTCCTTTTCATACCTTTACTGATACTAATCTGTTCCTTTTTCCATTTACTAGCACTGTTACTACTATTCCCTTGTTGTTCCTTTGTAACTAGATATTTGTTGATTCTTTTCCTTTCTATTATACTCATTGCCTTGCTCCTACATACCTTGTTGTAGCTCCTTGCCTTGTTGTGATTCTCCTTTCCTTGTTGCTACTTTTTTGCTCCTTTTCCATAAATGACAATAATGCCATCACTTACATGGCAAACCCTTTTTCTCATAACAAGTTTTGCTATTTTTTGTTGCTTTCCAAGATTGATAGGCTGAATGCATGTTCCTTCATGAAAAGTTTTCACAATGTGTGTGACCATCCAGATATAGTAGTAGATTATTTAGCACAATATTTCTTATTATACTTTTCTGCTACTTTTTCTTGCCTTCAAATTTTAGAGCATATTGTGGTCTATATTTCTCACTATGTGATTTATTTTATGTCCTTTCTTATTGCTCATTCCATCAGGAATTAATTTATTTGTTGCACTAGAAATTTCATTTCATGTGAGCTTGACCTTTTTTTGTTAGTTTAGGAGTAGGTTTAGTTTAATATTTTCCTTGTTGTTTTCATTCCTTCTTCTTTTGTTTTTTTTTGCCTTTCGTTTGTTTGCAATAAGCCTCATACAAAAGTGGTGCTTTTGGGTTCTGAATAAGCATGGAAAAGTTCAATAGGACATTGAGTAACAATTAATGCTTGGTTAACTTTAAATCCTCTTCCTTATGTGGGCCTTCTATCTTATGGTCCATGATGCTAAGACAAAAAATATGATTCTTTCTCCAAGAGAACCTTACCAAATCTACAATGCTCGAATCTTAATTAATATGATCTTATTTCTTGAGTTAGCCTCTTTTGTATTTGGTTAGTTTTAAATTGTCAACTCAGTCGAGTAAAGAAGGGGAAGGAGGAAATTTAAGCCAGAAAATCTTATTTCAAAGGCATATATTCCCATCTCTGAATGAACAACCTATATTGCTCTCAATAAGTCTAGATCCCTCTTCTACCCCAGTAAATAAATATATGATTAAGAACATAAAAATAAATAAATAAGGTAAAGGGTGAAAGAACAGAAATACTTCCTGCATAGAGAGTTGAATTAAGCAACTTTGACAGGGTACTAAACATGCTAAACATGCTCGCTGGAAGTGAAAAAATTATTGTGTTCCTATAGTGACTCCACTAGGGTTTGAACAGGCTAGCTAGAAGTGGAGCAACACCAGAGATGAGAACTAAGAATCTGATAGCTTTCACTTTCACTCGCATATATCTATATGCCTAACCACTAATTGAAACAATTTAGGTTTGAATTTCTTGTGTAAGTGGTTGGCTGATTAAGTGAAGGAAAGAAACTATATCTTTAATCGAGCTAAAGAAACTAACGTTATGGATGGGATGAAATAATACTTCCTCAAGATTTAGACTCAGTATGTGAAGTTAGACCCATACATAGAAGGTGGAGTTCTAGTAGTGTGTCACCAAGTGTTGTATATGCTATAAACCCCCTCCAAAAGTTTTTCTACACTTCGATTTTGGAGACTACTTTTGATCATAAGAATTATCATTTTAACTTACATCAAGTATTCTTCTTGTTTATTTATTTTCGCAATGAAGTTTTCTTCCATGTAATTCTTCTGATGTATTAACTGAGTTTTCATGACTATTGTTATCACTTAGAATAAAAATTTTATGCATATAGTCCTTGGTCCTAGTTCAATGTCAAAGGTCTGTGTCATATGGTTTTCATTTTATTACTTAGGATTTGGAGTTTTAAAGGTGTTTGTTTTAAATTATACTCTAATCCTATTGGTTCTCCTCCACCATCATTGTGTTATAAGCCATGTCTTGTCTTATCCTATTCACCGAGTCTTTTCGTGATTTCGCAGAGTAATCTCCTATTGGCCAGTTTCGTAGCGTAATCATTGTTCAGTCATTTCGCAGCGCGTTATCATTAAGCCGTTTCGCAGCGCATTATTAGAATTTTAAACTAACCGCGCTGCGAAATCGCGGATTCGTGCATTTTGCAGCGAATCTTTCCTAAAGTGTCAAGTCTGTTAATGAGTCACCAATTCTGTCCTCTCATGTCAGTTTTTGTGTACCTCCCGTAGCATGTCTAAGCGCTCATTAGTCATCACTCCACCAATAGATTTGATGAAACGCACAGAAATATCATTCCGATGGATTGTACCGTGCATGGATCTTGATGATGATCGTGAATGTTACATAAGTGACAAGCTTATCGAATGATGTATTTGATTTTTCAAGCGAGGCTGTTTTCAAGCGAGCCTGATTACAAGCGAGCCCGAGTTAAAAAGAACTGAACCGCCATTTCAACTGAAGCTGTTGCTCATTGTGAGTGTAAAGATTTCAAAAAACAAATGGAGAGGAAAGAACACAGATCTGGAAAATGCCAGAGGACCGAACCTGAAGGTTTAGACATAGCATTGAGGGATGAAGGCGTGAAGAAAGCATTCAAAGATGCCGGGTGCTGGAACTTCTGTAAAAAAATGCAAGGAGGACATGCGCAGGTAACCAAAGAGTTTGCTTTGAACTTCATGGGTTTAAATTCAAAAATAGCTATGTTGGAAGTTCAAGTGTCTCCGGAGGCAATAGCTGCTGTAACAGAAATCCCAAGAGGGCAGCAAGAATGGTTTAAGAACTTTAAATTTGATATGAATCCATGTAAAGAGTTCTTAAAAGAGGCATATGTGAATGAAGACCTAACAAAAGCAGTGCCCAGAAACTATGTTAAGGAGAATTATGCCCTTCTTCTCACCTGCATTCAGAAATACTTGACATGTGAAGGAAGATACAATAAGGTCTACTCTTATCATTTCAAGTTGCTTTTACATTTCACTCGGAAGGCTTCCATAGATATTCCTTTTTACTTATTTCGCAGTCTAAGTAAAATGTGTGATAAGGTGCAGCTGAGAAAAGAGGATTGCGAGACTTCTTTATTTCACCATGGTTTGACTAAATTGTTAGTTTTAGATGGCCTCCAAAAGATAGGCAGAGACTGGAATTCGTTCATCTTCATGGCTGGATTTCAAAGCAAAACTGGCCTTACTCCACAACCAGTCAGAGAACAACCAGTCAAAGAACTCACAATAGCTGAGCTTGAGAAGGAGACCAGAGCTAATAAGCAAACCAAGTCACAGCTTAAAAAACCAGTGAAGCCACTGATCATTAAAGAACAACCTCAGCAAGCAACAAAAGAAAAGACTCAGGATGAGAAGACTGTAGCTGAAACAAGCAGAGCTGAAGCAATTTCAAGAGTAAGGACAAGAAGCCAAATAAGTAAAGAAAAAGGTAAAGCCATAGCTGTTGAAGAGAGCCCAGTATCTAAAGCAAGCCTGAATGATTTATTAGAGGCCATCGAGTTTGAGCAAATTGAACCAGTGCATATTGATTTGACACAGTCATCACCAGAAAGTACCAAGAAGCCTAAGGCCTCAAAAAGGCTGAAGTTTGATGAACCAGGTGAAGAATTCATTTTCAAACCCAGAAGACCTATTACAAGGAAGCAAGTAAAGGAAGCTGAGAAATTGTCCAGAACAGAGGAAGCCGAAGAATTGCCCAGAACAGAGGAGGCAGAGAAAATTAAGCAAAAAGACACAAAAAGAACAGTCATCATATCTCAAGGAGGTAATATTATAGCTATAAGGAACCAGTTAGAAGCAGCTAAACATGAGATTGCTCAGGTGAAGAATGCCACTAGGGAGTCTGCAGTCAGGTATGCAAATTATCATAAAGCTGTATTGAAAGGAAGTGAAAACTTAGTAAACCAGGTGGATTCAGTAGCCGATGTTTACACATGGACAGTACCTGCCATTAAAGAGGCCAAACTCCTCAGAAAGATAAACATGCATCTAAGAGCTGAGAATAAAGCTATGAGAAAGAAAGTGGAAGACTTGAAGGCACAGCTAGGCCAGTTAGCTGCTGAATGAAATTGCTGTTCAAAGAAAGGTTTTGTTCCAAATTTTGTTAAATTTTGCTTAGTTTTATTGTTTTAAAGACATGTAGATCCCTGCTATATATATCCAAGGTCAAAAGAAGTTTTTGCAATCAAATGTCTGGGCGGTAAATATCTCAGGGAAAAGACAAGTTGTTTAAACAATTCAGCAGTTTCGTAGCACGCTACGAAACTGCTGTAGGTGTTGATTTTAAACGCAGACAAACAGTTTGGTAAAATGATCGGGAATTTTCTAAAGGAAACACCTGAAGGACATGTGAGAGACCAAATGAAGCTATCACAGCCATTCAGATCAAGACAGGTGTACCTTTAAAAAGGTGAAATGTTTTGACTCAAGTTTAAAGTTTCTGTTATAAAGCCACTTTATTACCGGTCATTAGGGTTTTGAATGAGTTACATACGAGGGATTTTGGCCTGCACACTTGCCCATCGATGAAGCCTCCAACACATCAGGAACATGGTGATGTCCTATATTTTTGGGTTATTAAAAGGGCTAAAAACATGCTGCTGTATATTCGAAGTTATGGAGGACTGGAACCGAAAAGCAAGGGATATCACCTAACATCACTGAGCAGTTAAAGTATTCAGCATCCGAGGCCAACATGGAGCTTTAAATACTCATCTCAGCCATCTCAGCCAAACTGCAAGGAGTCCAAGTGTCAAAGAACAAGAAGGAATCATTCTACGAAGAAGATAGAGTTAGAGTCATAGTCAAATTAGAACTCTTTAGAACTCCAGTTAGCACTAATTGTATTTAATAGTTTGTTGTAAAGCAAATAGGTGTCATCATAAGCAGAATTCGAGTTCCCCTCATGTGGGAGGAGGAAGCTCGAGGTAGTTAGAATAAGGATTTTCTATATATAGCTGGAACATCTATGTAATGAGGGTTGGATATTTTATAAAATAGAGGACTGTTTTGGCTTATGTAAAAAACAGAGTTCAGTAATATAAATGACTGTTTTACTTCTCAGGATTCATAAGGGATTTACTTGTTCAGAATGTGTGATGATATATTTTCTTTAGTGTTCTTTTACAGTTGTACAAATGCATAATCACTCAGAATTCATTGATCATGCTCTGACTTCCTGTATGCCTTTGTAAACTGTGGTTTTATATAAGTGGTTTTCTGAACATCCAAATGCTAAGTGCCCTGATTTCTATGTAAGGCATCATCATTGTTTGCTGTAGTATGTTTGACTCCATAGGCCCAATGGAAACTTATGTAATGTTTGTCCAGCCTTCATTATTTGTCAATGTTATTCACAAGAGTTAGCCATCTTACTGATAGTCAAAATCAATAATCCTTTGAGAGAGCCCTCTCAGGCTAAGGAGGCTAAGCCTTAGTCAAAAGATTGGTGTGAAATAGTTACTTGATGTCTTCCTGGGTTGCAGCCTTCCAGGGCTTGATTTTGAGATAACAACTATAACTAGGTCTTGTAGACAATAGTTACACAACTTATGAATACCAACACACACTTTCTAAAACACAATCCAAGTATTGTCCTAATCAAGCACCGATTACATGCCTTGTCTTGA
Source organism: Pinus tabuliformis (assembly GCA_031772625.1). Lineage (NCBI taxonomy): Eukaryota > Viridiplantae > Streptophyta > Pinopsida > Pinales > Pinaceae > Pinus > Pinus tabuliformis. The sequence continues at coordinate 820,017,619 of CM062804.1, read as the reverse complement.
TGAACTATGAAATCCTCTGCCACTAGGAACTATGCAACTCCTTGTGAAAATGAACTGCAGAATCTTGTGAGATATGCATCCACTAAAAAAGCAGACCATAAAATCATCACTAAGAGATGAAATTACACAAATCACTATTCCATAGAACTTCACAATCCCTTGTCACTGGGATGTGCACAGTCTCTTCTACTAGTGAACTACATAATCCCGTGGATCAACAAATTGCTCACTCTAAGAAAATAGGTGTGCATTCTTATCCTTGATTTTAGGCATGCATGTTGAAAACCCTCACCCTAATATCGCGAGTGCTAATATATATAATATATATAAAGGAGGTACATAGAGATCATTCTCACATTCGACCTTGGAGCTCTATCTATCCTCACGAGTTCAAGGAGCTTTGGATTCGATTTGCATCGCTTTTCTTAGTAAGTTTCTCAAGTGTCACTTTTTGCTACTTTTTGTGTCACTTCTGTGTTAACAGTGTCAGTTTTCCTTATTCTTATTGTGAAAAGTGGAGTTTCTATTATTATTGACTTGTACAAGTATCGTTGTAGTAATTTGAGCATCTTTACAAGTGTTGCACTACAATTTTTTTTTTTTCACCTACCAACAGTTACTAGAGGGTGTATTTATGCATGCATGTTCTTCTTTGCATAATATTGTTTGATCAATGTTAGTGACTAATTCTAAGAGCGATCTACACCCTCTAATTCCTCATTCACAGATTCGAAGCCCGTCTCTCTCCTTGAAGAAACCACACGATCCTTGAGCCTTAGTGGCATCGCAAACTACTCATTTTGCAATCACAAGTAGCAAGAGCCCTTACTTTCTAGCTACAATTGTGCATTGTGCAGTCACTATCCTTCCCTAGTTGCACACTACACAACCACAATCATCAGTGGCCATGTCTACCAGCTAAAACTATGCATATCACAATCCCAACTCTCTCTCTCCTAGCTAAGACTGCTTATTACACAAATCTAGTGCACAATCAACTCCCTTGTAATCCTAAATTGCACAGTCTTTATCCATAGTTATGTAGTGTGCCTTTATAGTGCCTAATCTACCTCCTTGAAGCCCAACATTATACAATAATTTCCCCCAATGATTTTTTTTTATTTACAAGTTGGTTGTCTAACTGATCTTTCTTGAACTAACTTGTCATCACCATGAGTGCATATTTTGTGATAGGTAGTGTAGATCTTGAACACATCACTCTTTAATCATTAGGTAGCACCATACCTCCTAATAAAGAAACATCAAAATAGGTTATATAAAGCAGTACCAAAGAGGCCATTGATGGTACCCAAACATCAATCCCTTATCGAGCAGGTATATAGTGTTATATGGATCAAAAGGATTCTATTGTCACTTAGCTCACTCTCAAATATGAATTCACCACAACACAATTCAAAGATGAGCTATATGATAGGGAAGTCTACATAAACATTCAACGATCATAGGTCCATAAGGTGGCCTACAAATTTCCAGTTCTAGCATGTGTAGATGTTATCAAGTGGACACTACAGGGCCTAGATTCTAAGAACATGAATTGTTAGAAAATTATATATTACAGAGCAATGGAACACATAAAATATTACAAAAATATAAACACATAACATGCATAAAACAATAGAGACACAAATATACATGGTTCACCCAATTTGGGCTACGTCCACAGAGAAACAGCCAATCCTTTCTTTTATATTATCCAACAAACTGAAGAGATATAACCTACAATAGATATGTTGTAATTCCTTCATTGCTCTCACACAATCTCCTCTCTCTTTCTCACTCAAAATATAGATCTACATAGATGCAATACAATTCCCTCATATATAGTGAGGGGTTTCCTTCTATGGAAAAAAACCCCTAAATTAAATATAACTTCTATCGTCACATCTCCCAGTGGTGGTGAACATATTACGAGCGGTGTTGTCGCCACATTACAAAATGGGGTCCAATGCGATGACACCTCTGAATAAAGAAGATAATCACACTCGACACCCAACAATCTCCCACTTAGAGACTCATTATAACAACTCCATTGCTACTTTATTTGCTCGACAATGACTCCACTTTGGACCTAGTTGTTTCTCATCTTCTTCATCATACTTGAAGACCAATTGAAACTGAGTAGAATCTCAGTTTCTCCCTGGTTACAACTTTTGTTAACATATCTACAGGATTCTAGCTAGTGTGTATATTTTCCAGCTTCAACTATCAATCTTCCAACACTCACTGTATGAAATGGTATTTGAGCTGTATATGTTTAGTCTTGGAATGAAATGCAGAGTTCTTTGAAAGATGTATGGCACTTGGGCTATCACTGTATAACCTGTCCAACTCCTGCTTCCTACCCAATTCATCCAGAAACCTTTGTAACCAAATCATTTCTTTACTAGCCTCTGTAGCAGCAACATACTCTTCTTCCTTTGTTGAGAGTGCAACAACACTTTGTTGTTTTGAAACCCAATTGACAACTGTTCCACGTACAATAAACACATACCCTATGAAGCTCCTCCTATTATCTCTATCTCCCACCATATCTGCATCAACATATCCCTATAGAGATATTTTTGAACCACCAAAGCATAATTCTTGATGTGTGGTACCTCTCAAATCCCTGAGAATCCACTTCACCACCAACCAATGTTCTTTTCATGGATTGTTCATGTACGTGCTTACAACTCCCACTGCATGTGAAATATCGGGGCTTGTGTAGACCATTACATAAATTAAGCTTCCAATTGCTGATGCATATGGAACTTTAGAAATATAGGCCATTTCTTCCCGAGTCTTGGGACACACCTCCTTACTTAGTTTGAAATGGATAGCCAAAGGTATACTAACTAGTTTTGCATTCTGCATATTAAATCTTTTCAACACCTTTTCTATGTACTCGCTTTGAGACAATGTTAATTTTTGATTCTTCCTGTCTCTAGTTATTCTCATACCAAGGATTTGTTTTGCAATACCCAATCCTTCATTGCAAATGTGTTTGCCAATTTTCCTTTAAGCACATTTATTTCCTACATGTTAGAACCTACAACAAGCATGTCATCTACATACAATAACAATATAATATAGCTGCCATCTTTCTTCCTTTTGAGATAAACACAATGATCAGAGTGACATCTAGTATAACCTTATTCAAACATAAACCTGCCAAATTTTAGATACCACTAGCTTGGAGCCCATTTTAAGCCATACAAGCTCTTCTTCAACCTGCACACTAGTTTCTCCTTCCCTTTGACCTCATATCCTTGTGGCTGGTGCACATATATCTCTTCCTCAAAATCCCCATGGAGAAAGGTTGTATTTACATCTAACTGCTCAAGATGCAAATCTTCAACTATTAATAGACTTAATATAGTTCCAATTGAAGTCATTTTAAAAATAGGAGAGAATATCTCATCAAAGTCTATACCCTTTTTCTCTGCAAACCCCTTGACCACAAGTCTAGCTTTATACCTTTTTTCTACCTCCATCTTCTTCCTTCAACCTGTAAACCCATTTATTCTGCAATGTTATTTTACCTGCATGCAACTTGACTAAGTCCCAAGTCTAGTTATGTGCTAAGGAGTCCATCTCTTCTTTCATGGCTTGATCCCACTTCTTCCTAGTTTCTACGTGCACTGTTTCTTCAAACATTCTAGTTCACCAGAATCAATCAATAATACATAATATAATGAAGGAGAGTATCATTCAGGGGATCTACTTATCCTGGTAGATCTTCTAACTCCAATTTTAGGTGTTTGAGGTGCTTGTCTTATTTGTTCTAGTTGTTGATCATTATGATTTTCAAGTACCTTCACTTTTTCTGTGATCTCATCAAGCACTGTGTATTCTCTATTTTCTTTTTCGTGTTTCTTTTCCTGCATCTGATCCTTATACAAAACCTTTTAATTGAATATGACATCTCTGCTCCTAATGATTTTGTGTTTTTCGCAATCATAAAAGCGATAACCAAAATCATTAACACCATATCCAATAAAGGTACATTTCTTTGATTTTGCCTCAAGATTTGTTCTATTTTCTTTATTAATGTGGAAAAAGGATTCATAACCAAAAGTCTTTAAAAATGAGTAGTTTACCTTTTTACTTGTCCATGCCTCCTCTGGAATACCACCATCCAAGGAACTTGAAGGCCCTCTATTTATTAGATAAAAAAAATTATCTACAACATCTTCCCAAAATTGTAAAGGCAATCCTGCATGTAATCTCATGCACCTTGCATGCTCCATGATTGTCCTGTTCATCCTTTTTGACACACCATTTTCTTGTGGTGTTCCTAGAATTGTCTTCTCTCTGTGAATTCCATTCTTTGAATAGTACCTATCAAACTCTTTACTGCAATATTCACCTGCATTGTCTGATCTGAGACACTTGAACCTTTTTCCTGTCTCATTTTCAACCAAAGCTTTCCATTTCTTGAAAGTATAAAATACATCATATTTATTTCAAATACAATAAATCTAGGTTTTTTTGGTTGCATCATCAATAAAAGTAACATAATAATGAGAGCCACCAAGAGATGATACCTAAGTAGGTCCCCATACATCTGTATGCACAAGCTCTAATTTTTTTCTCTTCTTTTCTTTCCCAACTCTGAGGAATCTGACTCTCTTCTGTTTCCCATAAACACAATTCTCACAGAACTTTAAGTCAACATGCTTCAAATGTGGCAACAAATTTCTTGAGTGAAGAATTTGCATCCCCTTATCACTCATGTGCTCGAGCCTATGATGCCACAATGCCATATCTTCTCCTCTAGAGGTTAAAGCATTAATAGAATTAGAAATACCATTGCATAAATACAATGTACCAACCTTTTCTCCTTTTTCTATTACCAGGGCTCCTTTAGTGACCTTCCAGGTTTTATCTGTAAAAGTAGTCACACAGCCTTCACCTCCCAACTGCCCTGTTGAAATTAGATTTTTCTTCAGATATGGAACATGCCTTACCTCCTTCAATAGCCATTGATTTCCATTCTACTATTTTATGAAAACTATACCCATTCCGATGATTTTATAGGGTTTATCATCACCCAATCGAACTTGTCCAAAATCTCCTTAAACATAATCATGAAAATGTTTCCTATCAGGTGTGGCATGGAATTAAGCCCCTGAGTCTACCACCCAAACGTCAATAATGTTTTCTAATGAAAGAATCAAAGAATATTGCAACACATCACTTGTCACATTCACTTCATGATTGTTTTCTTGCAGCCTGTCTCCTTCTTTTCCGTTCTGAGACTTGCAGTATTTCTCCAGGGTTCCTTTTTTCCCATATTTCCAACATGCTATCCCCAATCTAGACTTGGGTCTACCTTTCCTTGACTTACTGCGATATCTTGGGATCTTTCCTCTTTTCATTTCTCTTCCCTTAGTCTCTGCAGCCAAAGAATTACCTGATGTCTCACTGGAGCTTTTCTGTCGCATTTCCTCACTAAGGATTGCACTGACAACATCATCAAACTTTAAAGTATGAGATCTAGAGACAGAGTTACTAATGGCCATAACTAAACCATTCCAACTTTCTGGCAATGAGCATAGAAATAACAGAGCCCTAACTTCATCATCAAAAGTTACCCCTACAGAACTTAACTAACTGGTAACTTTATTAAATTCATTTAAATGATTAGCAATAGACCCACTTTTTGACATATTTCAACCCTCTGTCATTGTTTCCTTTGAAATATTGAAGGTTATCGATGCGGCTAGGAACAACCGTATTGTTTCAAGTGCCTTTCTGTAGAGAATATCCCACTCTGTGTCTATCATACTCGTCGGCTTCTTTGTCTTTCCGCTCAATGGTAGGTGCATATCTTTCTGATACAGATAATCTTCCATATACATCTTCTACAACTGGTATTTTTGGCCGTTAAATTTTTTGACCCTAAACCAATCATATTCTGCCATTGCTCCCACTTGAACTAGGAACCCTTCTCTCCTGCAAGTTTATCAGCCAAATAGACCTTCGGCTTTCATACCAGTTGTTAGAAAATTATACATTATAGAGAAATGGAACACATAAAATATTGTAGAAATATAAACACAGAACATGCATAAAACAAGAGAGACACATATATACGTGGTTCACCAAATTTGGGCTACGTCCACGGAGAAACAGCTAGTCCTTTATTTTATATTATCCAACAAACTGGAGAGATACAACCTACAATAGATCGTTGCAATTCCCTCTTCACTCTCACACTATCTCCTCTCTCTTTCTCACTCAGAATAGAGATCTACATAGATGGAATACAATTCTCTCATATACAGCAAGGGGTTGCCTTCTAGGGAAAAAAACCCTAAATTAAATGTAACTTCTACCGTCAGATCTCCCCCTAGAAGTGGACATTTTATGGGTGGCGCTTCCGCCACATTACGAACTGGGATGCAATGCAGCGATACCTCTGAATAAAGAAGATAATTAGGCTCCACACCCAACATGACTTTGAATAGTTTTAGTGGGAAGCAACTTGCCCAAGCCTAAGCAACAACTAGATTCAAAATTCTATGTAGCTTATAGATACCCGAATACTAAAGAAGTGATCAATTCATGGTGGAAAGAACTGACCAAATTTCACCAGAAGCCTAATAGTACTTACAAAGAAAAGTCTCTTAGAACATTTTATCAACACTTGACAAAGTATGTGGAATGAATAATATTGAATCCTTCCACATGTAGGAATTTACAGGGTAAGTTCCTCAGAAAGAACACCAAAAGGACACCGCTCACAACCAGATCTCAAATCAATACACCAGTATTTTTGACGTGGTTAAAACCCTCAAAGTGCAAGGAGGGAAACAGTCCACGGCCTGTCCCAACGTGGGTACTACAGGCAATTTATTAATCAAAGAATGAAAATTTACATAAGCTTCTCTCATGCACGGATTACCCGAACAATGACCCTCCATGCGCTTTAAATAGAACTCATGGACCAATCGGGTGTCAAGCCACGGATCAAGTGTCGGTAATACCGAGGAGAGAGTGAACCGTCGGATCACTACATATCGTGACCGTCGGATTGTAAGTTACAAAATGTACAACGGTAAAGAAACACACTTTACCTAACTCTACACTAGACCAAGTTGAACTTAACTATATCCTATGTGTCGGAATATCCTAACATCCCCCCTTAAGAACAACTTGGGATAGGATTGAAGGATTTACAAATATGACACAATAGGAGAAGGAAGGAGGCACTAGAGCCTATCCCCCCTTAGTGACAACTTCCTGAACTCCAAGCATATATCGAAGTTTAGTGAACTTCGCCTCTGTGAGAGCCTTTGTGAAGATGTCTGCAACCTGATCATCTGTTGGACAATATTGCACTTCAAGAACATGGTCATGAATGAGCTTTCTGATGAAGTGCATGTGTAGTTCAATGTGTTTGCTGCGCTGATGCTGGACTGGATCTTTGCATAGCTGAATGGCACTTTGATTATCACACCAAAGTGTGGTTGGATGCTGCTGCTCAAAGCCAAACTCTGATAGGATCTGACGAAGCCACAAGGCTTCCTTACTAGCTTCCACGGCACCACGATACTCTGCTTCTGCTGACGAAAGAGAAATGGCAGCCTGTTTCTTACAAGCCCATGTAATAGGTCCTGAACCAAGAGTGAAGACATAACCGGCAGTAGACTTCCGATCATCAGGGTCACCAGCCCAATCAGAATCAGTGAAACCAACTAACAGAGGAGCTGCTTTGGCACTGTAATGAATCCCAAACTGTACTGTACCTCGAACATAACGAAGTATTCTTTTAGCTGCTTTCCAATGACTTTCACGGGGGTTTTGCATAAAACGAGCAACAAGGCCAACAACAAAGGAAAGATCAGGACGAGTATGGGTTAAATACAAGAGTTTTCCTACAAGTTGACGGTATAAGGTAGCATCAACTTCAGGAGAAGTACAAGAGACTGAAAGTTTGACTCCAGACTGAAAGGGAGAAGGGGCTGGCTTACAGTCTTCCATGTGAAAATGACGAAGAATATCACAAGCATACTTGGACTGGGAAAGGAAAATACCCTCCTTGGATTGCAAGACTTGAAGACCGAGAAAATAGTGTAAGTGTCCTAAGTCTGTCATTTCAAATTTCTTTTTAAGGCTGGACTTCACATGGTTTATAAGGTTGGGATCACTACCAGTAAGAATAAGATCATCAACATAAAGAACAAGGATGATAAGAGAGTTGCCCACTTTCTTGGTGTAGACAGTATTGTCAGAATGACACCTAGAAAAGCCAGATTCTAAAAGAAAGCTATCCATTTTGGCATACCAAGCCCGAGGAGCTTGCTTGAGGCCATAAAGGGATTTCTTAAGTCGACAAACAAGGCTGGAGTCTGTTTGTATGAAGCCAATGGGTTGTTCCATATAGATTTCTTCCTGCAAGTCCCCATGCAAGAAGGCAGATTTAACATCCATCTGATGGACTTCCCATTTTAAAGAGGCAGCAAGGGAAAGAACAAGGCGGATAGAGTTCATTTTGGCAACAGGGGAGAAGGTTTCAGTGTAGTCAATGCCTTCAACCTGTGAAAAGCCCTTAGCAACGAGACGAGCTTTATGTTTATCAACTTTCCCATCTGGTCCATACTTGGTTCTGTAAACCCATTTACATCTAACAAGTTTGCGTCCCTTTGGTAGAGGAACAAGATCCCATGTATCATTTGTCATCAATGAATGATATTCTTCATTCATAGCTGCTTCCCAATGTGGATGGCCTGAAGCTTCTGCAAAAGTGTCAGGATCATGATTTACTGGAGCTTGAGCCAGTAAAGAAGAGGCTCTTTCAAACTGAGAACGTGTACGTCGCTGATCTGTAGGATCACCGGCAAGATCACCTGCTGCATCCCGAGTAGCACGGACCCATCTTGGAAGTTGAGGATCCTGAGAAGGTGGGGGAGGATTATCATCCTCGCTTTCATCATCTGAAGAAGAAATGTTTTCAAAAGTAGAAGAGATAGGAAGAGGTGGCACATCCGCCGGACTAGGCTCGCAGGCCGATTTATTTTCATCAAATTTTACATCTCTTCTAATGATAACATTTTTGGACTTAAATGGAATAAGTCTATAACCTTTTACATCTTCAGAATATCCAACAAAAGTACATTTCTCACTCTTAGGTTCTAAAGCTTTATGCTTTTCATCTGGAATATGGGCCCATGCTTCACTTCCAAACACACGAAAGTGACTTACATCTGGTTTAATGGAACTCCAAGCTTCTTCTGGAGTGATATTCTCTAGAACCTTAGTAGGAGTGCGATTGATTATATAATTTGCACAATTAATTGCTTCGGCCCAAAAACTAAGACTGAGTCCTTTAGATTGCAGCATACAATTAGCCATTTCCTTTAAGGTGCGATTTTTCCTTTCAGCTACACCATTTTGTTGTGGAGTGTATGGAACAGTATGTTGCATTTGAATTCCATTTTCGGTGCAAAAGTTGATGAATGTGTTTTTAACATATTCTCCACCATTATCAGTTCTTAGCTTAAGAATTTGATGTCCAGATTGTTTTTCAACAAAGGCTTTGAAGGCCAAAAAAGTGTTAAATACTTCGCTCTTGAGTTTTAAGAAGTATACCCAAGTGCGTCTGGAGAAATCATCAATGAAAGTTAAGAAGTACTTGCAGCCAGAGAATGAAGCAACAGGAAGAGGACCACATAAATCACTGTGCACAAGCTGTAAAGGGGCTGAGGCGTGCCAAGAGGCACGTTTGTCAAAACTGTCCCGATGATGTTTTCCGAGTACACATCCGGAACAAACACCATCTCTGCAAGATACCATAGGAAGACCTGTCACCATATTTTCTTTACATAGATGCTGAAGGGAGCGATAGTTTAAGTGACCAAATCGCTCATGCCAAAGTTTGCTCACTTCATCATTATGAGCAACAAATACTGAGGGAAGATTTGATGACCCAAAGTTGTGAAACTTATACAACCTTGTGGAATCATCAGCAAGACCAGTAGCTAGAATCTGTTTAGGATCTTTTAGATCCTTGATTACAACATCATGAGGTGAAAATTCAACAATTTTACCTTCACCTGAATGAGTTATCTGATAGACAGATAGAAGGTTGCAGGATAAGGTTGGAACACATAATACATCATTAAACTGACCATTGTCTAGATGAACAGTTCCAGTCCCTACAACATTAAGAGATCTATCATCACCAACATATATATTTTTGGTGTTACAATCATTTAAAGAAGAAAACATGGCTTGGTTTTTGGCCATGTGATAAGAGGCTCCAGAATCAATGAGCCACTCATGAGAATGAGAAGAAGAAGAAGATACATTTAATGCATAACCAGACTGAGATGATTGACAACGACATGCAGAAAGTGCCATTCCGAAAGTTGAAGTTGAAGTAGGCTCCACATGGATGTTATGTTTCTTCATTGCGGCTTCCAAGGCTTCCATCTTCTTAAAGCATTTAGATTCTAAGTGGCCATCTCGATTACAAAAGTTACAATGTCTATCAGTCTTCTTCCATTTGTTTTTATTGGTCTTATCATTTTGCTGAAATGATCTTTCATTTTGAGGCTGAGTTGGTTTAGGACCATTCTTTTGAGGATATGACTTCTTAGGATTCTTTGAATTTGGTTGCTGCTGGGCGGCTAACGCTTTCGTGGAAGAGTTTCCAAGATTAAGAAGACCAAGGTGTAAGAGTTTTTCTTGTTCTCTTATTAAGGAATCACAAAAGGAGTCAAAGGAAGGGGCCTTGTAGTCTTTTCCTTGACAAATGAAAGCTTCCCTTGTAGAATGGAAAGTGGAAACAAATACAGAGTAGGCTGGTCCCAACTTAGTAAGGATGGAATAAATAAGGTTACCATCTTCTTTCTTAACTTTAACACCTTCCAAGAGATATCTAAGGGTCTTGAATTTGGACAAGAAATCTTCAATGCAAGAAAAATTATTAGGATCCAAAGTAAGCAACTCATTTTCAAGTTGATGGGCTCTAATTTCATTTTTAATCCCAAAAACTTTAGCGAGTTTTTCTAATGCTTCATGAGGAGTCTCAAGGTCTGCAATGTGGAATCTAAGATCAGGAGAAATAGACATCCCTATCAAACCACGTGCTTGATCTTGTCTATTTTCCCATTTTGCAACCTTGTCTTCATCTTTTGGTTTCTTCTCTTGGTCTGTGGCTATTCTGAAGAGACCTTTACTTCTAAGTAAATCTTCCATGTAGGCTACCCATTGGAAGTAGTTAGTGCTGTCAAGAATGACTTGGCATGGACTTTCCATTTTTAAAAAAAACTGAAGCTGAAGATGTTGAAAGTAAGTGTTCCAATGGATAGATCTCGAAAAAATAGGCGGTTTTAAAAAAAACGGCTCTGAAAAAGGCTTCCGGATGAAGAAGTTATGGCTTTTTGAAAAAAAATTGTTGAAGTTGCCGGCAAAGTGCGCGAATGTGCGGGAATGAAAAAATCCGCCCCCACAAAATGGAGACTTGAACCCAAGACCTCTACTCTCTTAAAATAGCTTTGAACCAATTGATCTATACAAAAAATTTGAGAGAGAGAGAGAGAGAGAGAGGGGGGGGGGGGGGGGGGGGGGGCCTTGGTTTGCGTGCTTGCCTTGAGAAAGCTCTTTTTCCCTACAAAACACAAAACACAAAACCCAACACGAATATGCAAAGAAAAACGAACCTTGCGGCTCGAAGTTAGCTTTAGCCAAAAAACTAAAAATTTAAAAAAAAAAATCTCAAAGTTAGCTTTAGCCGAAAAACTAAATATTTTTCTCAATGTTTCTGATTTTCCGAGATCACACTAAGGTGCAGGGAAAAGAGCATACGCATGAGAAAAATCCTTCCTTTCTGTTTCTGATTTGCCCAAATCGCACAGAGTCGCAGGGCAAAGAGCATACGCAGAAATGAAAGGTATAGATCCGGTTAAAAAAAAAGGGCTAAATAAACCGAAACCGAAATAAGCAGAGAGAAAATAACAGTAAACTGCAAAAAAACATTGTATACCTCCCGATCTGAAAAATGACGCAGCTAGGGCTATCGGAAACCTCTTCGCGTGAAACGAAAGGGGTTCCTCACTGGAACAGATGCTCCGAATGCAACAGAGCAGTCCTCTCGGCCCGAAAGCAGTCAGAAACAACAGATCTAGGAAACGACAGCCGCATGCAGTTCTACCGGCTTCAGATTTGGATCACCAACGGACGCGGCCCTCAAATAGCTCTCATACCATGTAGGAATTTACAGGGTAAGTTCCTCAGAAAGAACACCAAAAGGACACCGCTCACAACCAGATCTCAAATCAATACACCAGTATTTTTGACGTGGTTAAAACCCTCAAAGTGCAAGGAGGGAAACAGTCCACGGCCTGTCCCAATGTGGGTACTACAGGCAATTTATTAATCAAAGAATGAAAATTTACATAAGCTTCTCTCATGCACGGATTACCTGAACAAAGACCCTCCATGCACTTTAAATAGAACTCATGGACCAATCGGGTGTCAAGCCACAGATCAAGTGTCGGTAATACCGAGGAGAGAATGAACCGTCGGATCACTACATATCGTGACCGTCGGATTGTAAGTTACAAAATGTACAACGGTAAAGAAACACACTTTACCTAACTCTACACTAGACCAAGTTGAACTTAACTATATCCTATGTGTCGGAATATCCTAATACCACAAAGGATGGATCTACCTGTTGCATCTGCTGGTCTCAAAGGGGAAGATATTCAATTGGTCCCATTTAGTGTCTCAGTAGTTGCAAATCAGTTTGAATAAGGTGAAAAACACACTGCAAGGAAAGCAACCATAATTTTACATGTCTGCCTACTTGTTAGATGGAATATGTGCTCATAGTGAATTCCTTGGTCTGAAATGGAAATGGCTGCCTAAAGAGTCCCCTATCCACATTTACTACAATTTTTTGGCAGAATGCAGCTACCGAGGAGTGTATGAGAAACTTGTTGAGAACTTCTTCAAGGTCTTATATTAAATTATCTTTGAGGAATAGGCACCTTGCATGTCCCATGCAACAATGAAGAAAATGGAGAAATTAGTAGATTGGTTTTCCTCACTAAATGGAACATACCTCAAAGTATTTGGTTGTTAGAAACCTCCCCATCTTTCGCCAAGGTATGCGTCAAATAAGGTGGTCATGCAATAGGTTGCTTATCATATTATCATACTCCTATCTTCATTGCTAAATAGAAATAATAAGTCACCTTGGCCTTCCTTACCTTTGCAAGCAGGATCCTATGAGATCAAGAGCCTAAAGGCTGTAGAAGCAGAAGTGAAATATATTGAAAGCCTTAAGTTTGGTACACTAAGCTTTCATAGGTATGATCCCAATGAGGTATGCAATAGACATTGTGCTAAGTTGCACTTTTCCTAGACATATGAGTCTTATTCCATATCATAGGAAGAGAATATTAAGAATTTATATAATGCTTCCTGACCCCATGCAATAGGAAAAGAGTGAGGACCTTCAATGATAATCCCAAAGTAGAATGTTACCTAGGAAGGAAAGCAGTAGGAAGTTCCCACTCCAGTGAGCATCAAGTATAAGAGGAAGGTTGTACATTATACAAAAGTGGAGTAGAGTCATAATTTCAAAGCGGATCCAATCATTCTGAGAGAATGCATGGTAGCAATAAGGAAGAGAAAGCATTAAGAAAAGGAGAAGAGGTGAGAGGAGAATCAAAATAAAGAAGAACAACAAATCCAAAAGGAAGAACAAGAAAGGAAAGAAAGGGAAGACATGCATATACATGAAGATTTGAAGAAGAAGGTAGAAGAATAAGAAAGAGAGAAATAGATCAAGGAAAAACAACAAAAACAATTAGAAGAGTGGGAGAGAAAGGAAAAATAGGATTAGGAGTTTACATGAGAAATTGAGGAGAAGATACATGCTGAAGACATGAATATTGAATAGGTGGAGCAGAACCAAGAGGCCGACATCATGGCTATTGCAGAAAAATGTCAAGATCTAGCCTTCACTTCCCCTCATAGGTTGCCACATCCCATTTGATGAAATGGGAGTTAATCCTCCTGATGATGACATGACCATGGATAATTTCAACTTGACCTTTGACGAGATCAAGAAAAAAATAGCTCAAGAAAGGAGGAAATATTTCTTGAATGACCTGGTTCATCCCACCTACATCCATATAGAGAAGGTGATTGTTACCAACATTAGGAGGAATCCAAATATGATCACAACAATGAAATTGGCCTTTTGTTGATGGTGCTAGAACCGCCAACATGTAAGGGGATCTCCCCGATAAGAAGTCCCAATTAGACCTCAGACCGTTTGGTGTAGGAGTCCCAGATGTGGGTCATGTAGTAAATCCTTGACTGCAATTTCACATAGACACAAGTAAGATGTCCTTGTTGGTAGCAAGGGTGTGAAAACTACAATAAGTCAAGGAAGGTGCATGAGAGGTTCTAACACACTGAGGGTGAAGTGAGTGCGCCCCTTGGAAACCTGTAATAGTATGCAGCTTGGAAGGGAACACACAAGCGAAGATGAATCACAAGCTGGAAAGAAAGTTAGCTATAAATCGAAAGTGATGGTTAAACCAACATCACATTTCCGAAAGATTAATACATACTTATACAGAATAGTCCATACATGCATGTGTAAGCAAAAAGATACATATATCATTTAGAGTAAACCAGATAACATGGAATACAATACAACATATGCATGAAACATGCCGACTCTTGTTATATTAAGAAGTGTAAGTTCCACTCATACAATACATCCATGTCCAACCACTATTTCCGATAGTGGAATGTTACAACCACAAGCACCTGCTCCTCCAAAGAGATGTACTAGCTCTGCGTAATGGAGAAGCCAAGGATCATTACAATAATTTCCAAGCTTTCTCTAAGATAGTCCTATCGGAAGCTTGGCTTACCAAAAGCCTCTACAAAGAGTTATGAGGGACTATTTATAGCAAAGGGTGGAGTGGCTCTTGACATTCCCCTTTGTGACAGTTCATCTACCCTGATGACTCTTCATCTACTCTATGACTGTTACATCCAACTATTGACACTTGAACTTCCACTTGACAAGACATTATATTACAATGCACATGTGCCCATGTGAGACAAAATGGCTTGAGAAAGCCATGCAAGACATCATTGACACTCGGACCATTGTGGCGAGACCAAATCTTTAACATGCTTATGATGGTCGAAGGTGGTGAGCTGATGCCAATCTTGGTTGTCCATGATCATTTTCGTGTGCTCAATGGTCACATCTTGCTGAAGCAAACTCTTACCTTTGTTTCATCTGGGTGCACTCATATGGCTCCTTGGTCCAACTCGTTTGATAGCATGTGCATGGTCCTCCTAATGTGATCGGACTGGAAACATGTTGATGCATAGTGTCTACACTACTCTCCAAGCATGTGCTAGTGGTCGCGTGCATCAACTTGTTGAAGTACATGTTCAGCTCCGGTCGGACTTGCTTCTTGTCTTCGCCTGGGATCGCCTGCATGAAAACAATGAAATGCATGCTACTATATTCCCTTGCATGCAATCAACAACACTTCTCACCTTGTCTGCTCTGTTCCAACTGCTCGGATGGATCTATAACATGTATGAGCGCAGTTTCATCCGTGAGTCCATGTTGCGTCCCTTGCTGTACCTATTCCTGTTGCAACTCATTCTCTCGTCTTTGCAGTTTCTGTTCTTCCTTGAGTTGTTGATTCAACACATGCAACTCCTTCTCTGTTCCATTCTCTTGTGCAATCTTCATCTCATTTCGTCACCTCATAGCCTGAGTCTCCAAAGTTGCTTTCATCACAAGTGGATCTGCTTGAGCTTGCAAATTTGTTTTGCCTTTGTGTTGTCAACAACCTTCCTCTTGCATTCATTGCGTCTGGTATGCTGCCTTCAGCTGCTGTTGATGGTGCTGCTTGCTGTGATGTTTCTACTGTCATATCTTGATGTCCTTGTCTACAAACAAATTGATGTCTTCGTGGGTAGGCAAGTTCATAGACACTTTATCGACTACATCCCCAAGTGTGCTTTGAATGGTGTCTTTGACTCTACTCTCTTGGAAACCATTGCACTTGTGCTCTTAAGAGTCAGATGAACAGCTGCAATACATGGAGACATGGAAACACACATGGAGAGCAATCTGTCAGTCGAAAACCAAAATGAACTTGAGAATTGACTTGCAATATACCTGTGTGACTGATCATGAAGGTTGCGTAATTTATGCCGGGAGGTCGGGAGACTGATTACGCAAAATGCACAAGGCATAGTCCGGGTTGTCAATAGGCTCACTGACTAGTGGAACTATGCAAGGTAGTGTCCCGCCTAGCCTGATGAGGACTGAAACTGTGCAATGTGCAATGTGCAATTTTAGTCAACAGTGATATGCAACCAGCAAACTGCATTGTGCACTTTCTGGGGCCAACAAGACACTGCCTCCAAGAATTGCACAATGCATGCCTAGAGGTTAGTGCAGGGCTAGGCTTGTGAAATTTATGGAGGGAAGGCAGACACTTTGCTTCCGGAAATGCATAGTGCTAGCCAGGAAAGGCATGGTCTAGGCCAAGGTAGCCCAGTCTGGTCGACAGGTGACTAAAAACCTGAGAAGTCTGAATGCATGGCGAGATAGTGCAAACAAGAGTGAATGGTCATACATGAAAACAACAAGTGCAAGATTCAGAAAATGGGAAAGCATGCATGTGTGTGAAGCGAGTCGCTGCAACAGCTACCGTCCATGCTAAAATACTGTCATGCATGCAACAAGAGTGAGATGCAAATGAAAACTGAAACGATGCTTCTACAAGCTAACATGCATCAAAATGACAACAAGCACTCACTAAAATCAAGCAGACATCAATCACACAAAGAAAAACTGATCTGAAATGATCATAAGTTAAAAATGATGTAGAATTGTTTAGCCATTAATGATTTGAATGTTAATTGAAAGTGCGGAAACCGAGAGAAGTGCTTGAGAAGAAAGACTTTACGACAGCTGATAAAACATAAGTAAGATGCATAACAGAAGTGAAAATAGCAAAAACATAGTGATACCAGACAACAAAGTTGATTATGGATTCTGTCCCTGATGGACTACGTCTCTAGGTCCATTTTCAAGATGGGAAACCACTTTGTTAGAATTGAAACAAAAGAGGTCAATTACACAGATACTTGACCAAACTAAGTGTGCACACAGGAACTTTTGGTCACTGCCAAAGGATAGCTCTCTGTACCAGCTTTCCAATGCCTATCACGATTCCCAATTCTAACTCTGGATGCTCCTTTTACACTGAAAACAAAAACGACTATGACCTCCAGAATCTGCATACAAAAACCCAAACCACTCTCCTCCACTTCAATGAGAAAAATTGCCTTTTAACACCCACCAGATGCACTCGAACTTCCTCTAATGAGTTTAGGAATGAATGAGTTCTAATCTGGGTTTGAATTGGTTCAGTCTTGTCATGGTTGGACACCTTAGGTGTTGGTTAGAAGGTCTTTGTATTTAAATAGCACAAACTTAAATTACAAAACCCAAAATACCATTGTTTATTAATAGAACACGCTGGTGGCTTGCTGACCGAGTGGAGGAGTGTTATAGACATTTTTGGGCACTGCAACCCCAATCAAATATGTCCATAAACCAAGGGCTCCTAAGTCCCTAAAAGTGTTGTTCCATCCCCTAAAAGAACAAGGTCAGCTGATTACATCATCTCCCAGAAGTTCTCCATGAAAAACTACTTAGAACTGGTCAAAACTGGACCATCTCACCTGCTCCATGGTCAAAGTGCGCTGCATCCCACCTAAATGCATACGGGAGGTGGGATGCATACTGAAATTCCCTTCTATGGGGTGCGATGGGCAAGAGTGGACAAATGGCAGAGTCAATTTGCGAGGTGGAAGATCATGGAATCTTCTAGAAACTTCTCTTGTGACACTTGACTCTTTGCATTCGCCCAGGGATGAGTAAGAGATCATCAATCTCCAAGTGGAATCAAGAACTACCAGAGAGAGGACACTAATAAAATCTCAGAAACTGACACACCCCCCTTGCAAACATCTATTTATGGATCCCTCATCCCAGAGATCCAGAGGCTGGAATTTTGTATGTTGTAAGGAGTGCTGCTGGTTTCCTAGTGTAACATCATAGTGTTGAGTGATCTAAGCTTTTCATGAGGTGAAGAAGGGCTTTCTTGCTGAGAGGATGATGCTGGGTCAGAAAAATTGGTTTTAATCCTCTTTTCTATTCTTGATATTAATAAAGATATTCAAGTTTTCCTCCACATTCTTGTATGATTGATGATATATGCATTTGTGTGGTCAATATATATCTGGTCCTATATTTTTTATGATAGTATATCTCTATTCTTGGATAGTGTTATGCTGCTTTGATTCCACAGATGCTCTTTGAAGCTAGGTAGATGAGGAAGCTAGTGGCAAAGATCTACCAGAAGGGAGAGGAATCAAGCAAGGAACCAAGCGTAAGACAGAGGTTGGTCTCCTTTGTTCCCCTCTTATCTACTCCTCATAAAGGAAAGCGAAAGTAGTTTTAGTTTGTTTGTTTCTAAGATAGCTACCAATCTTAGTGGGACTAGCAGCTCTGCATAGACACTAGATTTCCCGATAACAAGGAGGTTGACTGCCCATGTGAATAGACAGCAGTCTAACCACCAAATACCACCTCCGTGGTCTTCCCCCAGCAGTTCCAGCTACCATCACTTTGACAGTTTTCATGTGCCCACGTTTATTCGACTGTCGCAGCTTACCATGGCAGTTTCGACGTGGTGATATAACCTCCAACGCTGTTCACATGTCACAGTCCCTAGTTAACTCTCCATGTGGTGAAGGCTAACTATGGTTAACACATATCTTCTCACATGGACCTTAGCTGCTCATGGTTCCGACATGGTTTTGAGAGCGTGGTTAATTGCTAACCTCCGCCTTACCATTGCCTTTTCACATGCAGTTGTCTATGCTTGCGGTCTCTGAGATGGTTAGACTCAATGGTTAGGATTGTGGGTATGAATTTGTAATGTTTTATGTGTTTTAACATAGGCTCAGAGTATTGTTTAGGGTTTTAGACTTAGAAAATTGGGTTTTATGGATTTTTTTAATACATGGATTTGTAGTATAACATGTCTGATAGGTTTAAGACTAGTTTTTAGGTTTCTAGTGTATGGATTTAGATTTAGGATTAGGGTTTATGCTTTACATATGAAAAAATTGCATTGATGGTCAAACAACCTGTTATGAACATGGCATTTGATTTCTTTCCACGAAATACCATGAGTTAGTGATTCATACACATCTTTGAAAACAGTCTCTACAAGACATTGTTCAATACCATCAACATGTATTAACAATCTATTTTTCTAAATAAAGGAGACAATCAAAGATGTTTTTGACATCAAAACAGCTACTTGACTAGACATACTTTCCTGCTTCCTGATTACTAAGTGAACTTGCTGCCATAAACCCATTAAACTGTAAGGTGAAAATTGTTGCAACTTAGTTTGTCTTTGAAAGTATTGAATTAGTTGTTGATTTGTTAGAATCACTTTTTCCTTATTCATTAAATGATGTTTCCATTGATTACCACTTTCCCCTAATGCATAAGTTTAAATTAGATAATTTGACACTAATTTTAGAAAAGGCTTTGATATAAAAAAAATAGGTTTCCTCTCCACTTGAAAAGAGGTTTCCAAATTGTTCGAAACATGAAATGGTGACACAATATAAGAGAAATTTAACACAGACTTCCCCAATATTGACTTGTATCCCTATAACTATTTATTTCCAAACTTGAACTGAATTGATTCATTCTGACATTAGGAAGAGGAGCTTTAGACACAAACTGTAATTCATGTTGTATTCGCTGCTTATGAGTAAGATGTTTGGTTTTACATAGAACTAGAATAGTTTCTACCTCTTTGATCAAACTATCTTGAAGCTCAGACTAATAACTTGTACAAACATCATGTTGTTTCTTATGTTGCTCCTTTACACACATGATTACAAATCTTTTATTTGAACTTATTAATCGCTTCATATGATTAGCAAGAACTAAATTCAAGTGATTTTTGTTTTGATGTGCCCTGACAATAAATTCAAGCCCATCTTTCTTAAGGTGATATTTATGCTCTCTCTTGTAAAATACTGCATCACGGTCATAAAGATAAGGAATTCCTGAGACAACTCCACATATGTCTACTGGAACCACATCTAATTCGACTTCATCAATGTAATTAGTTGTAATGGCAAATCTTAATCGACACTGTTTTGTGACTTTAATCTGAGTTGATTTATTTATCCATCCTAATGGGTAAGGTCTTGGATGATTATATGTCTCCAAACCCAAACTGTTAACTAAATATTCAGAGATTAAATTTGCCTGTGATCCACTATCAAACATTGTATCTATCTTTGTGTGCTTAGAAGTAATCCTTATTTTAAATAATTCAACTCTTTTATCATCATTTGAAGGATTTATGTTTGATGAAGATGCAATAGTTTTCGAACTTCAACCAGTGTCAGAATTTTTACCTCTCGTAACCATAGCAGTTATCCTCCTTCCATAACTTGAATCTGAACCTAGATCTTACTGGACTGCTGCAATTGCCTTCTTTTCATCCTTCTCCTTAAGGAAATTTTTGGGCTTAAGTTCAGGATGAAGTTTCCAACAATTAGATTCATCATGACCAATCTCTAGCAATGAGAACAAGTAGGTCTTTCCTTCTGAGCTATTGCTGATTTCTTTCTCTTCGAATTGTTCTTCCCTTTACTGGCATTGGAATCTTTGATTTCCAACCCTTTGGATGAATGCGATGAAAAATTGAATGGTATGCCACTAGATTCAATATGTATGGCCTAAACACACACATTAAAATCATCAAGATTAAACATCAATAATGTATGCTGCAAATATGAATGTAAATTGTCAATGTATTTTAATAAAGTTTCACATGTATCCAATGAAATACCAAGTGCCAATGCTTTCTTTATGAACTCCTGAGTAAACTCGTGAACACTCTACCCTTTACCTTGCCTGAAATGCTGCCAATCAATAATAGCTTGCTGCATGTATCCTAAGAGAAGAAGAAGATGATGATGATGGAGGTGATGGAGGTGAAGGTGGTTTATTAGCCTTGCCTTTACCTTTTTCCTTCTTCGATGTCTTTGAAGAAGAAGCTGCATCTCTCGCCTTCTTGTCTTCGTACAGTTCTCCCAACATTTGCTGCATAGTCAAGAATGCTTGCTGAAACAGTTCATCACTCATCATAGTTTCAGTGTTTTCACCTACATCTGATCCTGTCATGGTCGACCTAAGAACGACTCGTTGCTTCCCAATCTCTTGATCAATTTTCTCAAGGATTCCTTTTCCACGTTGCGACTTTGACTTGGTTAACATTCAATAAAAAATTCTACAAATGCAACGTGTTTTGATACCAAATTATATGATCTAAAATGATCATAAGTTAAAACTAATGTAGAATTGATTAGCCATTAATGATTTGAATGTTAACTGAAAGTGCGGAAACCGAAAGAACTGCTTGAGAAGAAAGAATTTATGAAAATTGATAAAACATAAGTAAGATGCATAATAGAAGTGAAAACAACAAAAACACAGTGATACCAGACAACAAAGTTGATTACGGAGTTTGTCCCTAATGGACTACGTCTCCGGGTTCCTTTTTAAGATGGGTGACCGATTTATTAGGATTGAAACAGAAGAGGTCAATTACACAGAAATTTTACCAAACTGAATGTGCACCTCTCTGAAGCATCTTTCCAACGTCTGTCACAGTTCTCAATTCTGACTTCAGATGCTCCTCTTACACTAAAAACAAAAGTGACTATGACCTCCCAAATCTGCATACAAAAACCCAAACCACTCTTCTCCACTTCAATGAGCAAAACTGCCTTTTGACACCCACCATATGCACTCAAACTTCCTCCAACGAGTTTAGGAATGAATCAGTTCTAATCTGGGTTTGAATTGGTTCAGTCTTGTCATGGTTGGACAACTTAGGTGTTGGTTAGGAGGTATTTGTATTAAAATAGCATAAACTTAAATTAAAAAACCCAAAATACCATTTGGCGGCTTGCTGACCGGGCAGAGGAGGTTGATCACCCATGTGAATAAGCGACGGTCTAACCACCAATCACCACCTCCATGGTCTTCCCCCAATGGTTCTGGCTACCATCTCTTTGATGGTTTGCATGTGCCCATGTTTCTTCGACCGTCGTGGCTTACCCTGGCTATTCTGACACAGTGATATAACCTCTTGCTCCGTTCACATGTCACACTTCCCAGTTAACTCTTTGTGCGGTGAAGGATGACTGTGGTTAACACATCTCTACCTACATGAACCTTAACCCCTCATGATTCTGATGCGGTTATGAGAGCGTGGTTAATTGCTAACCTCCACCTTACCACTGCCTGTTCACATGCTGTTGTCTATGCCTGCAGTCTTTGACACAGTTAGACTCCATGGTTATGACTATGGGTATGAATTTGTAATGTTTTATGTGTTTAAACATAAGACAAGAGTATTACTTAGGGTTTTAGACTTAGGAAATTGGGTTTTATGTATTTTGTTAATACATAGATTTGTAGTATAACATGTTTGATAGGTTTAGGACTAGTTTTTAGGTATTTAGTGTATGGATTTAGATTTAGGATTAGGGTTTAGGATTTACATTAGGTTTTCTTTCAAATACCCTTTTACAACCTAATGTCACAAAGAAACATTAGCAACATTTGTCTCATGATGATGATAACCAAAACCTATAAAAAGGATGACAAAACCCACGTCGACACCAAATCCTACAAAGGTGGATGAAAATCATATGTTGACACAAAACTCTGCAAAGGTGAATGATCGACCTGCGTCGAAAATCATATCCTGGCGGAATTGATGACAAACTCATGTCGAAAACTAGGTGCTAAACCATATCAATGATAGACATTACCTGAACAACCCGAACCATAAACAACACTGTCGAAATTGAACAACACTTGACTGAATTACTGATGACGACACTGTACATTGATGATGAACCTATGCAATTGATCTAACAATATCGTTCTAGATCAATCCTCTCCACTTGAAATCTTTTGGACCACAAAATTTTGAGTAAACAAGTAGTCGATGAGGGTAGATCTCCCTCACTTTCCACCTTGCCTTGATGATGTACCAATATGTTCGATCAATCACATGCGAGTGATGACCCTGATAATGCTGACCATGGCACATTTTGAGTCGGTGACCTGTTCCATCCATCTGTAATATGAACAACTTGTGACGATGGTCAAACAACCTGTTATGAACATGGCATTTGATTTCTTTCCACGAAATACCATGAGTTAGTGATTCATACACATCTTTGAAAATAGTCTCTACAGGACATTGTTCAATACCATCAACATGTATTAACAAACTATTTTGTGGAATAAAAGAGACAATGGAAGGTGTCTTTGACATCCAACGAGCTACTTGAATCAACATACTTTCCTGCTTCCTGATTACTAGGTGAACTTGCTTCCATAAACCCATCAAACTGTAAGGTGAAAATTGTTGCCACTTTGTTTGTCTTTGAAAGTATTGAACTAGTTGTTGATTTGTTTGAATCACTTTTTCCTTATTCATTAAATGATGTTTCCATTGATTAGCACTTTCCCCTGATGCATAAGTTTTCATTAGATACTTTGACACTACTTTTAGAAAAGGATTTGATATGAAAACAAATAGGTTTCCTCTCCACTTGAAAAGAGGTTTCCAAACTGTTCGAAACATGAAATGGTGACACAATATAAGAGAAATTTAACACGGACTTTCCCCAATACTGACCTATATCCCTGTAACTGTTTATTTCCAAACTTGAACTGAATTGATTCATTCTGACATTAGGAAGAGGAGCTTTAGACAAAAACTGTAATTCATGTTGTATTCCCTACTTATGAGTAAGATGTTTGGATTTACATAGAACTATAATAGTTTCTACCTCTTTGATCAAACTATCTTGAAGCTGAGACTCATAACTTGAACAAACATCATGTTGTTTCTTATTTTGTTCCTTTACACACATGATTACAAATCTTTTATTTGAATTTATTAATCGCTTCATCTGATTAGCAAGAACTAAATTCAAGTTATTTTAATTTTCATGCGCCTTGACAATAAATTCAACCCCATCTTTCTTAAGGTGATATTTATGCTGTCTCTTGTAAAATACTACATCACAGTCATAAAGATAAGGACTTCCTAAGAAAACTCCACATATGTCTACTGGAACCACATCTAATTCCACTTCATCAATGTAATTAGCTGTAATGGAAAACCTTAATCGACACTGTTTTGTGACTTTTATCTGAGCTGATTTATTTATCCATCCTAATGGGTAAAGTCTTGGATGATTTTGTGCCTCCAAACCCAAACTCTTAACTAAATATTAAGAGATTAACTTTGCCTGTGATCCACTGTCAAACATTGTATCTATCTTTGTGTGCTTAGAAGTAATCCTTATGTTAAATAATTCAACTCTTTTATCCTCATTTGAAGGAATTATGTTTGATGAAGATGCAATAGTTTTCGAACTTGAACCAGTGTCAGAAGTTTTACCTGTCGTAACCATAGTAGCTATCCTCATTTCATCACCTGAATCTGAACCTATATCTTGCTGGACTGCGTCAATTGCCTTCCTTTCATCCTTCTCCTTAAAGAACTTTTTGGGCTTAAGTTTTGGATGAAGTTTCCAACACTTAGATTCATCATGACTGATTCTCTGGCAATGAGAACAAGTAGGTATTTCCTTCTGAACTATCACTGATTTCTTTCTCTTGGAATTGTTCTTCCCTTTACTGTCATTAGAATCTTTGATTTCCAACTCTTTGGATGACTGCGATGAAAACTTGAACGGTCTGCCACCTGATTCAATATGTATGGCCTGAACACACACTTCATCAAAATCATCAGGATTAAACATCAATAATGTATGCTGCAAATATGAATGTAAACTATCGATGTATTTTAATAAAGTTTCACATGTATCCAATGAAATACCAAGCACCAATGCTTTCTTTCTGAACTCCTGAGTAAAATCCTGAATACTCTGCCCTTTACCGTGCCTCAAATGCTACCAATCAATAACAACTTGCTGCATGTATCCTAAAGGATAGAATTGTTTCCTAAGAGATTTTAAAAACTTAGACCATGAAGAGATGACTTTTCCTTTCCGCTTTACATCTATATGAGTTTTACTTTCCCACCAGATTAAAGTTGTTCCCCCCATTCTACGTGTAGCTAGCTGAATTTTCATTTTATCATTAGAGATTTTCTGAATACAACAATACACTTCTAACTGCTTAATATAGTTATCTAACTTTTTAGGATTCATTTTGCCATCATAAATAGGTAATTCAATTTTTACATCAAGTGTTAAAAGAAATGTTTTCTTACATTTCTTTTTTGTTTCAAATTCTGCACTGGAATAAGAAGAAGAAGAAGATGATGATGGAGATGATGGAGGTGAAGGTGGTTTATCAGCCTTGTCTTTACCTTTTTCCTTCTTTGATCTGTTTGAAGAAGAAGCTGCATCTCTCGCCTTCTTGTCTTTGTACAATTCTCCCAACATCTGCTGCATAGTCAAAAATGCTTGTTGAAACTATTCATCTCTCATCTTAGTTTCAGTGTTTTCACCTGCATCAGATCCTATCATGGTTGACCTATGAATGACTCGTCACTTCCCAATCTATGGATCAATCTGCTTAAGGATTCCTTCTCCATGTTGCGACTTTGACCTAGTTAACATTCAACGGAAAATTATACAAACAAAACCTACTCTGATACCAAATTATATGATATGAAATGATCATAAGTTAAAACTAATGTAGAATTGATTAGCCATTAATGATTTTAATGTTAACTGAAAGTGTGAAAACCGAGAGAACCACTTGAGAAGAAATACTTTACGACAGCTGATAGAACATAAGTAAGATGCACAACAGAAGTGAAACAGCAAAAAAATAGCGATACTGGACAAAAAAGTTGATTACAGAGTTCATCCCTGATGGACTATGTCTCCGGGTCCATTTTCAAGATGGGTGACCGCTTTATTAGGATTGAAACAGAAGAGGTCAACTACAAAGAGATTTGACCAAACTGACTGTTCACACAGGCACTTTTGGTCACTATCAAAGGGTAGCTGTCTGAACCAATTTTCCCATGCCTGTCACATTTCCCAATTCTGACTCTGGATGCTCCTATTACACTGAAAACAAAAATGACTATGACCTCCCGAATCTACATATAAAAACCTAAACCACTCTTCTCCACTTCAATGATCAAAATTGCGTTTTAACACCCACCAGATGCACACGAACTTCCTCCAATGAGTTTAGGAATGAATCAGTTCTAACTTGGGTTTGAATTTGTTCGGTCTTGTCATGGTTGGACACCTTAGGTGTTGGTTAGAAGGTATTTGTATTAAAATAGCACAAACTTAAATTACAAAACCCAAAATACCATAGTTTATTAACAGAACCCGCTCGCGGCTTACTGACCAGGTGGAGGAGGTTGACCGCCCATGTCAATAGGCAGTGGTCTAACCACCAACTACCACCTCTACGGTCTTCCCCCAATGGTTCCGGCTACCATCTCTCTGACGGTATGCATGTGCCCACATTTCTCCGACCGTCGAAGCTTACCCTTACGGTTCTGATGTAGTTATATAACCTCTGACCTTTTTCACATGTCACAGTCCCCAATTGACTCTCCACGTGGTGAAGGCTGACTACGTTTAACACATATCCGCTCACATGAACCTTAACCCCTCGCAGTTCTGATGCGGTTTTGAGAGTATGGTTAATTGCTAACCTCTGCCTTACCACTGCCTATTCACATGCTGTTGTATATGCTTGCGGTCTTCAATGTGGTTA
This sequence comes from Pinus tabuliformis, assembly GCA_031772625.1. Lineage (NCBI taxonomy): Eukaryota > Viridiplantae > Streptophyta > Pinopsida > Pinales > Pinaceae > Pinus > Pinus tabuliformis. The sequence goes on along the minus strand of CM062804.1, from coordinate 819,990,690 downwards.
GACTCCGTAGTTAGGACTGTGGATATGAATTTGTAATGTTTTATTTGTTTTAACATAGGCTGAGAGTGTTACTTAGGGTTATATACTTAGGAAATTGGGTTTTATGTATTTTGTTAATACATAGATCTTTAGTATAACATGTTTGATAGGTTTAGGACTAGTTTTTAGGTACTTAGTGTATGGATTTAGATTTAGGAATAGGGTTTAGGCTTCAAATTAGGTTTTTTTTTAAATACCCTTTTACAACCTAATGTCACAAAGTGACATTACCAACATTTGTCTCATGACGATGACAACCAAAACCCGTAAAAAGGATGACAAAACCCACGTCGACACAAAAATCCTGGAAAGGCAGATGACAATCATATGTTGACACAAAACTCCAAAGGCGAATGATCAACCAATGTTGAAAATCATATCCTAGCAGAATTGACGACAAACTCATCTCGACAACCAGGTGCTAAACCATATCAACGATAGACATTACCTGAACAACTTGAACCATAAACAACATTGTCGAAATTGAATGACACCAGACTAAATTACTGACGAAGACATTGTACACTGATGATGAACCTATGCAATTGATCTGACGAGATCCTCTTCGATCAATCCTCTCCACTTGAAATCTTTTGGACCACAAAAGTTTGACTAAAGAAATAGTCAAAGAGGGTAGAGATCCCTCACTTTCCACCTTGCTGTGATGATGTACCAATACATTCGATAAATCACCTACAAGTGATGACCTTGATAATGCTGACCATGACACATTTGGAGTTGGTGACCTGTTCCAGCCATCTGCAGTATGAACAACTTGTGATGATGGTCAAACAACCTGTTATGAACATGGAATTTGATTTCTTTCCTTGAAATACCATGAGTTAGTGATTCATACATATCTTTGAAAACAGTATCTATAGGACATTGTTCAATACTATCAACATATATTAACAATCTATTTTTTGAAATAACGGAGACAATCAAAGATGATTTTTACATCAAACAAGCTACTTGACTTGACATACTTCCCTACTCCCTGATTACTAAGTGAACTTGCTTCCATAAACCCATCAAACTGTAAGGTGAAAAATGTTGCAACTTAGTTTGTCTTTGAAAGTACTGAATTAGCTATTGATTTGTTTGAATCACCTTTTCCTTATTCATTAAATGATGTTTCCATTGATTAGCACTTTCCCCTGATGCATAAGTTTCCATTAGATACTTTGACACTGCTTTTAGAAAAGGCTTTGATATGAAAACAAATAGGTTTCCTCTGCACTTGAAAAGAGGGTTCCAAATTGTTCGAAACATGAAATGGTGACACAATATAAGAAAAATTTAACACGGACTTTCCCCAATATTGACTTGTATTTGTAACTATTTATTTCCAAACGTGAATTGAATTGATTCATTCTGACATTAGGAAGAGGAGCTTTAGACACAAAGTGTAATTCATGTTGTATTCCCTGCTTATGAGTAAGATGTTTGGTTTTACATAGAACTGGAATAGTTTCTACCTCTTTGATCAAACTATCTTGAAGCTAAGACTCATAACCTGAACAAACATCATGTTGTTTCTTATGTTGTTCCTTTACACACATGATTATAAATATTTTATTTGAACTTATTAATTACTTCTTATGATTAGCAACAACTAAATTCAAGTGATTTTTGTTTTGATGTGCCATGATAGTAAATTCAATCCCATCTGTCTTAAGGTGATATTTATGCTCTCTCCTGTAAAATACTGCATCGCGATCATAAAGATAAGGACTTCCTAAGACAACTCCACATATGTCTACTGGAACCACATCTAATTCCACTTCATCAATGTAATTAATTATAATGGAAAATCTTAATCGACATTGTTTTGTGACTTTTATCTGAGTTTATTTATCTAGCAATCCTAATGGGTAAGGTCTTCGATGATTCTGTGTCTCCAAACGCAAACTATTAACTAAATGTTCAGAGATTATATTTGTTTGTGATCCACTATCAAACATTGTATCTATATTTGTGTTCTTAGAAGTAATCCTTATGTTAAATAATTCAACTCTTTTATCCTCATTGGAAGGATTTATGTTTGATGAAGATGCAATAGTTTTCGAACTTGAACCAGTGTCAAAATTTTTACCTGTCATAACCATAACAGTTATCCTCCTTTCATCACCTGAATCTGAACCTAGATCTTGTTGGACTGCTGCAATTGCCTTCTTTTCATCCTTCTCCTTAAGGAGTTTTTTGGGCTTAAGTTCTGGATGAAGTTTCCAACACTTAGATTCATCATGACCGATTCTCTGGCAATGAGAACAAGTAGGTCATTCCTTTTGAGCTATCGCTAATTTCTTTATCTTCGAATTGTTCTTCCCTTTACTCTCATTGGAATCTTTGATTTGCAACTCTTTAGATGATTGTGATGAAAAATTGAATGGTTTGCCACCTAATTCAATATGTATGGCATGAACACACACTTCATCAAAATCATTAGGATTAAACATCAATAATGTATGCTGAAAATATGAATGTAAACTACTAATGTATTTTAATAAAGTTTCATGTGTATCCAATGAAATACCAAGTGCCAATTCTTTCTTTCTAAACTCATGAGTAAACTCCTGAACACTTTTCCCTTTACCTTGCCTCAAATGTTGCCAATCAATTACAGCTTGCTTCATGTATCCTAAAGGATAGAATTGTTTCCTAAGAGCTTTTAAAAACTTAGACCTTGAAGAGATGACTTTTCCTTGCAGCTTTACATCTATCTGAGTTTTACTTTCCCACCAGATTAAAGTTGTTCCCCCCATTCTAAGTGTAGCTAACTAAATTTTTGTTTTATTGTCAGAGATGTTCTGAATATGACAATACACTTCTAACTGCTTAATCCAGTTACCTAACTTTTCAGGATTCATTTTGCCATCATAAATAGGTAATTCAAATTTTACATCAAGTTTCAAAAGAGTTGTTTTCTTAGGCTTCTTTTCTATTTTAGATTCTGCACTGGAAGAAGAAGAAGAAGATGATGATGATGGAGATGATGAAGGTGAAGGTGGTTTATTAGCCTTGCCTTTACCTTTTCCCTTCTTCAATGTCTTTGAAGAAGAAGTTGCATCTCGCGCCTTCTTGTCTTCATACAATTCTCCCAACATCTACTGCATAGTCAAGAGTGCTTGCTGAAACTATTCATCAATCATCTTAGTTTAAGTGTTTTCACCTACATCAGATCCTGTCATCTTTGACCTATGAACGACTCATTGCTTCCCAATCTCTGGATCAATCTGCTCAAGGATTCCTTTTCCACGTTGCGACTTTGACCTGGTTAACATTCAATGGCAAATTCTACAAATGAAACCTTCTCTAATACCAAATTATATTATCTGAAATGATCATAACTTAAAACTGATGTAGAATTGATTAACCATTAATGATTTGAATGTTAATTGAAAGTGGAGAAACCGAGAGAATTGCTAGAGAAGGAAGACTTTACGACAGTTGATAAAACATAAGTAAGATGCATAACATAAGTGAAAATAGAAAACACGCAATGATACCAGATGGCAAAGTTGATTACGGAGTTCGTCCCGGATGGACTACGTCTACGGGTCCATTTTCTAGATGGGTGAACGCTTTATTAAGATTGAAACAGATGAGGTCGATTACACAGAGATTTTAACAAACTGAATGTGTATGCAAGAACTTTTGGTCACTATCAAAGGATAGCTCTCTGAACCATCTTTCCAATGCCTATCACAGTTCCCAATTCTAACTTTGGATGCTCCTGTTACACTGAAAACAGAAACGACTATGACCTCCAGAATTTGCGTACAAAAACCCAAACCGCTCTCCTCCACTTCAATGAGAAAATATGCCTTTTAACACCCACCAGATGCACTCGAACTTCCTCCAATGAGTTTAGGAATGAATTAGTTCTAATCTAGGTTTTAATTGGTTCGTTCTTGTCATGGTTGGACACCTTAGGTGTTGGTTAGAAGGTATTTGTATTAAAATAGCACAAACTTAAATTACAAAACCCAAATATCATAGTTTATTAACAAAACGCTCTAGCGGCTTGCTGACCAGGTGGAGGAGGTTTACCACCCATGTGAATAGGCAGTGGTTTAACCACCAACTGCCACCTCCGAGGTCATCCCCCGGTGGTTCTGGCTACCATCGCTCTAATGGTTCGCATGTGCCCACGTTTCTCTGACCGTCACGACTTACCCTAGTGGTTCCGACGTGGTGATATAACCTCCAGCCCTGTTCAGATGTCACAGTCCCCGGCTAACTTTTGTTGTGGTGAAGGCTGACTGTGGTTAACACATATCCGCTCACATGAACCTTAACACCTCATGATTTCGACGCGGTTTTTAGGACTAGTTTTTAGGTATTTAGTGTATGGATTTAGATTTAGGATTAGGGTTTAGGCTTTACATTAGGTTTTTTTTAAATACCCTTTTAAAACCTAATGTCACAAAGTGACATTAGCAACATTTGTCTCATGATGACGATAACCAAAACCTGTAAAAAGGATGACAAAACCCACGTCAACACCAAATCCTGCAAGGGTGGATGACAATCATATGTTGACACAAAACTCTACAAAGGCGAATGGTCAACCCACATCGAAAATCATATCCTGGTAGAATTGGTGACAAACTCATGTTGACAACCAGGTGCTAAACCATATCAATGATAGACATTACTTGAACAACCGGAACCATAAACAACACTGTCAAAACTGAACGACACCGAACTGAATTGCTGACGACAACACTGTACACTGATGATGAACCTGTGCAACTGATCTGATGAGATCCTCTTAGATTAGAAACACAAAAAGCGACAAACATGCAACACAATACATGAAAGGTTGGATTACCCCAAAACAGCTGTGCTGAATGTGTCGACGACTCCTAGATTCAATGTGGGATGTCAGAGCTGCAAGGTCGATGTGAGGGATGAGCTCTGTAGCATCCAGTTGATGAGTTTTTATAAAATCAAAGATCTGACGTGCATGCCACAAATATAGGAACAACGACACTTGGTGGGAGGTTTCTGAGATGATCCTTGCATGCAACCTCTAGCTGCTGAAAGTAGATCCTTGAATCAAGGGATTCCTTTGCATGTTGCCTTGGGAGAAGCAACCCATGCATGAAAATCAATTTTGCTCGATACCGGAGGGAACCGGTCAACTCAACTGCACATGCAACAGTCTGCTCAGCTCGGAGGAAAAAATGGGCATTTTTGGGAGGGAGTTGGGCTAGACGCCTAGAGGGATTTCGCAATTACTGGGTAGTGTAACGATTGCTGCCCGGAATTGCACAATGTCTAGGCAGAGTAGTCCTGCTGGGTGGAATTGCACAATTTTTCTAGTTAACAATGACAAACAAATTTGTGCAATTCTGGAGCCAAGTAGGCTGCCAGACAGGACTACGTAATTTCTGGAGGGAATGCAGGTTCCAATCCAAAATTGCGCAGTTTCTTGAGGGAGCTACTCAGACTGTAGTTCGACCAAGTCCAGTGAAACAGAATGTGAGGGGCATGCAACATGATTTGATGGCCAGGCTGTCATTCTGCAAGAAAATCACTGAAGCTTGTGTACTTGACAAGGCACGACATGCTGCTATGAAAGGTTGGTAGGGAGGCTCCAAAACGAAGCTAAGGAAAAATTCTGGAGGGTGGTAGTTGTGGCTACAACACTCGACGCCGCACTCTCTCTGAATGGACCTTGTTCATGAAAATAAAGTCTAACACCTCGAGAAGTATTGTTCAGTTCTCAGTTCATCTTGGTTTCCACACTTTCTTGATTGTAAGATGTAGCATCTGCCAAGCTCTTGGTTGATTGAAACACATTCCAAGCAAAGTCAACACAGTTGTTTCAATTCGGGTTGAGGGGTATATTGATGCACAAGCAGTATAGTCATCAGAGTCTTAGTTTCATCTCTAGTGTTGCTCCACTGCCAGTAGGCTTGGACAATACCCTGACGGAGTCATGCAGGAACACAACCATCACTCCACTGCCAGCAAGCCTGGTCAATACCCAGATGGAGTTACTCACATCACCTCTCTGCGTAGGAAGCAATTCTCTTCTTTTTCCTTATTCATTTTTTTTTTCATTTTTCACTTTTTATTTTTTCATTTTTCATAACTGTGCATAACACTTATTCATTTCAGAGGCGGAAGAGGGATCGTGACTTATTGAGAGTAGAAGGGGTTGTTCCTTCATATAATTAGTTTATGTATACCTCTGACGTGCTTGTTAATGTTTTCCCCCTCACCTTACTCTACTTGACTGAGGTGCCAAGAGTTAACCCAAAAACAACTGACTAGAGTAGGTGACACTAGTTAGCGTGCAAGCATTATGTTTTCACCAAGGTTCACTTCAAATAGTATGTATTTTCTGTCAATGTATCATGGACTAAAAGTAACAAGCTCCTCATATAGAGGTAGGATGACAGATAACCAAGTAGTGATAGCTGCACAAGGCCTCTTGTACTTTACTCATCCTGTTTCAAGAATCGTGTATGGTTTCATGCGAAACAAACCTACAAACAAAAAAAAGCAAACAAACAACCAAGAAAAGAAGAAGGAGAAGTAAATGCGAAAGAAAAGTGATTAAGAGAGAAAGCAAGCAGACAAATAAGCAAATAAATAAAAAATCAAACATGCATGCAAGAAACCAACTCAAAAGAAAAAACTACTCCTACTCCTAAGCTAATAGTGCATGGGTCATCTCATATGAATTGATACTTCCAATGCATCCATCGATGTATCGGTTGACTCATTTCGGTGAAGGCATGGTTCGCGAACAACATAGTTGTGCGAACTAGCATATGTGAAAGGTACAACAATGAATACAAACACACTATGAGCTCACAAGTGTCCACTGAACAAAAATGAGTTAAGGCACACGACATGCACTCTATGGACTTACCATGATGCATCACACAAAGGGGTAGATGAGAAGAAAAAATATTCATCCTCCGTATTTCTGGAAAATATATATGAAAAATAAATTGGACGTTCAAAGAATGATTGGTCCTCTCCATTGTCAGATGATGGACTGACATTCGTTATGTCTTGCGAATGATCAACAATGGGTGCTTCAGTGGATGGAGATACACACAAAAAATTAGGGATAACAGGATCATCAAGGATGTCAGGAAGAAACATAGGAGGTATGAACAGACAGGGATGGTCCTCTACTGTTGGTGGATGTTCAAGCTCCTAGTCATACTCTTTGTTAATGAAAGTTCATGTTGGTTGTGCAACACCAACTCCATCGATAGATCGATCCTCATTCAAAATAGGTGTAGAGTCCGAAATGGAACAACACAAGACAATGCAATCCAAAGGATGACCAGAATACGAGGACGAAGGTTGAGGTAAGAAATACATGTGATAAGCCATGGGATTCCCAACCAAGCTTGCGCAAAAATCAGAAGGAGTGATGTCAGGAGGATGTGATGGTTGAACAGATGTGTGTCCATTCTCTTTGACATCACTCTGCAATGGTGGAGTTGCTTGATGAGGGGACAGTAGACAGTCACTTGTGACAGCGGCCATGTCCATCTGTGATTACACAACTCCATCATCGAAGTATCCTGAGTGGGGTTTGAGCTGTAAATTCTTCTTGGGATTGACAGATTGGATAAGGAAATATTCAAATCTGTCCATGAGATACTTATATTTCATCTGAATTTTCAAGTCTTCAAACACGAATAGACAGAAGTGCTCCAAAAACTCCATAGGGGATTCATGCAGGGCCTTTTGTTGTTTTAACATTTTTTTATCAAGTACTTCAGGATCAAAATGGTGGAAAACAGATTTGATTAGATCGCTGAACTGCTTGAATGAGTGCATGGAGTTATGAGGTAGTGTGCCACACCATTGTGATAGGTGGTCACGAAATGTGCGTGCAAGTAGCGAACAAACCTTTGTTTCATTAAAATCTTCCATGCCCACCATGAGAGCGTGGAAGTCATCTAAGTGCTCAGGCCATGCCACTTCACCTTCACTATCATACATGATTTATGACAAGTGATCCCACAACTCCCTCTTGATGTGAAAGATACGTTTGTTGGACAAACATTTTAGAGGGTGAACTATAATAAACTCCTTGATAGATGTGCGAAAATTCAAAACATATGAGGAGGGCTCATCTTGTCATCTGGCCCTCCTTCTAGTGCCAAAATGTTGATGGTGCTAGACCCGACAACATATAAGGGGATCTCCCTGGTAAGAAGTCCCAATTAGACCTCAGACCATTTGGTGTAGGAGTCCTAATAGAGGGTCATACGGTAATGCATTGACCTCGATTTCACACAGAGGCAAGTAAGATGTCCTTGTTGGTAGCAAGGGTGTGATAGCTGCAGTAATTCAAGGAAGGTGCATGAAAGGTTCTAACACACTGAGGGTGAAGTGAGTGCACCCCTTGGAAACCTGTAATAGTATGTGGCTTGGAAAGGAACACACGAGTGAAGATGCATCTCAAGCTGGAAAGCAAGTTAGCGAGCAATCCACAGTGATGGTTAAACCAACAACACATTTTAGAAAGATTCATACATACTTACACAAAATAGTCCATACATGCATGCGTAAGCAAAAAAATACATATATCAATTAGAGTAAACCAGATAGCATAGAATACAATACAACATATGCATAAAACGCGTTGGCTCTTGTTATATTAAGAAGTGTAAGTTCTAGTCATACAATACATCCATGTCCAACCACTAGTTCTGACAGTGGAACATTACAGCCACAATCGCCTGCTCCTCTAAAGAGATGTCCTAGCTTTGCATAGTGGAGAAGCCAAGGCTCGTTACAATACTGTACAAGCTTTCTCTAAGATAGTCCTATTGGAAGCTTGGCTTACCAAAAGCCTCTACAAAGAGTTATCAGGGACTATTTATAGCAAAGGGTGGGGTGGCCCTTGAGATTCCCCTTTGTTACAGTTCATCTACCCTCATGCCTCTTCATCTACTCTATGACTGTTACATCCATCTATCAACACTTGAACTTCCACTTGACAAGATGTTACATTACAATTCACATATGCCCATGTGAGACAAAATGGCTTGAGCAATCCATGTAAGACATCACTGACACTCAGACCATTGTGGTGAGAACAACTCCTTGACATGCTTGTGATGGTCGAAGGTGGTGAGCTGATGCCAACCTTGGTTGTTGTGATGATTTTTGTGCTCTCAATGGTGACATCTTGCTGAAGTGAACTCTTGCCTTCGTTGCATCCTAGCGAACTAATATGGCTTCTCTGTCCAAATCATCTGATAGCATGCGCATGGTTATCCTGGTGCGACCAGACTGACAACATGTTGATTCATAGTGTCTACATAGCTCTCCAAGAATGTGTTGGTGGTTCTGCACATTAACTTGTCAAAGTACATGTTCAACTCCAGTTGGACTTGCTTCTTGTCTTCACCTTAGTTAGTGTGCTGAATGGGTGGGATCGCATGTGTGCGCAGAATGACATGCATGCTATTGAATTCCATTGCATGCGAGAAACAACAATGCTCACCTTATCTACTCTGTTCCAACTGCTGGGATGGATCTATAACTTGTACAGGCATGGTTTCATATGTGGGTGCATGTTGCATCACTACTTGTACCTGTTCCTGCTACAACTCATTCTCTCATCTTTACAACTTCTGTTCTTCCTTGAGTTACTGATTCAACACATGCAAATCCTTCTCTATTCCATTCTCTACCTTCGTAAGATCTTCATGTTGTGTCGTCACCTCATAGCTTGAGTTTCCACAGTTTCTTTCATCACAAGTGGATCTGCTTGACCTTGTAACTTTGTTCTGCCTCTGTGTTGTCAACAACCTTCCACTTGCATTTGTTGCATCTGGTATGCTTCCTTCAGCCACTGTTGATGGTGCTACATGTCAGTTTTTGCAGCCTTCCTCCAGTGATCAAACATGCTCTTACAAAGTGATTTTAAGGTGTCAAGGTAAAATTTCGTCATTTCAGTGAGTCTTCAAGCGAAATTTTGTCACTAGGTATTAGGTCTAGGGTTTTATTTTAATCCTTTCAAAGTTGTCCAAATTTCGGTCCATGTCACAATTCAGATGAGTGTACCATCATTTAGAGGGTTTTCATCATCATGTCAGGTTCCAATGGGTCATTTTACACCTTGTTCATGCTTCATTTGTGCCTAGGTGAGGTTCATTTCCCTCTCCTAGGGTTTTGAAGGTAATTTCTCTTGGATGGTCAAATCATCAGCAAAACTTGTATCCTGATGTTCATACACCTTCCCCTATCATTAATGTACCTTATTAAACACTTCCCATCACTGATATCCCTCAGATTCCTCATTTTCGCACAAACCCTAGTTTCCTGGTACAACTTGAAAATTTTCTAGGCTAGGCCTGTGTTTTGCCATTTGGGACCCCTTCCCCTCATTCAATCTTTTAAATTCTACTTTCTCCTACTTCCTAACATCCCTCCCTACTTCCAAAAATTTTCTCAAGAATTTAGAAGCCCACTATCCCCTTCATTTCACTTCATTTCGACAAATCCCATGTTCCACACATCGGGATAGGTTTTACTCCAATGATGTTTCTAAGCAAGAAAAGATGAATTTGGGAAAATTGAGAGAATTTTTTTTCCACCATAGGCCAAGGAAGAAAAACCTCCTTCACTTTTTACACAGGTGTCACGTTTTTAGAGAAATGTCAAAACTACAGTTGCCTCAGGAGAATTGATGCACCTCTAAAGTGACCTTCGGAAAATCAAGATTTCTCCTAGCTTGGTTGTCCAAATGACTTACTTGATGATTCAAATGATAACTAAACACAAAGATATTTCTAGTGAGCTATCATGAACTCAATTTGGGGTTGAGGAAGACCTTCAAAAGTTGACTGCAACGACACTCTGCCTTGAGGTGGCCTCATTTTCACATTTTGACCAGTCTTGGTAGATTTGACATTTGACGGGGCAAATTAACTCCAAATTGAAAAATTCAAGTTGGGTTGGAAGGTGGACTTAATAATATTGCCAACGAGCTATCTCATGCCTAATTTTGACATTGGGAAGGCCTCAAAAACTTGTTTTCAAAAAGGCACTATGCACTCATCCAGTGCTACGGATTGGGCAGTGATTTATAGTGTAATTTTATAATTGGCGCTACGCATTGGGGCAGCGCTATGCATAGGTCTAAAAAAGCTTGAAATTCACTCAAGTCATCTTGCAAAGCTCCAAAATCTTGAAAACCTCATGTCAAAAGTGAGTTTAACATTCCTATGTGCCATTGCAAGGGTTTTAGTCAATTTTCATGGTGTTTCAATAGGTGAAAAATAAAACCCTAGCTCCTTGCAAAGTTTCATTGAAAATCTAGCTAGGGTTTGAAAAATTGCCATTTTTTGTTGTCTTATTCCCCTCTACCACTTTCACATCCCCTTCACTACATTTCACTAATTTTGTTTCCCATTCCCCCTCTCATTTCCACTCATCCTACTCCCCTATCCCCAAAACCCTAAAACCCTAGCTTCTAGGGTGAAACCCTAGCTTCTAGGGTGAAACCCTAGTTTTCTTCATTGCATGAATGGTTATATACCCTATCCCCTTAATCCCACTCCCCTCATAGATTTTCCCCTTAATCCCATTCTCCACATATAATTTCCCAAACTCTACACTCCCCAAACCCTATCCATATCCCTAAACCCTACTCACATCCCTAAACTCTTACTCCCATCCCTAAACTCTGTTCACACATACATTTTTACACTCTCTTCCATACACTCTACCCATTTCATTCCTCCACCATATTTTCACACTGTTATCCACAAAACCATCCATATACAACCACATTTTTCAAACGAAAGGAAAACATTAAAAAGAGACAGTGATCATGGGTATGAACAAGAAATCAATGTTGATTGTGAATCTTGGCTTGAGAGGGAAAATATCCACTTCAAAAAGATGCTAGAGAAGGCCAACAGAGAGAAAACTATGTTGAGGCACATGGCCCATCATTACTTGGCGAGAAACAAGGTGTGCAAAGCAAGAATTAAGATTTTGAAGGCCAGTTTGAAGAAGGCATCGAGGAAGCGAAAAGAGCAAGATAGACTTCAGATATGGGCTGAGGCTTCCTTGGCCCAACACCACACTTGATGAAAGATACTCAGCCCAAATTTCAAGAAATTTGGGACACTTTTTGCAATTTTAAATTTTTTGGCCTAAAAAATAGGTTTTTTTGTTTGATGCGCCGCGCCACCTGGCGCGCACTTTTGCTAGGGACCTCCTTTTGAGGAAAAATTAGAATTTTTGGATTTTTCATGGAACGTTATGAATTTCCACAAATGGGCAAGAAGTTCTGACAGGTTTTGAGCTTCCAAAAAGGTCAAAAACACCTCAAAAATGACCTTTTTGCCCCTTTTTGGACACACAGGAAGCAGTGTTGGGAGAACTCAGTTTTGGAGTGGTAAATGGACGCCAAATTCAAAAATTCCACTTGTTCTGAAAATTAGACAGGCATACCTTTCCAACAAGCCCACTTGTCGAAAATTCAGACATCGGGAAGGCCTCCAAAATTGGCTATAAAAAGGCACTATGCATAGGGAAATCAGCGCGACACATTCGAGGAATTTTGCTCATTTTGGCCAAAAAACTTTGTTTTTCGCCTAGTTTCTTCACAGTTTGACTTTTCTCCTTTTAATTGTCAAACTCATGATGTAATTTAATGTGACATGATGGATTTTGATGTAATTATGCTAAATTTTCACTCATAAAGGTAGATTCATGCATGAAAAGGTAGTTTGCAACTGAATGAATCAGTTCCCTAGTTTTTAGAGGCAAGATGTTCCACTGCGTACTTTTTAGTTCTCAGTTTAGACTTTTTCGGAACAGCTCCTAAAATTATGAGCTTGATCCATAGAGGCTAGGATTAGTTTTTGGTTGCCTATATCTTGTAATTTTTTAGTCATTAGCATGGTTGGACTTTTGGGAAAGCTTGGAGCTTCATTGTATACTCATTTAAGCAATTTGGCAAAGGAATAGACTAGGGTTTTAAACACTTTATGGGATTCTTGTGGAATCTTGCTTTGGTATTATGTTTCCTTCTGTAAATGTAAGTTTACATGTGTTTTATGTATGCCATCATCTCTCTTTGCTTCATCTTAACTAAATCAAACAAGGATAAAGGTCGAATTCATTAATTTGTAGTGCTCTACCTAGGGTTTGCTTAGTTATTTATGTTTTCAGCTGTTTGAACAGGATCCCTGAGACTTTCATGCCCTCTTCAACTCCTCACCAGTCTAAAATCTCTCTATCTCACTCAATTTGAAGTACCAAACCATTTTCCTACCTTTCCCCATAGATATATCTGCAAAACTGAGCCTCATTCCTCGGACCCAAATCTGCCTTTCACATTTGAGCCAACAAAACATCATCAAATTCAATCAAACACCTCAGTATACATGCCTAGCCTAAAATCAGTCATTACATTAGTCATCTCAAGCTTCATAGGAAATATTTTCTAAGATTAATAAGGAGAGAGCCCTCTCCTGACCTTGTAGGGCTAGCTACTAGGTTAAGCGTGGTTTGATGTTACACTAGATCCTACTTATCTCAGCATAAGGTAGATTTAGGCCCTAACATATTGGAGACCATACTGGGGGAAAAGTTTACTATCATTGTTTTGCTTTGTAGACTACAGACAGAGCCTAAAATTAGCTAGGTAGCCTTTGAAACGCTCTTGCTTTGCATTAGCAAAAGTAGATGAATGCTGCTTCAGTCAATCTCTGGTTTAGTTTATGAACTGAACATCTGGTTTCCTCAGCAAAATATAATCAAGTTCAGATCTGATTGTTGATGGTGGACAACGATCAGACACTGCAAGGCTGAAATCATTCACCTGGCGACTCTAAATCAGTTTCGAGATCAGATCCAAGGACTCCACTAGAGGATGAACTTGACCAGTAGAAACATGAAAGGACAATATGGAAAGATCAGGTATTCAAGTTGGAATTTCATCCAAGAAATTTTGTTCTTTGTCATAAATTATTTCTTCTCTTTTCCCGAGAATGTCAAGAAGGCTTTGCAAAGTATATTGTATTTGAGAAAAGATCCTCAACCTGCATTTGATTCCTTCCCTTTGAAGATTGTGAATACCAAAGATTTGCATGCCTTTGAGCTTGATCAAGACCCTTTTTCTGAATCTTGTGATGACCATCTTCAAACTGATGAACCTCAAGAGACCAAGACTGATTCTATACCTTCTGTACATACCCCTATACCTTGTAAAATTCCAGATCGATACAAGCCTCTGATTTTACCTCCTATATCCCATGCTTTCCCTAAACATCATGACCTACATCTACCAAGATTTTATGGTGAACACGACAACATCACTGCTGAGAGACATGTATTGAATTTTGAGTCTTTTCTAAACATTTTTGAAGTTGATGAAGAAGATGTCAGTATTAGGCTTTTTGCTCTTTTTTTGCAAGGCAAAGTCAAGAGTTGGTTCAAAACCCTACCTGATTCGAGCATCTCAGATTTCCAGCAGTTCAGCAAAGTTTTCCTCGACAGGTGGGTGGTAAGAAAAAACCATTTATTGATTATAGAAGAGTATAACCAACTGAAGAGATTGCTAGGGGAGACAATACAACAATTTTCTGCTAGATTTAACCAAGTGTATTTTTCGATGCTGGTTAATATAAGACCTCCTCTTGGATCCACTCTCTTGCACTACCTGAGTGCCTTTGATCTGGAAATGGAGTTTCAGCTGAGAGGAAGGAATCTTGTAGCACTTGAAGAGATGCAGAACAGTGCAATAGATGTAGAGGCTCATTTGCTGATCCGAAAGGCAAAGTTGACGGAAGAAGAGATGAAAAACATAGATCGAGAGGAATCAACATCTCTAGAGGTAAAGCTTGACATTTTGGTAAGTGTAGTGGAAGAGATGATGCAAAGGACCACCACAAGGAATGAATATAATGTTCAAGCCCATGGCTCGCTGATTGAAGAAGAGCAAGTTGTTGATCCAAAACATCTTCTTTCTTATCCCAGTTGTCATAGATCTGATAATGATTGTTTTATAGATCATCTTGGAGAAGAGAGATAGGTTGATATGACATGTATGCTTGATGATGTGTTTTATACTGATGATTTGCCTCAATTTGATCAGTATGAAGATGATTATGTTCTCTAAACAGAAGCCAATCTTGTAGACAAACCAGCAGCTAGTTTGTGGGAGGAAGAAGTTCACTTTCAGTAACCTGAATACAGTGATTAGCCGCTGCATATCAGCTATGGAAATGATGAGTAAAGTGTAGAAAATTTTGAAGTAAGTGAAGAATCTTTGCATTTTTGTTTTGCTTCGTTTCAGTTCATTAGAGACAACATTCATGCAATTAGAAATCAACTGTCGACAAGTCTTGATCTGAACCTTTTTTAAGGCAATGAAAACCTTGTTCAAGACTTTTCATATCCAAATTTGTAGCCCCCGAGTGCCATTTACTGTCAAGTTGCAAATAAATACTTGGAAGCTGGAACATATGATTAGATGATGCAAGATGATTCTGTACCTTTCTATTTTGAATCATTTCAGTTTTTGAAGGAAAATTTGCATAATACATTTTCAGTAAAGGATGAGCAGCCTATATGGACTCATGTAATCTCATTGGAACCAATAGAAAATGGGTTGTAGTAGTCTTTTCATGTTTTTCACGATCCAATAGCTGATGTGTTGGATGATGTCTGCAGTCAAAGTCCATCTCCATTGACTACATGTAAGCTTGAAGCAAGTATTGATATAAACTTGATTCGGTAGCTCGCTTCTTTGTCATTTTCAGTAGGAGTCTTGTCACAAAGCTCAGATCAAAGTTTGCATTCATGGTATGAGAAGAAGAGAAGTAATCCATTGGATGAGCTAAGTCCGAGTGTGCATGAATTTCGAGATCCTTATGCAGTGTTTTTGGAGGCGGATAGAGAACCATATCATTCAACGGATATGTTTCCAAGTTTTCATGGGAGTTTCCTTTTAGTAGTTCTCTCTTGTTGTTCATAAACAAGCACTTGTGGAGAATGCAAACAACAGCTAGAATGCTTACTTGGTTGCATTGGTTGTTTCATTTCACTTGATCAAGCGATGAATGGAACAACTAGAGTAGGTTGTATTGAATAAGCTCTATTTTGAGCATCATTTCTAGTTTGTCGATTGTGTTTAAGTATCGAGTCAGTTTTTAGTTGAGTGAGATTCAGTTTGTGTCGTTAAGTCATCAGTTTTCAGCTTGAGTTTTTGACTCCATTTCCCAATGGAAGAAGGCACTGTCTGCTTCCCAAAGATCTATCGTTCTTGGCACCTCCAAGGGGCTACCATCCCCATTGGAGCCAATGTTAGTTTCAATCTTTGTAGCCTTCCTCCAGTGATCAAACATGCTCTTACAAAGTGATTTTAATATGCCAAGGTCAAATTTCATCATTTCAGTGAGTCTTCAAGTAAAATTTGGTCACTAGGTATTAGGTCTAGGGTTTGCTTTTACTCCTTTCAAAGTTGTCCAAATTTTGGTCCATGTCACCATTCAGCTGAGTGTACCATCATTCAGAGGGTTGTCATCATCATGTTAGGTTCCAATGGGTCATTTTACACCTTGTTCATGCTTCAGTTGTGCCTAGGTAAGGTTCATTTCCCTCTCCTAGGGTTTTGAAGGTAATTTCTCTTGGATGGTCAAATAATCAGCAAAACTCGTATCATGATGTTCATACACCTTCCCCTATCCTTAATGTACCTTATTAAACACTTCCCATCACTGATATCCCTCAAATTCCTCATTTTTGCACAAACCCTAGTTTCCTGCTACAACTTGACAATTTTCTAGGCTAGGCATGTGTTTTGCCCTTCTGGACCCCTTCCCCTCACTCAATATTTTAAATTCCACTTTCTCCTACTTCCTAACATCCCTCCCTACTTCGAAAATTTTTCTCAAGAATTTAGAAGCCCCTTATGCCCTTCATTTCACTTCATTTCGACAAATCCCATGTTCCACACATCGGGATAGGTTTTACTCCAATGATGTTTCTAAACAAGAAAAGATTCATTTGGGAAAACTAAGAGAGGTTTCTGTCCACCATAGGCCAAGGGCAAACAACCTTCTTCATTTTTACATAGGTTTCATGGTTTTAGAGAAATGTCAAAAATACAATTGCCTCAGGAGAACTGGTGCACCTCTGAAGTGACTTTGGGAAAATCAAGATTCCTTCTAGCTTGGTTGGCAAAATGACTTACTTGATGATTCAAATGATAATTAGACACAAATAATTTTCCAATGAGCTATCGTGAGCTCAATTTCAGGTTGAGGAAGACCTTCAAAAGTTGACTGCAACAACACTCTGCCTTGAGGCAGCCTCATTTTGCACATTTTGACCAGTCTTGGGAGATTTGACTTTTGATAGGACAAATGAAATCCAAATTGAAAAATTCAAGTCGGGTTGGAACGTAGACTCAATAATATTTCCAACGAGCTATCTCGTGCCCAATTTGGACGCTGGGAAAGCCTCCAAAACTTGTTTGCAAAAAGGTGCTACGCACTCATCCAGTGCTACGCATTGGGCAATGATTTACAATGTAATTTTATAACTCGTGCTACGTATTGGGGCAGTGCAGTGCATAGGTCTAAAAGAGCCTAAAATTCACTCAAAACATCTTGCAAAGCTCCCAAATCTTGAAAACCTCATTTCACAAGTGAGTTTAACATTCCTAAGTGCCATTGCAAGGGTTTTAGTCAGTTTTCATGGTGTTTCAATAGGTGAAAAATAAAACCCTAGCTCCTTGCACAGTTTCATTGAAAATCTGCCTAGGGTTTGCAAAATTGCCATTTTTTGCTATCTTATTCCCCTCTACCACTTTCACATCCCCTTCACTACATTTCACTAATTTCATTTCCCATTCCCCCTCTCATTTCCACTCATCCTACTCCCCTATCCCCAAAACCCTAAAACCCTAGCTTCTAGGGTGAAACCCTAGTTTTCTTCATTGCACTAGTGGTTGTATACCCTATCCCCTTAATCCCACTCCCCTCATACATTTTCCCCTTAATCCCATTCTCCACATATAATTTCCCAAACTCTACACTCCCCAAACCCTATCCATATCCCTAAACCCTACTCACATCCCTAAACTCTTACTCCCATCCCTAAACTCTGTTCACACATACATTTTTACACTCTCTTCCATACACTCTACCCATTTCATTCCTCCACCATATTTTCACACTGTTATCCACAAAACCATCCATATACAACCACATTTTTCAAACCAAAGGAAAACATTAAAAAGAGACAGTGATCATGGGTATGAACAAGAATTCAATGCTTATCGTGAATCTTGGCTTGAGAGGGAAAATATCCACTTGGAAAAGATGCTAGAGAAGGCCAACGAAGAGAAAACTATGTTGAGGCACATGGCCCATCATTACTTGGCGAGAAACAAGGTGTGCAAAGCAAGAATCAAGATTTTGAAGGCCAGGTTGAAGAAGGCATCGAGGAAGCGAAAAGAGCAAGATAGACTTTAGATCTTGGCTGAGGCTTCCATGGCCCAACAAAAGACTTGATGAAGGACACTCAGCCCAAATTTCAAGAAATTTGGGACACTTTTTGCAATTTTGAAATTTTTGGCCTCAAAAACAGGTTTTTCTGCCTAATGTGCCGCGCCACCTGGCGTGCACTTTTGCTAGGGACCTCCTCTTAAGGAAAACTCAGCATTTCTAGATTTTTTATGGAAAGATATGAATGCCCACAAATGGCCAAGAAATTTTGATAGGTTTTGAGCTTCCAAAAAGGTCAAAAACACCTCAAAAATGACCTTTCTGCCCCTTTTTTGACACACTGGAAGCAATGTTGGGAGAACTCAATTTTGGAGGGGAAAATGGAGGTCAAATTCAAAAATTCCAATTGTTCTAGAAATTAGATAGGTAGGCCTTTCTAACAAGCCCACTTGGAGAAAACTTGGACACCAGGAAGGCCTCCAAACATTTCTGTAAAAAGGCACTACGCATAGGAAAATCAGCGCTGTGCATTGGAGGAATTTTTCTCATTTCGGCCAAAAAACTCTGTTTTTCGCCTAGTTTCTTCACAGTTTGATTTTTCTTCTTATAATTTTCAAAATCATGATGTAATTTAATGTGAAATGATGGATTTTGATGTAATTATGCTAAATTTTCACTCATAAAGGTAGATTCATCCATGAAAAGGTAGTTTGCAACTGAATGAATCAGTTCCCTAGTTTTTAGAGGCAAGTTGTTCCACTGCCTACTTTTTAGTTCTCAGTTTAGACTTTGTTGGAATAGCTCCTAAACTTATGAGCTCGACCCCCAGAGGCTAGGAGTAGTTGTTGGCTTCCTATATCTTGTAATCTTTTAGTCATTAGCATGGTTGGACTTTTGGGAAAGCTTGGAGCTTCATTGTATACTCATTTCAACAATTTAGCAAAGGAATAGACTAGGGTTTGCAGCACTTTATGGGATTCTTGTGGCATCTTGCTTTTTTATTGTGTTTCCTTCTGTAATTGTAAGTTTACATGTGTTTCATGTATGCCATCATCTCTCTTTGCTTCATCTTAACTAAATCAAACAAGGATAAAGGTAGAATTCATTGATTTGCAGTGCTCTACCTAGGGTTTGCTTAGCTATTTATGTTTTCAGCTATTTGAAGAGGATCCCTAAGAATTTCATGCCCTCTTCAACTCCTCACTAGTCTAAAATCTCTCCATCTCACTCAATTTAAAGTACTAAATCATTTGCCTACCTTTCCCCATAGAGATCTCTGCAAAACTGAGCCTCATTCCCCCGACCCAAATCTGCCTTTCACATTTGAGCCAAAAAAACATCATCAAATTCAATAAAATGCCTTTGTACACATACCTAGCCAAAAATAGTCATTACATCAGTCATCTCAAGCTTCATAGCCTATCTTTTCTGAGATTGATAAGGCGAGAGCCCTCTCCCGACCTGGTAGGGCTAGCTACCAGGTTAAGCGTGGTTTGATGTTACCCTAGATCCTACCTATCTCAGCTTGAGGTAGATTTAGTCCCTAACAGTTACTACTATCATATCTTGATGTCATTTTTTATGAACAACTTTATGTCATTGTGGCTAGGCAAGTTCATAGACACTTGGTCGACTGCATCCACAAGTGTTCTCTGAATGGTGTCTTCGATTTTGCTCTCCTGGAAACCATTGTACCTGTGCTCCTAAGAGGCAGATGAACACCTATGATACCTAGAGACATGGAACCACTCATGGCAAGCAATCTGTTAGTTGAAAACCAAAATTAACTTGAGAACTGACTTGCAACATACCTATGTGACTGATCATGAAGGTTGCGCAATTTCCGCCGGGAGGTCAGGAGACTGACTGCCAAAACTACGCAAGGCATAGTTAGAGTAAAGATAAAAGAAGTCCAAGAGTCATGATGGAAGCTTAAAGGTCACAAGGGGAGATGAAAGTTGATCCCATTTGTTATAAATAAGCCCTCATAACCCAAAATAGGGGCTTGGAACTTAATATTTGTAGCCTTGGCTTTTCTAGTCTCGCATAAGAAGAGTATCATTCTTTGGAGAAGCAAGTGGTGGCTTCATGTTCCACTATTGGGGCTAGTTTTATATCATTGTAGTTGTACACTTGGAAATTTTAATTAATGATTAGAAGCTCCCAGAGGTGACACACTTTCATGCATATATCATGGATGTTGTAAGATCACTCTTTATATATTTGTGGTATATGTTATTTCAGTTATGCTAATGTCAATGAACTATTTAATTTACTTTAGTATGTATCTTGTTGAATGTGTGTTTCATATACTATCATGATCATCGTTATCTTGCGAACACATTTGTAGGTTAACTAATGATTCTTCTCTCTGTTCTCGTGTTTCTCTTCTAGGATAGTACTTGTAACGCCCCACTGCACATTTACCCACTTTTACAATCTCACCAGGGTAAACAAGAGTTGAGAGTTACTATGCATGACTCAACCTCCAAGTTTCAATTATTGAAATTGGGTCCACTTTTCAAACCTTATTGCATCACCCAGAGTCACATGATCACCTAGATGTCAAACAATTTCCACAGGTGACCCTTTCTCTGAGCTAGAACCAATTTTAACCAAATTTTACATCGAAGTTGCACACATGAAGGTCATTCCATGTGGCCAGAAGCATCTAGCTAGACACAAAAACTCATCCTTTGCACAGTTGTGGCCAATATTTCCCAGTTCTATGCATGCAACCATGAAACTTGTTCCAGATTTTTAGGACTAGCCTATAGGGCAACTTCCCAAATCTGCTCATAACTTTCCAGAAATCTCTCAACTACCTGTAGGAGTCTTCATTCTCTATTCTTAGCTCTGTTCCTACTAAAAATTTCCACATACATGATGATATTTTTTACAAACACTTTGTAAGAATAATACTTGTGGGTTACGAATGAATATCTATTCATTGTTTCGTTAGTTTCATCACAGGTTCATCAATAAGGATCACTACCCTCTCAGAATAGATATAACAAACACATATTAACCCATGCATTCATATAAACTATCCAAGAGCTTGTCAAACCATGGAATATAACCATAACAAGGGCACATCATATGATGATAAATATACCATGCATGTGACCAACATTGAATTAGAATGAGACCATGACAAATGAATCATAAAATCTCACATTAAACCAAAACTTGTGCTCATAGATCATCTTTAAATAATAAAAAATAATAACATATGCATAATTCCAACCAAGTTAGGGACTTCCACATACCACCCGACCATAGATTGCGATGAACAAAATATTTCCTCTAGCCCAATCTTCCTTGTGCCATATTCCAAGCATGAAAGTGGGATCCCATGGGATAAACCAAGACATAACCAAACAGGGAGTCTAGATGTTAAAACATCTCCACCCTCAAGTCACAGTGATCTCACCTAAGCCAATCTAGAGATCACAAAAACCAATACAATCTTGGATTCCTTAGGATTTCTTCACCATACCTAGAGGAATTTTTGTTTCTCCACCCACTTGTCAACATCTTCCTAGAGAAAATCATCTCCACCCTCAATCCTTGGGATTTTCCTGAGACCACCTCAATAGGATCCAAAATCTACCGAAAATCCAAATCTCAACCAAAGGGAAACCCACTACGACGTGGATATCTAGGAAATAACATATCTAAGGCTGTACACCACTGTCAATCTAGGAAAATCCCATGCCAATGAAAACAAAACCAATAAACCAAATGCATGAACCATGCATTCAAAATCCAACAATATAATCACGCATGTAACATGTTACCTGCAAAAGCCTCTTGCTGGCTACTATTCCAATCTTCTTCTTGCACTCCCCTACTTTTCCTTTCTTATCTTTGGCTTGCTTTCTTGTGTCTTCCTTGTGTTCAAGTTCTCTCTCCTCTTGTTGTATCTTCTCTCTTCATTTTTCCTCTCCATGTCCAAGTGAATGTTAGAATTCCCAAGAGTGTGTTAGAATATTATCTCCCTTCTTTCCTTTTCCCTTTTCTTCAAATTCCCTTGCATGAATATTCTTGTCTCTTCATCTTCTTTTTCTCTTATTTTCCTTTATTTATTGAATTACTTTCCATTTATTTCCCTTTTTCTTTTTCCAATTCCATTTCCAATATCCATATCCAATAAATAAATAATCAACTACAAGTGGATCCCAATGTAATGTTTTTCCCCTCCATTCAACTTGGAATACGGTTCCCATGACCTTGGTTTGATTTTTCTTTTACAATGTCCATAAATTATTTATTTACATGGAAGTTCACCCCAGGGCTATTACAAACCCCACTTTGGGGGAACACTGTCCTCGAACATAATGTTTATGGAGGTCTATAAAAATAGCTCGATGTAGTATTTACAATGATATACACATATATACTTATGCAATTTTGCTTCAACTAGAAAATAAACATACTACTTATGGAGCTTTATAAACACAACTCAATACAATATTTACAATAACATACTCATACATACATATGCACATTTGCTTCAACTAGCAAATAAAAGGATACGATGGCCACATCAACAACAAGGGAATCCAGAGGCTCACACCTCCACCCTCAAAACTAGTACCATGGATTCACCTCCTTCCCAGGAAGTCTAAAATCTACTGTTAGAATCGTAGCCTTCCTCAAATGTCAACCACTACAATTGTTCTTCTCCTTGTTCTCTCAATTAATAATTACCGACTCATTATTTATGGGCACACTCCCAATGTGCTACTAATTTCAACCAAAAATGATAATGGGTAAAACAAATTTATTCCTCGACCATCCCTTCTCTGCTTCCCAGTCCCTCAGGAAATCTGGTCACCCACTTCCATGCATTCACTCACTTTCCAAGCTCAGACATCCCATTCTTTGCTTGTCAGTCCCTCAGGAGATCCATTCCTTGGCAAGGTTTCCTTGCATCAGAAGGTCCCAAAGCCAAATCATACCCCTGCCTCAAACCATTATCCTGGTCATAGTATTCTTATGGAAATAAATGGACACTATTGGGTACCAATGTCCCACAATTTCCCTGCTCTTGAAGTGCTTTAGCAACATAATGTTGGATAATCTAGTTCCTTTTTTTCTACTGCTAACTCTCTTATAGCTAGTTCTAACCACACAAATCAAGAATTTTTCATACTTTCCTACATCAAGCACATAATGTTCATTATACAAAAGGAATTGTAATAAATTCGAATCATACCTCATTACTAGCTCATCAATAAGGTAACACTTGCAATTATGTTTAATTCCTGTCACAACAAGTCAAATTATCTCCTTGATAAAATTATCATGTATAAAAATATCACAACCAATTAGCTCAAAACCCAATCATCATAAATCAAAATATTAGATTATGTTCATAAATTTGGAATTAAAAACTGAATAAAATACTGATACTTATCTTCAATTTGTTATTTGCATCTACCTTTATTCTTTCTACTTTCTGCACACGCACTAGATCAGTGGCCAAACTTGGAAAACACCGAGTGCCTTCTCTTTTTTATGACTACATACACACATTAGATCGGTTTCCAAACCTAGAAAGCACATAGTTTCTTCTCCTCTCTTTTACCATGTACACACATTGGATTGGTTGGCAAACCTGACAAGCACCCAATGCCTTCTCTTCTCTTTGACCACGTACACACACTGGATCAGTTTCCAAACTCAGTAAGCACGTAGTGCCTTCTCTTCTCTTCTCTTCCATCTATAGGATCAATTTCCCAAAGAAACAAGGGAATCCAAAGACTATACCATATCCACACTCAATATCAACAACAAGGGAATCCAGAGTGTATATTGTCTCTACCCTCAACATGAGCAACAAGGCAATCCAGAGAATACAACGTCTCTACCATCATTATTAGTAACAAGGGAATCTAGATATTATACCGTCTTTACCCTCAATATCAACAACAAGGGAATCTAGACATTCTCATAACTTCATGTCCCAACACATTATACAACACATACACATACACATAATGTACAACACGACACTTTCACATATACACATGATAAAACATAATGAATACACATGTCATGACATGATGAGTAGAAATGTTAAAACACAACATGTACACAATACACATGGAAAAATACAACAAGTACACAATAGTAGTATTGCACATCCAAATAGCACATTGTTTATACCAGGCAACCTTACCCCTAGTGTCTTCCTCATGCCTTACTGCGTGTGTCCATAACCCAAATCCTAGGTTCATGGTTGCTTCCACTATCCCTACTTGTCCCAACATGCCACAAATTACACTTCTTTCATTATGCTGATTTATTCTTTAAAATTCCCTATTCATAACATAAATATAGGCATAGTTATAAACATATAATATGAAAATCATATCCACATGATAATAAAATCATAGATCTTCCAGTGCTACTTGCCCACTTGATTCCTCATAAAACTAGGAACCTTTTCATGCCATTCACCTACATTAAAAAATCAAAATAATCATTCTTCAACAAGAATCACCCCCTGATAACCTGGTCAGACAATTAAAATCACACACACGCACACATATAAGAATGACCCCCTGATGACTCTTTTTCCATGCAATTCCCTGCATCATACTGCCATAAACACACAATTGTCAGTTTATTAATAAATATAACAATATACTAGTTTCCTTACCATGTTGTACCAATCACGCTACCCTACAAATGTACATGCATCAATCACCTCTCAAGGGATTTTGATTCCCTTGAAGAATCCATCTATAATTAGAAACTAATTATTATGCCCACATATGATCAACCATGTCCTATGTAGCTTCATCAGGCCCAAAGTTCTTCCATTTCACTTTAAATTTCTCTATTTCTTAGTTCTAGAGCATGAGCTTCTTTCACTACAATATGCATTGAGGTTTTGGCTGGAACTTTCCTTCTGGTTCCACCTTCCATCCTCATAATGTATGACTGGTGGTCTACCTGCATGATCAACTGTTGCATAGATAAGGGGAATTCTCTGACCTACATCCCCAACTATCTGCACCTCCTTAGCAGTGTATATCTGAGTCCTTTCACCTTGATACAATAGCTAGTGATTCTTGCAATGGTCTCTACCATAAATCTAACATTTCAATGGTTATTTTCCATTTCCTTTATTCTGCTACTCCACAGGATGAGACCCATGTCCTTTCTCAGCTACATTGAACTTCTTATGGGGGTCCACATTTCCCTTCTCACCTCCATACTGAGATATTCCTCACTTCTTGGGCCATTTTCCTTTAGTATTATCACCACCCTTCCAGTCACGCTTGAAATCAAGCTTGCACTTTGAATTTTCATGGAAATGCTTCAACTTTCTGATGGCTTCATGTACTGACTGAACCTCATCAAACTTAATCCAATCTTTGAATGATAACAAAAATCCACTGATGAACCTTTGGGTATTTTCTTTCTCATCTTTGAGATATGAAACATATCTCAAGAGCTCTAAAAATATGGTTTTATACTCTTCATTTGACATGGAAGCCATCCTGAACTCATAGAATTCATTGGCATTTCCATCATAATACCTCTCAGAAAAGTACTTCTTCCTGAAGAGTCTTTCAAATTATTCCCAAATAAACTCGACTTCCTTGATTCCTATGACATGCTTGACATATTCCCACCACATATCTTCTTTTCCTTTGAGATTGAAAGTATCTATCTTGGATTTCATATTCTTTAAGTAATCATGAAGCTTGAATTTTTTTCTCATTCCGAGTATCCATGCTTCTGCATCTTCTTGTTTAGTCATCTCAACATCAAATTTAGGAGGCTTAACTTTCTTGAATTACTCTAGAAAATACCCCTTCTCACTCCTCCTATAATGATGTCGGTTATGATGACAATGTTGTCTCCTAGAAGTAAAGGTAGAATAAAATCCATGCGTACTAGCCCTCCTCTCCAGTCTACTAAAGTGTTTTTCACCCTTTATTGTATCATCACAGTCCATCATGTACATTTTATGAGACCTACTTCCATCTTCACCATTAGTATTTTCTTCCTGCCTATCTCCATGATTGATCCCCAACCATCCCTACTTCTGTAATTTGAAAGGTTTTGAAGAATAATTGCATTAGCCTCAACTCTCTTTTATTGAGCTTTCACAAGCTATTCCTATTCTTCAATGAACCTCTCATTATTATCTTTAAAAATTATGATCTCTGCCTTCAGACTTATTAATGTATCTACAAGATCAGGAGAGTCCCTCTCTCCCTATTCACCAACTTATTTCTCATAACCCACTGATTTCTGTTTTGGCCTGTATGGGGAGTCATATGAACTGTACTCAACCATTTTTCTCTTCATCTTTTGACCTTCTATTTTCCTGTAACATATCACTGTTAGATAAAATAAAAGGAATAATCAATAAGCATTACCTCAACTTACTATTGGTGAGGTTATTGCATCTACACAAGCCAATTCATATTAGCATGATACATAATAATATCAAGAACATATGAGTACATGCATGAATTATGATACTAGACCAACCTTAACAATAAAATAACTGCCATGCATGCATGATAAACATATAAACATGTGCATATTGATATGCATAACAATATGCTTTTACCTCAAGGTCAAGTGTTGTGAACCTACTCTGATACCACTTTGTAACACCCCAACCCACATTTACCCGCTTTTACAAGATCACCGGGGTAAACAAGAGCTAAGAGTTACTATGCATGAAATAAAATCCAAGTTTTAGTGATGGAAATGGGGTCCACTTGTCAAACCTTACTACATCACCTAGAGACACAGGATCACCCAGATGTCAAACAATTTCCACATGTCAGCCTTTCTTTGAGATGGAACCACTTTCAACCAAGATTTACAGTGCAGATGCATGCATGAAGACCAGTCTATGTGGCCATAAGGCTCCAACAACACACAAAAAATCATCCTCCATGTGGATGTGGCTAATACTTCCCAATTATATGCATTCAACCACAAACCCTGTTCCATATTTTTAGGGTTTGCCTATAGGTCAATTGACCATATATGCTTAGAACTTTCTAGAACTCTCTCAACCACTTGTAGAAGTCTTGATTCTCTATTCTTGTCTTTATTCCTCCTCAAACTTGCTACATACATGATAATCATTTTTACAAACACTTTGTAAACATAATACTTGTGGGTCATGAATGCATATTTTTTCACTATTTTATTAGTTTCATCATAGGTTCATAATGAAGGCTCACCACCCTCTCACACTAGCTGTAACAAACACATATTAGTCCATGCATTCATATAAACTATCCAAGAGCCTGTAAAACCATGGAATAGAAGCATAACAAGAGAACATCATATTGTTGGGTATGTGTTATATTCTTTCCATGACTAGAAACATGTTGACCCAATAATAGTTGGGCAGACCCAAGGATGGGGGGTGGTCCCAAAGAAGGTGGGCGGACCTACCCATGATTTTGTGCATGGGTTTTGCACATGGTTTTGGGCATGAAGGGAACTATGGTTATTTTCTAATCCAGGGTTATCGGATTGGGGTTTATAAATGCCTCTATATATATATATTAACATTGAAGAAAATATAATGAAAAATCAATCTGGTAGTCACGGTTTTTGGATCCATGGGAAAATATTTGTGTATATTTGTTTTATGTTCTCACCATTATATATTTTTTTGTTTTAAGAATTTGTTTGCAGGTAATTTTTGTAAAGGATTAAAACCTACATTTGGTGTTAGAGTTGTTTTGGCTTCAAAGGGACAACTTTGCTACTGAGTAGTTTTTGTTGGGCTTGTGATAGACACTGTTACGGTGGGAGATTTGCGGGAATGATTCTTACGGTGACAGGAGATGGTGAATAGTGGAAGGATAGAGATCACAGAATTCAATGGAAAATGTTTTGAGATGTGGAAGATAAGGATGGAGGATCTATTGGTGGATAGAGATCAATGCATCATTGTAGATCCAGGGACAACACTAGCAAGAATGTCGATAGAATACTGGGTGAAGTTATATCGAAAGACAAAGAGAAAAATACAATTATGTCTCTCAAATTTAGTATTGTTAAATGTATGAGGGGAAGCTACAACATAGGATTTGTGGAACAAGTTAGGGACTTTGTATCAATCTAAGTCTCTGGTGAACAAACTATTCCTACGGAAAAAGCTGTATAACCAGAGGATGAAGGATGGAAACTCGGTGACAAAGATTTTGAGAACCTTTAATACTATGGTAAGTTAGTTGTTACATGTTGATATTAAAATTTCAGACGAAGATTAGTGCATCAGTCTATTATGTTATTTACCAGACTCGTGGGATAGAGATCAAAATTTTTCTCAAAACTGAAAGTTCCCAAAATCTTTCAAAATTAGCGTCAAGTTGTAGTGTTCGTCATTCTAATTCTAATGACATGTGAATTGCCTCAATCTTATGTCGTATGATAAAGTTATGATGTTCTGATCATTTGGCTCAATAGTTAAAAAATTTGCAGATGTAGACTGGGCTGCTGACTGTGCAATATGTATTTCTGATGCCAGCATGCCTACTAGGCATACGGGACCGATCACGACTTTCCAAGTGGTGGGATCATACAAGTACAGGTTGTTGCAATATGATTGGTCAAAGTTTTGTTGTGATGGCCCAACAGGAGACTGCCATGTGGGCCAATCAGAAGCCGTGTAACAACCCTGGTTAAACATCCATGTAAAAATGTATAAGACCACAGTCACGGGACACGTATTCCAAGAAGAATGGTGGGAAGAAAATCCTAATGGATGATCATTTCAGTTATTTTGGCTAAAGGAATTTGGTAAAGGTAGTGGCTAAGGATTTGAAAAGGAAAAAGGAATTATATTACACATTCATTTATGAAAATAAAGGAATTTAAGAGAAGGAAGGTGAAAGGTCACATGTCGCATGTGAGGAGGAAATTGAAGGAAAATAATGGAAATTGAAGAAAATAGAGGCCTCATTGATAAAAAATGATTTTGAGGATCAACTGACAAGATTTTTCTCAGACTTTTTGTCAGTTCAATTTTGGATATCTCTCATTATTCTCTCTCTCTCACACTCTTGGGCAGTTATAGTTTTGTTGGAGCATTCTAGCCTTGGATCAATGAAGGGAAAAGCAAGCAAAGGAATGACAAGGAAAGGAAAGGAAAGAAAGGAGCAAGAAAGGAAGAGCAGGATCAAGCAACTTCAATAGAAGTACTTGTAGGTAACATATTGCATGTGTGACTTCTTAGCTGGTTTTGACATGCATGGATTTGCATGTTGGTATTTGGTTCTCTAGCTATCAGTGGCATGGTCTTGTTGGGTTATGACAATGGTTTTCAGCCTTTCCTTTCCCTTTTCCAGATAACCATCATGTGATGGGATTGTTTCTCGGTTTTGAGCTTTGGAATTCCTAGATGGCTTCAGAATTCAGGGCGGAGGTGGTCTCATGAAAATTCCGAAAGGCCTGGGAATCCCTTGAACATTTTTGGAAGGATACATAATAAGGCCTGAGGGTGGAGTCTCGGTTTAGGTCCTAGTGATCCAATGTTGATTGTGGTAAGTACTGAGAGATGAGGATATGGAAAATTCCTCAAGGATAGTGATGGAGTCCGGAGGCATTCTAAGCTCGGTTTTGTTTTGTGATCTCGGTTCCAGTTTTGGTGAGATCATGGTTTGGTGACGACAGAGGTGGTTTAACCTCTACATTCCCTTAGTTTTATTTAGATTTATTTATCCATGAGATCCCACATTCATGGTTGGAATATGGCATGGGGGTGAGTGGATGGAATTTTTTTTTAGTTCAACCATGTCTATGGTTAGGTGGTACATGGAAGTCTTGAACCTGGTTGGCTCTTTCCTATGTTTAATAAAAGCTAAGTTCTCTTGCTTTTGTACTTGTTATTATGTGGCCTTAATGGTTGTTATCTCATTGTTATTTACATGGTTTAATGCTGGTTATAAGCATGGTTATATGAATGGTTATAGTCATAGTTATTTCATGTATTTAGTTGTAACTGAAAGGATAATGGATGCAAGACCTAATTGATGTCAAAATAGTTAAGTGAAGAGGGTGGTGATCCTTCTAGTCAAGTCTCATATCAGTTATCAATCATTTATGCTCTAATTGTATTCAAGTAGATTGCATTGATGCTAAGTGTTTGACAGAATGTCAATCCCGATTAGGGATGGTCAGGCCTATTCGTGGAGCCAATTTTTGGCTTGCAAGTCTTGTTTATGGATTCTAAAATCGATAGGGATTTCTGGGCAATGACCTGGATTATGGGCTTGAAAAGTGGCATAAATCCTAGAGTCTTAGGAACAGGTCTGAGAAGAAAAGTACCCAGACGCACCCATGCCTTGCCGTGGGAGTGTCTAGAGCCTCCCAGACGCATCCATGCCTTGTCGTGGGATTGTCTGGAGCCTCCTAGATGCACCCTTGTCCATATCAAGGGAGCATCCAAGTGCTCGATGCACTAAAATTCAGTTATACCCAAGGGCTGGCCATGGGGATGACTGAAATTTTTCATCTACGGATAAACCCAACTTCCCTAAGTGGGTAGCTACACTTAGAACAACAGAATTAAAGAGTTTAACATTTTCCTATAGAAGATAAATAAGACAAGGGACCTACTTGTTATCTTTCGCTTCCTTTTGTATCCTTTGAATAGCCCCACGTCACTCCTTCTCGAACTGAATCTGCTCGATGAAGACCTGCAATCATATAAGAAAATGGAATCGAAAGCATTTACACATATAATCAGCATACATAAAGACAAGAATATGGGAAAAGGTGTAAACAACTTTATTAAGTAGAAGTAAGAGTTACAAACAAAGAAGTCTAATCCCATGTCACTCATCCAACTTGAGTTCCATCCTTCATAACACCAAAATCACAACCCTTCGGCAGCGTAACAATACCATATTATGATCTCAAACCTGAAACCAACAGTATCTCCTTACAATTCTTCAAAGTCCAGCCCCTGATCACTATGATGAGTGCTAAATTTATAGGGAAATGGAGGTGGTTTTCTCATAAATTGGGCATTGAATGGCTTTCCAATTTGGGAGTTAGTTTCCATGGAGGAAGGGATGAGAGGATAGGAGGTTATTTGATTCATTCCCTATCCAATTTTGAGCTCATAGGAGAGGATAAGAGGTGGGAATATTCTAGAATGGTCTAGAATGTAGGAATATTCCCAGAACCCTATGAAGATTTCACTCAATCTCACCCAGTGTAGGTCAAAGTGGGCCTAGGTGCTCTGCAGAGTAGGCTTGAATGGGCCTAAGTGCTCTGCAATACATTTACCCCTGACCAAGGCTGCGCTGGTCCCTCAAGGAGTCATTTTAGGATGTCTTCAGGCCAGGAAACTCTCAGGAATGATGGCATTCAATGTGATGACTTGTCTAGGGCATGTAGCAACTGAATTAGGGTTTGATGAGCCCTAATTGTACTAATATAAATGTTGGGAGGGATGTGCCCAAATAGACATGTAACAACTGCCCCCTAAAGCATGAAGTCGAAAATGATAATGTCAAGTGATACGCTTTACGATGTGATGAGGAGGTTCTGAAGTGGATGGTGACTTGCATCAATTACAATATATAATGTCATGCTATTTTTGATTTTTCATGAATCACTGAGGGAAGGCATACCCATTCTCAGCATATAAACTTTTAATTACATGTACATAAATCAGATAGTCATCTATAGATATAGACCCATGATAGGAGGACCATCTGTGTAAAGCCATCGTACAGATGATTTAGTACTCTCTTGCAATCACAACCTGGATGGATGAAACTAGATCAGGGGTCTTCTGTCTCGTTCAATCGTTTGCTCGAGTATGAGTCTAACCATGTGAATATGTTATCTAGAGTCAAACATGGGAAGACACCATTTGATTACCAACCAATGATGTAAGTTGTTAACAGACGCGAGATAAATCATTGATAATGATAATGATCCTGAAGGTATTGCAATACATTTTGTATGGTGTGAATGGATTTTTTGATGTCGAACACCATACAAAGTCTTTTGGTCAAAGGCCAATGATGTCAACCTATCACCGAAAGAGAGAAACTTGCCATTGATGTATGCAAGCCTCAAGGTACTGGAAGGGTGTTTCTAAGTCAACTTCTTGGATAATGTGCTCACATAAAAAAGAAGCGACTGATCACAGGAGAGCCTTGATGTATCCATATCAACAACATGAAACAAGTGTAATGATTTTTGGAGATAGAATGTGACTGACAACACAAGGTTCAGGAATGGTAGTCATGAAAATGAAGGTTTATGAGTATTGCAAAGGATGAATTTCACTGAGTAACTTCTCTTGAACATGTCAACAACACTAAATGAATTGGCAGCATTGACCCAAAACCAAAGTAATGTATGGTATGATAGACCATAGGTATAATAACCATCAAGCAGATAACCCAACCCAAGTAGTCACAGAGATGAAGTGAAAGTGTCATGTTCAAGAGTGACCTGCTACCATAAAGTGGTTTACGCATTTTCTCATTTTCCTCAGTGATTGCTGACCAGTACCTCTTTATTTTTTATCAAGCTTGAGGAGGATAACATATGCTTGTTTTATAATTCCACCCTTCGGGTGAATCCATTGCTATGTGATGTTTTAACAAGTATAGAAAAGGTGAAACTCAGTCTTGTCATGATGGACAAGTTTGTCTCTATTTGATGTGTTAACACATTTAACGACAATAATAACTTAGTCCTTTTCATGTTTAGAGAGTTTTAAAAGGGACAAAAAGAAAACTCCACAAGTTCTTTTTCGTAAATTTGTCTCTCAAGTCTAAAAAAGCCTAAAATAATACGAGAGAGAACCTATTGACCTTGTTTGATCAACGCATTCCTTTTTCATAAATAATCCATCTCAATCCAGAAAAGGGTTAAACTTATACTGAGTAGATGTCATTTCCAATCCGTTAACGAGCTAAAAAGGACAAACTCTTGGCAATCTTTTCATATTTCGAGAGTCTAAAAGGAGATTAAAGAGGACTCCAAGGGGTTTCCTTTTTCGATGTTTAACAGAGCTCGAAAAAGAGATAAAAGTATGCTCTATGGTCAAAGATACCATTCATGATCATGCACGTCAAATTCAGTAAATTAGTTGTAAACCTACTCAATGAACCACCAAACGGATTAAACATACCTATTTAATTGGTAAAAATAGGTAAAGACTAAAGTTTATTCATTTAATGATCATGAAATAAACATAAAACAAGAATTTACCATGTTATTTTCACCATATGATATTTACCATTCAGATTTGTGCTCTAAACTGATTTTTTACCGTGAACTTCAGCAGCTAATTGTGAGATATTTTGTCAATCATTTCTTGTGCCATATGGACTAGGTAGAAGATCTACCCCTTCTCTTTATTTTCATGTCATTCTTTTGTAGTTTCAGGCAAATTTGTTAGTTTTTTGGGCCCCCTAGGGTTAATCTATTTTCCCCTAGGATGAACGCAACCTTCCACATCAAAAACTGTGCTGCAGAGCACCCAAATGGAAGGGTACCTACTCTACAATGCATTACCTCCTAAGCTAGGCTACGCTGGGCGAGTTTCAAAAATTTGTTTCACCTATTTGACCCAAATTTTCTCCATTTTTTGCATGAAATGGATCCTAACTAAGCTTATGGTTTGATTTCAGGCTTTGATCAGATCAGAATGTCTATTATTTGGCGAGAAGGAGAGCATGAAGAACAAGACATGGTTGCCCTAAATGATCTGAGTACTATTGAGGCCCTAAAAAACAGTGGGTTTCTCAAATACTTTAGGTTGTCCGGGATGAGGCAACAATTAGAACTATTGCAGTTCTTAGTTCATGCATGGGATCCAATGGATCAAGATTTCCACATAAGGGCAAAGTTGTCCCTATTATAGTCGATGATGTTTACTTTTTCACCGGGTTATCGAGATGTGGTGCCCCCATTTCTCTTTCAAGATTTTCCCGTGGGGGTGAATCAGTGAGGGACTACATTTGACAATTTTATCAGCTAGGTACACAGCCTAGCAAGGATGGGAAAATAAACATACGGGATGTACATAATTTTCCTTTGAGAACAATCCCTTTCATTATCACAAAGTTGGCAGGCAGTGCGACACTTCATCTGGTGAATAGATCATACATGCAGTATGCCCTTGAGTGTCTTGTGCCAACTGTATTCAACTGGTGTGAGGTTGTACTTTCTTCAACGAAATAGTAGCTAACAAAGGTAAAGAGTGGTAAGATGAAGAATTTTAGATATGGATTGATCTTAATTGCTTTTACCTTAGAGAGAATTCCATTGATGCAACCTCAGCATGTAACACTGGGTGTAGCTGGTCCTAGAGATCCACGAATGTAAAGGTGGGTCGAATTGATGGCTAGACATGCTAGCCAGTCATCAATCACAGTTTCTACTGCATTCTTCAGTTGGCTCGATCGACAACACATTTTCATCGAGGAGCATCCATACACAGGGATGGATTTTCATGGAGATCCAGATTTGAGTTTATTAGTGGGCACTTAATTGGGTGCTATAGGTAAATTGTTTTTGACCAAATGTTTTTGATTTTTAAGTTTCTACATGTTTTTTTGTTTTTGATGTTTCCAAAACTAAACTAAAATCATTCTGATGCATATAGATGTTGGTATTGTTCGACCTATGGGACATCAAAAGGAGGCAGGTGGACCAACGTGGAGAAATGCCGGGAGAGCAATTCTATAGGATTTGGATTTGACCGAGACATTGGCAAAGTTGCAGGATCATGTAGAGAGGTTAGCCCTCGGTATTCTAGATGTTAGGATCGAGGAGTTACCTATGACGCTGCAGCACCATACTATTGGTGTTCCTAGGCGTTGGATGAGGCTATTGCACATGTTAGCTCAGGCTGTGACCTGTTATCATGAGCATCACTAGGTCTACTTAGGATGATTTTTGTATGCGTTTTGAGTTTTGAGTTCAGATGACCAAACAGGTCTTCGACACAAATTTTGTAAAAAATTTAAAACATCTATCTATTTTTACTTTCAAAGTTTTTATATATGGTTATGTGCAATCCTATTCAACTAATGATGTGAATTGAAAATTTACTTTTACATATGTCGCAAATGTTTGTTTAACACATAGTTCGCTAAAGAATTAGTTAATGTGTTAAAGTTTTTGGAAATATGTTGATATTGAATGTACTCAAAATTTCTTTCCAAAAGACGAACTCTAAGGAACATATGAAGAATAGTTTGGTTTTAGACGGTATAAAAACTTGTAAGTTGTAGTACGACAAGTTGTGAGTCTAGCCTAATGATGATTCAGTGAATTCCAAGTGAAATGGCATCAGAGAGAAGTTCTATCAATGTGCTATACTCAATGATAATGTTCATAGAACGAATGATACAAATCCCTTGAAAACTCACTAACTCGCCACTTGGAGTGAAAATGGCCCATGTTGTAGAATATAGGTTCTATGTACTATGACTAGCACCATCGGCATAACCAACAAATGGTTCCAAAGATTTTGACATCTGCAATAAATGCAAAGTGGATTACTACCCACATAAAAAAACTAAAAGACACACTGACACACATACATGCAAGTAAAGCATATATACAGTGATTTTACTACTTTCAATTAAGCATAGTAACGTTTGAGATACAACCAGTTTCAGGGTTGCGACAATGGAATTCCATCATAATCCACCAACTCGTAGGAACCGTTTGGCAGAACACACTTGACAATGTAAGGGCCCATCCATAGTGGTTCAAATTTTCCTGCTCCTAGTTTATCAACTTTATGATCATAAAGCAAGACAAGGTCTCCTTCTGTGCCTTGATTCGTTTCTTATGTGATTCGTTAGCTGATGCGGCTTCACGATGGGTTTAATCCAGATAGATGAGTTCTAAGAAACGAGCTTCTTCATCAGAAGTGTCAGGTAACAGGTCAATTGCAAGTTTAAGAGATGAAATTTCACATTGTATCGTCAAGATTTCCTCCAGACCATACACCAATTGAAAGGGTGTGAATCGAGTTGCATTCCTTATCGAGGTTCGGTATGCCCACAAAGCACAATACATGATTAAATTCCAGTTTCATTTATGAACCCCTATCATTTTTTGAAGCATTCCCTTAAGGACTTTGTTGATGGCCTCAACTTGTCCATTAGCTTGTGGATAATTGGGAGTAGAACTATCATGTGAAAGCCCTAACTTGGCAGTTAACTCAATCATCATGTGATTGTGAAAATTCGAACCATGATCTGTAATTATAGCCTATGGTACACCAAATCGGGCAACCACGTCGTTGAAAAATAAAAGTGCAGCCGTCTCACCACTATTGTTTAATGTAGGCATCACCTCGACCCATTTTGTGAAATAGTCAACGACGACTATAATGTACCCATGCCCCCCTAGTCGAGTGAGGGTTACATGTCATGAAGTCAATTCCCCATTTGGAAAATGGTCCAACAACGATGATAGGATGCAACTATGCAGGTGGTAATCTAGCTTTACGGTCATAGATCTGGCATGCATGACAGCTTCTGATAACAATAATGTAATCTTTGAATATGGTAGGCTAGAAGTAACCAGCACGGAGAATCCTCTGTGTGGTAGCATAACTAGATAAGTGTCCACCACAAGCACCTGAATGGAAATCATTCAAAACTTTCTCAGCTTCCTCATGTGTGAGGCACCTCTGTAAAATCATATCGATACCAAAACAGTAAAGAGTTTCGCCAATGATCAGATAATATTTGGCTTGGTATCGGATACGTCACTGTTGCGAATGAGAGGTATCGGGCCAGAAAGTTTGGGTCTACAGATAAATCAGTATATCTCCATACCACGGGTTAGATGACGAAATCCAGAATAGGGACTCATCCAAAATTGATGGTTCTAATGTTGAATCAATGGCATTCGAGGGAAGGTCGCAAAGAATCTTGGTGAAAACTAGAGATTTCTTTGATTTGGATTTGATGAATTCCAAATCAAATTCCTGCAAAATGGCGATCCATTTTGAGTATTTTCCCCCCAACAATTGACATGACAAAATATATGTCATAGGGTTGTAATCTAAAATGACAATGGTCTTTCGGAGTAGGATATAGTGGCGAAATCTCTGTACAGCTTGAACAGTAGCCAAAGCTAGCCTTTCGACGTAAGAGTACTTAACTTCTGTGTCATTGAGATTGTGACTCAAATAATATATCAAATGTTCAATCCCATCTTCTTCTTGGACTAAAACCATCACAATGGTTGTATCTGCAGCAACGATATACAAGAAGTAGTCGTTTTGATAATTCGGGGAATACATTAATGACGCTCTAATCAAGGTATCTTTAAGAGAATTAAAGGAAGATTGCGCAACCTGATCCTAATGGAAGGGTATCCCCTTTTTCAAAGGATGAGTAAATCCTTTAGCCATTTCACCATAATTGGGTATGAACATCCTCAGAAAGTTAGCCTTCCCTTGGAGTCTCTATAACTGTAATAGATTGGAAGGTGGAGGCAAGTCAAGAACTACCTAAACCTTAAGAGGGTCGAGTCGAATTCCTTCCTTAGACACTATGAAACAAAGCAAATGACCAAAACCAACAGAAAACACAAATTTGTGTGGATTAAGTCATATTTTGTAGTGACGGCACCGTAAAAATATAGCTCTCAAATGCTACGGGCGGTCAATCCGGTTTCATGAATGAGTAGATAAATCATCAAAGGTATGGTTGAAAAATGTGTTTGATGTCATGGAAGGCATAGTTCATTGCCCTCTGAAAAGTGGCCCCAGCATTCTTCAAACCAAAAGGGTGTTTCCTGTAAGAGAATGTGCCCCATGGACAAATAAAAGCAGTTTTAGATTGGTCCTCTAGGTGGATATTGATCTGATTATAGCCAAAAAAGCCGTCCATAAATGAAAATATTTCACATCCGGCACATTCATCAATAATCTGGTCGATAAAGGGAGTGGAATAATTGTTTTTTGGACAAGCCTGATTAACATCCCTATAATCGACGCACACTTGTATTGTCCCTTGTTTCTTTATGATAGGAACAATATAGGAAACTGAATCAGTAAGAGGAACAGGGTATATGAAACCAGCATGCAAAAGTTTTTCAATCTCTGCTTTAATGGCTACAACCTTTTTTGGATGAACAGGACGCAGGCGCTGTCGCACTAGTTTGACATCATGATAAATTTTAATTTCATGTTCAACTATACTAGAGTCAATACTTGGCATCTCCTCATATGACCATGCAAATATATCTCAGAATTCACGAAAGAGAGCACGGTATATATCATGTTTTGATGGAGAAAAAGATTTGCCAATGTGAATGTTTTCTACAACTCTAGGTTTGGTAAAAATATTGATAGAAATAATTTCCTCAATATTTGACAAGTTTCACTCGGAATCTACTGTATCTATAAAAATAGAATTCGAAAGAAAATCAACAATTGAAGTGTGATTAAGTTCATTTAAAAAATCTTCTATATGATCTGGAAGATGGGAACGATGATGATAATCTTCCCATGGTTATTCTTCTGTCATCATTGATTGGATGATTCCTTCATCAGTAGAAAATATACGTGAAAAAGGATAAGAGGAATTTCCATATTCTAATGAACGATTTACCCATACTATTGGTGAAGATGGATTTGGGTTCACCGCGCAAGCCAGAAAGATTGATTGCTATGCAATCTCAATGGGGCTTAGTGGCATGATTTCATTACTACTATCAACTTTAGTACTATTGGTAATCTTCCTTAAATCAGATGAAGTGGAGGATATCATGTTGCAAGTTTCAACTTCTGAAACTTCTGCCATGTGTGATGGTGACAGTAGCGAAAAAGTACCCATTAGGGAAGAATCCTTGAAAAGAACTACACCAATGTTTTGAAGAGATAGCGGGGGTCTGTGAACTAATGGAATGCTTCCAGTAGCCTGTGAACTAGAGGCGAAGAAAGTTAGTTGTTCAATAACTGTGATTCTGCCTTTATGAGGGAATGCAATCATATTAAAGTATGTCAAAACCACAACAACCATAGCATATACCCATAGTATTCCTAGCAAAATGTTGTAGTCAAGCGTCCACCAATGACCTTAACTTCAACAGTTACTATTCCCCCCCTAGTTCAATTTGCAAATTACTCAAAATTCCACAAGGCGTATATGTGTGACTGTCAAAAGATTTTAATGTTGTTGGTGAACATGACAAAGGTGATGAGCCAAGTGTTTTCCAACAATTCATTGACATAATACAACTATATGCCCCCTTGCAAATAATGGTTCAGTGAATAAGTTTATTCAGGGAATTTACTTGAATAAGGAATTCTAATTGCGTTGGTATCTGTGGCGTATAACCCGCATGGTTGAAAACCACAAGATTGGAATCCGCTTGGTTGATTCCACCAATTGCTGACAACAAAGCCTACTTTTGGGAGGGACAATTTTGAAGCACCTCAAGCATTGAGATAGCAGAAGGTGATTGAGCCAAATATTCTACTGTGTTATAGTTTTGTTTTGCTCGAGCTCGAGGGTTAAATGTTGATTTATGTACAACTCCCTTAGGTGGTTTTATTGTTAACTCTGGTGCAATAGGTGGTGGAATAGTTTCAGATGAAGCCGAAGTCGAAGGATTAGGTTGATCAGTGGCCTGGTTATTCGATGACGATGGTGGATTTCCATAATATTTATTTCATGTAGTCACCATAACATCATTTTTAGGCTTAGTTGTGGATAGCATAAGCACTTGTGAAGTGGAAGCATGATCTGTAGCAACCATATGTGTCTCTGGGTTCGAAAAAGGATCAGTCAACACTGCGGATGTACTAGAAGTCTTAAGAAGTTTTGAGACTTCAGAGAGGTGAGGACAATCTCATGTAAAGTGCTCATCATTACAGATTAAACATGGGTAATGAGGTTTCCTACCCATAGAAGAGGAATCAGATGATTTCTCTTGAGGGGAATTATTTTATTTCTTCTTGTTTTTCCCCTTCTTCTTGCTTCCTGGTTTCTTTTCACTCTTGCCTTTGTCAGATGACATGGAATTAATTTTGGAAGCAAGAGTGTTATTAGATGCATTTGAAGTTTGATTGGAAATGGCAGGTGTTTGACCAGATGGTATACCTGCCGTTTGTGAGCTCGAAGGACCAATCACACCATCACCGGCATGAGATTCCTTACTTGATAGTGGTGGAGGAACAATATAATTTGGTCTGGGTGCATTCGAGACCTTGTCATAAAGCGTGCCAGATTATGTATAAATCAAGTCCAAATTTTGGGCACGAGCAATTACTTGCTCTTCAGTAACAACTCCACCCTTCGCCACATCCTCGGTGATATATGGCAACAAGGATTTTATAAACCACTGAGCTAAAAGATGATTAGGAAAAAAAGCCTTGACCATTCGACGAGGACAACATCAATCATGAATATGATCAGATATGTGAGTAGCAGTGGTTTGTTTAAATTTGGTCAGTAGTTCTGTTCCAGTTTCATATCTGATCGGAAACTGGAAGGGGGTTAAAAATAGGGTGGCCAAAGATGTAAAGCTGTCAAAAGAAGCTCGTGGTAACTCAATGTACCACTTCACAGCTAGATCAGTAAGCGTTCGCTGGAAAAGACGAAGTCTAACTGAATCATCATTCAAGGAGTTTGATGAACACCATAAATGAAAAGTCATAACATGATTGGACGGGTATTCTCTAGGGTTTACATTAAACTTTGGAATGTCAGAAAGTAATTTATGTGGAATCACCAGCCACCAAGGTGCATAATTAATTGGATCATTGGTGAGCCAGTTTAAATCCAGTAATTCAAGTGTTGCGACAAAAAGAAACCATTGATTTAAGTCAGGTTGAAAGCAACCAAGGTAAGATGGAATTGCTTGAGCAATAGGCCTTTGCATACCAACATAAGGAATCTGCTACTAGTAACCCTGATAGGGGTAAGTTTGTTGAACAAATCTAGTATAAGGTGGTTGTTGGGCACCAGGATACATTTTCTATTGTCCAAACCCAGCATAGGCGTTTGACTAGGGCTTGGGTAAGCTTGTTGTTGACCAAACCCAGCATAAGCTTGTTGACCAAGTCCAGGATGAGGTTGGTACTGCCGGAATTGTTGTTGTTGATATTGCGGCTACCAGGGCTATTGGAGGAACTGTTGTTGATACAACGGTTGTTGATATAACTGTTGTTGCCCACCAATGTAAGTTTGACCAGGTTGTGAATAAACTAGACCAGTATAAGCCTGAGTCATTCTAGTTAAAGGTACACTAACCTGAGGTTGTTGGATTCCAAACACAAATGGTTGTTGCAAAATAGCCTGAGCCTGCAGACCTGAAACTTGGGGGTAAGAGGTTGAAGGACCAACTTGCAAAGGTTGAGATTCAACTGACTAAG
The DNA here is from genome assembly GCA_031772625.1 of Pinus tabuliformis. Taxonomy (NCBI): domain Eukaryota; kingdom Viridiplantae; phylum Streptophyta; class Pinopsida; order Pinales; family Pinaceae; genus Pinus; species Pinus tabuliformis. Next base: position 819,948,792 of record CM062804.1, on the reverse strand, counting down.
CTTGTGACTGTGGTAAAGTTGTAACAATAGGTGTAGTAGGTACAGATGAAATAGGTTGCATTGGTTGTGATGGATACACAAGCCTTGGTTGAAATGGCATTGTTGGCTGCCATTGACAAACAATCATTCCAGGCTGACCTAAATTTGATGGGATACTGCCATATGATGGTCCCCTAGTAAATGGAGGATAAGCATATTGGGCATATTTCTCTCCATATGGAGGCAATCCAGTGTAAAGTGGATACATTGGATGATAACCAGATTGTCCAGTTTGATATTGATGTAATGGATCAAACTGTTCAGTACCCGTAAGTGAAGAACTAGGTAAAATTCCAGTAGAGGACATGGGTGAAGACCATGGACTAGAAGCAACACCTAAGTGGGTTCCAGATAATGATTGGTAACCTGGTGGGATGGATGGAACACCATACAGATGTGACTCAGGAGTTGTAGTAAACATTGAAGAAGTAGCGACAGTAGATTCTACCGCAGTTGCATCAGATGATACATTCTAGGATGTTGTTGGTTCAGCCATAGTTAAATCACCCAATAAATGTCCAATAGATGTTTGAAAGGAAGAAAGATCAAAAGGAGAAGTAAAATGAGGAGTATAAGGATAAAGATAAAGCCCAGTTCCAAAATGAAATGGAGTCCCAGATGTAGTGTCTTCTTCACACTCCTCCTTAATAGCAATTAAAGCAGGTGGAAGGATTTCACCGTCAGGTCCATAATAGAATTTTGGTGTTTGACTCTGAGGAAGTTTCAACAGTTACTGATGTCTGAGAATTAACCAGTCGATCATCTTTCGGTATGGTAACAACTTCTTATTGTTCAACTTCGAAATCCAAGTGTTCTAGTAAAAGAACAATAGGTTCAGGGTGACTTTCTTTAACAACTTCTTGTTGAACTGTGATAGGTTCTGGATTAACTTCTAGTTGAACAGAGTCAGGTACAAAAGTAGTTTCTTGTTGAACAACTTCAGGTTGAGGTTCAACTTGTTGTTGGACAACTTCAGTTACCATTTCACTACTTTCACTTTTAGTGTCCTCAAGTAATTGTAAAAGTTCCACTTCAGTGGAAGATAAACTAGTAAGAGTTGGAGTAACTGGGGTCACAGTACATACCGGTATAGGTGACTCTAGTAAATCATATGAAGAACCAAAATTTTGTGATGTACTAGACTCAGTTAAACGAGACCGCTTTGACCAACTAGGTGTAGCTTCAGGCGGTAAAGGCGGTTTACTCATTGTATTCCACGAACGATGGGGTCAGGGTTGATGTTCCTCCACGGTTGCTGATTGATTTTATTACAAAAAAGAAATAAAAAAAAAGATGTAAGCTAGGCAAAAGGATTACAAAGCAATTGTGAACTGCATAATACCTCTCAGAGAACTGAGAAGTACAGGCAGGCAATCCCCCTGAATGTTGTGTTTGGTGTATCACATTGTACAAGGCGGCCGACTCGGTTACCTATGGATGGCTAGCAACCTAATGTAGTCCTCCCATATATACCTGAAAGTACATGGAGCCCCAATCCATGTTAGCACTGTCTAATGCGAAACCGCATAGTGAGAGCCTTCCTTTATAATTTATGTACTGTAACACCGCCCTATACACCCGAAGGTGTGTGGAAGAGCTATGATATACTCACGTACATGGAATGGGGTATCACACTCGGAATGTATCACAGACAAGTTAGCGGTAGCTGCTATGTTTTACGATTCCAGAACACGTCTCTAGCCTAGAACCTCTAAATGTTTTGTGTTAGGTGACAATGCTCCATTAGGTTAATTGAGATTAATTTTAAGTTGATCTTGCTTAAGAATTTTCCTTTCAAGTTCACCACGTGATGTTTTCTAAAATTCCTAGAATGCAACTAATATGATAAGCATTCTTTTCATTCAATTTGAACAATGAAAACCTTAGCTAATAGGGATAGAGCAATCAGATTCTTTTAATCAAAGAGCATAGAGCACATCTAATGCAATTTCCTTAAACTATTCCTACAAGCAAACACAAAATTTTTAATGCATGATGCATGTTTTTCTTTTAAATTCCCTTAATTTTTAGATGAAGAAAAGGAAACTAAATGCACAAAGAAATCAATCAATACTTTTTTTTAAGAAACGAAGACTTTATGATAGTTTCTTTTGCAAAGAAATGAAGACTTTAGGACACTTCCTTTTCAGAAAATACTAATCGATATAAACTAACTTTGACAATGAATTGATAATGATAAAGAAATCACTTAAGAAACACTAAACAATCAAGGCCAGAGTAGGGCTAGGAAAGGAAACACAAATTGATTTCAGAGACACAACAATCATTGATCTTTCAACAAGGAAAAACAAAAGGAAATTTGGAAAAAACCAAACCAAAGGTAGGATTGTCTACCTAAGGAGGATCAACGCAACCCTCAATGGGAGACAATGTGCTTTAGAGCACTGTCATCAAGCCAATGGTGCTTTGCAGCACACTGTGTCCAGACCAAGCCTGTGCTGGTTCCAGAGAGGCCATTCAAGGCACATTCAAGCACAATTTTTGACCAAAAAACACTTCAAAAAGGCTGAAATAAGATCAATGGAGGCAAGTAATGTTTACTAGGGTGTATTAGGATAAAGATAAAGTACCCAGAATGATGATCGTTCCCTAGTGGAGTTGCCAATTTGTTATGTGGAATTTGGCATCTATGGATAAACACAACTTCCCTAAGTGGGTAGCAACACATAGAACAACAGAATTAAAGAGTTTAACCTTTTCCTATAGAAGATAAATAAGACAAGGGACCTACTTGTTTTCTTTCACTTCCCTTTGTGTCCTTTGAATAGCTTCCGTCACTCCTTCCTAAACTGAATCCACTTGATCAGGACTTGCAATCATAAACAGAGGACAAAAACCATTCAAAGCAAGAGATCTATCTACTATAAGCAAATGGAATCGAAAGAATTTACACATATAATCATCATACATAAAGACAAGAATATGGGAAAAGGTGTAAACAACTTTATTAAGTAGAAGGAAGAGTTACAACCAAAGAAGTCTGATCCCATGTCACTCATCCAGCTTGAGTTCCATCCTTCATCACACCAAAATCACAACACTTCAGTAGCGTAACAATACTAGCTTATGATCTCAAACCTCAAACCAATAGTATCTCCTTACAATTCTTCAAAGTCCAGCCCCTGATCACTATGATGAGTGCTCAATTTATAGGGAAATGGAGGTGGTTTTGTCATAAATTGGGCATTGAATGGCTTTCCAATTTGGGAGTTAGTTTCCATGGAGGAAGGGATGAGAGGATAGGAGGTTATTTGATTCATTCCCTATCCAATTTCGAGCTCATAGGAGAGGACAAGAGGTGGTAATCTTCTAGAATGGTCTAGAATGTAGGAATATTCCCAAAACCCTATGAAGATTTCACTCAATCTCGCCCAACGCAGGTCAAAGTCAACCTAGGTTCTCTGCAGAGTAGGATTGAATGGGCCTAAGTGCTTTGCAGTGCATTTACCCTTGACCAAGGTTGCGCTGGCCCCTTAAGGAGTCATTTCAGGATGTCTTCAGGACATGAAATTCTCAGGATTAATGGCATTTAATGTGATGACTTTTCTAGGGCATGTAACAACTGAATTAGGGTTTAATGAGCGCTAATAGTACTGATCTGAATGTTGGGAGTGATGTGCCCAAATAGACCTGTAACAAGGTGGTACATGGAAGTCTCGAACCTGGTTGGCTCTTTCCTATGTTTAATAAAAGCTAAGTTCTCTTGCTTTTGTACTTGTTATTATGTTGCCTTAATGGTTGTTATGTCATTATTATTTACATGGTTTAATGTTGGTTATAAGCATGGTTATATGATTGGTTATAGTCATAGTTATTTGATGTATTTACTTGTGTCTAAAAGGATAATGGATGCAAGACCTAATTGATGTCAAAACAGTTAAGGGAAGAGTGTGGTGATCCTTATAGTCAAGTCTCATATGAATTATCAATCATTTATGCTCTGTCTTGTCTTCATGTCTTGCAGATTGCATTGATGCCAAGTGTTTGACAGAATGTCAATCCCGGTTGGGGATGGTGAAGCCTACTCGTGGAGCCAATTTTTTGCTTGCAAGTATTGTTGTCATGTAAATTATGGATTTTGAAATCTAGAGGAATTTTTGGGCAATGACCTAGATTATGGGTTTGAAAAGTGGCATAAATCCTAGAGTCTTAGGAATAGGTCTGAGGAGGAAAGTACCCAGACACACCCATGCCTTGCTGTGGGAGCGTATGGAGCCTCCCAAATGCACCCTTGTCCGTGTCAACGGAGCATCCAAGTGTTCGATGCACTAAAACTCAATGGGACCCAGGGGTTGGCCATGGGGATGACTTGAAAGGCTTCTGGGAGGCCAATAATAGTTATAGAGGGTCTATGTTGAGGTTTCCATCGTTTCCACTTCCTTAAGGTCACCTAGGAGGCCGAGTCTTGTCATAATAGCCCATCATCTCATGTTTACCTCAGGTAAGCTGGTGAAAGTGGGTAGATATGAGGGGAGGAATCATTATTGGGTGGTATCAGAGTGGTTTTCGCTCTCTTTGGGTCATATCTAATACCACAGAATGGTACTAGAGCATGGTTTCATTCTCCTTGGCTAGTATTTGGTCTCCGGTCTCTTTATTATATATCTGATACCACAGAATGGTATCATAGTGGGTTTCATTCTCTTTGGGGAATGTATAGTTTCTATTCTCTTTAGGTGTTATCCGATACCATAGAGTGGTATCAGAGCATGGTTTCATTCTCCTTGGGTGTTGTCTGGTCTTTGATCTCTTTGTTATATATCTGATACCGCAGAGTGGTATCAGAGCATGGTTCACCCCACATACTGGATGGGTTTTATGTTGGTCATGCATTCATGTCAGTTGCATATGTGTTTCTTGTGTTGTAAGACCATGTGCTTGTTGCATTTTCATGGTGTTGATCATGGTCGTAGTGATGTCACCATGTGAAGGTTGATGGCGTTGTTGTAGGATCTGTCATCATGATTGTATGGTATTATATGCATTTTTTATGCATGTCGGTGTCTATATGTTGTTATGCATGCATTTTCATGGTGAAGGTTGTTGTGCATAAGGACATTGTATGAAATTAGGTAATCATGATTATATTGGTATATGTTGTAGGGAAAACCCAACACCACCCATTATTGACTTATTGACTCAAATAATGGGGACCCTTTGTATTAATTTTTGGCTAAAAATCTTTTATGATTTTCATTTAAATTAATTGTCTTACAATTTTTTCATTTCTTCATTTTTCATCGGATTTCCATTGAAATTGTTTCATTGAATCTGAATTTTCACAAGCTTTCCATCGATACTTGTTTCGACTCATTTGGTCGACCGGTTTGTAAATAGCACTCCTTTAAAGTTTGATCATTTTCTCGCCTAGACTAAAATTATAAATAAATGTATAAAATTCTGATTTTTCATAATTAATTAAGTTCAATAGTCATTCATTGTAAATATTAACTCTTATTTAGTTTTTACTAATATTCTTTCATTTTTCACTAACTGTCCTACAAAATGACCCAGCTAAGTTGTACAATGGATGAAAACACGTTTTGGGATCTTGGTAATTTACTCCAATTTATTATTATAAAACAAATTGCCAAGCTCAGAACCCCAAAATTGCAAAATGGTTGAAGTCCAATTTGTAGGACCATTAATTCATGTGGGCCCCACTTTACCTCCCTTCTCCTCCTCCTAAATAAATTTGTGATAAAAAATTGTGATTGCGAAATAGAGATATCGCGATTTCGCATATAGCAATATCACCAAGCACCTCGATTAATTGATTTCTGATTTTGCAATCGCCGATTTAAAATTTTATGTGATGGAGTAAAATGTTTTAATATAAAGTTTTTATTGATCGCCTTATGCCTCCCGTACCTCCACCTTACTTCACCCTCACATCATACTCCACTCGCTCCACCTCATCCTCCTTATTCCTCCCTCCTCCATTAACTCCACTCCTCACGTGAACTTGGAATTAAAACATTTCAAAGTTTGAAGTCACTTTGGATTGATTCTAATGGTTTGTTAAAATATTATATTTATATTATAATATTAATATATTATAATTATAATTTATATTATAATTTTAATATAATTTTAATATAATTTAAATTATAATATAAATATAATATAATAATATAATAATATTTTTATTAGTTTTTAAATTTTATTTAATTCTATTAATAATTTAGCACATGACGTGCATGGTGTAATGGTAGGGGCGGATGGCTGTTGCACCCCCCACCCAAGTTCGAGTCCTGCAGAGGCGATTGATGTTGTATGTTGGAAAAATGTAAAGGTCCCGCACTAGCCTACAAAAAAAAATAAAAATTCTATTAATAATTTAGATTAATATCATAATTAAAATTAGATTAGAATTAATTAAAATTAATTGTATATATTAGTTAACTAATAATTAAGTTAGAATTAATTATTAAATAATTAAAATCTAATTTAGGATTAGAATTTAATTAATAAATTCTGATTTTTGGGCCTAGGCAACAGAATTTCCAGAATTCTGCCAGATTTGACTCATCAACTTTGGAAACTCATAGATTGAGTTTTACTTGGCCAAATGAGCCCCAGGATGGCTCACTGGAAAGATAAAATTATGGAGAAAATTTATGAGGATGTCTCATTAACATACTTGATCACTTATTAGGTCTAAAATTGAGCAGAATATCAAGCTGTGAATCTTTAATAAAACTAATTTTCTTAAGTTTTATTTTTTGCCTTTTCATTTTCCCAAGCCTCTTCTGAATGCAAATTCATTCGTCAATGATATCCTTGGCCAATTTAATCATCACATACATCAATAGAAAGTTTATGTTTCCTTTTAAATTATTTATTTAATTGAATTTGATTAGATTTGTTTTAATTCTAGATTTGGCATTTTGATTTTATTTTTGCATTTTAATTATGTTTTGATTTATTTTTCTGGAAAACAGTTGAATAGATGAGGAGAACATGATCTCAATCAGTGGGAATACTCCAACAATTGAAGATTGGAATTTTGAGCAAATAAAAATTGATTGAGGAGATTTCTTCTTCAACAATCTTTCCTACTTTGTAAATATTATAAATAGCAGATTGCAGAATATAATAAGGGCTTCTATCCTCTGCAATTCTAGAATTCTAAAAAAAGTTCTATAATAGGGATTTAGAGTTGTAGGTGGGAGGAGAGGAATCTCAGATCTGGAGATTATTGAGGTTTTTCTTTTACATTCTGAGTTATGTATATTGAACAAAGTTTGCACTCTTGTAGCTCTGCTTTTGAAAGCAAAAGGTCAGGCACTATAAAACACCGTTGGAGACCAGAGTTAGAGAATGGATTCAATAAAATTAGTATTTCGAATACTGTTATTTTAAATACTTGTTTCATTTTATGATGATAGGAAGGTGTCAATTTACTTCCATATTTATGCACTTTTGTCGAAATGGTTAATTTGTCTCACTTTTATGTTATTATGTATCTCTACTCTTATGGATTAAATTTTGATTTCTGAGTAACTATTTACTCAGAAATCTATCTTATAAAATTGATTTATTGGATAGTGATATGTTGTGAACTTCTTCTGCATATTATTATTTAATTATTCAAATTACTAATTAAATGATCAATATCATTTGCGAACTTCTTCCTGAGTGTTGTTGATTGATTATTTCAGTTAAAAGGTCTCAATAGGATGTTTTTCAGTATTCATAACGTCAGTTAATTGAACTACTTTGTTAGCTTGATATTCATTATAAGCTAGACATATTTAAATCCCAATAATTTAAATATCTTGCTGTCGGTTGGGTTAGATCTATATCTGCCTAATTGAGATATTAGGATTTAGTTTCTTTTGCTTGTGTTATAGAATAAGTTTGCATTTAGATTTATTTCTACATTCTAATAAGTCCTCTTCCCAAAGAGGCAAACTTTATTTGTGGCTTGGCTGAGCCCCAAAAGAACTTAAGGATCACTTTCTTCCCTGATCAACAAGAGGGTTGATTTGATGTCTCTTCTCCATTGGTGAATGAATGTCATATTCTAAAGCCATTGGATATTGAGAGAAGGTAACTAGACCTAGTTGAACCAATCAGAACCAACATTCCAAACAAAAATGGAGCTTCTTTAAGGTTTGGACCGGGTGGTCATCCCCCATGTTGTTGCAACGAATTTCGAGGCTTCAACATTTTGGCGCTAGAATGAGGGCCTGAATCTTGTTGTCTAAGTGGAGTCTTTGTATTCTAACATCTTATTTTTCATCACGATGGCTCCTCTTAAACTTCCAATTTAGAGTTGTATCCATCGATGTGCATCTTCCAATACTCCACCTGAAGTGGTAAGACTCTTGTCTCAGGTAAAATTTAATGGTAAGAAAAATTATTCTGCTTTTAATCATGCCTTTCAATTTATTCAAGAATTTTCGAATTATGATTTTCAAGAAATTGATGAAGGCATTTTATGTAGAATCTTTACTCTCACATTCACGTCAAAAGCCAAAAATTGGTGTCGAACTCTTCCAGTTGCCTCAATTCATAGTTGGGATCAATTTGTTAGAATGTTCCTTTGTAAATTTAACGGCTATAACTACGAACATGTATGTGACGATTTTAAAGATTTACAAAGATTCGAAAATGAATCTTTGATTGATTTTACCATTAGGTTTCATTTAAATTGTTTGAAATTTAAAATTGAAGAAAAACCTATAGATGAGGAATTATTAGATTGCTATGAACATATTTGCTCTCTTCCTCCCATTCATAATCCATGTGAAAGTATTTCAAGCTTTTCTCAAACTCCTTCCAATTACATTAACACAATTGAGAATTCTAATATGAAGATGCAAACAAATGATGATGAAGTGGCCTCTATTATGTACGACCAATTTGTTCATTTAGTATGCACTTCTTACAGTATTGATAGTGATCAGGATGCACCTTCGCATGTAAGAGAATCTCAAACACAAATCTTGGAGAATTTTACGATTCAAGTCCAAGAAGTTAATAATAATAATCTTGAAGAAGATACCACTTTGAAATCTGAAAATCAGTATGCATTAAATTCGGAAAATCAGAACATAAATCAACAAACACAAGCAACGATCAAAGTTTCTAATAATACACAGCTTGCGGTACAAATTTCTGAATTCTTTTCTGATGAGAAAATGCCAAATTTAGGACAGCAAAACAACATTCTTCAAGAAAGCACAAGTACACAAATGAATGATCTCAAATATGAAATTTACAATGAACAGAATGCACAAGATTTCTCAAATAGAAACATTTTTAAATCCATTGCTTCTGATTCTCATTTTTCCCTTTATCCTAATATTTTTTCTGATGGCAATTTATCCCCTCTTGATATTAATGATATTTCGGAAAACAAAGAGGTTTATCTTAACGAATTGCAAATTAGTTTTTATCAAAATAGAGAATTAAGTATTGATCATTCTTTTGGCTTTAATGAACATGTGCTTTATATTCCTTCTCATTTTGATACATTGGATGAGATTGGAAGAAATTCCAATGAATGTCGTGAGATCATTTATGATATTTACTTTGACATTAAGGATATAGATTTGTCGTCTTCACAATTAGATCCTCATAATCAAAGTAGAATCAAATGTGAAAATGGAGAACACTCAAATTCATAAATTGTTTCAAACGATTCTCATTTTCAAACAATTAATCATATTTATGATTTCAACATTCGTGAAAACATTTCAATCTATGATTTATATGATGATCAAGATCTCATTCCTATTCATAGTCATGATTCTCTTTCTAATTCACAAGTTGGTATTAGAAATCATTCGAATTCTATTTTTTTGACAAAGTCTTGTGAAAAGGAAATTGTTTTAAATAAATCCCAATTGTGTTGTAAAAATAATTGTAACACTAGTGTAAACTATGATTTTGTTTTGTTTTGTTTAAATTTAGATTTGTTTTCTATTTTTAATTTTCAATTTTTAGATAATTTGTGCTGGCATATTGAGAAGTTCAGTATTAAACACTCAATTGATGTATTGTCTGAATGGGAAAATGAAGTTTCAGGTTTTAATTGTGAACATCAAGAGCTATTTCTCTTCCAATTTCAACTGATGTTCATTTATTATCAATTAATTCAACCTTCTCAAAGGCAGTGTCAACGAGAGAGTGTATTTTCACAATATGACCAACAATCTAATGCAATTAATAATCTTCCATTGTATCTAGTACATTTCCATCCATTTTTTCATAGACCCCTTTGAAAAATATTTGGAAAGTTTTCCTTCATGGAGGAATGTTAATAATTTAACACTTGCACATAACACTAACAAATTTATGCAGGCCATTGTATCTAAAAGTTCATTCTCACGATTTCGCCTTTTATCTTCTCTTTTGAGCATCTCCCAATCAATAGCAAAAATCCATCCAGATTTCTATGATCCAATTGAAATTCAATTGGAAAGGGCATTTCAAGAGAAGGTAATTATAAATAAACTGCTAACAATAACTATACACTCTGCTTTCAGATTTATTTTCCTTAGTTTAATTTTACTTGTATTTTTGTTACTGATGATTGATTTGTACATACATGTAGGAATTAAAATGCTTACATGGTTAGATTAGAAGTATGACTATACCTAGTCCTGTTTCCTTCATTAAGTTAGAAATAGGAATATATTAATTTAAATTAGATCTATTTTATGTTTGCACTTATTTCATTTTTCAGATTTCAATAAAGAAAGTAATGAATCTGACTTCTTCTGGGCATTTCATTTCGTTTTCAGAAAGCGACTTAAAAAGTTAGAAGCTATTAGATCATACATATTTGTGAAAACACTTGATTGTCTTGTTTTGCAAACAATCATCATGAAGATCATATAAAGAAATTCCAAGAATTTGCTACAGCTCGACAATTTTTTATTCACAAGTATTTCTGAAAAGGAACTCAGTTTCACCACTTTTATCTTCCAATATAAGTTTGAGGTGGATGCAAGATGAAAATTTGTTACTTAGCATTTTAGATTAAATAAATAGATGATCTTGAACATATGGGAATTTTGAAAAATACATGGGAGAAATTGAATATTCATGAGGTAAATTTGCAGTAAATTTTCTTCGACGTATGCATTTTAAAAGGTTCATCCTCATCTATTGTTTGATTTTCTTTTTTTTTTATATAATTTATTTCCTATTTATGTTTTGTTTATTTTCGCAGGGCTTCATTGCTTTGATTTTGGATACTTGAAACAAGTAGGCAACTATTTTAAATCTGCAGCATGCTCATGGAAGTATTAGTTGTTTTATCAGAATTTGAGGATTCATTAATTTTCCTTATATATTTCATTAAAACTATGTTTATACTTTTAAATACAATATCGTGAAATTCATGTTGGATCATTATGTTATCGCAACTCTCCTCATGAGAAAGTCGGGATAACATTTTCCTCTGACTGAATAATTTTATGGTTAATTAAATTATTGAATGGAGTTTTTATAGAAAGGAAAAATTGAGTTGGGCACTTCCATGTAAATTGGATACTTTAAAACATCCCAATCTCAACGGATTGTTGTGTAGCATTATCAAAGCATCCCAATGTCGGGACATTTCATATAAAGCATCAATTGAAGTATTGCGATTTCCACACAATCCTAGACCCGATACCACATTTAAATGCATTTTTGAATGATATCACGTCCTCTTATAAAATCACAATTTTAGTTGAAGCGCATATTTTAAAACGTTCTAATCTTCTGGGCTCGACATGGGATTTAAATTCAGTTTTAAGAGGTATCGCATCCGCCCATAAAATCATAATTTCAATTAGGACATACATTTAAAAGTTTTGATATCCCGGATCCGATAAGAGATTGAATCCGTTTAATAAAACTATCACGTCCATTCTTCATCGCACATCGGCGTATCAACAATATTACATCTTGTACTTAAATCTGTCGATCGTTGATTTCTTTTAAAATGCAAAGTTGGTCCCACCAGTGAGCCACGTCATCCATTGCATCCCCGCAATCGCAAAATAATATCGGCATGTCCTATCTTTGGTTATTTGTTATTGCAATCACTCTATCACATATATTTACATCGTAATTTTGATATCACATTTTCACATATCATATGCCCATAGTGCAAAATTGATATCGCAACAAATATATCGCATCATAAAACTCAAATGAAGCCTTACCTTAAGATTCACCGATGTGATAAACTCTGATATATGTCTCTCTGACATTATCGATTAACTATCATATTTTACTCAATTGCATATCAACAAAATTAAAAATCGCAGATTGAAATTTATGCATGGGAAAGAAAATTACGATACGAAACATCTCATAAGGCATTGTGCTGTATAAAAGATTTTAAAGCACTCTTCGGCAACCACTATGGTAATGCAGCAATTCGTAACAAAATTGTAACATGGCTAAATCATTTTTTATTTTCTCTTATATTTGACTTTTAGATATATCACTCTATATTTAACATATGAAATTCAAGACCTTCCCATCTACACATCTATATTTCATTATCTTGGATTTGGTCTTAATTCTGAAATATTTATGAAAATCATGGAGTTTATATGAAATTGGTAATATTATGAGAACATTCATGGTTTCAATTCATTAAAAAACATCCTTTCATTCTCATATCTGATGAATTCAGTTCACTACAAATTCCTAAAACATGAAACATTGTTTTCTTCTAGTTTGTTGCTTGTTTTAGTTTAGATTTAATAAGTGATGATTGTGGGTCAATAAGATTTTAGTCAATTCAACTTCTTCATCCTTTTAATTCTAATTAAAGGAAGAAGTTATCTTTTGTTGGAGAAAATGATACCTCTCAGGTAAGATTGAACACAATTCTCCAAATGGTAAGTTCCATGTGCCCACTTTCATTTATTTACTTTTGGTTTCAGTTTTGTTTTTAATTTTTGCTGATATAAAACTCTGTTTTGTAGCTCCTCATAAAACTTCTCACGCTTCCACCAGATCAGATTTGGAATTCACTCTCCTTTGTTCAGTAATGATCCTCATCGAATCAGCTACACTAGGGAGTTTCTGAACCTTTAGTTTGTTTCTTTAAGCATTTCTTTTGTTAGAAAATGGTTAAGATGATGCTTTGAAACAAAACAATTGACACCAGACAATTTTTTTTTTTTTGGTTGTCACTGAATTTTATCATCACTGTTATCAGAAGCTAAATCACTTATAACTTGGCAAGATAGAATTTATCTAAATCTCAACAAAATAAGGAACATTCACATGATTATTTTCTTTTACTTCGTCTCATTGAGACATTGGGAGACACTGTCTTGTTGGAGTTTATCTTTTAAAAATCTGGATTTTTCTTTGACCTTTGACCTTCTTAATTTTTTAGTTTTGATTTTTGATTTCTTTTCTTACTTTAGCTTAAAAATTCTTTTCCTTTTGTTTTCAGTTTTGTTTTAATTTTGGTGACTTTTCCATGATATATGTCAAAGGACCTTTCTTGTTCAAGAATAGTTGACATAGAGGGATAAATCTTAACTCTGCCTATATCAGTGAATTTCATTTATCATTAAAGGCATATCCTTATGGAACCAGAATTCCTCTTACTTTAAATCTTTTTCATGGAGGAACACACATTCTTTCTAGGTGATTGAGTTTACTTTTTGAAGGAAATAATTGATTTGAGTTCAACACAATGAATCTCTCCCACCCCTCCACATAAAAGCCTCTAATTGATAGCTGCAGGGAAATAATTTGGAGCAAACATTATGAAAGTATTATGTCCATTAAACTAAAATACATCAAATACATCATAAACTAAAATCTTTCAAATACGCTTATCAAAAAAGTGATTAAAGAGGAAGAACGGAAAATACATGTAAACTCGTCGAGGCTATTGAAGCTTGCTCACAATAGGACTAGTCTTGTATGGCATAAAAGACAACTTCGCGGGGGTACTATTCAGGCTCACTAGCAGCGAAGCGATGTCAGAAACAATCATAAAATGGATATATGCTTTATCAAAAACTCCTATCTCTACCTTCTTCTATTACTATATGAGGTAGTTTTAAAATAATTTTTCCCAAATTTGGATTCATGAATTTTACTTGACTCTGTTTTAAGTACTTATCTTTACAAACTCATATTACTTAATCTATTTATGTGGGACCTATGGAAATGTTTTACTATTAGCCAATTTCTTGAACTCCATTATTTTTAACCTTTGGGTAAATTAAAGTTCATTATCTTTAACTAGAAATAACTAGTTCTTCCTAGTGTGTCACCATTGTTGTAGGGAAAACCCAAAACCCCCCATTATTGACTTATTGACTCAAATAATGGGGACCCTTTCTATAAATTTTTGGCTAAGCATCTTTTATGATTTTCATTTAAGTTAATTGTCTTATGATTTTTTCATTTTTTCATTTTTCGTCGGATTTCCGTTGAAATTGTTTCATTGAATCCAAATTTTCACAAGCTTTCCATTGATACTTGTTTCAACTCATTTGGTCAACTGGTTTGTAAATAACACTCCTTTGAAGTTTGATCATTTTCTCACCTAGACTAAAATTATAAATAAATGTATAAAATTTTGATTTTTCATAGCTAATTAAGTTCAATAGCCATTCATTGTAAATATTAACTCTTATTTAGTTTTTACTAATATTCTTTCATTTTTCACTAATTGTCCTACAAAATGACCCAGCTAAGTTGTATAATGGATGAAAACACATCTTGGGATCTTGGTAGTTTACTCCAATTTATTATTATAAACAAATTTCCAAGCTCAGACACCCAAAATTGCAAAATGGCTGAGGTCCAATTTGTAGGACCATTAATTCATGTGGGCCCCAATTTACCTCCCCTCTCCTCCTCCGAAATAAATTTGCAATAAAAAATTGCGATATGTGAAATATTGATATCACGATTTCACATATCGCAATATCACCAAGCACCTCGATTAATTGATCTGTGATTTTGGGATCACTGATAAAAAAATTTATGCGATGGGGTAAAAGGTTTTAATATAATGTTTTTATTGATCGCCTTATACCTCCCGTACCTCCACCTTACTTCACCCTCACGTCATACTCCACTCACTCCACCTCATCCTCCTTATTCCTCCCTCCTCCATTAACTCCACTCCTCACGTGAACTTGGAATCAAAACATTTCAAAGTTTGAAGTCACTTTCGATTGATTCTAATTGTTTGTTAAAATACTATATTTATATTATAATATTAATATATTGTAATTATAATTTTAATATAATTTAGATTATAATATAATAATATTTTAATTAGTTTTTAAATTTTATTTAATTTTGTTAAAAATTAATTTGTAATAATTTAGATTAATATCATAATTAAAATTAGATTAGACTTAATTAAAATTAATTGTATATATTAGTTAACTAATAAGTTAGAATTAATTATTAAATAATTAAAACCTAATTTAGGATTAGAATTTAATTAATAATTTTTTATTTTTGGGCCTAGGCAACAAAATTTCCAGAATTCTGCTAGATTTGACTCATCAAATTTGGAAACTCATAGATTGAGTTTTACTTGGAAAAATGAGGCCCAGGGAGGTTCATTGGAAAGATAAAATTATGGAGAACATTTCTGAGAGATTTCATTAACAAATTTGATCATTTTTTGGGCCTAAAATTGAGCAAAATATCAAGCTCCAAATTTTTAATAAAACTAGTTTTCTTAAGTTTTATTTTCTCCATTTTCATTTGCCCAAGCCTCTTCTGAATGCAAATGCATTCATCAATGATATTCGTGGCCAATTAAATCATCACAAACATCAATATAAAGCTTATATGTCCTTCTCAATTATTTATTTAATTGAATTTGATTAGTTTTGTTTTAATTCCAGATTTGACATTTTGATTTTATTTTTGCATTTTAATTATTTTTTGATTTGTTTTTCAGGAAAACAGTTGAATAGATGAGGAGAACAAGATCTCAATCAGTGGAAATACTCTAGCAATTGAAGATTGGAATTTTGAGAAAATAAAAATTGATTGAGGAGATTTCTTCTTCAACAAACTTTCCTACTTTGTAAATATTATAAATAATAGATTGCAAAATGTAATAAGGGCTTCTCTCCTCTGCAATTCTGGAATTCTAAAAACACACCCGTAATAGGGATTTAGAGTTGTAGGTGGGAGGAGAGGAATCTTAGATCTGGAGATTATTGAGGTTTTTCTTTTACATTCTGAGTTATGTATAATGAACAGAGTTTGCACTATTGTAGCTCTGGTTTTGAAAGCAGAAGCTCAGGCACTGTAAAAGACTGTTGGAGACCGGAGCTAGAGAATGGATTCAATAAAATTGGTATTTCGAATACTATTATTTTAAATACTTGTTTCATTTTATGATGACAGGAAGGTGTCAATTTACTTCCATGTTTGTGCACTTTTATCGATATGGGTAATTTGTCTCAATTTTATGTTATTATGTATCTCTACTCTTATGGATTAAATTCTGATTTCTAAGTAACTATTTACTCAGAAATTTGTCTTATAAAACTGATTTATTGAATAGTGATATGTTGTGAACTTCTTCCACATATTATTATTTAATTATTCAAGTTATTGATTAAATGATCAATATCATTTTGCGAACTTTTTCCTGAGTGTTGTTGATTGATTATCTCAGTTAAGAGGTCTCAATAGGATGTGTTTCGGTATTCATAATGTTAGTTAATTGAACTATTTTGTTAGTTTCATATTCATTATAAGCTAGACATATTTAAATCCCAATACTTTAAACATATTTCTCTCGGTTGGGTTAGATCTATATCTGCCTAATTGAGATAGGATTAGGATTTAGTTTCTTTAGTTGCATTATAGAATAAGTTTACATTTAGATTTATTTCTACATTCTAATAAGTCCTCTACCCAAAGAGTCAAACTATAGTTGTGGCTTGGCTGAGCCCCAAATCAGCTTAAGGATCACTTTCTTCTCTGATCAGCAAGAGGTTTGATCTGATGTCTCTTCTCCATTGGTGAATGAAATTCATATTTTAATTCCATTGGAGATTGAGAGAAGGTAACTGGACCTAGTTGAACCAATCGGAACCACCATTCCAAATGAAAAATGAGTTGCTTTAAGGTCCAAACCGGGTGGTCATCACCCATGTTGTTGCAGCGAATTTCGAGGCTTCAACAGTATGTTATGATGCTAATGTGTTGGATGAGATAGAGCAGGAGATGTAGATCATTAAAGTAAAGTTGCAATAATAGAATTCGAGGTAAGAGCATATCATCATATAAGTTTGTATGACGGGCATGTAGGTATGTTGGTTAATGTTTGTTATAAGAATTAGGGTTACTGATATGCTTTTTATGCTATTATTATTATGGGTACATGTATGATAAATGCTAGTTGCTTAGTGTAGTCATATGCACATGTGTCGGATAGTCATGAATGATAGTAGCATATCGTTGTATGAACTGTTGTTTAGGTTTTATGTTAGTTAACTTGATGATTATGTTATATGTTAACTTGTTGATTTCTATATGATAGTTAACTTGATGATTATTTTATATGTTAAATTGTTTTTGTTATATGTTAGTTAATGATTAGGGTTATTGAATTAACATATTGATGTTATATGTATCATGTTAAATTCATGGTAAGGGTTGTTAGTGTCAGCCTTTCCAACCTTCCTCCAGTGATCAAACATGCTCTTACAAAGTGATTTTAATGTGTCAAGATCAATTTTTGTCATTTCAGTGAGTCTTCAAGCAAAATTTGGTCACTAGGGATTAGGTCTAGGGTTTGCTTTCACTCCTTTCAAAGTTGTCCAAATGACGGTCTATGTCACTGTTCAGCTGAGTGTACCATCATTCAGAGAGTTGTCATTATCATGTCAAGTCCCACTGGGTCATTTTACCCCTTGTTCATGCTTCAGTTGTGCCTAGGTAAGGTCATTTCCCTCTCTTAGGGTTTTGAAGGCAATTTCTCTTGGACGGCCAAATCATCGGCAAAACTTGTATCCTGATGTTCATACACCTTCACATATCCTTAAAGTACATTATCAAACACTTCCCATCACTGAGATCCCCCAAATTCCACATTTTTGCACAAACCCTAGTTTCTTGCTACAACCTGGCAATTTTCTAGGTTGGACCTGCGTTTTGCCTTTTCGGACCCCTTCCCCTCACTCAATTTCTAATATTTCACTTTCCCTTACTTCCTAACATCCCTCCCTACTTCCCAAAATTTCCTCAAGAATTTAGAAGCTCACTATCCCCTTCATTTCGCTTCATTTCGAAAAATCCCTTGTTCCACACATCGAGATAGGTTTCAATCAAATGAGGTTTCTGAGCAATAAAGGATGAATTTGGGAAATGTTAGGATATTCCGACACATATGAAATAGTTAAGTACAACTTAGTCTAGTATAGAGTTAGGTATAGAGTTAGGTAAAGTGTGTTTCTTTACTATGTACATTTTGTAACTTACAATCCGACGGTCACGATATGTAGTGATCTGACGGTTCATTCTCTCCTCGGTATTACCTACACTTGATCCGTGGCTTAACACCCGATTGGTCCATGATCTCTATTTAAAGAGCATGGAGGGTCATTTGTAAGGTAATCCGTCTATGAGAGAAGCATATGTAAATTTTCATTCTTTTATTAATAAATTGCCTGAAGTGGCTCTGTTGGCTCAGGCCGTGGATTGTTTCCCTCTTTGAGGGTTTTAACCACGTCAAAAGTACTGGTGTATTGATCTGCGATCTATTTGTGAGTGGTGTCCTTTGGTGTTCTGTCTGAGGAACTTACCCTGTAAATTCCTACATGGTATCAGAGCTATTTCAGCGCCACGTCCATTGGTGATCCAAATCTGAAGCCGGTAGAACTGCATCTGACTGACGTTTCCTAGATCTACTGTTTCTGACTGCTTTCGTGCCGAGAGGACTACTCTGTTGTGTTGGGAGCATCTGTTCCAGTGAGGAACCCCTTTCGTTTCACGTGAAAAGGTTTCCGGTAGCCCTAGCTGCGCCATTTTTAAGATCTGGAGGTATATAGTGTTTATTTGCAGTTTACAGTTATTTTCTCTCTGTTTATTTCGGTTTCGGTTTATTTAGCCTTTTTTTTTATTACCAGACCTATACCTTTCATTTCTGCGTATGCTCTTTGCACTGCGACTTTGTGCGATCTGGGCAAATCAAAAACAATAAGGAAGGATTTTTCTCATGCGTATGCTCTTTTCCACTGTACCTTAGTGTGATCTCGGAAAATCAGAAACATTGAGGAAAATAATTAGTTTCTGGCTAAAGCTAACTTCGAGCTGCAAGGTTTGTTTTTGAAAATATTTAGTTTCCAGCTAAAGCTAACTTCGAGCTGCAAGGTTCATTTTTTTTGTATGTCCGTGTTGGGTTTTGTGTTTTTTGTTTTATAGGGAAAAAGAGCTTTCTCAAAGCAAGCATGCAACCCAAAGCATCAACCCCCCTCTCTCTCTCTCTCTCTCAAACTTTTTGTATAGCTCCCTTGGTGCAAAGCTAATTTATGAGAGTAGAGGTCTTGGGTTCAAGTCTCCATTTTGTGGGGGCGGATTTTTCATTTCCGCACATTCCCGCACTTCGTCGGCGACTTCGTCAAATTTTCTTCAAAAAGCCATAACTTCTTCATCCGGAAGCCGTTTTCAGAACCGTTTTTTTGAAACAGCCTAATTTTTCGAGATCTTTCCATTGAAACTCTTAGTTTTAACATCTATAGCTTCAGTTTTTTTTAAAATGGAAAGTCCATGCCAAGTTATTCTTGACAGCACCAACTGCTTCCAATGGTGGTCCTACATTGTGGATTTACTTAGAAGTAAAGGTCTTTACTGAATAGCCACAGGCCAAGAGACCAAATCGAAAGATGAAGACAAGACAACTAAATGGGAAAATAGGCAAGACCAAGCACGTGGGTTGATAGGGATGTCTATTTCTCCAGATCTTAGATTCCATATTGCAGAACTTGATACTCCTGATGAAGCAATGTAACAGATTACTAAAGTCTTTGGAATTAAAAATGAACTTAAAGCCCATCAACTTGAAAATGAATTGCTTACATTGGACCCCAATAATTTTTCTTGCATTGAATATTTTTTTTCCAAGTTCAAGATCCTTAGACTTCTCTTGGAAGGTGTTAAGGTTAAGAAAGAAGATAGTAGCCTTATCTACTCCATTCTTACTAAGTTGGGACCAGCCTATTCTGTGTTTGTTTCCACCTTCCATTCTACAAGAGAAGCCTTCATTTCTCAAGGACAAACCTACAAGTCCCCTTCCTTTGATTCCTTTTGTGATTCTTTAATAAGAGAACAAGAAAAAATATTACACCTTGGTCTTCTTCATCTTGGAAACTCTTCTAAGAAAGCGTTAGCCTCCCAGTAGCAGCCAAATCCAAAGAATCCTAAGAAGTTGTATCCTAAAAAGAATGGTCCTAAACCAAACAAGGGTCCTAAGCAATTTCAGCCTCAAAATGAAAAATCATTTTAACAAAATGATAATACAAATAAAAACAAAGGGAAGAAGACTGATAGACATTGCAACTTTTGTAATCGAGATGGCCACTTAGAATCCAAATGCTTTAAGAAGATGGAAGCCTTGGAAGAAGCAATGAAGAAGCATAACGTCCATTTGGAGCACTCTTCAACTTCAACTTCATCTTCAGGAATGGCACTTCCTGCATGTGGTTTTCTAGCATCTCGGTCTGGCTATGCACTAAATGTATCTTCTTCTTCTCATTCTCATGAGTGGCTCATTGATTCTGGAGCTTCTTATCACATGGCCAAAAACAAAGCCATGTTTTCTTCTCTAAATGATTGTAACACCAAAAATATATATGTTGGTGATGATAGATCTCTTAGTGTTGTAGGGACTGGAACTATTCATCTAGACAATGGTCAGTTTAATGATGTATTATGTTTTCCAACCTTATCCTGCAACCTTCTATCTGTATATCAGATAACCCATTTAGGTGAAGGTAAAATCGTTGAATTTTCACCTCACGATGTTGTAATTAAGGACCTAAGAGATCCTAGACAGATTTTAGCTACTGGCATTGCTGATGATTCTACAAGGTTGTATAAGTTTCACAACTTTGGGTCATCAAATCTTCCCTCAGTATTTGTTGCTCATAATGATGAAGTGAGCAAACTTTGGCATGAGCGATTTGGTCACTTAAACTATCGCTCTCTTCAAAACCTATGTAAAGAAAATATGGTGACAGGTCTTCCAATCGTATCTTGCAGAGATGGTGTTTGTTTCGGATGTGTACTCAGAAAACATCATTGGGACAGTTTTGAAAAACGTGCCTCTGGGCACGCCTCAGCCCCTTTACAGCTCGTGCATAGTGATTTATGTGGCCCACTTCAAGTTGCTTCATTCTCTGGCTACAAGTATTTCTTAACTTTCATTGATGATTTCTCCAGACGGACTTGGGTATACTTCTTAAAACTCAAGAGTGAAGTATTTAACATGTTCTTGGCCTTTAAGGCCTTTGTTGAAAAACAATCTAGACATCAAATTCTTAAGCTAAGATCTGATAATGGTGGAGAATATGTTAAAAACACATTCATCAACTTTTGCACTGAGAATGGAATTCAAATGCAACATATTGTCCCATATACTCCACAACAAAATGGTGTAGCTGAAAGGAAGAATCGCACCTTAAAGGAAATGGCTAATTGTATGCTTCAATCTAAAGGACTTAGTCTTAATTATTGGGCAGAAGCAATTAACTGTGCAAATTACATAATAAATTGCACTCCTACTAAGGTTTTAAAGAATATCACTCCAGAAGAAGCATGGAGCTCAATCAAACCAGATGTAAGTCACTTTCGTGTTTTTGGAAGTGAAGCATGGGCCCATATTCCAGATGAGAAACATAAAGCTTTAGAACCTAAGAGTGAAAAATGTATTTTTGTTGGATATTCTGAAGATGTGAAAGGATATATACTTATTCCTCTTAAGTCCAAAAATGTTATCATTAGAAGAGATGTAAAGTTTGCTAAAAATATATTGGCTTGCGAGCCTAGTTCGGCGGATGTGCCACCTCTCCATATCTCTTCTACTTTTGAAAATATTTCTTCTTCAGATGATGAAAGTGAGGATGAAAATCCTCCCCCACCTTCTTAGGATCCTCCTTTAGCTCCTCAGCTTCCAAAATGGGTCCGTGCTACTCGGGATGCAGCAGGTGATCTTGCCGGTGATCCTACAGATTAGCGACGTACACGTTCTTAGTTCGAGAGAGCCTCTTCTTTACTAGCTCAAGCTTCAGTGAATTATGATCCTGACACCTTTACAGAAGCTTCAGGCCATCCAGATTGGGAAGCAGCTATGAATGAAGAATATCATTCATTATTGGCAAATGATACATGGGATCTTGTTCCTCTACCAAAGGGACGAAAACTTGTTAGATGCAAATGGGTTTACAAAACCAAGTATGGACCAGATGGGAAAGTTGATAAACATAAAGCTCATCTTGTTGCTAAGGGTTTTTCACAAGTTGAAGGCATTGACTATACTGAAACCTTCTCCCCTGTCGCCAAAATGAACTCTATCTGCCTTGTTCTTTCCCTTGCTGCCTCTTTGAAATGGGAAGTCCATCAAATGGATGTTAAATCTGCCTTCTTGCATGGGGACTTGCATGAAGAAATCTATATGGAACAACCTATTGGCTTTATACAAATAGACTCCAGCCTTGTATGTCGACTTAAGAAATCCATTTATGGTATCAAGAAAGCTCCTCAAGCTTAGTATGCCAAAATGGATAACTTTCTTTTAGAAAATGGCTTTTCTAGGTGTCATTCTGATAATACTGTCTACACCAAGAAAGTGGGCAAGTCTCTTATCATTCTTGTTCTTTATGTTGATGATCTTATCCTGACTGGTAGTGATCCCAACCTTATAAACCATGTGAAGTCTAGCCTTTAAAGGAAGTTTGAAATGACAGACATAGGACACTTACATTATTTTCTTGGTCTTCAAGTCTTGCAATCCAAGGAAGGTATTTCCCTTTCCCAATCCAAGTATGCTTGTGATATTCTATGCCACTTTCACATGGAAGACTATAAGCCAGCCCCTTCTCCCTTTCAGTCTGGAGTCAAACTGTCAGTCACCTGTACTTCTCCTGAAGTTGATGCTACCTTATACCGTCAACTTGTAGGAAAACTTTTGTATCTAACCCATACTCGTCCTGACCTTTCCTTTTCTGTTGGCCTTGTTGCTCAGTTTATGAAAAACCCACGTGAAATTCATTGGAAAGTAGCTAAAAGAATACTTCGTTATGTTCGAGGTATAGTTCAGTTTGGGATTCATTACAGTGCCGAAGCAGCTCCTCTATTGGTTGGTTTCACTGATTCCGATTGGGCTGGTGACCCTGATGATCAGAAGTCTACTGCAGGTTATGTGTTCACTCTTGGTTCAGGACCTATTACATGGGCTTGCAAGAAACAAGGTTCCATTTCTCTTTCTTCAGCAGAAGTAGAGTATCGTGGTGCTGTAGAAGGTAGTAAGGAAGCCTTGTGGCTTCGTCAGATCCTGTCAGAGTTTGGCTTTCAGCAGCAGCATCCGACTACACTTTGGTGTGATAATCAAAGTGCCATTCAGCTATGCAAAGATCCAGTCCAACATCAGCGCAACAAACACATTGAATTGCACATGCACTTCATCAGAAAGCTCATTCACGACCATGTTCTTGGAGTGCAATATTGTTCAACAGATGATCAAGTTGCAAACATCTTTACAAAGGCTCTCAGAGAGGCGAAGTTCACTAAACTTCGATTTATGGTTGGAGTTTAAGAAGTTGTCACTAAGGGAGGATAGGCTCTAGCACCTCCTTCCTTCTCCTATTGTGTCATATTTGTAAATCCTTCAATCCTATCTCAAGTTGTTCTTAAGGGGGGATGTTAGGATATTCCGACACATAGGAAATAGTTAAGTACAACTTGGTCTAGTATAGAGTTAGGTAAAGTGTGTTTCTTTACTATGTACATTTTGTAACTTACAATCCCACGGTCACGATATGTAGTGATACGACGGTTCATTCTCTCCTCGGTATTACCGACACTTGATCCATGGCTTAACACCTGATTGGTCCATGATCTCTATTTAAAGAGCATGGAGGGTCATTTGTAGGCTAATCCGTCTATGAGAGAAGCATATGTAAATTTTCATTCTTTTATTAATAAATTTCCTGAAGTGGCTGCGTTGGCTCAGGCCGTGGACTGTTTCCCTCTTTGAGGGTTTTAACCACGTCAAAAGTACTGGTGTATTGATCTGCGATCTGTTTGTGAGCGGTGTCCTTTGGTGTTATTTTTGAGGAACTTACCCTATAAATTCCTACAAAGTGAGAGAGGTTTTTGTCCACAACATGCTAAGGAAGAGAAACCTCCTTCACTTTTTACACAGGTGTCATGGTTTTGGAGAAATCTCAAAAATATAGTTGCCTTGGGAGAATTGATGCACCTTTGAAGTGACCTTGGGAAAATCAAATTGTCTCCTATCTCAGTTGGCCAAATGACTTGCTAGATGATTCAAATGATAACTAGACACAAAGAGATCTCCAATGAGCTACCATGAGCTCCATTTGGCGTTGAGCAAGGCATTCAAAAGTTGACTGAAATAGCACTCTGCCTTTAGGCAGCATAATTTGGCACATTTTGACCAGTCTTGGGAGATTTGGTTTTTGATAGGGAAATTAACTCCAAATTGAAAAATTCTAGTTGGGTTGGAAAGTAGACTCAAATACCTTTCCCAAGAGCTATCCTGTACCCAATTTGGACACCACGAAGGCCTCCAAAAGTCTACTGTAAAAATCGTTATGCACAGGCTATATGCGCCGCACCTCAAGCCCAGTGCGCCGTGCCACTTCCCTGTGCGCCGCGCACTGGCGCGACGCTAAAAATCTAGAGCTCCAAATGAAGAAGGGTTTACATTTTTGGATTCAGCATAAAAAATCATGACCACTGGTGTTTGGACAAGAAATTTGGAGCATTTTTGGGGCATTTGTGGTCATTTGACAAATTTTTGTGCACAAACAAGTTTTTTCTCCCTGTGCGCTGCGCCACTGGCGCAACCCTAAAATTATAGAGTTGAAAATGAGGAATGGCTTGCATTTTTGGATTCAGCATGGAAAATCACGACTACTGGTGCCCGGGCAAGAAGTTTTGACAAGATATGAGTCTCCGAAAGGTCAAAAAACACCCAAAAATGACCTCTCTGCCACTTTTTTGACACATAGAAAGCAGTCTTGGGAGAATGAAGATTTGGAAGGGAAAATGAGAACGAAATTCAAAAATTATAGTGGGGTTAGAAAGTAGACATGACAAGCTTTCTAACAGGCCCACTTGGGCACATTTTGGACACCTGCAAGTGCCCCAAAACAGGCCCCGAAGTAGCGCGACACACGAAGAAAATGGCGCGGCGCACAGAGGAAAAATTGCCAATTTTCTTCCGTTTCGCAAAATTTCAGTTCGTGACTTCTCCAAGTGGGCCCGGTCATCTACACTTCAGTTTTTTGGCACCAAAAGTGGCATTTAAAGTGTTTCTTCTCTATATTAGCTTCTATCCATGTGGCGAAGGAAGTCAAACGGTCACCCCAATGCCAAATGTCATGTTTGCAGCGCTGCACCTGTAGCTGATGGTTGGCTCTCCATCTCCATTTTGTAATGATTCGAGTAACTTCCCAACCCCTGGGCATTCTATCTCTTCCTCACACATTCTATATATTGTATGCAAGTTATTTGCAAAGGGTTGGCTGGCTTGTAACTTCTTGGAGACTGTGGGAAAGAAACTCTGTTTCTGCACTGTGTATTTTTGACAGAGAATTAATGAATGGCAGCGGCTCTGTTTCATGAGATTCTTGTGGTCGTGAGTGTAGAAAATGTATTCTTGTGTTCCATATGTATCTTGTTGTGTTTCATAATTCATTTCATGCTTCATTTCAGTGAAATTTTCTAAGTGAGATTAGGTAGAATTCAATTTATATTGCTCTGCCTGTCGGAAAATTTCATGTACAGTGTTATTCTTCTACTGAAAAGGATTCATGAAACCATGCCCTTTTCACTCTCTCCAGCAATCTTTCCATTCCTGTTTACCTTAAGCCGAAATTGATGCGCTTGCTGCCTACCTTGCCTCACGGAATAATCTGTGCTTTCATATTCGATTCTCTGTTCTTTGTTGAGCGCTAGTCCCATATACATCCCAGAAGCTCGGTCACTTCATAAAATCTTTTCCAAAATCACTTTTCACTTACTAGCCTAAGTTAAATATTGCATTGGAAGCCATTTCAGACAATTTTTCCTATCCATTCGCTGAGCGTGACTCAGAGAGAGCCCTCTCCTGCTCTGGTAGGGCTAGCTACCAGACTGAGCGTGGTTTGTGGTTACCCTAATTTTTGCCTTCCTTCAGCCTAAGGCAGATTTAGGTGCTAACATAGTGGCAACCATACTGGGGAGAAAATGGTTTGCTTGAAGATTGTTTTGCCCCAGTACATCTATCAAGCTCAGATCTGATGGTTGAAGGTGAACAACGATCAGACATAAGAAGACGGCTGAAAATCATTCACTTGGTGACTCCATTCGTTGAAGAATCCAACAATCGGTGCTTCATGGTGACTCCACTCGAGGACTAACTCTTTCTCTGAAAAAAAGGAAGGATCTTACACAAAGTTTGGGTATCCAAAGTGGAATGGTATTTAGATTCTACTCTGCTTTCTTGTGAATTACTTCTTTGCTGTTCTTGAAGCTGCCCAGAAAGGTTTTCAGAACTTGATGTATGATAAAGGTGATCAGAATCTTCACTCGACCTATTCAAAAAGTGTAAATATCGAGTTACCCTTAGATCATGGCCTCCTTACTTTTCCCACATCTTATGATGCCTCTCTTCAGAGTGATGAGCCTAAAGAAAAAAACCTGATCCCATCGCTCTTGTACATATTCCTACAGCTGTTATAATCCTAGATAGGTATAAACCTCTTGTTTTACCTTCTGTTCTTCATGCTTTCCCCAAAAACTATGATCTATACTTGCCAAGATTCGGGAGTGAATGTAAAAATGTGAATGCTGAGCAACATGTGCAGAATGTTGAGACTTTTCTAGACCTTTTTGAAATTGATGAAGGAGATGTCAGTATAAGGCTTTTTGCTCTTTTTTTACAAGTCAAAGTCAAGAGTTGGTTCAAAGCCCTGCCGGATGCAAGCATCACAGATTTACAACAGTTCATCAAAGTTTTTCTTGACAGGTGGAGTATCAGACAGAACCTTTTCCTTATCGTAGAAGAGTATAATCAGCTGAAAAGGCTGCCAGGGGAGACAATACAACAATTTTCAGCCAGATTTAATCAAGTTTATTATTCAATGTCGGTTGATATAAGACCCCCTCCTGGATCTACTCTCTTGCACTACCCGGGTGCCTTTGATCTGGAAATGGAGTTTCAGCTAAGAGAAAAGAATGCCGCAACACTTGAAGAGATGCAGAACAATGCAATAAATGTAGAGGCTCATTTGCTGATTAGAAGGGCAAGGTTGAAGGAAGAAGAGATGAAAAACGTGGATCTAGAGAAAACTACACCTTCAGAGGAAAAGCTTGACATTTTGGTGAGTGCAGTAGAAGAGATGGTGAGAAAAATGACTGCAAAAGATGAAAATGGCATTCATGAACAAGTGGCTGATCCAAAACATTTTGTTTCTTATCTCAGTAGTCATAAGGATTGTTTTGTAGATAATATTGGAGAAGAAATACCTGTTGATATGACATGTATTCTTGATGACGTGTTTTATACTAACGATTTGCCTCACTTTGATCAGTATGATGATGATGATTATGCTCTCCAAACAGAATCTAATCTTGCAGACAAATCAGCATCCAGTTTATGGGATGAGGAAGTTCGCTTACAACAGCTCGAGTACAGTGATCAACCAAGGCATATCAACTATGGAAACGATGAGAAAAGTGTAGCAAATTTTTAAATAAGTGAAGGATCTTTGCCTTTGTGCTTTGATTCATGTCAGTTCATCAGAGATAATTTCCATGCAATCAGACTTCAGCTATCGACAAATCTTGATTTGGATCCTCTTTAGGGAGATGAAAACTTTGTTCCAGACTTCTTATATTCAGAGACCAGCCCCCAAATTCCATTAATAGTCAGGTTGCACATGAAGACGTAGATGCTGGCATATACGATCAAATGATACAAGAAGATTCCTTACCTCTCTGTTTTGAATCATTTCAGTCTTTGCGGAGTAAATTGCATAGTAAATGTTCAAATTAAAAGCTTGTAGGAAATCAAAAATCTCTCAGTTTTAATGTTGAAGATGAGACAGATGGCGAAATTTTTTAGCAGGTCGTTAATAAGAAATCTTCCCCTGAAATGATTGATGAAATCATTTTGGATACAGAACCAGATTTGCAGCCACCAAACACAATTCAAGGTCAGATTACAGATGAAGGTGAGGCAACCGAAATGCATGATTTAATGATGCAAGAGGATTCTATACCATTGTGTTACGAAGAATTTCAGTTTATAAGGCAGAATCTTCGTAATATCTCTAAAGAAAAGGATGATAGTCTGGTGAACAGCTTTATAGATCAGCAGGTTGAAGAATTCCATATGGCTGGAAATGAGGAAAGAAGAAGTTTTATTTCAGATCTGGTTTAAATAAATGAGGATACGCAGGAAAATGATGTTCCAATCTCAAAAAATGATGATGATAAACCAGATCGAGAAACAGATTGTGATGAGGAAAAACATGTTGTTCTGGATCTCATAGAAGAGAATTTCATTTTTGAGGTCGCCTCAAATGGAGAAGACAGAGTTACAGACCTAACTGCCCTCATCTCATCAGAACACAGCCTTCCTAACGAGGTAATTCAGTCAATTCATGAACAGAAAGAGGATATGTTTGTTCAAGTAGGTGAAAATGTTTCTCTGGATGAATTTATGATAGAGGACAGAATGGTCATGCTTGAGTTTCACAAAGCATTTGAAGTTTCTTTTCTTATGATTAATGAATGTAACGAGAATATGGTTGTCATATCATATGAAGATAACCTGCAAGATGTTCAAACTACCAAAGATCCGACCATTCAGGATGCCATTTCAGATTCTTCTTCCTATGTTTCATGTTTTGAAATGTTCTTTGAAGAGGAAATCCACTCATTTTCTTGTTCAGAATTTTTTGAGGACCAAGAACATACTTTTTTTGAAGTACATTATGAAGCAAGAACAGAATCAAAAGGAAAGGACATCTTGTTTCCTCAGCAGGATGTAAATCTTCATGTTTTTCATGATCCAATGGAAAATCTGTTACAGTCAGCAGTGAAGGTCATTATTGCAGTATTCAGTGATGAAGGAGATCATGGTCAATTATGTTTTTGGAGGCCCAGTTACCAGTATCTGTTGTTGACCAGAAGATCTGATCCGGAGAATCAATCAAGGAGGCATCTACTTGATTGGTTACATTGGAAGACACATTACACATGATTGTACATATTGCATTAGTACACAGGTGGTTGTCATCATGATTTGAAACCCTCAAATATTGATGGACTGCTGCCATTGAATAAGTTTTGTCAGTTCTTGTTCTAGTTAAGTCAGTCATGAGTCATTTCCTTTTGCATAGGGTCAAGTTTTTCAGTCATTTCAGTTTGCATTGAGTCAGTTTGAGTCAAGTTTCAGTCAATAAATTGAGTCATGTTAGTTTGTCGGAATAATGGACTCCATAGCCCAATGGACAAAGGCACTGTCTGCTCACCCAAAGATCTGCAATTCTTGGCACCTCCAAGGAGCTGGAGCTACCATCCCTATTGGAGCAATTTTTAGTGTCAGCCTTTACATCCTTCCTCCAGTGATCAAACATGCTCTTACAAAGTGATTTTAAGGTGTCAAGGTCAAATTTTGTCATTTCAGTGAGTCTTCAAGCAAAATTTGGTCACTAGGCATTAGGTCTAGGCTTTGCTTTCACTCCTTTCAAAGTTGTCCAAATGACGGTCTATGTCACTGTTCAGCTGCATGTATCATCATTCAGAGAGTTTTCATTATCATTTCAAGTCCCACTGGGTCATTTTACCCCTTGTTCATGCTTCAGTTGTGCCTAGGTAAGGTCATTTCCCTCTCCTAGGGTTTTGACGGAAATTTCTCTTGGACGGAAAAATCATCAGAAAAACTTGTATCCTAATGTTCATACACCTTCCCCTATCCTTAAAGTACCTTATCAAACACTTCCCATCACTGAGATCCCCCAAATTCCTCATTTTCGCACAAACCCTAGTTTCTTGCTACAACCTGGCAATTTTCTAGGTTGGACCTATGTTTTGCCTTTTTGGACCACTTCCCCTCACTCAATCTCTGAGATTTCACTTTCCCTTACTTCCTAACATCCCTCCCTACTTCCCAAAATTTCCTCAAGAATTTAGAAGCTCACTATCCCCTTCATTTCACCTCATTTCGACAAATCCCTTGTTCCACACATCGAGATGGGTTTCACTCAAATGAGGTTTCTTAGCAATAAAGGATGAATTTGGGAAAACTGAGAGAGGTTTTTTTCCACAACATGCCAAGGAAGAAACAAATCCATCACCTTTTACACATGTGTCATGGTTTTGGAGAAATCGTAAAAATATAGTTGCCTTGGGAGAATTGATGCACCTCTGAAGTGACCTTGGGAAAATCAAATTTTCTCCTAGCTCAGTTGGCAAAATGACTTTCTTTATGAGTCAAATGATAGCTAGACACAAATAAATTTCCAATGAGCTACCATGAGCTCAATTTGGGGTTGAGGAAGGCATTCAAAATTTGACTGTAATAGCCCTCTGCCTTTAGGCAACCTCATTTGGCACATTTTGACCATTCTTGGGAGATTTGGTTTCTGATAGGGCAAATGAACTCCAAATTTAAAAATTCTAGCTGTATTGGAAGTTAGACTCAAATACCTTTCCAACAAGCTATCCTGCATGCAATTTGGAGACTGGGAAGGCCTCCAAAAGTCTCCTGTAATAACCGCTATGCACAGGCTATATGCGCCGCGCCTCAAGCCCAGTCCGCTGCGCCACTTCCCTATGCGCCGCGCACTGGCGTGACGCTAAAAATATAGAGCTCCAAATGAAGAAAGGTTTACATTTTTGGATTCAGCATAAAAAATCATGACCACTGGTGTTTGGACAAGAAATTCGGAGCATTTTTGGGGCATTTTTGGTCATTTGACAAATTTTTGTGCACAAACAGGTTTTTTCTCCCTATGCACCGCGCCACTGGCGCGACCCTAAAATTCTAGAGCTCCAAATGAGGAATGGCTTGCATTTTTGGATTCATCATGGAAATCATGACTATTGGTGTTCGGGCAAGAAATTTTGACAAGATCTGAGTCTCCAAAAGGTCAAAAAACACCAAAAAATGGCCACTCTGCCACTTTTTTGACACATAGAAAGGGCGAATGAAGATTTGGAGGGGAAAATGAGCACCAAATTCAAAAATTCCAGTGGGGTTAGAAAGTAGACAGGATAGGCTTTCCAGAAAGCCACTTGGGCACATTTTGGACACCTTCAAGTGCCCCAAAACAGACCCCAAAGTAGCGCGATGCACAGAGAAAATGACGCGGCGTACAGAGGAAAAATTGCCAATTTTCTTCCGTTTCGCGAAATTTCGGTTCACGACTTCTCCAAGTGGGCCCGACATCTACACTTAGGTTTTTTGGCACCAAAGGCGGCATTTAAAGTGTTTTTTCTCCAAATTAGCTTCTATTCAAGTGGCGAAGGAAGGCAAATGGTAACCCCAATGCCAAATGTCATGTTTGCAGCGCTGCACCTGTAGCTGATGGTTGGCTCTCCATCTCCATTTTGTAATGATTCAAGTAACTTCCCAACCCCTGGGCATTCTATCTCTTCCTCACACATTCTATATACTATATGCAAGTTATTTGCAAAGTGTTGGCTGGCTTGTAACTTCTGGGAGACTGTGGGAAAGAAACTTTGTTTCTGCACTGTGTATTTTTGACAGAGAATTAATGAAATGCAGCGTTTCTGTTTCATGAGATTCTTGTGGTCGTGAGTGTAGCAAATGTGTTCTTATGTTCCATATGTATCTTGTTATGTTTCATAATTCATTTCATGCTTCATTTCAGTGAAATTTTCTAAGTGAGATTAGGTAGAATTCAATTTATATTGCTCTGCCTGTGGGAAAATTTCATGTACAGTATTATTCTTTTGTTGAAAAGGATTCATGCGACCATGCCCTTTTCACTCTCTCCATCAATCTTTCCATTCCTCGTTACCTTAAGCCAAAATTGCTGCACTTTCCGCCTACCTTGCCTCACAGAAAATCTGTGCTTTCATATTCGATTCTCTGTTCTTTGCTGAGCGCCAGTCCCATATATATCCCAGAAGGTCGGTCACTTCATAAAATCTTTTGCAAAATCCCTTTCCACTTACTATCCTAAGGTAAATATTGCATTGGAAGTCATTTCAGACCATTTTTCCTATTCATTCGATGAGCATGACTCGGAGAGAGCCATCTCCTGCTCTAGTAGGGCTAGCTACCAGACTGAGCGTGGTTTGTGGTTACCCTAGTTTTTGCCTTCCTTCAGCCTAAGGTAGATTTAGGTGCTAACAAGGGTTATGAAATTAAGGTATGAGTTTGACTTTGTCAGCTAATTGATGTTTGAGTGTTTCATTATGTCATCTAGTTGATTTATTTAACATGGTATGTTTACAAGTTGGTTGAATGTTTGATGAATTTCATACTATGGGTATGTGTATGTAAGATTTCTTAAAGGAATGATCTTTTTTTAAGATGGTTTTACTCATACATATGTATTGAGATATATGATATGTACTTGAATGTAAGTAGGTGACAATTGTAGCATTATGTCTAATGACTATGAGTTGACTATGGATTATGACATGATTGTTAGCCTTTGTAAAGGTTAATTTCAAATTAGTAGATATGTTGCCTTAATCCTTCGAACATGTGGTCGACATGTGTGAGAAGTTGTAGGGAAACATGCTTGGTGTAACAAGGTAAGATAATTGGTATATTGTTACATTTATTTATGCACTAACAATTATGTGTTATGGTAGCATGATACGAAGAATTGCATGACAAAGAAACTTCCATGGAATCATGAAGAAGGCTCAGATTGAGCTTTCCCTTGGAAGCACTTGGAACCCATGGGGATTGATTCATGGTGTATGTTGAGAGTCTTTTGCTTTTAGTACTTTGTCTTTTTCTTGTGCTTATTTTTGTTATGTCTAGTGCATGATCATGTCATTTTTCTTGTGGTGTCATATTGTTATTAGATTTCATGATTTTGTTATTGTTTATTTCTTGTTCTTGCCTTTTATGTTTTGAGGGTCTTGGGAATTGGTTGGGAAAGAAGAGAGTTGATGGAGCTCTGGGAAAGTTTTTTTGAACCCCACAGGTAATAAAAGACTTGGATGAAGATGGTGCATGTGCAAGGGAAGATAATGGTAAGAGTATGATAGGCGGCTAAGTTGGTTGGGTCCATCAGTGCAAATGGATGGTTGCAGGATAATTGTGAGGAAGCTAACAAGAGAGATAAAGTGAATGGATGTGAGGCATTTGATTCCTTGGCTATGTTGGGAATGAATTTTCTCAATGTTGTGCATGGATAAAGGTAGTTCTCTTAAGCTTGACCTTATGATATTTGGTAATTATGTTGTGATGATGTTTATGGTGATGTTTATATATATTTGCATGTATATATGTATGTATGTATGTCATTGTGTGACCGTATCATGATTGTTTTATGTTGATATATATATATATATATATATATATATATATAGATATATATATATATATATATATATATATATATATATATATAGATATATATATATATCTATATATATATATATATATATCTATATATATATATATATATATATATGTATGTATGTATATATGTATGCATATCGTTGTTTAACATGGTTATCAAGAATTGTTCTTGTGGAGGAATGTTTGCTTATGCAAGTGAATGGCATGAAGAGATTCTTGGTTCATGAGGAATCAAGTGGGAAGAGTAGCCTAATAGATCTCTGAGGTCAGTATCATGTGGATATGAATTGATATTATGTGATTATACTATGTCTATGTTTATGTTATGGATAGGAAAATACTGAGAGATACATCAGCGGAATGAAAACAGCATGATCCATGACATGCTAGGATAAGCATGGATGGTAGAGAGACATTGGAAGTAAGTTTGCTTGGTAGAGGTAGTGTGGTATTCAATTTGCAGTGCTATTTTTATGCATATTTTATATTCAGCGATTCTACCTATGGTGTTGTGTGCATATTGCATAAACAGTGCTGGGTATAGATGGTGCGATGTACATGTGGTGTCATGTACATGTCGTGCATGTGGTGGTGTGTACATGTGGTATTGTGTAAATGTTGTGAAGGTAGTATGATGTACATGTGGCGTTGTGTATGAATAGTGTAGGTGGTGTTGTGTTCATGTGATGTTGTGCACATGTTTTTCAGGTGGTATGGTGTATAGGTGGTATTGTGTACATGTTGTACATATGGTATTAGTGTACATGTGATATTGTGTGCATGTAATACATGTTGTGTTGCGGGCATGCAATACTATGTATGTGCATTGTGTAGTCGTGGTATCATGACATGTGTATTTTTTTTGTTGTACACTGAGTGTAGGTGTACATATTGTGTCGTGGTGTACAATGGATGTAGGGTTATGTATTGTGTTATGTTGTACACTAGGTGTAGGTTTATGTGTCATATGTCAGGTGTAGGGGCATGTATTAGATGTATTGCATGATGTTGTATGTGTGTGATGCACACTATATGTATATGCACATGGTTGAGGAGAAGGAATTAGGTGTTTTTCGGGTGTGTAAATTGATCTGGTGTGTGTACGGAATAAGGAGGAAGGTAGAAGCTAAGGATTGATTAAAGGATAAGTATCGATATTTTATTTCAGTTTTATTATGCATGTGATTTTTGATTTTGGTCTATGATGATTACATGTGATTTATGATTCTGGTTTATGATAGTTACATGTGATTTATGATTTTGATCTATGATGGTTGTGTTTTGAGATAACCTGATGTGATATATTTATAGATCATGATTTGGTCAAAGTTGCTAGTTTGACTTGTTGTGCCAGGAAGTGAACATAATTGAAAGTGTACGTTGTTGATGAGCCACCAATGAGGTATTATTTGGAGTTATTTCAATTTATTTTGAATCTAATGGAAATTGTGTTCTTTTTACATGAAAGCATGAAATTCCTGGTTTGGTGGTTGAAACTGACCGAAAGCATTATCAGCAACGACAAAAGGAATTGCAATAGGCAACAATATGTTGGTATAGCACTTCAGTAGCAGGGCCATTGTGGGACACTAGTACCCAATAGTGTCCATTGATTTCCATGAGCATGCTATGACCAATATGACGGTTTTGAGGCAGGTATATTCCTTGGTTGTTGACCTTCCGATGCGAGGAAGCCTTGCCAAGGGATGGATAACCTGAGATAGGGGATGTCAAGGAACTTGGAAGGTGAGTGACTGGATTTCCCAAGGGACTATGTACCAGAGAATGGAAGGTCGAAGATATTTTTTTTTTGGTTATTAGAATTTCTAGATGGAGTCAAATGCACATTGGGAGTGTGCCCTGGAACAATGAGTCTATAAATATTCATTGAGAGGACAAGTGGCACAAGATTGTAGTGCTGGACATTGGATGCAGCTTTGACTTTTGACAGTGGATTTTGGACTTTTTGGGAAGGAGGTGAATCCTAGTATTACTTTTGAGGGTGCAGGTGTAAGCCTCTGGATTCCCTTGTTGCTTATATGGCCATCGTATCCTTTGATTTTATGTTTTAGCTAATGTGCATATGTGTATATGTGTTATTGTAAATACCGTAATGAGTTATGTTATAAAGCTCTAGTAAATGGTATGTTTGTCATGTTTCAACAATGGTCATTGTAAATACTGCAATGAGCTAAGTTATAAAGCTCCACGGGAAGTATGTTCAGTTGTAGTGGTCTTATTGGTCATAGGTGTCATTGAACACTGAGGATGATGTTTCCCCAAGGGGAAGGGATCTACAACAACCCTAGTTAAAAATTCATGTAAAATATATAAGACCATGATCACGAGACACATACTCCAAGCTGAATTGTGGGAAAAACATCCTAGTGCATGTTCATTTCGGTTATTATGGCTAGAGGAATTTGGAAAAGGCAATGGCTAAGGATTTGAAAAGGAAAAAGGCATTATTTGACACGCTTATTTACGAAAATAAAGGAAATTAGGAGAAAAGGAAGGTGAAAGGTCACATGTTGCATGTGAGGGGGAAATTGAAGGAAAATAATGGAAATTGAATAAAATAGAGGCCTCATCGATAAAAAGGCTTTTTAGGATCAGTTGGCAACTTTTGCTCAGAATTTCTATCAGCTCAGTTTTGGAGCTCTTTGATTATTCTCTCTCTCTCTCTCACTCTTGGGCACTTAGAGTTTTCTTGGAGAATTCTAGCCTTGGAGCAAGGAAGAGAAAAGCAAGCAAAGGAATGACAAGGGAAGGAAAGGAAAGAAAGGAGAAAGCAATGAAGAGAAGGATCAAGCAACTTCAACATGAATACTTTCTAGTAAAATATTGCATGTGTGATTTCCTAGCTGGTTTTGAAATGCATGGCTTTACATGTTGGTATTTGGTTCTCTAGTTGTCGATGGCATGCTATTGCCGGGTTATGAAAGTGGTTTTCAACCTTGCCTTGCATTTTTTCAAATAGCCATGGTGTGATGGGATTGTTTCTCGATTTTGAGCTTTGGAATGTCGAGATGGTTTCAGAATTTGAGGTGGAGATGGTCTCAGGAAAATTCCCAAAGGCCTAGGAATACCTTGACCGATTTTAGTGGGATACATGGTAAATCCTAAGGGTGGAGTCTAAGTTTAGGGCTTAGTGATCGGGTGTTGATTGCGGTAAAGCTTGAGAGATAAGGAGACAGAAAAATCCTCCAAGATAATACTGGAGTTTGAAGGCATTAAAAGCTTGGTTTGCTTTTCTGATCTTGGTGCCAGTTTTGGTGAGATCACAGTTTGGTGAGGGTGGAGGTGGTTTAACATCTCGATTCCCTTGGTTATTTTTGGATTGGTTTATCCATGAGATCACACATTCATTCTTAGAATATGGCATGGGGGTGATTGGCTGGAAGAAATATTTGGTTCAACCATGTTTATGGTAGGGTGGTATGTGGAGTTCTCAAACCTGGTTGGCTCTTGCCTATAATGTTTAATAAAAGCTAAGTTATCTTGATTTTGTAATTGTTATTATGTGGTCTTAATGGATGTTATCTCATTGTTATTTACATGGTTTATTGCTGGTTATACGCATGGTTATATGAATGGTTATAGTGATGGTTATTTCATGTATTTACTTGTAACTAAAAGGATAATGGATGCAAGACATAATTGATGTCAAAATAGTTAATGGAAGAGGGTGGTGATCCTTATTTTCAAGTCTCATATGAGTTATCAATCATTCATGCTCTCTCTTGTATTCATGTCATGTAGATTGCATTGATGCCAAGCGTTTGAGAAAATGTCAGTCCTTATTAGGGATGGTCAGGACTAGTCTTGGAGCTAGTTTTTCACTTGCAAGTCTTATTTTCATGGAAGTTAGGAATTCTGAAAGCTACAGGGATTTCTGGGCATTGACCTGGATTCTGGGCTTAAAAATTGGCACAAATCATAGAGTCACAGGCAAATTTCTTAGGAGAAGAGCTCCTAGATGCACCCATGCCTTGCTGTGGGAGCATCTAGAGCCTCTCGGATGCACCCTTATCCATATCAAGGGAGCGTCTAGGGGTTTAATGCACTAAAAATTAATGGGACCTAGCAGTTGGTCATGGGGATGACTGAGAAGGCTTTTTGGAGTCCTGTAGTAGGTATAAAAGGTTTATGTTGTGGGTTCCCATCGATTCCACTTCCTTAAGGTCACCTAAGAGGTTGAGTCTTGTCATAGTAGCCCCTCATCTCATGTTTACCCTGGATAAGTTGGTGAAAGTGGGTAGATATGAGGGGAAGCACCATTACAGGCCACCATGTGGTACCTCCACACAGGTTAAAAAATTGTTAAGGGTCGAAAGTCCTTGACGAGGATCGATAGCGTGACCTACTTCCCACAAAGTACAAGCCTTACCATTGGTCTACGATGATGGTTATAACCATAATGTTTTGTGAATGTATATAAGTTGTATGTAGAGGTACATTGGGGGAAGGGACCAGACAATGAGCCCTGACCCCTTGTCACGAGATACACCACAGAACCCTGGAAGAATTATTTAGTGGGCAGAGTGTAGTGGGGTTCAGCCCCTGGTTATGGAGCTAACCATATGACATTGGCACAGTCAAAAAGTTTAACGGAGCATTGATGGGGAAAGATTTGAGGTTTGGCCCCAGGTCACGATGCCAGCACTGAACCTCTGGCAGAGTATTTAAGGGCTAGCATGGCGTGGGTGGTCAGTTAGCCCCAACCCCAACCATATCAACCACATGCCACCACCAGCTCGACAAGAAAGGTACCTAGGCTAGTGTGGGCAGAGTGTTGGCCTAGCCCCTGGCCTTATAGCGTGTCATGTGGCCTTATTTTCATTCTTAAGGGGTTATTTGGCACTTAAATTAAGTGACAATTTGCATCATATCCAGGGAAAATTTTCGCCTCCTGAGCAGTTTAAAGGGTGAAAATGTCACTCAGTTTGTAGGCTGATCCAGTTTTGAGGACAAATAGCAGAAGAAACATGGGAAGCCATAACTTGATGAGTTTTTGTTCCTTTTTAGCTCAAGAAGAACCTAGATAGGGGTTTTGGGGCATTCTAAATCCAATGGAAGCCTCTATTTATTGATTGGAGCAATTATAGAAGGAATTTTGGTAAGTTTGAGTCTTTGAGTGTTAGGGAAAATCAGTGGGTTGAAGTAGTTTTGAAGGATTTTTTAGCATGGAGAGGGCCTTGTAGGGGTTTTCTAGCCTTCATATGTTATCTACAACAACTATGAATTTTATGGTGAAACTATTCTTTATATTTTCTCATTATTAATTTTTTAGGAAAGCTCTCTTTTAGTACTTCAATGTGGAATTGTTGTACATATATGCTCATTTTCAGATGGAGTATGTGGTCTTCATGTGAGAGCCCTTTTCTTGTTTACTATTTCATGACTGCCTATAGGTGGTCATGGTTTTAGAGTGAGAGTTCTTTGCAGGAGAATGTTTCCTTGAAGGGGAAACTAGCCACTCATTTGTCAACACATTTCATGTTCTCTTTTATCACTGAAATCTATGGAGTGGTCTAGCTATGTTATCAGGCCTAAAGATGTAGCCCAGGATGGGTGAACTCCATCAACAAATTCTATTTTGTCTCTCTTCTTGTTTGCCTTTATGAGTTTATTGATGATATGTTGTTTGTTTAAATTTCACATGAAAACTAACTCAGTATCCTTGAAGAGACCACAAAACTTCCTTTTTTCATAAGACCCTTTTTCACTTGCAAAGCATTAGAGAAATGTCAGTTTTTAGGAAGGAAAAGTTCTCCTCCAATTTCAGATCAATTGGTACAATACCTAGTTCTGACCAAGTTGCAGGTATGAGAAATAAACTAGAAGGTCTCCAAGAGCTAGAGGAGATGAACTTGTCTCTTTGAATGAAGAATGTTGAATTAAGGATATTGCTTGAAGTTGTTGAAGAGGAGAAGATGAATATGCACCTTGAATTGCAACATGTGCTTAAGGAACAAGTTGGTGAGGTTTCCCCTCCGGAAGTAGCAAATAATTCTTCCAAGATGAAGCCAATTTGTGGGCATGGTCCAAACAAATGTTATGGACCTTATGTGGGGAATGATGCTCATGATTTTTTTGAGCATCTCAAAGATTCTCATTATATGCATGTTGGTAAAAGTGGGTGCCTTGAGTAATCTTTAAATTCGTCATCAACATCTGAAGAAGAAAAGATGGGTTGCAAATCTAAGGAGGTAATCAACATATCTAGTTCAAATCCTTTAGTTTATGTTAATAACACATCTTTTGCAACCTTTGAACATCATATTAAAGGAATTGGCATGAAGTTTCTAGATCAAATGTGTTATGAAGGA
This sequence comes from Pinus tabuliformis, assembly GCA_031772625.1. NCBI lineage: Eukaryota > Viridiplantae > Streptophyta > Pinopsida > Pinales > Pinaceae > Pinus > Pinus tabuliformis. The sequence continues at coordinate 819,908,625 of CM062804.1, read as the reverse complement.
GGATGCCTCAAAATCGATGGCCAAGATATCACCAATCTTATCGAGGTGAAGGAGAGACCAAGATGTCAAGGATTTGGTTATGGTCATAGAGTTTTTGGAGAGTGTTCTAAATTTTTTGAGGAAAAAGAATCATCAGATGATGATATGTCACACCAACATGGTATTGATAATGATAATTTGTATCCCAAGAGAGATGATTTTTTTCAAGGACTTTGCATGTCATCATCCAGTACTCATCATTAAAGTTACAACCCTAGGAACAAGTATAAATGTCATGAGAATTTACCAAATGTTGGTAACTTTGATTATTTGTGTGACATGTATCCTTGCAATTTTTACGATGCAACTGACCATTGGGTGGCTGATTTTGAGCAACACAAAGTGACGTCAAGATAATGGACAAAATTCTTAGCATGAAGCATGACGGACCTCCCTTAAATTTGAGGAATTCCTTGTCGATGGGAAAGAGAAACTATTTTGGTACCCATTGTAACATGAATGGGCATGGGAATAAAAGGTGTTGGAAACTTCATCTAGAAATTCATCCTAAGAAGGTTAAAAAGGTCATGCAATCCAATGCAAGGAAAGAAACAGGTCACAAAGAGGATACTGGCATAGTTCCTAAGGAAATCTTGAAAGAAGAATAGATGCAGAAAGAGAACCCAGAAACCTAGGAGATAAAAATATTGGGTAGACTGTTTTTTATAGTTTGATGCTTTATAAATTGTAAATACTTGTTGTTCATTACCCGTTTTGGGTATTTTGTGAATTGAAACAAGAATAATCACAATTTTCAACAAGTATGTTTTTCATTGACATGTCATGTTATGTTAGCTTGTTTATGAGTCCAATTGTTTGAGGAATTTTTGGGATGAACAATGTTTTTCGTCTAATATGTCTAGTTATGTCATGTACTCCCCGATACAATTGTTTCAAGATTAAGATTGTTTTGAATAAAATCTATGATAAATATTGTACAAGAAATGACTATGTTTTTGTGGACAAAGCCAAATGTGTCATTAAATTATTGGATCCATAGTACTTTTGTGTACAAGAATAGTTTGAGGAGAGTAAAGTGAAGTTTGAATCAGTGTATGGAAATCATTGAGTTGCTTATGATTTGCAAGATGGAAAGTCAAGTTTATCTTCAACAAAGGGACTTCAAGATGTTGTTTAAGCCATGAAAGATTGTTTGGATATAATGCTCATATTCCATCGATGTTTTTGTTCCTGCATGGTTATAAGAATTCTAGCTCAATTCTTGACAAGAAGGTAAGGAATTCACGTAGAGGATAGGTGGAGTACCTTGATTAGAGTTTGAAGGCACAAATTAAAAACATAATATTAAGGATTTAGATTTGGAAAGTTTTGAAATTTTTCCTCATTTTTTTACTAGGAGGAGATAAAATTTTGGAGTCCAAAAGTTCCTAGTGTGGAGGTGTTCATTGTTATGATTCCAGTGACACTTGAATCGCCTCAATCCAATGTCGTATGACAAAGTTATGATGTTTTGATCATTTGGCTCAATAACTAAAACCTTTGCAGGTGTGTTGACTGGGTCGTTAACTGTGAAATCCGTACTAATGATGTCAACATTCCTACAAGGTGTACCAGACCAATCACAACTAGCCAACTGGTGGGATCATACAGGTACATGTTGTCACAATTTGATTGGTTGAACTTTTGATTTTTTGGCCCAATGGGACGCTTTCACATGGCCCAATCAAAGGCCACCACGTGGTGCCTTCACACGGGTTAAAAATTTTTCAAGGGCTGGAAGGCCTCAGTGGGGATCGACTGTGTGACCTACTGCCCACAAAGTTTGAGCCTTACCATTGGGATACAATTATGGTTCATAACCATAGTGTTTTCCGCATGTATATAAGGTGTACGCAAAGGTGCATTGAGGGGAAGGGGTTGGGAGGTGAGACCCAACTCCCAATCATGAGATACACCATAGAACACTAGAATAAGTCTTTAGCGGGTGGAGGGCAGTGGGGTCTAGCCTTTGGTCACAGAGCTGACCATATGACCTTGGTGCAGGCAGGAAGTTCAATGGAGCGCTTATGGGGGTGGAGTTGAGGTCTGGCCCTAGGTCACGATGCCAGCACGGAACCTTCAGTAGAGTATTTGAAGGCTAGCATGGTGGGGGTGGGTAGTTAGCCCCAGCTCCCAGCCACATCAACTGCATGTGACCACCATCCTAATGGGAAAGGTGCCTAGGCCGACAAGGGTAAACTGTTGGCCCAACCCTTGGCCTTATAGCATGCCATGTGGCCATATTTTTGCACTTAAGGGGTTATTTGACATTTAAACTAAGTGACAATTTGCATCGGGCGTGGGCAAAATTGTCACCTCTCAAGCAGTTTAAAGGGTGAAAATATCGCTTAGTTTGCATGTTGATCCAATTTGGAGGACGAATAGAAAACGAAACTTGGGAAAGCCATAAATTGATGCTTTTTTTTCTTTTTGAGCCCAAGAAGAGCCCAAACAGGGGTTTTTGGGAATTATGAATCCAATCACTAGTAGAAAATGATGAAATTAGTGACTAGGTGAGTAAAAAATTTAGTCACACAACTTTTCCAAGTGAAATACTACAAAAAATGAGCAATATTAAGTGACCCGACTAAAAATGACTAACATAAATGACTAATTTAATATCAAGTTAAATTATACAACTAGCTAATAAGTAATACAACTAAAAGTGACTAATGTGAATGACTAATTTAGTCTAGGAAAAGGAATATGACTACCTAACAAGTACTACAATAATATGAATCAATCATTTATGTTAGTCAAAGTTAATTGTGTCACTTCAACAATCTAAACTTACAAGTGATAGGGGATTCAAAGGTTGTTATAGATTGGCATAAAAGTTATACTTCCTTAAACAATTCTTTATTGGATCAATGGATGATTAGAGTTACGGGGTTGATTAGAATATTTAGGGTTATATCCTTTGATAACATTAACATGTAATTAAATTCAAAGAATTTGTCAATTGTGCATGCACATAACATCCTTGTGAACCATCAACTTTAACAACAACCTCACACTTCCAAACATCATCTAGCAATACGGATGGACAAATACAACAATTCCAACATCCAACAAAAACCCACATAATGGAGAGGAAACACTAATAAACACACATAGAATCCTCAATCCTTAGTTCTAAAGATAAACAAGCCCATACAAATGCTCAAACCAACCAAACAAAATTTAGGCTATGGATTGTTAATGTGGTAATATGAATGAAAAAAGAAAAAAATTAGCAAATCATGGACTCCAACTTCACTATCACCCCCCACTTAGCACCAAACATGACAATTGTTTCAAAGCATCTACACTACTAATTAGTAGGAGCAAAGTTGAGCATGAAAATAATAATACTTATAAATACCAAGGGAGATCCATCCAATTGTGAACCACAATGGTGATGATCACAACATCAGTAAAAAAAATTATAAAAATAAGAAAGATCCTTATGGATTACAATCGGGAGCCTTGCAACATCATCCTGCCAATGGAGAACTTCCAAGCTTAAGTATTTGGTGCCATTATAGTTAAATTCAAAGTACATTTCAATAAAAAATTGAATTTATACTAAAATTTTCCAATTAATCATTCTAATGGATGACTTTGAGGCTTGTACATTGTCCCTCAAACCTTGATTTCAAATTGCAGCACCGATCATTCACCCTTGGATTTGACGATGATGAAAGAGAATATGAAAAACCAGCCACTTCTAACCAAGATCATTAAATCAAATGCCAACCAGATATCATAGACATATCATAATCGATCCTTGGATCCTAGGGCTTTCAAGGGTAGGGATGGAGCTCAAGAGCTCGAGTTTTCCTAGATCAAGACGATGAATATCCACAATGTTGCAACGAAGAGTCGCTTCAACAATCAAATACTAGACTCAAGATACTAAGGTGACACCCCTTGTGAATGATAATCAGATCCTTGTTGTTAAATCCCATTGTCAAACTTTGGGTCAAGGGATCAAACTTAGCAAACCCTCCATTGATTTTGATGATATTGAATATTTTTCCACCGATGATGATTTTTTCAGAGGTTAGTTGAAATTAACCCTCAAGAAAGAAATTTTTTGTTTGAACAACTATCAAATTCTACCTCGAAGTCTAATTCTCTCACCACTAATGAAACCCATAAAGGAAAATACCAAAATCCCAATATTGATAACAACTGTAGAGAGCATAGAATGGGCAAGGATTTAACCCACATTTTTCATAATGAAAATCAGCATGGAATATTTGTTGACTTGAAAAACTATGTTTCTTTATTGTAGACATGTTCCAACCTGAAATCTCTACTCTAGGGCAAGAAATTCCATTCCCACATTGTTTAGAATATCTTTGAGGGGAACACTATCCTTGATACCAATATTTTCATAATGTATACCAAGTGCTGCAGTCTAGAAGATGCACGCCCAATTTTTGATAAAATTGTTGACCACAATTTGGTATCATGGATTACAACTTATGCAAGGTATGGAAATTATAATAAAGTGCTCAAGATCTTTCATGAAATGAAAAGGAGTGGGGTGAAGGTGAATTGTTTTTTCTATCCTAGCCTGCTCAAGGCATGCACTAGTTTAACAACTTTGCAACAGGGCAAGGAGCTCCATGGATCTGTGACTAGGAATGGTTTTGAGTCTGAATTCTTTGTTGAGAGTGCCCTTGTAGCCTTGTATAAAAAATGAGAGAGTATGGAGTTTTCACACTAAATGTTTGACCAAATGCCTCACGAAACTAAGACAACATGGAATGCAATGCTTGCAGGGCATGTACAAAGTAATCACTATAGAGAGGCAATGAAATTGTTCCATGAAATGAAGCTTGTCAGTGTAAAGCCTTATTCCTTCAACTTCGAGAGTGTTGTTTCCATGTGCACAAACTTAGTTGCACTCATGCAAGGGAAATATATTCATGGATACATAATTGGAACTGGATTTGAGTTGAATGTGTTTGTGGATAGTGCCCTTGTAGATATGCATGCCAAAAGTGGAAGTGTAGGGAATGCCTACCAAGTATTCGAAAAAATGTCTTTGCAAGAAGTGTGTTACATGGATCACCATGACTACAAGATATTTCAAAATTAGGAATTATGAAGATGAAAGGGGGTTGGTGATCTTGAAATGATGAACAAGAAGTAGTAGATTTGGAAAATATCCCCATTGAGGAGGTTTTGTAACCTTTGATGCAAACAAGAAGGCTTGGTGTTATCGGGAATAGTGTCTATGCAGAGCTGCTAATCCCACTAAGGCTGGTAGCTACCTTAGAATTGTCACACTAAAAACTACTTTCGTTTTCCTTTATGAGAAATAGATAAGAGAAGAATAAGGAGACAAACCTCTATCTTGCACTTGGTTCCTTGCTTGATTCCTCTCTCTTCTGGTAGGTCTTTGCCACTCGCTTCCTTGTCTACCCAGCTTCAAAGAGTACCTGTAGAATCAAAGCAACATAACACTATCCAAGAACATAGATCTATTATCATAAAAAATATAGGATCAGATGCACATTGACCATACAAATGCATAAATAATCAATCATACAAGAATATGGAGGAAAACTTGAATAGCTTTATTGATAATCAAGAAAGAGAAAAGAGAATTACAACCGATTGTTCTGACCTAGCATCATCCTCTCAGCAAGTAAGCCCTTCTTCACCTCATGAAAATCTTAGATCACCCAACACTATGATATTGCACCAAGAAACCAACAACACTTCCTTACAAGATACAAAATTCCAGCCTCTGGATCTCTGGGATGAGGGACCCATATATAGACGTCTACAAGGGAGGTGAGTCAGCTTTTGAGATTTGATTAGTGTCCTCCGTCTAACAGTTCTTGATTCCACTTGGAGATTGATGATCTCTTACTCATCCCTGGTCGAATTCAAAGAAGCAAGTGTCACATGAGAAGTTTCTGGAAGATTCCATGCTTCTCTACCTTGCGGATTGACCCTGCCATTTGTCCCTTCTCGCCCATCGCACCCCATAGAAGGGATTTTTGACATGCATCACACCTACTGCGTGTATTTAGGTGGGATGCAACGTAGTTTGCCTATGGAGCAGGTGAAATGGTCCAGTTTTGACCAGTTCTGAGTAGTTTTTTCATGGAGAACTTCTGGGAGATGCTGTAATCAGTTGACCTTGTTCTTTTAGGGGTTGGAACAACACCTTTAGGGACTTAGGAGCCCTTGGTTTATGGAAATTTATGCTTGGGGTTGCAGTGCCCAAAAATGTCTATTACAGTTGCCCCCTAAAGCATGAGGTCGTTCATCTTTTTGATGTCTAGTGAAATGCTTTATCATGAGGATCTAAAGTTTTTTCGAGCTGGGAGGTGACCTATAATAAGATACAATAAAATACATTATCTTCATTTTATTTTCATGATCCAACTGAGGCAGGCATTCCCATGCTCAATTTTATAAATTCATTTTCATGTACATAGGACAGACAATCGTCTGAGTGTAGACTGATGATTCTAGTAGAGCCATCATGCCTTAGATTGGATGATTATCTGTGCAGAAATGATGTACATTTGATGTCTTTATTCTCCTGAATATATATCGCAGCCCGAATGGATGAAACTAGATCTGGGGTCTTCAATCTCATTCGATCTTCACTCAAAGTACAAGTCGATCCATGTGAGAGATGTTCTGGAGTCGAACATGGAGAGACATTGCCTGATTAACAATGATGTAAGTTGTTAACAGGCGCGAGAGGAATCACCGATAATGATGATGATCCTCAAGGTATTGCAGTACAATTCACGTGGTGTGAATAAGGGACTTGGCGTCGAACACCACGCAAAATCTTTCGGTCGAAGGCCATTGATGTAAACCTATCGCCGGAAGTGAGAAACTTTCCATTGAGGCATGCAAGCTTCAAAGTACTGAAAGGGTTGTTCCTAGATCGACTTCTTGGATAACGAGCTGATGTCGACAAGAAGAGATCTATCATAGGAGGGCCTTAGTGAATCCCACATCAATGACATGGAACGGAGCAAATGATTTTAATGGAGATGAAAGCAATCTGGTGATATACGATTCAGGGTGGCGGTCATGAAAGAATGGAGCGAAAATGTATTATAGTGGGTGAGACACAGGTGAATTCTCTGAGTGACTTCTCTTGAACATATCGGCGACACTGACATGATGGATTGGTAGCATTAACCCCAAATGTGGATGGTGTGATGGAACCATGGTGATGTGACCAGTGAATGGAACAACCCAACCCGACTCGGATGCGGAGTGAAAGTGTCATGTTCAAGAGTGACTTGCTACCAACAAAGTTTCTTCAAGTTTTCTTCCCAATTTTTCCCTAGTCATTGCTAACGAGTACCTCTTTATTTTTGTCAAGCTTGAGGAGGATAACATATGCTTGTTCTATAATTTTCCCTTCGGGAAAACCCATCGCTATGTTTTAATGAGCCTAGCGATAGTGAAACTCATTCTTTTCTGTTATGGACAAGTTTGTCGCTATTAGGTTTTAACGAGTTTAACGACCGAGATAACTCGGTCCTTTTCAATTTTAGAGAGTCTGAAAAGGAATGTAAAGGAAACTCCATAAATCCTTTTTCTTCATCTAATCCCTTAAGTCCAAAAAAGTATAAAATAATACAAAAGGGACGAATTTTCAGTAATTTTAACGAGCCGAACAAGACAAGCGCTCGATCTTTTTGTGTAATAATCCCTCAGGTCCAAAAAGATTAAAATCTAAAGGAGGGATAGCACTGCTGGTCACTTTAACGAGCTGGAGAGGCTAATGGCTCGGCTTTTTTTTCATATTTTACGAGTCAGTTGAAAAAATCTTAAAGGAGACTCATTTTTACGAGTGATAGATTCGGGTAGCAGCTGATTCCAGGTAAGGTTTGGAATTTTCCAATCACGGCAGTGTCACAAGGATGGCTAACAAGATCACTCTTCGCAGCTGTTCCTCAAAAGGGGTAAACAATCAAGTGGAGGTAAATGATCGGCCAATACAGAGTGGAGGTGATGATGAGAACATGACCAAGGCTTCAGAGGCTCAAGTAATACATTCACAATGGTTATTTACCGGAAATTGGTTCATTTTTTAATGAGCTTAAATGCTGGGGGAAACACTTGCTCATTGCTTATGTTTATTTTTTAACGAGCTTGAATTCCACGTTAAAACTGCTCGATTAATCCAGTTGCATAATAAGGATGTCTCATATACAAAAATGACATTATTTCAAAGCTTTGCCCCACATCCTTTCTTTATGCAAGTTAGGATACGACCAAACCTACGAGTTTAAAGGGTTAGAGGGCCTATAAATTTAAAAAATAAATGGTCGCTCTTCGCTTGCATGCCTTCAGGTATAGTGAAATAGAGTTTCAAGGTTACCCCTCAATTTGCACACAAAACATTTGTTTTATCGGGAAAGGCCTACCTTTTCATGTTACCCCTCAATTTGCAAACAAAACATTTGTTTTATCGGGAAAGGCCTACCTTTTTCAAGTTACCAAAGATTGTTCTATTTGTGCCACAAACAAAACACTTCTTCGGCGATGTCTACGGAAATAGACAAAGGTGAGTGGCGCAGATGCCTCCACTCACATAACTTTGACGAGGGAATCTTATTCTAGTCTAATCCCCTCTTCCTAAATGGATGGGTGTGTCAGAATAGTCAGATATCCTTCGCAGAAACCTACCCTATACCTGAAGTTTTCCTGTCGAAACAAGCCAGGCCACATGCCCCCTGGGTTTCAGTCATGTCCTCCGAATCACTCGCGCTCATCAGGAGGACGGACTGGGGATTGATGAGACATTCCTTGTGTGAAAAGACCCTTCAGGGTTGGTATATGACTATTTGCTATGTGTGAACTGGGGAATGAAAGTTGGTCTATGAGCTTGACCACTCTTCCTTCCTGCGGAAAACACATTACTCTAAAGAGTGAGGAGACAATGGATCCCATGCAATAAATATAGTCTCATCCAAGGAGTAGATTATAGTCCAGGGGTCCTTGGACTACCATTACGTTCATGTGAATAGCTTTCCTTCTCAATGTAATCGGCACATCGGGAAGGATCCCTAACGGTCGACTGGTTCCTTTGTCAAAGCCTGTTAGATTTCTCATCTAAGGCAAAAGCGATGGCGAACCAAGCGCTTTCCAAGTAGTTGAGGAAAGGATACTCACAGAAGCCCCCTCATCTATGATGGTACCAGCCATAACCATTCTATATACTTGAGCGATGATTCAGAATGGTACACTAGCCGGTAAATGGGGTTTTCCTAGTAGATTCCAGTCAAAGGAAACAACAAGGTTGCTTGGAGGTGGGACTGAATAGACGGTCGGGTATGACTCTGACGAACTTTCTTCCTGCAGTAAAGGAATGAGTAGACTGCCCCCATGTTCATCAGAGTCTGTGTTTATGAAGAGAATTTGAACGGTGTCGTTCTTGTTCTCTTCAGTGACTGTATCATCTGAAGATTGATCCTCTGAAGGCACGACTGGGTCAACTGTCGCCTCAACCTTTTAACTTTCGTCTGGTATGGATTCAGATGGTTTATCCTCAATCATAGACGCTTCGGTCGACCACAAGGGCGTGTCAGCCAGATTTTCAACTAGTGACAGACTCGGCAAGAGTTTCTTGTATCCAGGAGGAAGCTGTAATGGTGAAACTAGACGGTCGTCCAAGACTCTTTTAGCTTCGTCTAAGAAGGGACAACGGGGGAATGGCGTGATCGCCTTCACACAATTTACAAGGAAATTTATACTTTCCTTTTTGTCCAGGGGCTTCACTTTCACTAGTTGACGGTGTATGCTCAACATGATCGTCAGAGGTTGATGACACCGGACTATGCAAACGAGGAGACCAGTCCCTTAAGATCTGAGGGATGCAAGGAAAAGCTCGATGGTAGTGGTCTCCTTTGCAAATGACACATGGCGATTTAGGCCTGGTCGGTGCAGTGTGTGGATTTTCGCTAGACGATGCTTGGTTGCCTCTTTTCGCCTTTGGCTCCTTCTTCTTCTTCTCCTTCTTCTTTTCAGTTACTTGATTTTGGGCTTTAGCAGCTTCATCAAGCGAAGAGAAAGGAGGAGAGGAAGAATTGGACGAAGTAGAGGGTTGGGGGGTAACTCTAATATCGTTTAGTTGCTGACTTGATTGTTCAAGAATTACGGTGTTCTGAACGACAGAAGTCGAGAAGAGCCATATGGGCAAGCCGATTGTCAATCCTGGAAGAGACAATGTGGCCATATGGGGTGCACTAACATCTCCCCAAGAGGAGAAGGGACTAGGATTTCCTCCAAGGGGAACTCCTTGGTTGGTGGATTCCATTTTTCTCAACTTAAGATCAACGTAGGAAAGGTGATGATTATTCCATTTAAAATAAATTTTAGACGCTTTGACACAACTTGTTTTTTCAATTTTTAAGATTCTAGAAAAAACAAAAGATTACTCTAGTCGCCTTTGATTTTTAATGAGCCTGAAGTGACAAGTGCTCAGATGGACCTTTTCCGTTAAGGAGTTTGAAAAGGAATGAAAGGGACTGCTCTGGAAATCTAGACAGAGGGATTACCAAACCAATCGCAAGACTGCAGAATACTTTTTACTATATGGCAGTCAATCTTCCCGAATGCTGTGTTCAGTGCATTGCGATCGATAGGGCAGCAGACACGGCTTCCTATGGATAAAGGATAAAGCCTATTGTGGTCTCCCAAAATATACTCGATGGTACGTGGGAGCACAAGTCCGTACTGGCACTTATCATCTCAAAGTGGAGGAATCACCCAACCAACAGTGAAAACAACAATTACCAGGCTTTACGACGCCGGAATACATCTCTAGCCTAGACTTCTAGATGTTGTGCGTTAGGTTCCAAAGCGTTTTTAGATTCATTAAATTTATTTTATAGTTGATCTTGCTTAAGAAATTTTCCTTTCAGGTTCACCGCGTGATGTAGATGTACAATTCCTAAAATGCAATCTAAGATGATAAACAGTCGTTTAATCTTCTTTCTGCAATGAAAATCCTAGCTACTAAGGAAAGAGAGATGGCGTTCTTTCAACAAAGAGCATAGAGCACACACTATGTGCACTATCCTAAATCAAACCAACAAACAATCTAAATGCAAATGCACGTGCATGTATTTTTTTTCAGCCTTCTTAATGTGTGAATGATAAAAATAAAGCTAAGCGCAAATCTGAATTATTTTCCAAAGCGACAATTACTAACAAGTTTCTTTTCAAAACAAAATGAGGACAATGACAACACTTTGCGATTTGGAATTGAAAACTTGCTTTCGACACTAGAAAAACTAATAATTCAGATCAAATACAAGAGTAACAATGTAAAAGACTATCAAGAACAATCAAATTCTCTTCTATGACTGAAAACTACACTTGCAACACTTTCAAATAAAAAACGGCAGTACAATTACGCTACTTCTTTGTAAAGGAGAATTGAAAATGACTCAAAAATACATAAAAACATTTACAGTTCTTTGCACAATGGAGGCAGAATAACAGCAAGGAAAGGGGTTTCAAACAGAGATTTACTAACTACAGGCAGAAAAACTCCTGAATGGAGATGAAAAGAGTGAACACAGAAACCAAAATTTAGGAACAAGGCCTTGTCTGATCAGCGCACCTGTAACACAGTGAAACTGAAATGCAACACACCTACTACACTCGGGAAGTGCGCTGCATTTGAAGTTCACAGAACAGACAGTGCGCTGGACCAGGGATGAGACTTTGATTGGATTCTGGGTCACAGTTTGCAGTTCAGTTCAGGGATTTAGGCCAAGCAAGTGGTAATCAGTAAATCAATCACAGGGGTAGATCTAAGGAGGTTACTAGAGCCACCACGAGGGAAATTAGAAAGCTTGTAAATCAATCGTTTAATTCATAAACAAAACCCGAAGATTGACTGAAGCAGCGTTGATCTACTTTGCACTTGCATAGAAAATGCAGTTCGAAGGCTAGCTGGCTTGACTTCAGGCTCCATCTGTAAGTTTATAAAGTAAACAAATGTAGATGAACAAACAATCTACTCGCTCCCCAATGGAGTTGCCACTTTGTTATCGGGAATAGTGTCTATGCAGAGCTGCTAATCCCACTAAGGCTGGTAGCTACCCTAGAAACAAACACACTAAAAACTACTTTCTTTTTCCTTTATGAGAAATAGATAAGAGAAGAATAAGGAGACCAAGCTTTGTCTTGCACTTGGTTCCTTGCTCTATTCCTCTCTCTTCTGGTAGGTCTTTGCCACTCGCTTCCTTCTCTACCCAGCTTCAAAGAGTACTTGTAGAATCAAAGCAGCATAACACTATCCAAGAACATAGATCTATTATCATAAACAATATAGGATCAGATGTACATTGACCATACAAATTCATAAATAATCAATCATACAAGAATATGGAGGAAAACTTGAATAGCTTTATTGATAATCAAGAAAGAGAAAAGAGAATTACAACCGATTGTTCTAACCCAGCATCATCCTCTCAGCAGGTAAGGCTTTCTTCACCTCATGAAAATCTTAGATCACCCAACACTATGATATTGCACCAAGAAACCAACAACACTTCCTTACAAGATACAAAATTCTAGCCTCTAGATCTCTGGGATGAGGGATCCATATATAGATGTCTACAAGGGAGGTGAGTCAGCTTTTGAGATTTGATTAGTGTCCTCCCTCTGATAGTTCTTGATTCCACTTGGAGATTGATGATCTCTTACTCATCCCTGGTCGAATTCAGAGAGGCAGGTGTCACATGAGAAGTTTCTGGAAGATTCCATGCTTCTCCACCTTGTGGATTGACCCTGCCATTTGTCCCTTCTCGCCCATCGCACCCCATAGAAGGGCTTTTTGACATGCATCACACCTACTATGTGTATTTAGGTGGGATGCAACGCACTTTGCCTATGGGGCAGGTGAAATGGTCCAGTTTTGACCAGTTCTGAGTAGTTTTTTCATGGAGAACTTCTGGGAGATGCTGTAATTAGTTGACCTTGTTCTTTTAGGGGTTGGAACAACACATTTAGGGACTTAGGAGCCCTTGGTTTATGTACATTTATGCTTGGGGTTGCAGTGCCCAAAAATTTCTATAACACTTGGGTCTTTAACATTTGATGAAGTTCAATAGTGGTTGGATATTTTTGGACCCAACAAGCTCGAAGAGAAGAAGGAAAGTAAAATATTGAAAATTTTGGGCTTCATGGGGAACCCTTTATCATGGGTCATGGAAGTTGCAGCAATGATGTCCATTGCTTTGGTAAATGGAGGAGTAAATACTTTTTATACAATAGTGTAAAAAAACACTCAATAGAGGGTAGTGTCCATATGGCGATGCCAAAATAAGTGACATGGATTACTAATTAGTAAAAACAGATGAATGCTTAGATTTTTTCTTTTAATACACCAAGAAATATAGTTGCATCACTAATGGTGTATGTTGGACATGGATGTAATGAAAGATTTGGGTTTGGGTGCATATAGTAATGTGTTGCGCATGTTGGGAATGGATGAAATGAATTTGAATGCCCACTTTATAGCTAAAACTTGTTCATATTTTGTAGATGTTCTCATCCTTGTTTTCATGTTCTTTACTTTTATTCTACACAATTGACATCAACCAGGCAATGATCAGTTATTATCAAAATATGGGGCAACTACAGGCACTCAAGATTCAATTGTCACTCAAGGAACTCCATGTTCTTTAGGGGTGGTTCTCCATGTCCAAATGATGGTCAAGAGAAAAGTGAAATTGCATATTATCTGGATCAATCATGTGTTGCTTTAAGACAACAATATTTTTTCAATTATCTTATGGATATTCTACAATAGCTAGTGCACATTTTCAAGAGTCCATTTCGAAATCTAGAATCTGCACCAATAACAACTTCTCAGACAACATGTGGTGCCTTAATAAGAGTGAAACGAGAGTTTTTAGCTGGAAATTTTGTTCCTTATTTTTCAGATTCTTATGCTACAGCTCACCATGCTGATCTGTTTTTAGATTTCCACAGGCTTCTTTTAGAAAATACACTTTGGTTGCTTTACAATTAGATATGACTAGAAAATCAGATAGACCATATGAAAGAGTAGATTCTACATACAAATTCCTTGTCAATAAAGATATTAAACCTAGATATTTCCACAAACAAACCTAGATCTTTCCAACTTGGTCACCTTCCTTGTAGTTGTCTCTTCATTTACTTGACTAGGAAGGAATCATTCTAACTGGGTGACTGTTTTTTCTCTCAATAGAAATGAGATTTAGCTTTTATCCCTTTCATGAGTGTATCTTTCGCAATGTTTATTTGCAAATTTATCTTCATATGCTTGAGTAGAAGTGGGTGATTAGCTCCTTATAAGTTGTTTGTTTCCAGTTTTCTAACTTATTAAAAGTGCAGGTTGTAGAGTCATTGGGACACATGCTGGATTGGGTAAATTTAGCTCTTCAAATGGAGCTTGTCATTGAACAGGTGTTTCTTACAAAAAGCTCTCGATCTAGTGTCGAGTTCAAGGAACGGGTATTATTACAACTTCCACCTTTTTGTAAATCAATTTTCTCCTTTTTTGTTTCTATTTGAGACTAGTGTCATGCAGTAAGCATTATTAAATGATTTAAGGGGAGCAGTAATGGTAAATCTATTGTTCATGTCATATATAGATGATGTATTTTTCTTTACTTAATTAGAAATATGCTATATCCTCTGCAGATTTATATATTGGGGAAGACCTCAATGGTAGCCATCAGAGTTGCATTAAACCTGTAGCATGGTGGAGTAAGAGATTTCTACATATGCTCCCTCTCTTCTAGGTATAGGTTTTTAATTGTAATTGGTTGTGGATCATGTCTAGTTAGTGGTTAGTGTTTTGTGAACATTAGAAAATGATCATTTTCCATAACATGATAACATTTAAAAATATGTAAAATATCAAAAGAAACATTTTAGAAAATTTTAGGCAAAGTGACTTTAGATGGTTGGTAATTTTTCCCAAATGCCTTTTGACTCCTGTGGTAGTTGATGAATGTTGTTGGATATTTTATCAGAGAATTGTCTCAAGTGACTTGTCAACCAAAGTGTTCTATGTGTGGGTAATAGAAATGCACACATTTGATTGGATTATATTTTCCACTAAGAATTAAATGGAAGCAATTAGACCATCTCAAATGACTTTTCAAGAGCTATTGAGCTACAATATAGAAAAATCTTATTGAGGAACTACATTTTAAAGTTTAATTTCATAATTTCATAAGCCTTATTAACAATACTATGAGGTTGTGCATACCCTTCAAAGGATATTCATATTATCATTAGCATAGATCCATCTTAACCCTAGATCTATCAAGGATAGGCATGTTGATCCATGCCAAAATGTGAAAAAAAGTGGACAAGTTTGCCATATTTGCTTACTTCTTGAGCTGGTCTTCTTACTCTGGCTTCTCTTCTTCTATCATGGTCCCTTGATCCACAATAGAAGAGTAGATTTTATAGAATTTTATCTTGACTATTTTTTCTTTCTTTTGTCTTTTTTAAGGGTGTAAGTTCCTTTTTGATATTATATATTAATCTAATGCATGATAAAAAATACATGCCTAGCTACTGCTCTTCTACTAGGGAAACTAAACCAGTCTTTTGGTCCAAGAGAACATAGCTTCCATAATTTTGTTATAGCTGAAGTTTGATTTATTTAATTTAGATGTTAAACTAAACTAAATAGCTTCCAAATTGTTGTCATAATTAGAGTTTGTTCTATCCATCATAACTATACTAGTTTAGATATCATTTATACTATGAAATAGAAGTATATAAAAAAAGAAAATAATGTGCATGCCTAATCATATATTGTGACACCACTGGCCTTCGTTGGTTTATGTTCTTCTCCAGACTTTGTGAGCCTTAGATTAGCTACTTATTTTGTGAGTTGAGTGACCTTGTTGTCCAACTTCTACACCAGTAGTTGTATGGAATCTATAGACAACAAAATCTCTTGCTGTGGTTTGATTCTTTCAACTAGGACCTTACACATCATTGTTTTTATTTGTCAGTATATGTCAACTGCTTGCACGTATATGTTAAACATTACCTCTGCTAGTTCCTATATATGGAATACAGTGCCAATGACCTGATCATCCTATAGAAATATCTACTTTGGCCTCTTGTGTATGTTTATCTCCCTCTAATATATTTGAGCACTGTTACCTTGACTTTCATACAAATTATCATTATCAATCTGTCTAATGCACACCCAAACTTGAACCTGCTCAATGCCATCTGTCATGACCACTTAATGTCATTTATTAAGGGATTATGGTCGTGCTCAATCTGTCCTGGGGTAGTCTGGATGGCACCCCATATGATGATAGTTTTATGTTGACTTTGAGATGGTGTTTGTCTAAGATTCTTCAAGTGGCATAGAGCTCGCCTCATTGAATCATCAATTGTCTATGGATCTCATGCAATGGTTTCTCAATTTTATCCAGTTGGGACATCTCATCTTTTGACTTAGAGTTGGAGTTGTTGGGACATCTCAATGTCTGACTCAATGCTGGAGATATTATGTCGAGAACTTGGAGGGTTCTTGTTATGGTCTTCGGAGGCCTCAGCTGATGCACCATTTCGATAACTAGGTTTTTACTAAACCATGGAGGCAAAGAAAATGAAAGGAAGCCTGGATACTTGGTTTCTTTCTCCTTTCCCAATTGTTTTATAATGGCTCTCTAGTAGCCTTTTCTAATATGGAGGAGTTTGGGTGATGCGATTATATGGGCATCTACAGTGAGCCTTCAGCATGAGCGATAAACCAAATCCATGACTTGTATTGTTGCTGCAATGAGAGAATGAATTTTCCATGTTTTCCTTCTTAGTGAAATGGTTGGTGCAAAATGTTATTTTTTCAAGTAAGGTTCAATAAGATCCTAGGGATCCCTCTGGAACTCAAACTTGGCACCCAAACTTGCCTTGAGGATATACATGTTAATGTTATCATAAGAAGTTGTAGATAGTGTGGTCCTTTTCTATCTGAAGCATTGATTTATAATATTATTGCTTCTTGTTGTCTCTTGTACCTCATCTGTGTCCCCCTTACAATATTTTGTCGACCTGGAGCCCTATGGGCTAGAGTTTCAAAGGATCACTCTACCCAACAACATGTCTTGAAAGTAATCTTATTACCTTCAGGACACAAGGATCTGAGCATTGAATATATTTACATTTTTTGTACTTGAATTATTTGAATGTTCTCATTTCTTGTTGGTTCCACCTCACCTTTGAATATACCTGTCACCTGTAGAAATATGGAGCTTCCTTTTCTAGTCCACTCTGCCTGTTTGGTAGTTACTTTCCAATTCTAGGAGTCCTTTCCCTTAGATTGAATATCCATATTTCTTAACCAATTTTATTATGACCCAACAAATTATCCTACTTTAGTTGGATCTCAACAAACTCATATGAGCCCATTAGAACTTCTGAGGATGCAGAGTGAAAATGCACTGATTAGAGAAGAAAGTGTAGAAGATATTTATTTAAACACATGATGGTTAATTGGAAAAGAAGAGGAGTTAATGGCAGATGTAAGATGGCAACCATATTGTGATTATATTCATGTAGCAGGAGGGGAATTACTCTTCCTTTGCATTGTACTATCAAAATGAACTTTTACTGTTGGCCAAATATCATCAAACTATTGGCTTGCATCAACAATCCTAAATCCAAATATTGATAGTGCTCTTTTTTATAGGAACATATGAAAGTGTTTCATTATGTAGTGGAGCTTTTGTCTATGCAAGGGCTCAATTTGTTGTATTGTTTAGCTTGCGAGATTCAAAGTCTGCTTTCCCTGGAATGATTAATGCAATATTCATTGTTCAAGGTGCCCATGGCCTTTTTCGATACCACGCCTATGGGAAGAGTTCTAATCCGGGTGAGAAAATATTCCCCTGGATGTTTCTATTCAAGCAATTTCAAATTTAGGGCTTGAAACCTTTTACTTGGTTTTAACCAAAAGCATTATTTTTTTTGCAGGCATCTTCAGAGATGAGTTTGATAGATGTAGATATAGCTTGGGCCTACAACTTTGCTTTAGCTGGAGGTTGTGATCTCATAGGATTCTAGGAATGATATTAATCGTATCATTCACCGCATGGCAAGTTTTGGTGGTTCCTATTATAATGGTCTTTATCACTAGATGGATCCAAGTAAGCTTCCTTTTTCTTATGTACA
Organism: Pinus tabuliformis; assembly: GCA_031772625.1. Classification (NCBI taxonomy): domain Eukaryota; kingdom Viridiplantae; phylum Streptophyta; class Pinopsida; order Pinales; family Pinaceae; genus Pinus; species Pinus tabuliformis. The sequence goes on along the minus strand of CM062804.1, from coordinate 819,890,391 downwards.
TCTTTTTCATTTGAAAATTATACATTTGTTAATACTTTGTCTCTCTATTTGTCAATATGAGCACATGTATCATCTAGATTCAACAAGAGAGTTAACAAGGATAAATGGTACTACTAAAGTGTTGATAATGAACAATGCTTCTGAAACAACATTAGGCATAGTGATAATCTACATAGGTGATGGAATATAACTTCCACGAAATCTTGACAAAATTGTTTCCTTGGAGAATTACATTCTCCATCCAGTAGTTTTGATCTCAGCATTCACACAAAGAAGATTGATTTGAATTTTAGAATTATGTTCTACAGTTAACTTTTTCTCCTTGAAATGTGTTGTCCATTTCTTTCATGGCTACCAAACCTTTGAGTTTGTTTGTTCCCATCTCTAGGAAGTTATTAAACAAAAAATTGATGACTCTTATATTGAATATTACAACCATTCACTTGTCAAATCCATTTCATATCATACAAGATGAGTCGATGTTATGAACTGGATGAGTCATCAATCCATATTTTTTAGACTAAGTGAAGAACGAAGGATTGCACATTGGGACACTCGAGGACATGAAATGCACACTTAAAATTTTGATTAGGAGATAGTACTATCTCTTGATTGGATAATGATTTAGTGAGGGATAATCAATCTCTCCTTGGAGCATTGTTGAGGTCAATGGTTCATCTCATAGTTTTCTTTACATTTTAGTTCCCTTGATTGGTAATTCATTCTCATGATGTTATAGAGTATGCCACATCTTCATGGTGTTACTTTGGTATGCTCATTCATCTAAATATTTTCAATCCTAATTCATTCTATATGAAGATTATAGAAAAGGTTTCAACCCTTATGATATGGCTTATGTTTACATAGCATTTTATAGAAGCAGTCTTCTCACACTTGAACCCAAATCTATTATCCAACATTTATGAAGTATTGGTACATTGACACACTACGTCATGTGACTCTGATATTTTATATATGGATTTCACTTTGATTGGTTGATGTCACATGGAAAGTAATGGCCAAGAATATTTGGTAAGAATAAAGTAAGCTTGCTACCTTGTTTCAGGAAAATTAGAAACAACCTTCTTGTTATATTGGAAATGTTGTCCAATCTTTCAAGTTGTAAACCATGGTTCCATATCTTCAACTAAGGTAGCATTACACTTGTTGGTATATTCATCGAAGCTATTCTTGAGGTCCTTACAAGACACTAGTCATAAAAATGAGTATTTCTAGATATACAAGGCTAAAAACCCTTGCTGGTGTTGTAGCAAGATTTTGCACAATTTTCTTTTGAAGATTTCCTTCAGGAAATTCTAGTGAGGAACCAAAATTAGAGGTTAAAGAATGTTTCCAAGTCTTGTTCCATTCAATGCAACTTTTATCAAGAAACTAAGCTCATTTAAGATAAGTGGAAATGCCAATGTATGCTACAGTCATACCACTATTTCTTCTAAGCTTAAGCTTGGTGTTCCTCCATGTGATAGCTTTGGCTTTCCTATGGTGCCTTCTGGTTCATTAATTTTGGAATCCCCTGCATATTTACTTGATTCCCTTGAGTCTAGAGATGCAGATTAAGGACATGCCTGTTGATCCATGCCAAAATGAGCAAAAAAGTGGATAGGTTTTCCATATTTGCTTACTTCTTGAGCAGGTCTTGTTGCTCTGGCTTCTCTTCTTCTATCACGGTCCCTTGATCCACAATAGAAGAGTAGATTTTATAAAATTTTATCTTGACTATTTTTTCTCCTTTTTTTTGGTTTTTTTTAAGGGCGTAAGTTCCTTTTTGATATTATATATTAATCCAATTCATGATAAAAATATACATACGCCCTTTCTCTTGGTCCAAGAGAACATAGCTTCCAGAATTTTGTTATAGCTGAAGTTTGATTTATTTAATTTTTATGCTAAACTAAACTAAATAGCTTCCAAATTGTTGTCATAATCAGAGTTTGTTCTATCCATCATAACTATACTTGTTTAGATATCATTTATACTATTAAATAAGTATATCAGAAAATAAAATGTTGTGCATGCCTAATCATATATTGTGACATCAATGGCCTTCTTTGGTCAAAAACAACCTTGAAGTAAAACAAACAGAAATATGGAGACATGGAAAGTGTAGCAGTTAGACATTTGTGATAGTCAAATCAAGTGACAAGAACCCCTATCTGTAGTATGTATGTTTTTGTTTGCCTTGGAGGAATTCTATCCATATATTGTGCAACAATATACTCAATGGAAATAAAACATTTGACTCAGTCTTGTAATATATTGCATGGACATCAATAAATTTCAATCCCACAGAGGATGGGGAGAAATATTAATATTTATGTGTCTTCCTGGAAGAAACAATATATGATAGCTATGGGGTTTTGCAAGAGTGTTGGATTTCCTTCCCTACTCTTGTCACAAACAACCTTCACATAAAAAAAATGGCATTATAGAGACATGGAAAGTGCAATAGTTGGAAATTTGTGATAATCAAATCAAGAAGCCCTCTTTGTAGCTTGTATGGTTTTGTTCTCCTTGAAGGAATTATTTCCATAGATTGTGCAACAATATATTGAATGATAATAAAGCATTTGATATTGGTCTTGTAATAAATTGCTGACGCAGGGTTACCCCTGCTTTACCCATAGTATGCATAAACCCTTTCTATCCTAAGAATTTTAACTCTCTAAGGAGTCAAATCTTCAATATTTAAGGTTTAAGACCCCTTTCTTAAACTCTGCCGAATTATTTATAGACTAACAAAGTCTAACCTTTAATCCATCCCTATCCTTTTCTATTAGAATTCATTCTCCTTTATAAACCTTCATTAACCTTATTATCAAGACTCATTCACCCTTCTAAACCTTCATTTCCCTTGGCCGCATATGTAACTCTCCCACTCTTTAACATTGGTTATATATGATTAACACATAAAACCTTCTTATCGTGCCCTATTTCTATTATAATGATTTATAATAGAAATACAGTAATAAACATACCTAACATACCTTTTCTAAACTTTTCAAAGCCTCTGCACAGTTCTCGAGATTACCTTTATTGCTATTGCAATATCGGGTTATCCACGGTCACACTATACACTCTACCTTTCGCCTCCGATATGCGATCATATTCTGGATTTCAAACACTATATAACCATGCCTATACCCTTATCGGTTCTTTCTTCATCGCATGTCGCATTCGTTCTTCGATCCAACTCCATATAACATTTGTGATGTGAATTAATCTCCACCATTGATCTTCCGCCATCAAATCAACGATTGATGTCTTCTCCGAACAAGCACAACTTGCTTGATAGTCCTCTGCTGTTGATCTTCAATTAGTGGATCCGACGGTCCACATCAATTTCGAGTGAGACATAAGCACGAAGAATACTCGCCCGATAAGCAGTTTTCTCTCTCCACTCTCGTGCTACATGTCAACTGATAAATGGAATCGGGTGACTCCCCTCTAATACCACTTACCACTTTTCTGTCCACTCCAAAACCTGCTTTCGCTTATAAATCCACCTTCCTTCTTGGTAACGCCCAAGCCTGTTAGCGGCCGATGACCATAGATCTTCTACCATCGACGGATGCGATGGCTCCTACAGATTCCTCTTCCGCTAGTACTTAAGTTAATCTCCACTGTTCATTTCTTGACTCAATCCTACACGACCTAATCTTCGCTACTCAATTCCTTCGACCTTGTCCGTTGATCTCCAAGATCCAACAGTTCTTGTACATCGATGACTCATGTCTTCAATTGTCCCTTTACTTTGACTTTACTTCATTTCTTCAGTGTTTTTCATGTGGGTTTTGGGTTTTCTTGATAGTTTCGTCCTTTCGCTCTTTCGCTACTCAACTCACTCCTGAGCATAACCTTTGCGAGTTCTCACATGGCTGTCACTCCAGAGCTGTACTCTGATTATTCAATTGGATTCAACGATCCATTATGATTCCTCTGGATCATTCTCCTCCTCTGTGTAGTTTTACAGAACTCTACCTCCAACCCCTATTACAGAATACACAACTTACATGTAATTCAATCATTCAGTATTAATTTCACACATCTATATAGTTCTAGAATAGACTTTTGTATATATAAATATGAACAATGGATTACATATCGAGACTCTCTCTCTCTCAGGCCTGATCTTCAATATTATTGGCCTTTGCTTTACAGTTTGCCCATAGGCTTATAGTGACACCCTAGTTAGCACTATCTAACCAGTTAACTATCTACCATATGACCTATCTAACCTCTGTCTATGCCTTTTTGGCTTGCGTTTATACAAAAGGATTCTAAAACCAATTTCTAGTTTAGATCCATAAGATCCTCAACAAAATCATAGAATCTCTTCCTCATCCCCAAGGATTCTCTCAAATCCACAAAATCATGAACTAACTCCTAATCAAAGTTTTACAATCATTTCTCAAATCCCTCAGTTCTCTCAACCACCCTAAATCTCTCATATTCTCCTATATTCGAGAATATTTACAAATATGCCTCAGTATATTAAATTAAATCCTATTTTAGGTTCTCTCATTAAAATTACTCAAAACTCTTAATAATTACATTAATTCAATACTTAGGAAACCAACTTCCTTGAAACAAAAGACCCCCTATGTCTACTAGAATACAATAATCATGTTGAGCTAAATGCTCCTACATTAGACTCCCCAAGTAAGAAAATTTTATGACCACCTGGTCATAAGTCTAGATAATTGATTCCTCCTAGATCCCAGACTTTATTTTGTAATCTGTCTTTTCTTGTCAATTTTTCTATTGCTAATTTTGTTTGTTGTTGTTCTCCAGGTCTCCATACCTTATTCTGCAATGCTCCACTTGCCCTTCTTTCATAGTCTGCTACTGTCTTCCTCTTGTTATTACTCCTCTCTTTTCTTGTTGTTGTCTTCTTCTGAGACACTTTCATTATTAACCTTCTTATCAACTCAATTTCTCTGTCCACTATATCCTCTGTATGTTGATTGTCTTCAACTCTTGATTGCTGAACTCTCATTCTTGCTTGTTCTTCACTTATTCTGATCACTTCCTTTTCATCCTTACCCTCTTCTTTACTGTTATTTTGCACATTTTCTGTTGCTGCTATATTGTCTTTCAGAACAATTTCCAGCTTCTGTTTCCTACACCTGTCAACTTCTTCTTGATTATTATTTATGACAACTTCTTTGTTATCCTTCTTCAACTATTTATCCTCAACATTTATCCTTTGTTCTTCTAACTTCCTCCTTTGAAAGTCTAACTCTCTATATAACTCAATGATTTTACTTGGAGTGAACTTTCGAAATTTTACACAATCTCCCATTTCTTCATTTTTTATTGATCCATCATCACATAGTCCTTCTTCCTCTGCTAAATCTTTATTAACATCCTTCAGTAGATGTTCTTCCTCTTCTTCTTTCATTTGGCTATCCACCTGTGCCAAACATGTTCTAGTTTTTGCAACAAAATCTTCAATTATAAGACAATCATCATAATAAAAAATATAAGGCCTTTGTACCTTTTCTTCTTCTTCTAGAAACCTTTCAGTATGTCGCTCTAATCTCTCCTTTAACTCCTCTATCAGCACATTAGTATGCTGATTCAAACTCAAAGAACTCTTGAGACTGTCAGCAAGTCTCGCTCCAACACCATCTGTTTTAATGATGCCTCTCTGCACTTGTTCACTATAGCAAACTGTTTCTTTTCTAGTCTCCTTGTCATATTCTGCTTCAAAACTTTCATTTTCTGGAAGGTATTCTTTCATGTTTTTGACAGCTTTAAAAGACTACCTATTTTCTTCCAAACCTGCAACCGTACACAAATTATTAGTTTTAAAATCACAAGACCTTACGGTCTCATTTGATGCTTCAGTCATCAAGTCTTCTGGCTGCTCTAAATCATTCATATGATTCAACTCCTCTGGCTCTTCACCACTTTCAAAAAGCAATGGTCCACGTTTTGGTTCACATATCAAAACTTCAACATCTTCCTTTTGTTGTAGATCAACTCTTTTGAGTTTCTCTGTCTCTAATTTGGCATCTAAAATCTGTTCAAGTTCCCTCAACTCCTTTATTAACTGCATATTCACCTGCTGATTCCTCTTCTCTTGTAGCCTCTACCACTTCACTTTCTTTCTCATGACATAACCATATTTTTGGTCTGCTTAATTTCTCTGCAACATTTCCATTAATACTTCAAGCTGAACTTCTATCTCAACCTTCTCCCTCTCATATTCTTCTTTACTTAACTATCTATGTATGCCATTTGCCTTGGCATCTCTTTTGTTCTGTCCTTGGCTATGGTTTCTTTCATTACTGCTTCTTAAGGCTTTATCTTCTTTTGCTGAGATACTTCATTAGCCATAACTATCAATCTTCAATCTATTTCTTTATCCAACAAAACTCAAATCAAAGTTAAATAAAGAAATACCTGCATGATTTCACAAGCAGTCTCCATCCACTATTCAGGTTCGAATGAATCTCCATTCTCCAAAACATCACTATGGATTCTTTATGTTTCTGCAATCTCTTCTTAATTCTTACTCACCTGCCTCTAAGAACTTAACTGTTCTTCTCCAATTTCAATTTCAAACATTTCAACATTCCAACTATACAGATTCATTAGCCATAAATCACTTGCTCTACTTTCCTCAAAATCTGAACATTCTATCAAAATGCAGAAATTACAAGATTAGTATTCCTCTTAGCAATCTCCCAGCTTTACTCTGATTAGAATCTGATCTCCCTTGCCTTCATACACATCTTTCCACGTATCTCTATTCTGAATTCTTCCAAAGAAACTTTCACACATAATTTCTTGGTTCTGCTCTGATACTAAATGATGCAGGGTTACCCTTGCTTTACCAAAAGTATGCATAAACCTATTAATAAACCATTTCTATCACAGGAATTTTAACTCTCTAAGGAGTCAAATCTTCAATCTTTAAGGTTTAAGGCCCCTTTCTTAAACTTTGCGGAATTATTTATAGACTAACAAAGTCTAACCTTTAATCCATCCCTTTCCTTTTCTATCAGAATTCATTCTCCTTTATAAACATTCGTTAACCTTATTATCAGGACTCATTCACCCTTCTAAACCTTCATTTCCCTTAGCCACATATGTAACTCTTCCCACTCTTTAACATTGGTTATATATGATTAACTCATAAAACCTTCTTATCACACCTTATTTCTATTATAATGTTTTATAATAGAAGTACACTAATAAACATACGTAACATACCTTTTCTGCACTTTTCAAAGCCTCTGCATAGTTCTTGAGATTACCTTTATTGCTATCACAATATTGGGTTCTCTGTGGTCACACTACACACTCTACCTTTCGCCTCCGATATGCGATCATATTCTGGATTTCAAACACTATATAACTGCGCCTACACCCATATCGGTTCCACCTTCATTTCATGTCGCATTCATTCTCCGATCCAACTCCATATAACATTTGCGATTCAAATTAATCTCTACCATTGATCTTCTACGATCAGATCAACGACTGATGGCTTCTTCGAACAAACACAACTTTCTCGATAGTCCTTTGCCATTGATCTGCAATTAGTGGATCCGACGGTCCACAACGATTTCGAGTGAGACACAAGCATGGAGAATACCCACCCAATAAGCAGTTTTCTCTCTCCACTCTTGTGATATGTTTCAACCATTAAATGGAATCGAGTGACTCCCCTCTAATACCACTTACCACTTTTTTGTCTGCCCGAAAACCCGCTTTCTCTTATAAATCCACCTTCCTTCTTGCTAATGCCCGAGCTTGTTGGAAACTGATGACTGTAGATCTTCTACCATAAACATCTACGATGGCTCCTCCAGATTCCTCTTCTGCCAGTACTTAAGTTAATCTCCACCGTTCATTTCTTGACTGAATCCTACACAACTTAATCTTGGTTGCTCAATTCCTTTGACCTTGTCTGTTGATTTGCAAGATCCAACTATTCATGTACATCGACGAGTCATGTCTTTGTTCGTACCATTACTTTGAATTTACTTCATTTATTCAGTGCTTTTCCTATGGGCTTTTGGTTTTCTTCAGAGTTTCGTCCTTCCACTCTTCCACTACTCAACTCACTCCTGAGCTTAACCTTTGCGAGTTCTCACATCGCTATCTCTCCAGAGCTATACTCTGATCCTTCAATTGGATTCAACAATCCATTATGATTCCTCTGAATTATTCTCCTCCTCTATGTAGTTCTACAAAACTCTGCCTGCAACCCCTGTTACAGAATACACAACTTACACGTAATTCAATCATTCAGTATTAATTTCACACACTTATATAGTTCTGGAATAGACTTCTCTATATATAAATATTAACAATTGATTACATATCAAGACTCTTTGTCTCTCACTTCTGATCTTCAATATCAGTGGCCTTTGCTTTACAGTTTGCCCGTAGGCTTACAGTGACAGCCTAGCTAGCACATCTAACCAGTTAACTATCTACCATCTAACCTATCCAACCTCTGTCTATGCCTTTTTGGCTTGCATTTATAAAAAAGGATTCTAAAACCAATCTCTAGTTTAGATCCATAAGATCCTCAATAAAATCCTAAAATCTCTTCCTCATCCCCAAGGATTCTCTCAAATCCACAAAATCATGAACTAACTCCTAATCTGACTTTTACAATCATTTCTCAAATCTCTCAATTCTCTCAACTATCCTAAATCTCTCATATTCTCCTATATTCGAGAATATTTACAAATATGCCTCACTATATTCAATTAAATCGTATTCTAGCTTCTCTCATTAAACTTACTCAAAACTCTTAATAATTATATTAATTCAATACTTGGGAAACCAACTTCCTTGAAACAAAAGACCCCCTATGTCTACTAGAGTGCAATAATGATGTTGAGCTGAATTCTCCTGCATCAATTGCATATGCACAAATAAATTTTAATCCTACAAAAGATCCATGTTGGTGAAAGGGGTAAGCCATAGGCCTGCCATTTATGGATCAATTTTTTGTATCATTTAATGTTTCTCAATGTTTCTCCAAAGTTCCCTCTAGGTATTTCCCCGCCTTCTTTGCATCTCGCAACTTTTATTGCATGTGGAGATGCTTGGTAGTATGAAATTTTTTTAGTTATAGATGAAAACACTTTATGTGTTGTTGTGTAAGAAAGGTATTACAACCCTCAGCAAGACACCAAGCAACTTTTCTGGATTCCCAAAAAAAAGTTATAGCTTGATATACCATAAGAGGAATGGGGTGATCTGGAAGAAACCATAGGCATGGGAGACCATTTCCCCCCAAATTTCCAAGAAAATGATGAAAGCTATGGAGGAATTCTGGGCTGCAGATTGGGGCATTTGTTATGAGTGTGAGGACCTATGTGGCCACAACAAAGAGGTAAATACTAAAAAATTCACTGTTGGAGATGATTTTTCCAATAGTGAAGAGGAGTAGCAACTTCTTTACACAACAAATCAAGGATATATGGCCAATCAACATGCTGCACCCAATGAAGAAAACCAAGAAAAAGTTCCAAACCCAATAGAACACCACCATATATTTTCAATTGAATATTCAAATATGGATGATGAATTTGTTGATCTAGGTATGGATGTTGTAATGAGTAATGGTTGGGACCAAGAGAAAGGATCTTAATCTGATAAAGAGAATAAACCACAATGATCCACTTAGGTATATTGTGAGTTAGAAAACTAGTAAATTAGTTTCAAATTCGATTTATGAAGTATGCAATGAAGAGAACCCAACTTTTCCATATTTTGTTTAACATCCCAAGCCATTAATTGCCTAGAAGAAATCTCTTATGAAAAAACAACTCTAAGCCAAATGATACAAGAAGAGATGCAATCATTTAACACCAAATGACCTTAGGTGATATGATTTTAGGTGCAAGTCAATTGTGTGCTTAGTTGAGGGCAAGTCCAAGGTGAAACTTGGACTGTCCTTAATCTTTGATCCTGTTTTATGAGTGATTTATTACAGAATTCTAGATTTGAAATATAGATAAGAATCAACCCAATAAGATAGATTATCACCCTTAATGCAAGACATCTTGGATTATGAATTAGGGTTTATTGATATCCAGTAAATAACAACCCAAATTGCTTTGAATCAAGTCCACAATAAATAAACCAATGTAAATAACAAGAATCACAAGGTACATTTACCTTAGGATTTACCCAGAGTAACTTGGTATTTACCAAGAATATCTTTAAGTTGAGATATGCAAGTAACATCAACTTAAAGATGATTTCACAACTAGAAAAGAAGATAAATCTTGAAAAAACCTTCTAGTACATCAAGTAGTTCCAAGTCTAGGACTAGATATTCTTTAGATGCACTAAACCTATACTTAGGGTTTCTATAAATCTGATTTTTTTCCTTTTATGTGCAATTCCCAGATTTGCATAAGCAATGAAAACAACCCAAGGAATGAAAAAAAAACTTTAAATACACAATCCTTGGGGCTGATTTTCTTCTTACAGTTTTAAGAATAAAGATTTAGGATAAAATCCTAACTTAAGCTAGTAAAGAAAATGAAATAGGCAATTAACTTAATACTAGACTAGGAAAGAAATATATCTTAGGATTTTAAATATTGTTCTTAGATTTATTTATGAACAAAAGAAGAAAGGATTTTGGTATTTTCTAATTTTTGTTGGTTGATTGGAGAAGACAAGTGCCTTATCCAACTAGGGCTTATGGGGTCAAGAAGAAAAATCGTCTTCAAATTTGGTCTATTTTATCTAAGGATTAGGATGAGGAGACCAGGGCCAAAGGAAAAAATATCATCTTATCTAATTAAGATAAAAAATGAAGACTAAAACCCTACAAGAATGGGTCCTCAAGGGAGCACCTTCACCAACAAGATCAACTATAGTTTGATAAATGTAATGAATACCCTTGCCAACTTTCCTAAAATAGATAGACCAAGCAAGGAGTTTAATGCTTACCAAATCAACAAAGGAAGAAGGAGAGGAGTTACCACAAAGTGCATTCCTTCCAAGTGGTAGACTTTACCCTTCAACGATCGATCTCACTAGCTTGTAGAAAACTTGAGTATTCACAATAAGAATTTATGCACCAAGATATAAACCAATATACAAGAGCTTCAAGAATTGATGCAAAACACCTCAAAAGGTAGATAATCAACAAATTAACTTCTTAGTATCTGATCATTCACAAATTAAAATGAGAGGGGGACCTATTTTATAGAGAAGGTTTTAACAACCATCTTATTACGATAATATTTTCATCTCCTTTGGATCTAGCCTAGGAGATATCATAATAAGACTTGCCTTCCAACTAACTATGAAGATAAAGTCAAATAATACATAAAATACAAAAGTATATGTGCCACATGTACAATATTACACCAAGAGAGGGAGGCATCCCATAAGGTGAAGTCAAGGGAGCCCAATGTCCCTCCATAATAAAAGATAAACTTCTCAAGATGCCTCTCTAGTGAAGAAGGATCCACAAGATATGCCAACATATATGGTAAAAATGAGGAATATGTGCAGGTGGGGCACAAGGGAGGCTCAATGAAGGGACGACTCACCTAAAATCAGCTCGAATTGTCAAATGGGAGGTTTCCAAAAATGTCTCCTCTTTAAACCATGCCAACAACATTCTGAAGTCAAGAGAGGCCCAAGAAGGTCCACATGTGCCAAATAGAAGCCCTAACGACTAAGTAATGCATCCTCCAAGGTAGACATATCCTCAAACTATGTGACACGTGCCTTCAACTGTGTGAAAAGGCTGAGCATTCCAAGTTTTGTGATGTGGCATGGCACGGGTGGTCCAAGTACATGAAGAGTAGCATGAAAGTGCCTAGGGAATTGTGAACTACCTTGGGACTTGTGAAGGTGCCTTGAGAGCCATGCCTTCACATGAAAATATGTAAAGCAACCTAACATGATAGTGACATATCATGAGTCCCCAAAGTGCTAGGGATATGATCATCTAGGCCAATGCATGAAAAATACATTAAGGAAATCCATGCTTTGGCATAAGATAGTGTGCTCAAAGACGTGAGCAATACTTTTACATAAGGGTAAAGTAAAAAAAAAAACTAGGGGTTCCATAAGTCATGAGCCCAAGTAGATTTACTCCAAGACCCCCACACCCACCTTGGCCATAAATGACCTTGATGTGATGGTTAATATAAGTTGTAATGACAAGGACTATCTTGAAATGGGGACTAAGAGGATGGGCCATGACAAACAACAAAGAGTCTAGAGCAACCACCTATATGAAAAAACATTTTACATAGATCACTAAGCATGCTTTAGTACAATACATAAGATACAATGGTCACACTTTTGGATGATCATGATACAATAATACAAATCATCATGATATCACATCTGAGAATGGTACTCTGGGCTTTGACATCATCAATATAGGCAAAGGATCTGCTCATATGTTGGAACATATCTAGCAAGGAAAATGGGGTACTACTAAAGTGAAACTGAGGGGTAACAAGGTGTAACAGGAAGCATGCATACAACATTATAACAAAGGTAATGGCTTTCTGGAAATTAAATAAAGACATTAGAGGATAACCATTATACATATTGGCCATGATAAATATATTATGTGACTCTGTACATATCAAATTTGTGAGATTTATTTTTTCATAGGCTAGATAATTTCTAGATCACTTCTTCTAGATCATTTCTCTTTGAATGTTACAGCCATGTTATTATGAACTGAGAGAACATAATGTACAAGTAGTTGATCTAGTATTTAAAATTATTATTGAAGATTTTGATAAAGGAAAATGATGCCACGATACTCTTGGAAGGTACCCCTTGCATGCTTTTGAGCCTCCAAGCCTGCCCAGTATTATTGTGGGCATTCTCATTATGGATCCATGTCAGTAATATCCCATATTTGGGGCCTAAACCCATACAACTGTCTTCGTGGAGGGTTCCTAAAGGCGGGGTAGTACTATACATACCCACTAACTTATTTTCAACTTTACTCTCATTTTATATCTGATGAAAAGCATATATAGTGCATTACGTGGATCTTTGAGCATCATAAAGTAGATAAACACTCTTCTTTACTATTGTTCTTCAATTATGAAAATATTCTTTCATGGTACTAATGTATTTATGAAGGAATTTTTGTAAAAGCAGAGCAGTCTCATTCTATATAAAATAATTAGGTTGCAACTTTTATTTGCAGTCTTACTTAGCTCTTTATGAGAAATTGTCTTTCTTCAATCTACAAAATGCTAAAAGAACGCTTGGAATATATCTCTTCGATAGTTTCCTAAATAATCCATACATTTCTTTTCCTAGAGGCTACTGGTTGCTACTCATCAGTGCCTTCTTTAAAAATTACACAAAAATAGTGTAGACAACTATGTAAGACTCACTATATGCAATCCACCAAACATTTAGAATGAAAGTTCCAGAGAATATAGATGAGTGAAGAAATGAATCTCGAGTTTGCAAAATATTCCATTTTTATTCTGTGTGTTCATTCCTGATCGGTATTTTGCTTTGATAGTAACTCAGAAAAAGTGTCAACAACCATTTAAGATGCCATGCCACAAAATATTCAGAAAGGAAGTGCCAAAGAATAAACAGATGTGAGACAACAAAATCCATATGCAGATTGATCTTCGATGGTATTCAAGAAACATTGTAGAAAAGAACAATAACTATCATTTTTGTATAGGCATTTAGGAAAAGCAGAATTTGGATCTTAGACATGATTTTTGGCATACTCTACAACTATGCTACAACCTATTAATTGAGTATCCCCTTGGACTGTATGTCATAGTTTGTGTTAAAGATACATTTGTTTAATGCACTCTTTGACGATGTCGGAACCTAATTATTGATAAAATACTGGTAGTTTCTTATAGTATATTTTTTATTATTTCTTTTGTTTATGAAGTTACTTTTAAGGAAATATTATTGACATCATTTGAAGATACTGAATCTTTTCTAGGTTTCCCTGGGAAACATGCCTAGCATTTAGTTTATAGGATATTCAGGGAATGCATCTCAAGTAAATGAGAAAATACAGAAGAGCTTTGGTTACACTAGCCTATTTTGGCCAATTGTTAGAAATTTATATATTACAGAGCAATGGAACACATAAAATATTGCAGAAATATAAACACAGAAAACTCATAAAACAAAAGAGACCCAGATATACATGGTTCACCCAGTTTGGGCTACATCCATGGAGAAACAACCAGTCCTTCCTTTTATATTATCCAGCAAACTGAAGAGATACAACCTACAGCAGATCCGCTATAACACCCTCTTTGCTCTCAATCTCCTCTCTCTTTCTCACTCAGAATCCAGATATCCATAGACACAATACAATTCCCTCATATAGAGTGAGGGGTTGCCTTCTAGGGAAAAAAACACTAAATTAAACTTAACTTATAGCATCAGATCATTCGCTTAATGAATGGTCCAGATTGACTAGAAATTACTAGACTTTTACAAGGCAATTTTACATCTATATTTATCTTTGGGGGCGCTGCCCCCAAAACCCCGCCAAGGGACCACTAGCGCCTGGACCCCCCAGCCAGGGGGGGATTTACCCCCCGGTGCCCCGCGGGGGGGACAACCCTCCCCCCCCCCCTTACCCCCCTGCATGGAGGGGTGTATAGTCTTCTTGGGGTATACATCCGGCTGAAACCTTTGAATACAGAAGATAATCAGGCTCCACACCCAATAATCTCCCACTTGGAGACTGATTATAGCAACTCCACCATTGCTTCATTTGCTAGACAATGAATCCACTTTGGACCTGGCTGTTTCTCATCTTCTTCATCATACTTGAAGACCAATTGAAACTGAGCAGATTCTCAGTTTCTCCCTGGTTACAACTTTTGTTAGCATATTTGCAGGATTCTGGCTAGTGTGTATCTTTTCCAGCTTAAACTATCCATCTTCCAATGCTGACCATATGAAATGGTACTTGAGCTGTATATTTTTAGTCTTGGAATGAAATGCAGAGTGCTTTTCAAGATGTATGGCACTCTGGCTGTCACTGTATAACCTGCCCAACTCCTGCTTCTTACCCAATTCATCCAGAAACCTTTGTAACCAAATCATTTCTTTACTAACCTCTTTAGAAGCAACATACTCTGCTTCTGTTGTTGAAAGTGCAACAACAGTTTGAATTTTTGAAACCCAATTGACAACTGTTCCACCTACAGTGAATACATATCCTATAGTGCTCCTCTTGTTATCTCTGTCACTACCATATCTGCATCAACATATCCATGTAGAGAAATGTTTGAACCACTAAAGCATAATGCTTGATTTGTGGTACCTCTCAAATACCTGAGAATCCACTTCACTGCCATCCAATGTTCTTTTCCTGGATTGTTCATGTACCTACTTACAACTCCCACTGCATGTGCAATATCAAGCCTTGTGCAAACCATTGCATACATTAAGGTTCCAACTGCTAATGCATATGGAACTTTATACATATGATCCATTTCTTCCTAAGTCTTGGGACACGCCTCCTTACTTAATTTGAAATGGCTAGCCAAAGGTACACCAACTGGTTTTGCATTCTGCATATTAAACCTTTTCAACACCTTTTCTATGTACTCACTTTGAGACAATGTTAATTTGTGATTCTTCTTGTCTCTAGTTATTCTCATACCAAGGATTTGTTTTGTAGCACACAAATCCTTCATTGCAAATGAGTTTGCCAATTTTCTTTTGAGCACATTTATTTCCTGCGTGTTAGAACCTGCAACAAGCATGTCATCTACATACAATAACAATATAATATAGCTGCCATCATTTTTCCTTTTTAGATAAACACAATGATCAGAGTGACATCTAGTATAACCTTGTTCAGACATAAACCTATCAAATTTTAGATACCACTACCTTGGAGCCTGTTTTAAGCCATACAAGCTCTTCTTCAACCTGCACACTAGTTTCTCCTTCCCTTTTACCTCATATCCTTGTGGCTGCTGCATATATATCTCTTCTTCCAAATCCCCATGGAGAAAGGTTGTCTTTACATCTAACTGCTCAAGATGCAAATCTTCAACTGCTACTAGACTTAAAATAGTTCTGATTGTAGTCATTTTAACAACAGGAGAAAATATTTCATCAAAATCAATACCTTTCTTCTGTGCAAACCCCTTCACCACAAGTCTAGCTTTGTATCTCTGTTTTCCTCCATCTTCTTCCTTCAGCATGTAAACCCATTTACTTTGCAATGCTATTTTACCTGTAGGCAACCTAACTAAGTCCAAAGTCTAGTTATGTGCTAAGGAGTCCATCTCTTCTTTCATGGCTTTCTCCCACTTCTTCCTAGTTTCTACCTGCACTGCATCTTCATAACATTCTGGTTCACCAGAATCAATCAACAATACATAATATAATGAAGGAGAGTATCATTCAGGGGGTCTCCTTATCCTGGTAGATCTTCTAACACCACTTTCAGGTGTTTGAAGTTCTTGTTGCTGTTGTGGTTGTTGTTCTGGCTATTGCTCATTATGATTTTCATGCACCATCACTTTTCCTGTGATATCGTCAAGCACTATGTATTCTCTTTTTTCTTATTTCTTGTTTCTTTTCCTACAACTGATTCTTATACAAGACCTTTTCATTGAATATTACATCTCTACTCCTAATGATTTTGTGGTTTTCATAATCATATAAGCGATAACCAAAATCATTAACACCATATCCAATAAAGGTACATTTCTTTGATTTTGCTTCAAGCTTTGTTTTATTTTCTTTGTTAATGTGGACAAAAGCTTCACAAGCAAAAGTCTTTAAAAATGAGAAGTTTACCTTTTTACCTGTCCATGCCTCCTCTGGAATACCACCATCCAAGGAACTTGAAGGCCCTCTATTTATTAGATAAACAGTAGTATCTACAGCATCTGCCCAAAATTGTAAAGGCAATCCTGCATGCAATCTCATGCACCTTGCATGCTCCATGATTGTCCTATTCATCCTTTCTCACACACCATTTTCTTGTGGTGTTCCTAGAACTGTCTTCTCTTTGCGAATTCCATTCTCTGAACAGTACCTATCAAACTCTTTGTTGCAATATTCACCTCCATTTTCTGATCTGAGACACTTCAACCTTTTTCTTGTCTCATTTTCAACCAAAGCTTTCCATTTCTTGAAAGTATCAAATACATCAGATTTATTTCGAATACAATAAATCCAAGTTTTTCTGGTTACATCATCAATAAAAGTAGCATAATAACGAGAGCCACCAAGAGATGACACCTGAGCAGGTCCCCGTACATCTGTATGCAGGAGCTATAATTTTTCACTCTTCTTTTATTTCTCAACCCTAAGGAATCTAACTCTCTTCTGTTTTCCATAAACAAAATTCTCACAGAATTTTAAATCAACATGTTTCAAACCTGGCAACAAATTTCTTGAGTGAAGAATCTACATCCCCTTCTCACTCATGTGCTCGAGCCTATGATGCCACAATGTCATATCTTCTCCTGTAGAGGTTAAAGGATTAACAGAATTAGAAATACCATTGCATAAATACGATGTACCAACCTTTCCTCCTTTCGCTATTACAATGGATCCTTTAGTGACCTTCCAGGTTTTATCTATGAAAGTACTTATGCAACCTTCACCTCCCAACTGCCTTGTTGAAATCAGATTTTTCTTCAGATCTGGAACATGCCTTACCTCCTTCAATAGCCACTGATTTCCATTTTTCTATTTTATGAAAACTGTACCCATTCCAACGATTTTACAAGGTTTATAATCACCCAATTGAACCTGTCCATAATCTCCTTGAACATAATCATGAAAACGCTTCCTATCAAGTGTGGCATGGAATGAGGCCGTTGAATCTACCACCCAGGCATCAATAATATTTTCTAATGAAAGAATCAAAGAATCTTGCAACACATCACCTGTTACATTCGCTTCATGATTAGTTTCTTGCTGTGCATCTCCTTCTTTTCCCTTCCGAGACTTGCAGCCTTTCTTCAAGTGTCCTTTCTTCCCACATTTCCAGCACACTATCCCCCATCTGGACTTGGATATGTCTTTTCTTGACTTACTGCAATATCCTGGGCTCTTTCCTCTTTCCATTTTTCTTCCCCTAATCTTAGCAGTCAAAGCATTACCTAATGTCTCATTGGAGCTTTTTCGTCGCATTTCCTTGTTGAGGATTGCACCAAAAACATCATCAAACTTTAAAGTACTAGATCCAGAGACAGAGTTACTAATGGCCATAGCTAAGCCATTCCAACTTTCTGGCAATGAGCACAGAAATAACAGATCCCTAACTTCATCATCAAAATCTACCCCTACAGAACTTAGCTGATTTGTAACTATATTAAAATCATTTAAATGGCCTGCAACAGATCCACCTTCTGACATCTTCATATTAAATAAACACTTCATAAGAGATACCTTATTTGAGGTCGAGGGTTTTTCATATAGTTTGACCAATTCCGACATTAAACCCTGTGTTGTTGTTTCCTTTGAAATATTAAATGCTACCGATGCTGCCAGGCACAACCGTATTGTTCCAAGTGCCTTTCTATTGAGAATATCTCATTCCGTGTCTGTCATACTCGTCAGTTTCTTTGTCTTTCCGCTCAATGGTATGTACAAATCTCTCTGATACAGATAATCTTCCATCTGCATCTTCCACAGCTAGTAGTTTTGGCTGTTGAATTTTTTGACCCTAAAACTACCATCTTCCACCATTAATCCCACTCGAACCAGGAACCCTTCTCTCCTACGAGTTTATCAGCCAAATAGACCTTTAGCTTTGATACCAGTTGTTAGAAAATTATATATTACGAAGCAATGGAACACATGAAATATTGTAGAAATATAAACACAGAAAACGCATAAGACAAGAGAGACACAGATATACGTGGTTCACCCAGTTTGGGCTACATCCACAGAGAAGCAACCAGTCCTTCCTTTTATATTATCCAGCGAACTAAAGAGATACAACCTACAGCAGATCCACTGGAACACCCTCTACGCTCTCAATCTCCTCTCTCTTTCTCACTCAGAATCCAGATATCCATAGACACAATACAATTCCCTCATATATAGTGAGGGGTTGCCTTCTAGGGCAAAAAACACTAAATTAGACATAACTTCTACCGTCAGATCATCCGCCTAATGAACGGCCTAGATTGACTAGAAATTACTACACTTTTACAAGGTAATTTTACATCTATTTTTAGCTTCGGCGGTGCTGCCCCCGAACCCCCACCGGGGGATCGTTGGCCCCCAGACCCCTGCGAGGGGGACAAGTCTGCCCTTACCCCCCCCATGCATGGAGGGGTGTATAGTCTTCCTAGGGTATACATCCAGCTAAAACCTTTGAATACAGAAGATAATTAGGCTCCACACCCAGCACCAATTTTGTAACATGGTTACATGATCTCTTCATCATCTTTTATTACAGCTACCAACCAAAAATGATTTCAGTTTGTTTTGAATTCTATATTAAAATTTATGTTAAGTGTCATGATTTGAAGTAATAAGAATCTAGTGTGAGATATTTAGTGCCAATTTTGAAAAGAATTTACTTTTCCAAAACCAGGCATCGAATTTACTTGGCTAAAGGTAAAATCTAGGGCTTTTAGAAGGCTATTTTTTTTCTCTTTGCTCCAATAACTCAGTAATCATTATATACAGATGGCAGTTACATGGACAAGTGGATATGGGATTGAGGAAGAAACACCTATTGTTGAGTGGGGTTTTGAAGGAGAAGTGTCAAAGTTCCTGTCACCAGTTGGAACATTGACATACACCCGCAACATGATGTGTGGTATAAATAGTTTCTCTCTTTGTTCTTTTCATTTTTTAATGTTGTTGCTAAGAAAAGGATAGAATGTAAGTAATTCTAGATAGAAATAGAAGTATACTTTGTCTCTCAATGATTTTTTGAGATATGTAGTGTAGAACAACTTGGATGCAAACCTGTACCTCTATTGTTCTTTGTTAACATTTCATCATGGACTATAGCTTTACGCATCAAGTTTCCCTAAACCTGCTTTCTTTTGTCACAAGTCTTAGTATTCTGTTAACAATGTATTCTATGAGCCCTCTTAACCTGGCACAAGTTGCAAACAAGTGAAAAAGCCCATGATCCCAAGTGTAAACCCACAACCACAATATTGTATCTTTTGTTTCCACCATATTGTTCATGCTTGATACTCAAAAACTTGACTGGAATGCAATGTATGCATTTACTGTCTGAAGCATCTAGTTCCTTCAAGTCATAAAACAAGTCCTCTGAGTGTCGAGAAATTTGCATTCACCTACAAAAGATGCTCAACAAACTTCCTGCACTTGGCTAACCTTGTTCAAAAGATACATGTCCTCATCACCCCCTATATATATGCAGAATTGATTGCAAGTTACATTGTTGCTATGAAGCTACATTGTCGAATGCAGAAAATTAGTATCATATCTTATTAATTACCATTATGGAATAAGAATAGACAATCATATTCAAAAATTTGCAGGAATAACATTCACGAATGCAATGTTGAAGAAAAATATTATATTTGGGAGGATAAACATGTTGCAGTTAATGAACAAATTATTATGAATTCAGCTATTGTAAACAACAGAATTTTTGTAATCCTTGAAATCATCATTTTTAAACCTATACACATTTATATACTGATGTTCAAAACTGAGTATAACGATTAACCAGTTGGTTAGCTATTGAATGAGCTGGTGACCTCTTCATATTTTTAACCATGGACTATCCAGGAATGTATATGTACTATCTACAACTATATCATAACCAAAGCTATCAAGGATATTTACTAAATTTTGGATATTTAAATTCCCTAGGTGTATTTGAAAAGTTGATGTCCACTTTTGTTCTAGGGTTTTTATTGTTTTTTCCCTTTTTGTTTTCAAATTTCTTAGTGGACTTGTATCTGAGTTGTATCTATACCAGATGGAGATATATATGGATCCAAATTGGTGGGAGGATGGATACTGTAACATAGATGACCAATTTGTTCTAGTAATAGCCTATAGCAACCGTCTGAGTAAACCCTGTTCTATGAGCTATCTGTTATTTCTTGTAAGTTTCATTCCTTGTTTGCAATACCTAATGCTACAACATAATTTATTGCCATAAGGATGAGTGTACTCTATCATAATATTAACCTCTTGAGAGTGTAAAAGAGCCATAAATGACCACTAAAATTGTTAGTTACTGCAATAGCTATAACTGTAGCAGTGCTTCCTTGGCTGATGCTATCTCCTTCTGCAATAGGATAATGTCTTAACCCAAAATTACCAAGGGGATTCATCCACAAGTTTTCTCGTCTTTTAACAACTTTATTTTGTTAATTTTTCTGTTATTTCACTGTAGTGAGAGACCTAATATGGCCTATAATTTAAGGTTCTTATAATTTCCACCACTTATGAGGAAATCAAATGTTCATGTGATTTTCCTCCATAAAAGGTTTGCAAATTTGCATGGATTTTTTGATTGTTTGGTTGTAATGGCTTCTATATATAGCATGATAATATTATTATTCCTCAAATACAAACATTTCATGAAAGAGTATTTCCCTTTGAAATCCTCATGCAATATTTTCCTTTTATCACATAAAGCTTCTTTGAGAGGTCCTACCTCATCTCCTAGAGTCTTGATCTTAGGCATACCTACTATTACCGATGAAATTATCGTTGTTTTGGACCCAGAAGGTGAACAAAACAATTACACATTTATAGCCCTACATTGGAGGTTGTTAACTTAAAGTCTTCATGCATGCCATCTAATGAGGATACAAGAAAGGAGTTTGTGTGGATGACTAAGGTTAAGTGTGTTAGAGACGAGATTTCAGGACCAATAAAAGGACCCTCAAATTAACCTTTTGAAGGGTTGCTATGTGAATCAGATTCTGTAAGTTTGAATAAAGGTTTGATTCAAAAACAACACCAGGGACGACATGATAAGGTTTTCCTGATAAGAAAGAGCACCATTCTTCAAGCTCAAGCCATGATACAAATAGGAGTGTTCTTGGCCCTGGAGACAACCTTTTCTCTGCTAGAATGAAAATATATTTTTCATGAACTAAAGAGAGTCTGAATGTGGATGTTTTCACAAGAGCCTTAGAGGGTGGATTTAATGAAGTTATCAGTGATAAGGAGGGTTTCTCTCCCATAATATGCCAGTTTGGTAGTGATCAAGGACTTATAGGCTAATTTTTTCCTAGAATTTTGAGAAGTCATGATCCCATGGTATCAAAGGAAGGGAATGAGGACACTAACCCACCAGCAACAACACTTGTGGCTTGTAGGTACTCTTATTTTAGCATTTCACTCTTTTTCATGATGACCAAACACAGGGGAAAGGGACACTGCAACCTTGAGATGATGAAGTGGTTTCATTGGATCATTGATTTTTCCTTAACAACTCTATGTTGACATGTTCAGATTTGAGGGTTCTCAAAAACTCCTTACAGAGCACTTGCCCCCAAGTTAGAGCCATATGCTATCTACCAGTTTGCACATGGATTGGAATATATATTCTAGAATTTGGAATATAAGGGGATTCCTCTGGAAGGAAGCCTACGATGATAAATATGCATGACCTCAAGATTACAGTTTGATTGATGTGTCCATGACACACGAGAAACTCTTGTAGGATTCAGTGTGATGTTGTCCCAGGAAAAAAGGTATTAACTGCAACAGTTTGCTTTTTACAGTGAAAATGGCCTTGGCAAGACAATGCAACTCACCTCTTGTAGCCTATCTTATGGGTTCAAAGGGAAATCAAATATTTCTCTCATCATGCTATCATGTTAAATAGGAAGGAGGGTCCTTGATATGTAAGAACATTTAGTACATCACGGTGATAATAAAATCAAGTGTTATTGAAGGTTTAATCTTAGATGAAATGTAGTGTTAGCACACAACTTGTTCTTACATACTGTAACATGTCCTTTCATATACGTGGAGTGAGTATCATCTAATTAGAATATTCTGGTGCAGGTTGGCACTAATATGCATCAGTAAGTTCCGAGTGTAGACCTATGTAGAAATATTATATTATAGAGCTTCCCAGTGAACTAATTATGGGGAACTTTATTGTTGAACACTTGAAAAGATTGGCAAAGTAAACATATATTGAACTGCAATTTGTTTGTTGTATTTCAAAGCACAAAAGAAAGGGAATGTTGGTGTTGTTTTAAATAGGGATACAAGATTAATTCAATGCAATGGAAGTGGTTACATACATTGTAAACAAACAACAACTTCTCCATACACAAGATTCATTAGTAGATTTGTTGGTGAATAATCCTCTAGTTGCATCTTTTTTTCTTATCCTTTGAAATCATCACAAGTGCCTAGATACCTAGAACATATTCACCCAATTATAGTAAATTCAATTTGTTTCATGACCTTAGATTTGTGGTGTGTTCAGATATTGAGAATAGTACAAACAGGTGCCTAGTGATGCAGTAGAAACAGAGCAGGCCATGAAAGTACTTA
Organism: Pinus tabuliformis; assembly: GCA_031772625.1. Lineage (NCBI taxonomy): Eukaryota > Viridiplantae > Streptophyta > Pinopsida > Pinales > Pinaceae > Pinus > Pinus tabuliformis. Next base: position 819,866,892 of record CM062804.1, on the reverse strand, counting down.
TGGGATCATTGTAATGCCTAGCCTAGAGACGTTGATGAAACATGATGCTAAAGTGGTGTTTTTTTCCTTTAGTTTGTTGTTTTTATTTCTTTTAGTAAAAAATTGAGGCACTTGAGATTACTCAAATTTAAAATCAATCGTTTCTGGTCTCTTGAATATTTTGTAGTTAATATTGGGAGGAGTGTTTTTTGGGATATAAAGGACAAATTCCCTCGTAGTATCACAACATTAGAATGGGAGAACAATTTTGTCTCTGCTTATAGCAAAGAAAACCCAAATTTTCTTTTTAGCATGTAAGTCCTCCTTGCCCAACTAGCTTATTTGCTTCCATGTATTGATAAGTTATATGTTTTATGAAAAAGCTAAAAGGTAATTTTATCTGTGGTTTTTTTACATGTAGGTGTGGATTTGAAGTATGAGTATTACCAAAGATAAGAATGTCTCAAGAAGAATTTAGCAATATGAAGTATAGAATCTGGAATTTACAAAAGTGAGTAGACTAAAGAGAACATTGTTGTTGTTTTCTTGCGATTTGATGATGAACACATGAAGGTATTTGAGAATCATGTTAGGAAGATCCTCATGTCATCAGGGTCCACAACCTTTACCAAAATCATAAAAAAATGGAATACTTCACTAATAGGTAAGTGCTTCTAGTTATTGCATATTGAATTGTACTAGTTTTTCATGTCTCTGTTTGCATGATGCACCAAGCTATTTTAGATTGTCAATTTGAATACATTTTCTTATTTTAGACATTTATTACATACTAGTTTATCTTCTTTGATTGGTGCAGGGTTCATAACCTATTTCCATGAAATAACAATGCATACACATGAGCTTCTTGATCTCCTTGTCAAATGTGAAAATAAAATTCAAACATGTATAAAGATTGGTTTGAACTCCAAGATGCCAAGCAGGTATATTGTGTATTTTCATAGGAAAAGGACAGTAATATGCATAAAGGAAATACCCAGTAAACTTAAATTGCTTGGTTAGATTTGAATATTATTTTGAAAATTTATGTTTTGTAAATTGGGTTTCCTCCTGTTATATTCTATACATCCAAGGAAATTGGAGGGATTGGAATGCTATCTATGGGCCATATTTTAATCCCAAAAAGTGACCTACATTATAGTATATAGATGGATGTTGGAGTTACACACTTTCGTAGTGGTATGATCCATTAGGAAGATCAACTTATTTCAAATTGTTATCAATACATACAAGTAAGTGTAGGAAATTTGTCTCTAGTTGAAGCTATTTAAAAGTGCAAGTTCAAAGTTGTGTGTTGAGATAACAATATGGTCTATGGCATCCCTGGGAGAGTGAATTCATAGACTCTCAATGTGTTTGGGCTGAATATGATTTAAAGAGGCAGGAAGCACAGGCTCAAAATGTACGATTAACTCATGAGGATTTTGAGGTATGCTTTCTACTACATTCTCTTTATAATTATTGAACCTACTATGTTTACAACACTTACTTCTTCTGCTTGGATATTACATGATTCATGGGACCAAGGTATTCCTCACATTAATACTCTATTTCAAAAAGATAGACACACATTGGCTTATGGTAAAGGTTGGAGGGTACGAACAAACTTCAAACAATATCAAGTGTTGAAACAAAATCCATTTTGGTGGAATCATCAATGACATGATGGGAAGCTGTGGAATATAAATAGTTATTGGACATATGTTATTCAGGCTCTTGGTGGAGTGGAAGGCATTTTGGAGCCAATAGAGAACCATACTAGTGATACTCTTAAAGCCAATACCCTGCATGAGACACACACATACAAGCTAATGGTCAAGTCTTTATAAGAGTTGGTGAATTCACCCGCAATGCCTTGGAAACACTATGATATATTTTTGAAGTGTTGAAACAATATTTCATGTGTAAATTGTAGTCCAACCAATATTAAGTTGAAAACTCATATTGTAATATTTGACATTTCATATAATATAATGTGGTTGAAATTATTTATAGTTGTACTTGATATTTTTTAGTATTGTATTTAACATATGTAACTTTACGTTTTCATATTAGATAAACATGCATATTGTATGACATTTTTTTAATTTAGTCACAAAACCATACTAATTAATTTATGTTGATTAATAATAAACACATAAAATCAACCTAAAACTACTAAATTAGTAGTCTATATTGATTAATGAGGAACACAAATAAAATGAATATACAAGGACTAAATTAGTTGTTTATAAGGATTATTAATGAAAGTAAATCAAATGAATATAAACTATTAAATCAGTCGTTTATATAATGAATATGAAGCTACAAAAATAAAAATAAATTACTACCGTAAATGATAAATTTGTGATTACAAATGGCGACTAAATTTTGCATATATACAACTAGTAGTAGCTAATTTATAGTATCTTATAACACCACCAAATTTAGTCATATTTATTTCATTAATTTATTTCAAATGATGACTAAAATTTTCATATATATGACTATTAGTAGCTAATTTACAGTATCTTATAACATGACCAATATTTTGGTCATATTTATTTGGTCATTAATTGGTTTTCTTGGGTGATCATATAGTAGTATATTTACTGTCTATTTGGTCATTAATTCTGACAATAAATGACTAAATTAATGACCAAATTTATGATTAAATATACTATTAGATGATAAAATTGAGACAACCAATTAATGACAGTGAAAAACAACTAAAAGTTGGTCACGTTATAAGATACTGTAAATTAGCCACTATTAGTCACCGACTGAAAAATGGTAATTTATATGCAAATTTTAGTCATTTTTTAATAGCAAATTAGCCATTTGTACTAGTGAATGGAAGAATCTATTCACTGATTGGAGAAATTGTAGAAGGAATTTTTGTAGGTTTGAGTCTTTGAGTGTCAGGGACAATCAATGGGTTGAAGCAATTTTGAAGGATTTTTTAGCATGGATAGGACCTTGTAAGGGTTTTCTAGCTTTCATATGTTATCTGTAGCAGCTGTGACTTTTATGGTCCAACTCTTATTCATATTTTATCATTATGTATTTTTTAGGAAAGCTCTCTTTTAGTACTTCAATGTGGAATTGTTGTACATGTATGCTCATTTTTAGATGGAGTATAGGGTCTTGATGTGAGAGCCATTTTCTTGTTGACTATTTCATGACTAACTGTAGGTGGTCATGTTTTCTAGAGTGATATTTCTTTCTAGGAGAATGTTTCCTTGAAGGAGAGACTAGCCACTCATTTCTCAACACATTTAATGTACTCTTTTATCACTAAAATCTATCGAGTGGTCTAGTTGTGTTAGCAGGCTCGAAGATGTAGCCCAGGAGGGGTGACCTCCTTCAAAAAAAATTGTTTTGTCTCTCTTCTTATTTTCCTTTATGAGTTTCATGATGATATGTTTCTTGTTTAAATTTCACATGAAAACTAACTCATTATCCTTGAAGAGACCATGAGGAAGGAGAAGTTCTCGTCCAATAGTATATAGTACGGTTGTCGCTATAGGTAGCAATACAACTACCTAGAAGTTTGATAAAATAGTCTCATCCTTATTGTTGGAGGAGATGAGATGGAAAAATATGGATAGCTAGAATGAATATTCCTTTCCTGTAAGAGGATACTCCCATAACAAGCAAAAAAAAAAAAAGCCCTAAAGTGGGGGATCTAAATATAGAGGGAGATCTAAATCTCCAAGAAAACCTATATAGATATGTTGGAAATGTAGAAAATAAGGTTATCACAAAAATGACCATAGATATAAAACTATTGAGAAAGGAAAGGGATCCGATGATTCTCCTTTTGTAGAGGCGAAAACCACCTCTAATGAAGTTGGGGATGTGTACTTAGCTTCTCCTTCAAGTACACATATAGATCATGAAGCATCGTTGATTGACTCAGGTGCATACTTTCACTTCACTCCCCGTAGGGAGTGGTTATGTGAGTATGAAAAATATGATGGTGGTGATGTGTTCATAGGGGATGAAAGGAAGGTTAGAATAATAGGAAGCAAAAAATTCAAGATAAAGTTGGAAGGTGGAAGGATTAGAACACTTCTTAGTGTTTTTCATATTCTTGCATTTGCTAGAAATAAGATTTCTATAAGTAAGATGGATGATGCAGGTGTAAAAACATTCTAGAAATATACCTACAAGATGTTTCAGGGAGCACTCATATTAATTCAAGGAGTTAAGATTGGAACTTTGTACAAGCTTTTGGGTAGAACTGTTATGGACAAGTGCAATAGTTCTGTGGTTCTTGAAAGTGGAGCACAAAATATAGTGGTATCAGCATGTAAGACTATGTTGTGGCATCAGAGAATTGGACATATTGGACAGAAGGGCCTTTGAATACTACATGGTAATGGTATGGTAGAAGGTATGTCTAATTTCTCTCTAGATTTCAATTTATGTGAAAATTGTGTATATGGGAAGTAGAATAAGGTGAGTTTTCCCTCTGGTGATATGAGGGAAAAAGGGATATTAGAGCTTGTGCACAATGATGTGTTTGGCACCTATTTTGGTTCCATCTATGGGTAGATATGTGTACTATGTATCATTTATAGATGAATTCTTGAGGAATACATGGATATATTTCCTCAGGAAGAAATATGAAGTCTTTGACAGATTTAAAGAATTTAAGGCTCTGGTGGAAAATCAAAAATAGAAGAAAATCAAGGTGTTGAGGACAGATAATGGTGGAGATTTCTATAACAAGGAATTTGAAGAGTTCTATAAGAAGTGTGGTATAGAACGATAAAAGACTACTCCACACACACCTTAGAAAAATGAAGTTGCAGAAAAAATGAACAACGCGTTGATGGAAAAGGAAAGAAGCATGCTTAGTGGTGCTAGGTTAGGACAAGAATTCTATGTAGAGGCAGTGGAGACTACATGTGACCTGTTTAATAGATCACCTTCATCAGTGTTGGAGGATAAGACTCCACATGAGATATGGACTGGTAAGAAAAACTCTCTCTCACATCTCAGGGTATTTGAATGTGATGCATATGTACATGTTCCAAATGAGAAAAGAACCAAGTTGGATGGTAAATATGAAAAGTGCATCCTTATTGGGTATAAGGATGGTTTATAAGGTAAAAAGCTTTGGAACCTAGAAAAAAGGAAGGTTGTGTATAACCGAGATGTCATTTTTAGAGAGGTGAAATATGTTATTAAACATGAAGTACTACCAAAGGAACATGAAAAAATAGGGTTTGAACTAGAGGAAGAATCAAACTCTACAAAAGAACATGAATCATAAGAGGAAGATCCACATACTCTAGTTTTGAGAAGATCAATTCAAGAGAGAAATAAAATAGAGAGGTATAGTCCATATGATTTATGTTCAAATTTTTCTTCTTCTATTACTGATGATGATCCCTGAACTGTTAGGAAGGTAGTGGATTAAAAGGATGGAAAACTTTGGAAAGAGGCTAGGGTTGATGAAATGGAATCTTTGGACAGAAAATGAGGCATGGGATTTGGCGGACTTTCTAATTGGAAGGAAACCCATTGGCAACGAATGGGTGTTTAAGAAAAAGATGAATGTGAAAGGCAAGGTGGAGAAATAAAAAGCTCACTTGGTAGAAAAAGTTTATTCCTAGGTGTCGGGAATTTATTTTAGTGATATTTGTTCTCTTGTTCCAAGATAACTTATATTAGATTACTTTTATCTATTGCTACTACTTTTGATTTTGAGGTAGAACGGATTGATGTGAAGACAACATTTCTTCTTGGTGATATAGAAGAAGAGATCTACATCAAGAAACCTCAAGGGTTTGCATTGAAGGGAAAGAAAGAGCTGGTATACAAGTTGGAAAGGTCTTTGTATGGACTAAATCAAACACCAAGCATGTGGTATAAAAAAAGTGATACATATATACGGGGACTTAGCTTCATAGTGAGAAAAAAAGATCATTTTGTTTATTTTAAATTAATTGGTGACTGTGTTATTTATTTGGTCTTGTATGTGGATGATATGCTATTGATTGGAAATGACAAAGCAATTATCAAGGATTTGAAGACCCATTTGTCCTCCAAATTTGACATGAAGGCTTTTGGTGCTACAAATTATATTTTGGGCATGGAAATTAAACAAGATCATGCAAAGAGGAAGCTCTGGTCAAACCAGAGGAGTATGTCGAAACAATATTGTAGAAGTTTAATATGTAGGATAATAGACCAGTGAGGGTTCCTATTCCTGTAAGTGTAAAGTTATCTATTGAATAGTGTCCCAAGAAACAAGAAGAGGAAGAGGACATGTCCCTTGTTCCATGTGAGAGTGAAATTGGTAGCCTTATGTATGCAACGGTATGTACTAGAACATACATTGCCCATGCAGTGGGAGTATTGAGTAGGTTTATGTGAAAACTAGGGAAGGCGAATTCGACAAAAATGAAGCGTGTTTTCAGGTATTTGTGTGAGACTAGTGATTATGGTTTGTGATACCAAGGAAGACTAGGATTAGGCAACGTTTTGAACATACCTGGATTTGTTGATGCAAACTGGGCTAGAGATCTGGATAAAAGAAGATCTACAAGTGGGTGTGTGTTTAACCTATTTGGAGGAGGAGTCAGTTGGATGAGAAAAAGACAGTCCATATTGGCACTTTCAACTACAAAGGTTGAATACACGACATCCACTCATGTAATAAAGGAAGAAATTTGGTTGCATAGAATGTGTTCAAGTATGGGGTTCGTACAATGAGATCTAAGGATAGATTGTGACAACCAAAGTGTAATTTTATTGACAAAGAACCTCATCTATCATTGAAAGACAAAATACATTGATGTTTAGTATCACTTTGTGAGGGATATGATAGAAGACAAAAATATGTTTCTAGTAAAGTTGGAAACATTGAAGAATTTTTCATATACATTGAAAACATTTGTGAGCACTAATAAGTTCTCTTAGTGTAGAGAAACAATGGGCATTGCAATATTGGACCAATGATTAAGCTCTCTTATGACCACTTGTGTGGAAAGAAAACAAGTGGGAGAGAATTGGGTATGTGTTATATTATTTCCATGAATAGAAACATGTAGACCCAATAATAGTTGAGCTGACCCAAGGATGGGGGGTGGACCCAAAGATGGCGGGTGGACCTACCCATGGTTTTTTGCATGGGTTTCACACATGTTTTTGGGCATGATGGTTTTCTACCAATGGTATTTTTTAGATCTGATCAAGGGAACTATGGTAATGTTCTAATCCCGTGTTGATGGATTAGGGTTTATGAATGCTTTGACATGTATATATATGTATTGTGACATTGAAAGGAATATAATGAAAAATCAATCTGGTAGCCCCAATTTTGGGATCTAGGGAAAAATATCTGTGTATATTTTTTTTATGTTCTGGCCATTATATATTTTTATGTTTTAAGAATTTGTTTGTAGGTAATTTCTATACAGGGTTAAAACCTACACATATGATGAGAAATATATCATGCATGTAACCGACATTGAATTAGAAGGAGACCATGACAAACCAGCATAAAATCACACATTAAACTAGAACTTGTGCTCATAGACCATCATTAAATAATAATACATATAACATATGCATAATGCCAACCAAGTTAGGGACTTCCATGTACAACCCAGTCATAGATTGGGCTTAACCAAATATTTCTTCTAGCACAATCACCTTCATGTGATATTCCAAGCATGAATGTGGGATCACATGGGATAAACCAAAAGATAAGAAACATGGAGTCTAGAGGTTATACCACCTCCACCCTCAAGTCACAATGATCTCACCTAAAATGATCTAGAGACCACCAAAACAAATACAAGCTTGGATGCCTCATGATTTCTTCACCATACCTAGAGGAGTTTTCCTTTCTCCAACTACCTACTAAGAGCTTCCTAGAGAAAACCATCTCCACCCTCAATCCTTGCTATTTTCCTGAGACCACCTCACGAGGATCCAAAATCTACCAACAATCTAAATCTCAACCAAACGAAAACCCACTACATCATGGCTATCCACGAAATGAAATAGGAAAGGCTATACACCAATGTCAATTCAGGAAAATCATATGCAAATGGCAACAAAATAACCAATAAACTAAATGCATGAACCATTCATTCAAATCCAAACAAGATACTCACACATGCAACCTATTACCCGCAAAATTTTCTTACTAGCTTCTATTCCAATATTCTTCTTGCACTCTCTTGCTTTTCCTTGGCTTGCTTACTTGTGTATTCATTGTGCTCCCTCCTCTTGCTATATATTCTCTCTCCTCTTTTCCTCTCCTTGTCCAAGTGAATGCTAGAATGTCCAAGAGTGTTTTAGAATTGTCTCTCCCTTTTTTCTTTCCTTTTTTGTCAATTTCACTTTCATGTATATTCTTGTCTCCTCATCTTCCTTTTCTATTATATTCCTTTATTTATTGCATTAATTCCCGTTTATCACCCTTTACCTTTCGCTAATTCCATTGCCAATTTCCATATACAATAAATAAATAATCAACCACAAGTGGATCCCAATGTAATATTTTCCCCTCCATTCAGCATGGGATATGTGTCCCATGATCTTGGTTTGATTTTGATTTTACAATGTCCATACCTTATTTACTTACATGGAAGTTCAACCCAGGGTTGTTACTGTACTATTACTTTTCTTCAAGAGTCTCACTCTTTTCCTTTTGGTGTGAAAGAACCTTTTATGCATCGTAATTGATATCTCACAAAGTTCACACAATTTCCATCACCAAAGATATGTATATCATCTTATATGTGTTCATTTCAACCAATGCACATCTTTGAGATCACTAATTTGGAAACCGACCATATTCTAGTTGGGGCTCCTACTGCAAATAGTGTGGGGTCTAATTGGGACTTCACATTAGGGAGACCCACTTCCCTATTATCGAAATCCAATACTGTCAACAGTTTCATAGATGGGAGAATTTTTAATCCATATCAATCCATGTTCACGCTGGCTTCCTCAATTTTGGAATTCTATTACAAAGAAATATTCAATGACATCACTAAAGTACTTGTACTCATGTGAAATTAACTGGCATACAACATTCATTATGCTTCTATAATATCATACACAAGTAATGGGGTCATTTCTTATTAAGGTATCAATATAATCTTTATCTACTTCATTTTCAATCGATGGTTTTTTTTCTCGATGTATTTGATGCAAAGAATTTATTAAAGGATCATATATATGTTCAACACTGCTAAATGAAACAAATAAATTGGGTGGACTTAACTGTCGGATCATCGCATATACGTTCTTGTGAAAATGTGAAAAATAGCCTACGATGTTCGTATTCGTCTAGGATCCATATAGGAAATGTTCAATGCAAGAATGCATTTCAAATTTTCTCTTGTTTTAATGTCCTAAGATATCATTTTCTTCCTTTTAACTTTCATTTTCTTATAAGAATCCAAATAGAACTAAATTCTTGATGGAGGATAATTCACACTGTTTTGTAAAACAGGTTTGTTATATGATATGTAAAATCATGATCTTGATACAAAATTTCCCACCTAGAAATATCGTGATACGTAAAGTTTCTTGTAACACTATCTAGTGATTTTCTTTCGTAAAATATTGTGGGAAAGCTCATCCCTTCCAAATAATTATCTCTGAATATTCCCAAAGGGCTATAATCTTCATCTGAAACAATGTTTATTTGATTATTACAAAGATCGTAGATACTATAAGAATCACTAAATCCATGTAATAATGTTTTTGTTACTGGCTCTTGATCACAAGAATCATTATCATCATGTGACTTTCTGTATCTGTATTTGTCTCACATGCATATGCATCTCTCTTTTGATCAAAAACTCTTTTCTTGTTTTCATTTATTTTGACATTCTCTAGTTTATAGAGTGGAGTTTTACACAATCGTCTCAATGCCTTCATGATTTTATGAACACGTATTCACGCAAAAACAAATATTATTTTAAACACTAAAATCCTTTTAATTTCCATGCCCAGAGTACTAGATTCATTTATTTCATGAGGAAGTGCAATTTGAATTTGACATATGTCAGCATGTACATTGATTAGTCCACTAGTCAATGCTAATCATGGTTTTCTAAAACACTATCCAAGTTCCTATATTTTCAAAAATAATAATCGTAATGATATCAGTCATTCCTCCAATTCATAAAGCTCTTTCACTATGGAAAATGTTCTGTTACAGATTATTCGTTTTGGAACTGAAAATTTGATAAATTTTTCATTTTCTAGTGCCTTTTTGCATTTTTTTCATACACACTTAATTTTGGATGCATTGTTGATTTATTTTTCTATGACATCTATTTTAAACCAAGTCTGGTTGCAAATGTATATTTGAACATCTATAATGGTTGTTTATGTTCATTAGCAAATATGATATATTGTATTGACTTTCGCTGCTTTGATCATCTTGTAATTCAATTTGTTTTGATAACATTTTTATTTCTTATGTATTTTTTGAGTTCATGCAATGAAGAACATGGTATTTTTCTATTAACAGGTTTTGTATTAATTTCCATAGCATATTTATCAATGTTCATGTTCTTAGAGCTAGAATTTAATGGCTTGTATAGTTTTGTGAGAACATTTTGTTTCAAAATTTTCATTGATTCTTATATGTTTTTTGAGTCAATGCATTGATAGTTGTGATCTCTTGTTTGCATTGATAAAATCTATGTCAATTTATATTCCCTTTTCATTCACTTTCATGTTTTGAAAGTCATTTTTATCGGATTCATCTATACATTTATTTTCATTAACTGCTTCAATAGGACGTGATTTTTTTTTTTGTTGTACTATCTGTTTGAGAGGTTCATAATGTAAATGACCTACTCTCGTACCAAATTGCATAACTTAGAATATGATTTTGTCTTTCTCGAATCCACGAAATTTAGACACAATAGCTAGAGTATCAACGGACCATATGCATATAGTTATGTTCAAGATATACCATATCTAGTCATAAAAAAAGGCCATTGTCTATCTTCCCTTTTTCATATGGCATTGCAAATTGAATAATGTATCCTTTCTAATCTACTATTCCAGAAAATTTCTTAATTGCATGTTCATTCATGTATTTTTCTATGCAGTTTAATGAAAATGAATCATTATGCATTAATGCATTGCAAAACATATGTGGAATTATGCATCATAAACAAGGAACATCATACTCATTTTTCATCAATTGGGATATTTTTTCAAAATAAATTTTACCGTAAATACTCCTGAACCCAGAAAATATCTTAAACATATGTATGCCTATGTTTTTTTTTATCTACATCCATCCATGTTCAGTTTGTTCATACATTGTTATATTATATGTTCATGATCAATTCTTATTGAAAATCATTTCTTGCACAAGAGTGGTTTGAAATGTCTAATAATTGAATTCTCATCATGGAACAATATTTCAAAACTTTCTTTGCACAAATTTAAATTAAAATGCAAATAGTTTTTCATTGTTATGTTTGAACAAAGTTTCATGGGAATTTTTAGCAACTTTGATAACCAATGTATACAAAATATGTCTGTCCAAAATCCTCATTTGTCCACAACAATAATATTTGAAGTTGTTTTTGTCATCCTTTCCAAGTAAACATCCGGGCTATTTATACCATGCATATGTATTAATGCATCTATATTCAATTAATGTTTGTAAGATAATATGGCTTCAACCTTTCCTTCATGTAAACAATTCATAAAATGTTCTATTATTCCTTCACACAATTCTATTGACGTGTATCTGAAATGCAATAGAGTTCACATACTATCGAATATGCGATCTCCCACAACATATGAAAAATTGTTGAAACGAAATAAATTATGCTACCTTAGTATTGCATATATACCATTCCTTTCTATACTAAATAAATGATTCTCCATTGATGCTTTAGCAATCACGTTTCAAAAAATATTTAAATTCCCTATGAACTCTTACTCAATTATAAGCACAACATAAACAATGTATAGGAAAATGAGAAAAATGATATAGATGTAACCAATTCACATAAATAACTTGTCTATGAATGATACGTATAATCAAAAAACAAATGAATCACAATGTACTTTATATAAATATCGTAAAATATGTATCTATTTCTGAAAACTGATATTGTGCATAATTCTTATGCTAACGAGCAAAACACACAATTTTAAGAATAGAGTATTGATTCCAAAAAATATAAGAAAAACTATTTGTAACGAGCCCCTCCCCCTAGAACTATGAAATATACCAATATGCATTGGCAATATGCATGCCAAAAGAATGCATGATCAACACCTATCCAATGCAACTACCAACACGTTACTTGTTAAAATTACGTCACAAGAGCTTTAGAAAACATAAAACATTTTATTTATGATTCTTAGGCTAATGAGAAAAACATAGTGACACATTACTTGTTAAAATCATGTCATAAAATCTTCATAACACTTAGACCCTTTTATTTATTATTTGCGTCGACTAACAACTATGTATAATTACAAAAACTTATTTCTATGGAAAAGTTCCATACATCCACATTCACTTTTCCTCAGCATAGTTCTCCAACAAACTTTCCTTCCACACAATACTAATTTTTAAACAATGGAAGCCACTTAATATCAATCACTCCATACAATTTATCACACGATTTCATATTTATTTAATTTCCTACGTTTCTATGATTCACCATTGATATGTGCGCATGATATATCATGTCTAACATGTCACAGGTGGTCATTATACACAGAAATGAGAAATGTATAGTTAGACGAAATTGAGAACGTCTTTGATTAAGAAAATAATTTTACGTACAAAACATAAATGGCTAGAAAATTACTTTTTTCAAAATGCGTTTATAAAATGTAAGTATTGTTCAGTTTCTATTTCTTTCCATGAGCTTTAATCTCCAAAGAGAAATCTTGAAGATAAAGTAATACAATATAATATTTCTTGAGTTTTGACACATTGTTCAAGCCCAGTTGGATATCGACTATGTTTTTTGCCACACATCATAGATATGAAAGACATATAATTCTTCAATGATTAAAATTTCCTCTTTTTATTAAGCTCCCACATGATACAACAAAAATGAGTCTTCCACCCTTTGAATCATTCTAGTTTTTGCTTGGATGAGCCAATGCTTGATCTATTTAGTGGTAGAGCGGCCTTATGAAACCTATCCGGAAGAGAAATTTCATAGAGATTTGAATCGACGCAAAATGGAGAATTTCAGTAGGATGCCAATTCATAGATGAGGACACCTTCAACTTTCAATTAGGTCTAAATGGAATCTCTAAATATCATATTAAAAGCACCAAATGCAGAACATAAAGCAATGAAAGATAATAGAGATTGGAGGTGTTGTTAAGGCTCAATTGAAAATAAAATATGTATTTTACAATAGATCATGAATACGGAAAACATCCAACACTTGAACAAACATGTTTTCTTCTCTTTACAAAGTGAAAGCTGCTCGCACAAGAATTTGCTAATAGTTGTATGGAGATGCAACTCCTTTATGTGTAGGGAGAGCATTTCTTTGGTTAATTTTTAAACTCTTTCTCATTTAAAACTTTGCTAGATATGGCTATACGGAAGAAAAATTGCACAAAAGTAATTAATTCATCAAAGGTTGTGCTCTCAACTAATACATAGTTGAGAAAACAATTTTCATTATCTACAATGAAGAATGTGTCGAAGACAAAGTACATCTGGGAGAATAGAGGTGCAAATGTGACATGTATTGCTAATACCTTTATGTTTTCATTTGCACAATCTATCATAAGAAAAAAAGGATAAATGGAACTGATATGTTAGTAGGAAGGCAAACAAAATGGTATATTTACATCACATCCCTAGATAGATTATTATCTAGATATATAATTATCTAGATTTTTTATTGTACCAATCGTTATCTAGATATACTGTTATTTATATTTTTAATTCTTGCAATGCCTTTGATGCAATATTGATGACGTACAACCAGGGGGAGTGATAGTAATTAATATAATGCAACTTGTATTTGAATACGAAGTAATTATGATAATTGCTATAGTAATGATAATTGAATTGAAAGGAAACAGCCGACATTATTCCCGAATCACATGTTGACAATAAAAAAGCAACACACAAACAACCATTTTGACTTATTGTGTATTATAATGATATGACTGAAAAGCGTTGCGCTGGCAAGACTTGGTATCAATTTTAGAGTTTCATGTGTATGCTAACATTTTTGAACTGAATTAAAAAAGATTTCACAGACATTCAACACATAAGTGTATCAATTTGGATTTGCAAATACTAATGATAAGGCTAATGTAATGATCGTCTTTTGAAAATGGAAAATCTTGTGAATCTTCCAGAGTAAGAAAACATTAGCGAATGGAATGAACCCAATGAAATAATTGATAGATCAGTAGAATAGAATAGTCTGCAATTGCAACAAGGAAAGTAGTGCAACAATCACACCAAGAATAGATAAAGCCACGCTATTAATTCAGAGAAAAGTTAAAGGAATGGCTATAATGAAGAAAAACCTATATCTTTTACCTATGTGCTATGAATCCAATCAAACCGAGATGTTCCAAAGAGAAGCCCTATGATTACCAGGAGGCCCTATTTGATCATAATGTTCTATGCCAACAATATGGGAAAATGATGCAGTGTGAACACACCAAAAATCTTGTTGAATGAAAAAATGAACACTTTGATCAACTTGTTATTAATGATGATACCATATGCCCACATTCTCAACACATAACATTATAATCAACAAAACGAACAATTTGATCAATGATCCATCTTATTTATTGAATGGAAGTAAGTTTTATAAAATTGAACCTTATTGATGATTAATAGTTTCTATGTTATTTAAAACGAAATAGTGATGTTTCTTATTTAATGTTTATTAAAGTCCTTATTGCAATAAATTATTGTTTATTATTTAAAATAAAGTATTAATGTTTCTTATTTAATGTTTATTAGACTTTCTGTAAATGTTAGTGAACACCTCTTGCATACTGAGTATGGTTTCCACACTCTAGTAGAATCAACTTCTTCTGCACTAAAAACTTTTCTAATCAATTGATTAAAGGTTGTGCTATCATAAAGAAAACTCTCCACTTCCATAATTTTTTTCTTTCCACACAGTTCCTCAACAATAATATTATAATATATTATTGGTAATATTTTAATTCTAAATATTGATAAATAATTTACTTTTTGTTGTACCGAGTGGAGAGAAAACTCTGTACAATGAAATATATTTGAAGAATCAAAACCGAATAGAAACTTTTAGTGTAGAAAAGGAAAACTAGAAAAGCCTTACCATAATCAATCCATATATTAAGAAAATCTATATATATGTAATAGGAAAATGTGAAATATCATTACTTTACAAATTAAAGTTATAAAGTTCCCTCTAAACCTTCAATCTCTTGCACATATCTCATTCTATGCACATCCTTCATTTCACACAACTAAATATGTAAAAAAATTAAATCGAAAAGAGTTTTAAATTATTTTTCTATTTTCACCCCCATTCTCACACATATTACCAATCCTCTACACACTAAAATACTCGCACAAGGAAATATTCACAAAAGGAAACATAATAATACTAATTTGAAATTTGTGCATAGTTAAATTAATTATGCTTTGACAACATACATTTCCTTATGCACACTCGTTTTCTCGCACATACACTATCCTCTACACATCCTTCAACAATGAACATTTAAATTGTGTGGAGTCAAAGCCAACATTAACAACAAAGGCACGGGTTTAAAATAAAGGAAAGTTAGATCAATGGTATATTTACATTACTGAAGAAACTCTGCAAACATAGAGTTAGGGATTAGAACCATAATTCACCAAGTTTATTAACAAGTATGGCAGAAGTTGATGTTTATGCAGTGTGACTTTGGAGTTGCAGAGAAAGAGATCAATAGTTCTTTAGTTAAAATGGTCGGTGCTCTGGAATTTCTCATCAATTTTCTCTCAAATCATGCTGAAATGATTCTATATAAAGCATAGGTCAATTTCAACCTTTTAAATAAGAAAATGGAAATACTGGAATTGAAGTTGGAGAAATACAATTGGAAAATGAAAAGTTGATTTTTGTGTGTGGATAATTTGGCTCAGCAGAGGACCTTAATACTGAGGAGGACACTAATAAAATATATGATGATATCATGGCCATTGACCGAGATTATCCCCCTTCTTAGATTGAGCCAGAAGTTAATGAAGCCCATTTCACTTCTGTTATCGAGGATATGTAATAATTTAAATATTTGTTATTTTTTTTTTCGTTAATAGAGAAAATCAATTTAGAATAACTTCTATAATCCAATTGTGAACAGTTTCAATCCTTCTTCAAGCTTTTGGATATTAGAACAAGAAATTTTGGCTGAATTCATGCATGAAATTTATCTGTGTTTCTCTATTTAATTTGTTTCCTACACACTATGTCAAAGTAAATCATTGTTGATTTAGTTGTTGTTTTTCTCTTGTAACTTAATTTTAAAATATTTCCGCAACTTAATTTGCAAAGTTTTCTATTTTATTTTCCAGCTAATGTAAGAATTTAATCATGAAAATGACACACATACCCCATTTTATGCATATTTAAAGCTCCACACAATTAAACATAATAATATTCATCTACACATCCTTCAATCCATAAAGATTCATAGCTCTGTCGAACCACAACTCTACAGAACTGCTCTTTTTAGCGATACATAAAATGACTATATCTTTAATGCGCAATATAACTCCCTCTCCGCACAATGAAACATAATAATAATAATAATAATAATAATATATTAATATTAATAGTTTAAAGTTAATTTCCCTATGCACCCCAAGTTCTCCCGAAAATACCATGTCCTAATTTCATCCCTGCCGAATAAAGTTCCCAATATAAAATCTCAACACAATTAAAGCTTCGCACAATGAAACATAGTAATATTAATTATTATATTCTCTTGTACATTCCCTATTCTTTCACACATACTCTATTTTCCATATTTTAATTGTCCCAATGTCTCTCCCCTGATAAATAGAAACCTCATATACATTTAATATAACACAAATGCATATGTGCAGAACTGCTGAGCAAATCCTTTGTGCACAAAAATCTCACAAATTTACATTAATAGTTTAACATTAATTTCCCTATGCACCACCAGTTCTCTCACATGAACCCTGTCATTTGCACAATGAAACATAACAATATTAACTATTATGTTCTCGTACACATACCCTGTCCTCCACAAAGATTCATAACTTTAAAATCAGAGGCCTACGCAACTTCTACTGAATAAATTTCCCTGTGCATCCTCATTTTCCCGCACATACCCCTCCATGCTTACAGTAAATGCTCCGCACAATGAAACGTAATAATATTAATTCGAAATTTTTTCATAGTTGAACTAATTAAATTTCCCTCTACATCCCAGTTCTCCCGCACATACCGCGTCCTCCACAAACATTCATATCTCTATAAAATCATAGCTCTTGCATATTTTTTCACCACCCCCCTCCCCTCCCTCTGCACTACCCACCCCCAATCCTCTGCAAAGGGCCTGCAAATGTGTCAATTCTAACACTATTGGATAGAGAAATAACACACAGTCTCAACACTCATGAAAATCACCACCCATTCTCCATGCTACTGGATTTTCCTCCACAAATATTCATAGCTCTATAAAATCAGATTTTTACGCAACTTCTCTCCCACACATACCCCATCCTTGTGCATTTCAAATTTGTTCAAAACATAATATACGATATGCAATGTGGATAATTGTAAAAGTAATAGTCATCTTTGCACAACGAAATATTAAGTGGAGAATTTTTTAGCCTCCCCACTCCTTCCACCTACACAAAGGACTTGCAATTGTGTCAGTTCTATCATCATTGGGAAGAGAGGTATCATAATAGTGTCAGTGTTAGTGTTAGAGCACTCCCCACCCTCCTCATTTTTTTACTTTTTCAAATCTCTACCCTCTTGCCCACCCACCCCCCCCTCCCACTCTTTTTTCCTTTTTACCCCTTCATCCTAGGGTGGTTCCTCTAAAATTCCATTCCTTAATCTTTATCCTTTTTATGCTTTAGTCCATATTCACATGTGCGTGTGCTTCCTCTAATAACTCCCCCTTCCACTCAACCCCCTATCTTTTTTTTAGGACCTCACCATCCTTGCATTCATTATTGAATCTTTGACACACACACACACACACATAGACTTGTTTAATCTCTTAATTTAATCCTTTGACCCACTATTTCTCATAATAATTTATTTTTATTTTTTCCCACAAAGACACACACATATTCTTAACTAGACTATTGGCTTGAGTTTTTGATTATGTTAGGGTCCTATAATAATAGGATTCATAATTTTGAATTGGCTGTGGTTAGTCTTGTAATGTTGTACATACTTTTTCTTCTGCATAATGTTTTCCATATTAAAAATTAAAAAATGTAAAGCGGGTATGTCCTAAAAGAATAATCAAAGGACAAAAATAAAGAAAAAAGATCAAAAAAGTAAAAAATATGAACCCCAAAAGAGATAAAAATAGATCATGAAAGTGTGAAAATTCAAATGCCACTACATTTACTTTACTATGCAAAATAAATATTGTGTGTAGCTTGTCAAAAATGCCACAATCCGTGATGGTCAAATAGCTTAATATTGACCCATTCATGCTTTAAATTTCATGTTGATAGATAGAGAATAAAGGTCTAGCCAAACTGTTTAACCTTGGTAGATCAGTAGTTAGGTAAAGAGTAATAATGAGCTCATCAGTTTAATCTGAGCCATTGGAAGTTATAAAGTTAGAATTAGATAGTTTGTTTTTCAAAAGAAAAGGAAATAAAGGGTCAGCAAGTTCAAATGCACCCAATAAATTGTTGGCATTATGATTCAAGTGTTGTCCTTGATGGCAACTCACTCAGAGGTTGGTACAGGTGCTCAGAGGTTGGTACAGGTGATGGCAACTTAATCAGAAGACAGATCTTAGTACAGCATGCCAAGGAAGTTCATATACGCAGGTTCGTTAAGCCCAAGTCGCGTGTACACGCTAGTTGGATTCAGAAAAAGCGCGTGTATGTGGAAAAGTACTTTTGGTCCATGGTGGTTAGTCCTTGGAAGTTGTGCCTATGATTTCGGACCATTGTGTCTCGACGGGCGTGTCGATCCCTAGTTTTGAAGTTGATGGTATTGTGTTACTATGGTTTTGGCTCTTGGTATTGAGCAAGGCCTAAGGCTATATAAGGAGAAGAAGATCATTAGGAAAAATCATCTTTTCGACAAGGCTTGAATATCTAAGAGAGAAAGAGATCTGATATGCAGGTTCTGGGTTGCTTGATCTAAGCCAAGGAGAGATCACATCGGTTGATGGAAGACTAGATCTAAGGATAGATCGGGATCTAATGGTTTGAAATGCACTATCATGATATGGTTGATTATGCGTATTTCTAGATCTGCATATTGTCGCAATGTTATGTTCTGAGTCTAACTGATGTCTGGTACAGCTGCAAATTGAGAAAGTTTATTTTTAGATCTGTACGCAGGTTGGCTTCGGTAAAAGCGCGTGTATACGCGGGTTTTGCTCATTGAAGTAGCGTATATCTTTTGAAGCTTGATTTTTGGGTTTACAGTGGGGTCTGACTGTTATTGCAGAGTTCTGTAGTCTGCTCTGTGTTCTGGTAACTGGTGATTGACAGGGTTCAGTGGTTCAGTGATTCAAAGTTTGGTTGTTTTATGCTTCAATGATCTGTTGTGAAAATTGAATGAATTGGGGTCCACAGATTGTAATATTGTGCTTCAGGAATATCCAGTCTGAAAATGTATGAAAGGTGGTACCTGAAGGAAAGAAGATTGTAGGTCAGCACCTACGTACTAGTATCTTGGCTAGTACAAGAGCAAAGGGGGTTGGAGCTCCCTTCCAAGGAAGTTTGGAGAACGAGAGAAGGTTGTAGCCTTCTGCAGGTTGTAGCCTGCATACTGGTATAAGGCTGCACCAGTACAAAAGATTGTAAACTGAAGTTTCATATTAAAGAAAGATAGAGACAACTTGCAGCAGGTGGTTTTCACCCACATTGGGTTTCCACCTTACATCTTGGTGTTCATGTGTGTGGCTTTTGATCTGTTCTGTTATACTGCACATGTTTACTATTAATGTGGTGAATAATGTCCTGATGAACTTAACTGAAGAATAAGCTAACTAAATTATGAGTTTTCTTCTTATACGCTGTTTTATTTAGTCATAGTAGCGTGTACACGCTGGTTCACCTAACTGAAGTAGCGTATATGTTTCTGAGCATTGAAAAAGTTTGATTGATCTGATAATACTGATTCACCCCCCCTCTCAGTATTATTTCCAACAATTGGTATCAGAGCAGGTCCTTCAGAGAAGCTTGATCGCTTGAAGGTAGATCATTCATCATGAGCAACTACGAGAAAGAAGCATCAATCAGGCCACCGATTTTTTATGGGACAAATTTCAATTATTGGAAGGTAAGAGTTACTGCATATCTTCAATCTCTTGGTACAGAAGTTTGGAACATTGTAGAAACAGGCTATGCTTTTCCTTCAGCTACTCCTACAGATCCAGCTGAGAAAAAGCAGTATGAAACAAATGCAAAAGCAGTCAGTACTCTATTAGGAAGTATATCCCAAACAGAATTCATGAAGGTCATGCACTTCAAATCAGCAAAAGAGATATGGGACAAAATGATCACTAGCTATGAAGGAGATGAACAGGTAAAGCAAGCTAAACTTCAAACTCTCAGGATTCAATATGAGACTCTCAAGATGTATAATGATGAAAGTGTGGCTAATTATTTTCTTCGGGTAGATGAGATTGTTAATTGCATGAAAAATTTGGGTGAAGAAATAAAAGAGACTATAGTAGTTCAAAAGATTCTAAGATCATTATCCCCCAAGTTTGAATCTAAAGTATCTGCAATAGAAGAAAAGAAAATCTTTGTGTTCTCACTATGTCTCAGCTACATGGAATTCTAACTGCTTATGAAATGAGAAAGGGAGGTCCATCTGACAGAAGGGAAGCTGCTTTTAAGGCATCAGGAAAAGAAGATTACTATGAAGCAAGCCATGTTCCAGAAGAAGAGGAAGAAGAATCAAATTTTGTCAGAAATCTTCAAAGGGGTTCTGGAAGGTTCAGAGGTAAGCTACCTTTCAAATGCTTTGCTTGTGGAAGAGTAGGTCATTATGCTGCAAAATGTCCTTATAAGGATAAAGGAAAAGAACCTGCTAGATGGAACAAGAAACAAAGTGCAAATAAGAAAAGCTACTACACCCATGAAGATAGTGATGGCTTATCAAACAGTGATGAAGATGAACAAGGTAATAAATATAAACTGTTAATGGCATTTGAAGATGATGATTATGAGGATGCTGTAGATGTGGATAATCTCTATAATGAAATTACTAGACTCAAGAGATGCATAGAAGAAAAGAGTGTGATCATTGATACTTTGCAATTTCAAATTGATGAAAAGGAAAAACATCTTGAAAAACTAGAAGGTGAAATTGTTGGTCTCAGAAAAGAAATTGAGAAAAAAAAAGCTATTAATCTTAAGTTTGTCAAAGGATCTGAAACTTTGGATGAGATTATCAATGTGCAGCGGTCTCCTCTAAACAAGACAGGTTTGGGCTATAATGGAGAAACCTCTCAAGCATCCACCTCAAAAAGTTATCTTGATGCAGCAAGAAGAAATGAGCAGAAGAACAATGAAGATAATCAGGTAAAGCAGGGACGAATTACAAACAGAAACTATCAGGGACAATCCTTCTTAAGGGTGAACAAAAGCTACAACCAACCACAGGTAAAATCCTCTCAGTTTGGCTCAAGAATAGATGAAAATAGAAATTACAATCAGTTGGCTGGTAGATTCAATAACCGCAGAAGCTTCTTCAATGGACAATGCTTTTCTTGCCATAACTTTGGTCACAAAGCAGCTCAGTGTGTTGCATATAAAACAATCATGACTAGGGAAGCTCAAAAACAAAGAAGTATGACAGGGATTACAAAGAGGACCTATAACAACTTTTCGGTGCTTGAAAATGAAGTTGAATGTTCTATTTGCAATAATTTTGGTCATAAAGACTCTGAATGCAGGAGCAGGTTTCAGGAGAAAAAGGAACAAGCCACGAGCACCAAAAAATGGAGAATAAAGGAACCTCAGACAGAAAGATGTGGAATAGCTTTTTATGCAGAAGGACAGGAAAATCTATGGTACATTGACAGTGGATGTTCGAAACATATGACAGGTGATAAAGAAAAACTTGAATCTTATTCTACTTTAGAAAAGGGAAAGAAAGTTTCTTTTGGAAATGATACTCCTGCAACTATAAAAGGAAAAGGTATTGCTCCTTTGAAAGAAAAGGTCAAGGCTGGAAATGTTTTGTATGTTGATGGATTGAAGCATAATCTACTAAGTGTCAGCTAGATGTGTGATCAAAAAACCGAGGTTATTTTCAGATCAAATGGATGTCTTGTTCGTGATCTTGATACAGGTAAAACAGTTCTCAAAGGCAAAAGAACTCCAAATAATCTGTACATATTTGAAGAAGGACAACAACAATGCTATCTTAGCAAGGATGAAGAGCACTGGTTATGGCATCGAAGGTTGGGACATCTAAGCTTCTCACAAATAAGGAAAGCATGCAAATATCAGGCAGTTCGCGATCTTCCAGATATCAAAATTCCAGACAACACCATATGCAAATCTTGTCAGTTTGGAAAGCAAACCAGAACTAACTTTCTAGAGAAGGAAGGATCAACTAGCTTGCCTCTTGAGCTAGTCCATACAGATGTATGTGGTCCATTTAGGAAAAGGACACCTCGAGGAGAAGAATATCTGATATTATTCATTGATGATTTCTCAAGGTTTGTTTGGTTAGGGCTTATGAAGCACAAAGATGAAGCATTCGAAAAATTCAAATCCTTCAAAGCATTGGCTGAAAATGAATCAGGACACAAAATTAAGTGCCTCAGATCTGACAGAGGTGGGGAGTTCACATCAAATGAATTTTTCGATTTCTGCGATGAACATGGGATAAGAAGAGAATTCTCTACAGCTAGAACTCCTCAGCAAAATGGGGTTGTGGAAAGAATGAACAGAACTATCCAACAAATGGCTCGTGCTATGCTCGATGAATCAGGTACTCCTGCAACCTTCTGGGGTGAAGCTGCACATGCTACTGTTATTATTCTTAACAAAACAAATGTCCGAGTAAACAGCACTCAAACACCTCATGAGCTTTGGAGTGGTAAAACTCCTTCCGTGAAGCATTTCAAAATCTTTGGGAGCAAATGTTATATTAAGAATACTGATGAGCAACTTGGCAAACTTGAACCTAGAGCAGATGAGGGCATTCTTCTTGGTTATTCTCCACATAGCAAAGCATACAAGTGCTACAATAAAAGACTTGGCAGAATTGTTGACAGTATTGATATAGTGGTTGATGAGAAGGGATATATTCCTAGGCAAGTTCATCATGAAGACATTGAAGAAGATGAAGGTTACTCTCAAAGGCGAAATGATGAAGAAGAAGAACCTCAAGAAGAAGAAGAATCTCAAGAAGAACCAGAGGAGCAGACAAGAATAGAAGAGAAGACTCCATCCAGATATGTCCAAAAGAATCATCCAGAAACTCAGATTGTGGGGCAGAAAGAAGCAGGAGTACAAACAAGAAGGACACTTGCTGAAGCTTCAAGCTACTTGGCACTACTCTCCTCCACTGAACCACAAAATGTGAAAGAGGCATGCAAAGATGAATGTTGGGTCAAAGCAATGGATGAAGAACTTGAGCAAATCGAAAAGAACAACACTTGGGAATTAGGTCCTAGACCAAAAGATAAGAATGTAATAGGAACAAAATGGGTCTTCAAGAATAAATTAAATGAAAATGGAGAAGTAATTAGAAACAAGGCCAGACTTGTTTGTAAAGGGTATGCACAGCAAGAAGGAATAGATTTTGAAGAGACCTTTGCTCCTGTGGCAAGACTAGAGGCCATCCGAATGTTCCTTGCTCTCTCAAGCTTTCAACACTTCAAGGTATTTCAAATGGACGTGAAATCAGCCTTCCTAAATGGAGACTTAGAAGAAGAAGTATATATTGAGCAGCCAGATGGCTTCATTCTTGGGAATGATCCAAACCTTGTATGCAGATTGAAAAAGGCACTCTATGGACTCAAACAAGCTCCAAGGGCTTGGTACTATCGGTTGGACAAATATCTTCACCAACAAGGCTTTTCAAAAGGATCAGCAGATAGCAATCTCTATATAAAAGTTGAAAATAACAAATTGCTAATTCTTGTTGTTTATGTAGATGATATTATTTTTGGCAGCAATGAAGAGACTATGAGTCAAAACTTTGCCTTGGTTATGCAGAAAGAATTCGAAATGTCACTTCTTGGAGAATTGACATATTTTCTTGGATTGCAAATCCAACAAAATGAAGGAGGTATCTTCTTGTCTCAAACCAAATACCTCAAGCAGATCTTGAAGAAGTATGGCATGGAAGAGTCAAAGCCAGTTTGTACACCCATGGTTACAGGATGCAGCCTCAGTGCTAATGATGAATCAGCAGCAGTTCACCAACCCACTTATAGATCCATGATTGGGAGTTTGCTTTATTTGACAGGTACTCGACCAGATATTACACATGCAGTAGGAATGGTTGGAAGATTTCAAGCCAACCCAAAGGAAACTCATCTTCAGGCAGTCAAAAGAATCTTCAAATATCTTCAAGGGACCCAAAACTATGGCTTATGGTATCCTAGAAATACAGATCTCACTCTTCATGCTTACACAGATGCAGATTGGGCTGGAAGTGTGGATGATAGGAAAAGCACAAGTGGTGGTGCTTTCTTCATGGGTTCCAGATTAGTATCTTGGTTCAGCAAAAAACAGAGTTCGATT
The DNA here is from genome assembly GCA_031772625.1 of Pinus tabuliformis. Taxonomy (NCBI): domain Eukaryota; kingdom Viridiplantae; phylum Streptophyta; class Pinopsida; order Pinales; family Pinaceae; genus Pinus; species Pinus tabuliformis. The sequence continues at coordinate 819,841,961 of CM062804.1, read as the reverse complement.
GCCTTATCTACAGCTGAAGCAGAATATGTGGCTGCAGCATCTTGTTGCACACAACTTCTTTGGATGATGCAGACCTTGCAGGACTTTCAAATCACTTGCACTCCACCCGTCTCTATCTTATGTGATAATACAAGTGCAATCAGCATTTCAAAGAATCCAGTCATGCACTCAAAGACCAAGCACATACCAATCAAGTACCATTTTCTTCGGGAACAAGTGCTTGAGCAGAAGGTCAAGTTGGAGTATGTTCCTTCTAAGGAACAAGTTGCTGATATTCTCACAAAACCACTGCCCAGGGAAACTTTTGAATATCTCAGACAAAAGCTGGGAGTAGTTGATGCTTCATCCTGCTGTTGAATCTTGTCTGTTCTACAGAAAAGTTGGTATACGCAAGTTACGAAAGGTATATACGCGTATACACGCGGATTTATGCTGAGAAAGTCGCGTGTATGGTGTACGCATGTTGCAGAGATTATATCCGCGTCCATACGCCTTTTCTTGCAGGAGAAATCGCGTATATGAAGTTCTGAACAGCAAGGGAAAACTCTGGAGTTCTGAACAGCAGTGGGTATGTCAGAATTCTTCAGGCACGGTTTCAGGAGGTGCAGCAGGCACAGGTTCAGGGGGAGCAGCTTAAAAGTCTCATAAAGCATTGTTGGCATTCAGATGTTTTGGTTGTTGATTTCAAGAAAAGGAGCTCAGAAAGAAATCCTGGTTGCTGATCTAAAAAGATGTTTATAATATGCTGCTGATGATTTTCATAAGTCTTGGTCTAGATCTGTTGTCTCTATGTCATATATCTCTCTTGTGATATCTCTTTTATGGAGTCAAGGTCATGTAACGGCCTATGTTGGTTTCCCCACTATGCCTGGGATGACTGCTGTAATGTAATTGGTTGTTTCTGATATGTCCCCTCTTGGTAGGGAGTATGGATGTAAGTATTGAGTCTTTTGGTGATAGGAAAGTCCCTTATGGTGTATAAGTCTTGGTTCTTGTTGAAGAACATCTTTTGCAGATCTGGCCTACTGTCAGGGGGAGCATGAGTCAGCACAGCCAAGCAGAGGTATCAGCATGTCCTCAGGGGGAGCACAGCCCTTTGCCCTTGATGTCAAAGGGGGAGAGTGACTTGGTGTGATGGTTGCCATCAAGTCCAAAGGGGGAGATTGTTGGCATTATGATTCAAGTGTTGTCCTTGATGGCAACTCACTCAGAGGTTGGTACAGGTGCTCAGAGGTTGGTACAGGTGATGGCAACTTAATCAGAAGACAGATCTTAGTACAGCATGCCAAGGAAATTCATATACGCAGGTTCGTTAAGCCCAAGTCGCGTGTACACGCTAGTTGGATTCAGAAAAAGCGCGTGTATGTGGAAAAGTACTTTTGGTCCATGGTGGTTAGTCCTTGGAAGTTGTGCCTATGATTTCAGACCATTGTGTCTCGACGGGCGTGTCGATCCCTAGTTTTGAAGTTGATGGTATTGTGTTACTATGGTTTTGGCTCTTGGTATTGAGCAAGGCCTAAGGCTATATAAGGAGAAGAAGATCATTAGGCAAAATCATCTTTTCGACAAGGCTTGAATATCTAAGAGAGAAAGAGATCTGATATGCAGGTTCTGGGTTGCTTGATCTAAGCCAAGGAGAGATCACATCGGTTGATGGAAGACTAGATCTAAGGATAGATCGGGATCTAATGGTTTGAAATGCACTATCATGATATGGTTGATTATGCGTATTTCTAGATCTGCATATTGTCGCAATGTTATGTTCTGAGTCTAACTGATGTCTGGTACAGCTGCAAATTGAGAAAGTTTATTTTTAGATCTGTACGCAGGTTGGCTTCGGTAAAAGCGCGTGTATACGCGGGTTTTGCTCATTGAAGTAGCGTATATCTTTTGAAGCTTGATTTTTGGGTTTACAGTGGGGGTCTGACTGTTATTGCAGAGTTCTGTAGTCTGCTCTGTGTTCTGGTAACTGGTGATTGACAGGGTTCAGTGGTTCAGTGATTCAAAGTTTGGTTGTTTTATGCTTCAATGATCTGTTGTGAAAATTGAATGAATTGGGGTCCACAGATTGTAATATTGTGCTTCAGGAATATCCAGTCTGAAAATGTATGAAAGGTGGTACCTGAAGGAAAGAAGATTGTAGGTCAGCACCTACGTACTAGTATCTTGGCTAGTACAAGAGCAAAGGGGGTTGGAGCTCCCTTCCAAGGAAGTTTGGAGAACGAGAGAAGGTTGTAGCCTTCTGCAGGTTGTAGCCTGCGTACTGGTATAAGGCTGGACCAGTACAAAAGATTGTAAACTGAAGTTTCATATTAAAGAAAGATAGAGACAACTTGCAGCAGGTGGTTTTCAACCACATTGGGTTTCCACCTTACATCTTGGTGTTCATGTGTGTGGCTTTTGATCTGTAATGTTATACTGCACCTGTTTACTATTAATGTGGTGAATAATGTCCTGATGAACTTAACTGAAGAATAAGCTAACTAAATTATGAGTTTTCTTCTTATACGCTGTTTTATTTAGTCATAGTAGCGTGTACACGCTGGTTCACCTAACTGAAGTAGCGTATATGTTTTTGAGCATTGAAAAAGTTTGATTGATCTGATAATACTGATTCACCCCCCCTCTCAGTATTATTTCCAACATAAATGAAGAAAAATGTTAGGGTAAATAAAGGGTAGACCTAGAAGAAGTATTGAAAAGTGCAGAAAATTTCTAAGTCAAAAGAACATTTATCATGCTTAATCCTATGTCTCATGTGCAGGAGGATTTGATAAAAAGAAAGGATATTCACTGAATTTTGTTTACTAATTTCCCCTCATTTCACTACACCCACACATACGTATTTGCTAATTTTCCCCACCATCCCTTCATTACATATAAATTCCCTTTTCCCCTCATTTTGAACTTTTACCCCTTGGTTTCACACACTGCCGTAGATATTACCCTTCAAAAATCATTCCCCCTTCCCAAAACCCCTTTCCCTAGTGTGAAACCCATTCCCCATTACAAATATTACCTTCCCATCTTATTAATTTCCCTATTCCCCTTAAAAACCCACAAAACCCTTTATCCCAAGTTTTTTCTAAAAGTCTCGCATTATGTAGTTAATGTCCCCACTTCATTTTTCCCTGATACCCTTTTTGACCCACCAACCCTTGGTGCAGTTAAAAAACCACCGCCACATAACCCATGGTCCCATCCTATTAACCATTGGCTTATACTAAAATCCTGACATTTTTCGTTAATTAATTACAATTCTTTGTAATTAAATCTCGGTCCCCTCCAATCACTTTCCTGACTGTGTACGTGCAACTCAACTATGTGATATCCCTCCAATCTCCCACCCCCATATCCAATGGTGTACAACCATGTCACGCAGATTCATTGTCCAACTGTTAACGGCCTGAGAGCATGCAAGATTCGCGGTTTTGGCCAAGCACTCTTTGGCTACGTGGCAGCAACACTTTATATCACGTGCTCGTGAAAAATACCACCCGCCATCCAAAAGAGGTGCGATGTCACACAAAACCACCTCCCCACCTAAAGGAAAACTGCCCACTGTCCATTCAATAATATTCGCGCCAAAATGTGACCCTTATCGGTTAAAAGGGCGAAATAGCCCTAAATTTCTCTTTTCACTCATTTTTTCAGCAAACCGCTACAAACCAATTATGACACCCTAAACCTCTGAGTGACCAATTCAGCCACTTTTACCACCTGAAGATGTTTCAGATACCCAATTGAAGCAACCAATTGACAGTTGAAGCCTTGATACCCGCTACAGCTACTACAGAACCCCATTTGCACACCAAATCGCCAATTTCTAGGTATTCTTGGAAAAACCAGAAAGGCCCTGTGAATTTGAAAAATGCACAGTAGTTATTGAGTGGTTAATTAATTAAATTAATTAAGAAACCTCTGTGAATTGAAAAGAAACCTACTGTACATTCCAAACCCTTTTCACACACTGTAATTACCCTACCACTATCTAGAGCTTCTAAAACTCACTCCTAAAGCCACTAAAAACATAATTTAATTCAGTAAATCCAATTATGGCTTCCCAAATCTCTCTAGATGTAAGACCTTTACAAACCCCTCACATAGATATTAACCACCTTGCATTAGCTGATAGTGACTTTAAAATTAAAGATACCACTTCCCCTGCCTACCTACTAAAACTCCAGTACTGGAGTAAAGAAAAAATTTTAAACCAGAATGATGACATTCACCTTTGGGAGTCAAATTTGTGTAAGTACTATTTCCCATAGGTACACCCATTTCTAGAAATCATCCACTTCTGCCAAGCATGCTGCATTCCCAGTCAAAGAGTCATAGTCACCCTTGATCAACAAGTTTTGTTCACAATCACAACAGAATCCATTAATCAAATGCTGCAAATCCAACCAAGCCCAAATTACACTCCGCTTTCTATTGAATGCTTGGTTGAACTCCACACCAAGCTAGACATTCCCAAGAAAGCTCAAATTATTAAAACTTTCATCATTAAAGAGTCTCACACTCCAACAGATTGTCCTCCTTATGCTGCCACCATTTTCTCTTAGACAGGTAGACAAATTATTACCATGGTCTCTTGCATTTTAGGGTACACCACAGATGAACATGTGGATGAGGTTGTCCTGGATTTCTGTTCTATCTTCTGCCCAGGCAAGCCTCCTACTATAATGTATCACTATGCTCCGTTCATAGTAGACAGAATGCATGAACAATTCATCAGACTACGAAATGAAAGAGTATTCAAGTAATCTTCAGTTTTGTTTCACATGTTCTTGTACTATCAGTCAGACAAGTTTCCAATCAACATTTAGAAGGTAGATACCAAAGGAAATCCAAGATCAGTCATTTATTGGATACCATTGATCCAAATGTATTCCACTATATTTACTTACAAATACTTCATTGATTCATTTGTGCATCCTATTATAAACATGCTAACCAGTAGCTATCATCCCAAGATCAGTTAGGAAATTAAAATGGTTTTACAGGTGGCAAAGAATAGTAAAGTGGGAGACTGGTATCTATACCAGCACCACGCAGAGATAAGGATATATGGATGCCAACTAGCTCCCTACAAACTTCCCAAAAACCTCCCCATGAGTATATTTGCATTCGAGTACTTTAGGCAGATTATAAATTTTGATGAAGTCAATTTCCTGGAAGCCAAGAAGAAGACTCAATTTAAAGTGAAAAACCGATTGGGCCCCTGTATTCATAATAATAGGGAAGCTGGACCAGAGGCCGATAATATTCTACAACAGTTGAAATTCAAGAATAGTTTTGTGTGGCAATATGACCCTCATGAAGTCATAAATAAACTAAGGCTCAAAGTCAAATTGGGCCCTTTCATGCATCATTCCAGGCCAGACATTGAGAGATTTTCCAACTAGTCTAAATGGTTGGAAAACACTTTGATAGATATAGACAGTACTATAGTTGATGTAGAAAATACATTGATACATGTGGAAAATACATTGACATATGTGGAAAAGCAGATTGATACTAGTTCCTTTCTACAGGTTCCAGCCCTAGGAGAACAAATGAATATTCCTTCCATCCTACAAACTCTAGCAAATGAAGACATAAATGCAAAGAGAACTAGGGAAGAAGGTTCTAGTTCAGCCATCGAAACCAGAGATGAACAATTTGAGATCAGTTACAGGAAGACGCCAAAGCTTAATCCTGTAACTGAACAAGAAGACACCATTGACACAGTGGAAATCACTGACACTGAAGCAATGGTTGGAAGGAAAAAAGGCCCAGCTGCTTCAGAAGAAACAGGGAAGGCTTCTACATCAAATAGTTAACTTATTGAGAAACAACTCAACATTGAAGTCTCTTCATCCACCAAGCATGTGGATAAAGAGAAAGATATTAAAGAAAGGTATAAGGAAATTTAGTTGAGGAATGATACATTAAAGGTTGAGACTTATGCCCAATGCTTAAGGCGGACACTTGCAAATCAAACAGATTAATGTCAGCCTTTGACATCAAAACAGAGAAGATGCAAGCACGACATTCATGCAACCTACAGTCCAACAACCAAGATCATTAGCAGACTATAAGAAAACAAATTTTGATGTTTTGGCCATGGATGTTCACCCCATTGACCAAATTGAGTTCTATAAGTAGGCAGGTGAGATGATTTATTCCACCATGACAAACAAAACTATGACTGTACATAAACTTCAAAGTTCATTGGATAATATCATTGCACAGTACAAACTGGAAAAGCCCTCCCCACAGGCCAAGGACAACAGAATCAATTCACTGGAAGACTTGGTGATTGAGCTTGGACATGATCCCAATGATGTCAAGACTGTTGAGAAATTAGTAAAGAAGAAAAATGAGGATATTGCTACTATTAGAAAACATTTGAAGCTGCCTCATTCAGAACATCCACAGACCAAGGAGGTCCTTGAGAGCTAAACTCAACAGGAAGAAATGATGGACCTTTTTCTCCAACTAAATGATCAATTGAAGGAAGTGGAGAAGGAGTTAGACAACTTAATATAGCTTAAATAGGCCAACCTTGACACTACCACTGCCACTATCATTCCAACAGTCACTACAGTAGTACCATCTACCTTGGCAGCTTCATTGGCCCCTACAGCTCCACTCGCTACAACACTTCCAGCTGCAATAACATCTACGTCAGAAACATGTTCAACAACAATAGCAGCTCAGCCAAGTGATGACGCAAGTAAACTGGTCAAAGCAATGGAAGACATCTCCATTCAGACCACAGAGATAAATAAGCTTAAGGAAAAGATAACAAGTTTAGAGAACGACAGTAAGCGTGCATAGATTATGCACAAGGAGGAAGTTCAAAAGTCAACCAGGTTGACTGAAAGAATGAAGAGCTCAGAGAAAGAACTCACATTGATGGAGCCACTTGGCCAAGCTAAAGAACAACTATGGGCCAATATCATTGACTCTGTCAATGATATTCGGCCATCTATACAAGTCATCTTTGAACAAATTGACTTAGTCAAAGAGGCTACAAAAGAAATTCAGAGGGTTAAGGCTGACCTAGGGGACATGCCAGAATAAGCCACTATTATAATCTATTTCCTTAACCCCAAAAACAAATATGAATTGCAAGAGCTGGACATAGCTGACAGGACTGGTACAATACTAGAAGTGATAAAGGTCCTCACCAAGAGGAATTTGATGATGAACCTTGAGGACAAATGTCAAACCATGCAATTGGCTATAGACATGTTCATGGTAATGTTTGATTTTTTGAGGCAGAAAGGTCTACCAAATCCCTTGGTGGTAAAAGATAAATTAATGCCACAAGAAGACTACAATAGAAGAATTAGAGAAGTGGCAAAGGAACAGGTAAATAATTCTTCTATGAAGGGGATGCCTACTGGAAAGGTTCTATATCAAATATTTGAGAACCTATTTTACCTCCAACATGAGGTAAAGAACTTTTTTGTGAATAGGCCCACCTTTGCTAAGTATATAGAAGTAGATGAAATTTTGAGGAAAATGGTAAATATCAAATTACCATATGTAGATATTTGGGAGAAGTTAAATGACCTGCTATAAAAATGCACAGTCAAAAATGTAAAAATGAACAGTCAAAGTGAAAAGGCACAGTAAAGGAAAATCAACAAGCTAGCCAGATGAAAGAGTATCAGTTAAAAAGCAAAGTGAAAGACATCTAGCGTGGAAGATCAACAGCAAGGCAGAGAATAAACAACAAAAGATCAAAGCATAAAGACAACACAACCAAATAAACGGGGACATTATACAACAATTGAACATATATCTCTATCTTCTTGCATGAAGATATTTCTTTTTCCTAGATTAATTCCCAAGATAGTTTGGGATATTTTGTAAACTAATTTGTATAAATACTTCATAATTCAAAGTATTAAGGGGTGGATTGATATATATTTGTAGAGTTGTATTGATTAGAAACCTCAGGGTTATTGTACCAATTTTTCAAGTCAGTAGAATGGATTGAGTAATAAAGAGATTGCATTACATTATTCATGTGTTGAGCTACTTCAGTGAAGTATTGTCTTTGTCAAATCGTTATTCTCTTATGTATTTCAAAAACTTACGTGTTATCTAAATTGAATGAATTAATTGGAAATTTATTTCAGAATTTGTTTAAGTACACTCTGTCTTGAATAGTTAATCATTTTAATGTTTTCTTCTGATATCTCGATTTGAGAATCCTTAACTACTCTCCCATCCTGGTTGACCTCTTTCACTTCCTTCATAATCCGTTCTAAGGAACCCTTAATTGCTCCTTAGATCCGATTGAAAACCACTTCACCATCCAACCTTAAGATTTGAAGTTACTCAACTAGTACCTTGCCCTGTAAACACTATCTTTATACCTTGATCCAGTCTTGTTGTCTTGACACTTGACCCCATAGCCCAATGGTAAAAGACATCCCTCTATCCATCTAAGTCAGTGATTGCACCAGAAAAATCCAAATCAAAACCCAAGTACAATTATAACTAGCCTAAAATCAATTAACTAAACAAAGTTAAATCATAAAGATAGATCCCTCTTTGAGCATTAGGAAGGCTAGATCCTAATCTCCAAAGTAGGTTTGTGGTTACCTCTATAATTTCTTTCATAACAACTCAAGAGAAATTTTGGAGTGATAACATATTGGTGACCATACTGGGGATTCGATCCCTAGTGTAATAAAACTTTAAGGAAGTCTTAAATCTCATCTTTTACCCCTTAAGGTCATTTTTGAGTTATTAAAAAGTTTCATAAAAACAATAAAAAAATTAAAATTCTAGCTTTAAGGAAAACACACTATACCGGGGCAAATCCAGATCCAAACCCCGCAACAACTGTTGATGACCCTGACAGAATTTTAAGGAAATAAAAAAAGGTAGAAACTCAAGGAAGTAGTAGTCAGTTAATTAAAGAAAACTCACTCCCCAAAGAATTATCAAGTTTAGAGGATATTCAGTTTGATTTGTCATTTGAGCTTTCTTTGTTTAGAACCAAATCAGAAAATTCAATTCATGAAACTGTAATAGACCCTAATTTCATTCAATTTATTGAATCATAAAAGGTGCATATACATCCAGATTTAGATCAATTTGTTTTGAATACTTTTGATAAAATAAAAGCTTTAACCTCAACCTTGATAAGCCCTATAAATGATGCCTATCTTCAACAATCATTTGAATTAGCTGCCCTCACTACTGCTACCTCTGAAATTTCTATAGAATCTTAAAAAAATGTAAATACACCTTCATTTACTACCACCTCTCCTATAATATCCACCATAGCTCATTCCCCTAAACCATTGATACCTGAGCTTCCTCTCCAACCAAACATCTCAAGTTCATCTAGTTCATCTACACCCATCTTAAGTCCTTATTCTAGCACCACTACATTGCCCCATAGTCAATCCAAAATCTCAGCCATGGTAGACAAATATGCACCTTTGGTTTTACCAGCCCAAGTACATGCCATGCCCCAAGACTATCAAAGTAAAATCTTTTTGTTTGATGCTACTTGTCAGTATACTGCCCAGCAGCATGTGAACAAAATGGCTGACTATATTGAGTTGCATGAGATTGATGAGTTTGATGTCGAAATGAGGTTATTTTCCCAAACATTGATAGGAGATGTTAAAAAATGGTTCAAATATTTACTAGCTAATCATATTGCATATTTAGATGTGTTTCGTAGATTGTTCATTGATAGATGGAAAATAAAGAAAAACCCTTTGCAAATACTATCAGAATATGATAACATTAGAAGAGCTCCTAATGAATCATTTCAGAATTATTGTACTAGGTTCAACAATATCTACAATGCAATCCCTGCTAATATTAAACCTCCACTAGACCTAGCATTAATCAAAATTCCTGATGGTTTTGACACTGATATGTCATACCAATTAAGGGAAAGAAACCCTTAAACATTGGAACAGATGAAAAGTAATGTTGTTAGTGTAGAAGAAAATTTATTAACTAAAAAAGCTAAGATGAGAAATGAGAAAAGAGTTGTCATTAAAGAGGAAAATTCCACTTCAGATGGTAAAATAGACAATTTAGTTAAGAGTGTGGAAAGGATAATGGATAGATTAGAAAACATGGAAATAGAAACTCAGTGGGAAAATCAACAGCCACCCCTAATAAGAAACCCCAACTTTAGGAAAAATCCTAACACTGTAAAAATCGCAATGCCAGATAAGCAGATTAGACCACCCTTCTAGGAAAACTATGCTGAGGGTTCGCAAAACCATGAGGAAGAGGATGACACCCAGATAAGCCTATTAGGTATTAAAAATGAAGATGTTGTTTTTCTTACTCAGGAAGAATAAGAATTGTACATCCTACAACAATTATAATTATAATCTGGAGATTCCTTAGACTTCAAACAAGGCCATGAATCTGCTATATATGAGGTTCAAAAATAGTACAGCCTTAGAAGCAAAAAGAATATTGAAATTCCCACTAAGAAATCAATCCAAACCCAAACTAAAAAGATAACAGAAGCTGTTGTGACCAAAGTTCTACAAATTCTCCCTAGGGGAACTCGAGAGACTTCCAACCCAAAAATTGTAGATATAACTTCATATGAAACTCAAACTGAAACTGTTACTCAAATCATTCCAAATAAGAGAATTCAAAACAATACTGCTGAGACACAAACTGAATTGTCAAGTACTGAGAAAGGAGATAAAAATACACAAACCACATTTACTATGGAAGATCTCATAGAATTAGGAAAATCTCAATTTCCATTCAACATTAATACTGAGATAGCAAAATTGAAAATATCAGTTCCTTTGACCGAATAAGTAAAAATGAATCATATAGAGCACAAATCACTGAAACATTAAATATAGGTGAAGCAAAAGATGCTGTAAACCTTAATGATGATCAACCTGAGTTATTGCTTGGTCCAGAAGTAAATGGCACCCATCAACAAGGGGTATCCCTCCATTCTATAGTAGCTTGAATGTTCATGATAAAATATTACATAATGTTATCCTAGACTGTTGGGTCCCTATAATACTAGTGATTACCCCATTACTATTGTAGTTATACCCCTTATTTATATTGTTGTGCCCCTATTACCCCCATATTGTTATTTCTGTGCCCCATAGAATCCCTCTATTGTTATTTTTGTGGCTTTGTATTATTATTGTTAGGTCGGCTGGATTATATTGTGGCTCCTTAGACTCCTATATATAGAAAGGAGGTTGTGTCATTTGTATCATCCAAAAATTGTTCATTTATGTAATGTAAAGGAGGTTGCCACCTCGAAGAGGCTGAATTCTAAGGCGTTGATCTATCTTTTCTATCTTTTCTTGAGCTGGTTTCATAACATTTGGTATCAGAGCTTTGGATTTTAGGGTTTCGCTGCTCCAAACAGGCCATCGTGGCATTTTCGTTATAACGTTTTTTCTGTGATGTTTCAAAAGTCACAAAAAAAACCCGTTTGAGAAGAATTGGCGCTGAACCTTGGGTCCGAATTTCAGAGCGTTTGACGCGATATTTGAGGAGATATGATCTGAGGAAGTTGGCCTTTTTGCAGACTCCTGAATTACATTGAAAACAGGTGACCTGGGGAAAATCGTCATAACTCTCTCTCTGAGGATCGGATTGAAATTTCATCAAAAGGTCCAGAAATAGGACGGACTGCAGTTTCTTGTATGTGTGTTTCAGATTCAAAGGTTGAAACAGTGACTCGTGGCACGTCGTACAAGTTCGCTCTATTGAACCAGTCTAAAAGCAAGTCACTGTGGGAGATTTCACATAACTCTTACTTGGAGAATCCAATTTGGCTCATACTTGTGGCATTGGAAAGAGGACGCAGAAGGCTACTACAGGTAGCAATTTCAAAATTGGATGATCCGAAATTACAGAGATACATCAGATTCAATATCAGGCTTCTATAAAGTGAAAGCTTGGTTTAACGGAATTCAAAGGGCATAGTAAAGCATTATTATCAGTAACTGATGCCCCAAGGAAAGAAAATGCAAACACCTAGTAAGGAACCTGAAAGCTCTAGCATGACTCATGAAGAAGAGGAAGAAATGCTACATGATATATCAAAATTACAAGAACAAGTGCAACAAATGTCACGCTCACAAAAGCTAACAGAAGCTAAGATAAATGGCGTGGAATCTAAGATAAATGGCGTGGAATATAAGATAAAGGGCATGGAAGCTAAGATGGAGGATTCGATGGTAAATTTAAAGATAGATTTGAAGACAGACATGGAAGAATTGAAGAACTTGCTACAAGAAAGGGTCACTAATGGTGAAAAGGTAGTAAAGGAAACTCATGATGAGAACAAAAGAAATGTTAATCATGATTCCATAGACTCTAATGTTGGATCGAAGACTCACCATGTTCCAAAAATCGATATGAGGAAGTTTGATGGCAAGGATCCCGCCACATGGATATTACAGATGGAGCAATTCTTCGATCTCAATAATGTGCAAAACACACAAAAGGTACGTATGGCAACTTTATATTTGGAACCAAATCAGTTTGTATGGTATCAATGGCTTTGTTCTCGTAAACAATTTATCACTTGGGCAATTTTTACAGAAGAATTGATAGCACATTATGAGGATACAAAAAGCAACACTTTTTTTAGCCAATTGATAAGTCTCAAACAAAAGGGTTCAATAATGGAGCACATTGAGGAGTTCCAAAAATTGAACATAAGGGTAAAAGATATTCCAGAGGAGCATAGGATTGATGTGTTCATAGGGTCTTTAAAGGATAATATCCAACATGATGTGCGCCTTTGGGAACCTGATTCATTAGAGAAGGCATTCAGGTTAGCAAGAAAAATGGAAAGCAAAATTATGGCAACTAGGAAGCATACCATTCACAACTATAAAGATGGAAGTGTTGTTGCCCATAGTCTTCCACAACCTACAAGGTTGACACCACAACAATTGGAAGAAAAAAAAGCAAAAGGGCTTTGTTACAATTGTGATAGCAAATACACAAAAGGTCATAAGTGTGCTGAGAAGAAATTATTCTACATAGATTGTGAAGAGGAAGAAGAAAAGGAGCAAGAAAGGTCAAAAGAAGAGGATATATTCCAGGAACAAAGCCTAGATGAAGAACAAATAAATCCGACCATATCTTGTAATGCATTGGCAGGAAATACCACTCCTCAAACCATCAAGATAGAAGGACAAATCAAGAAGAAAAAGGTAATAGTGTTGATTGATTCAGGAAGCACCCACAATTTATTCATTGTAGGGTAGGAAAAGAATTGAATTGCTTCCTATATCCAGCAACGGAGTGTCAAGTGATGATTGCAAATGGAGGAAAAATAAATTGCTCTGGAAAGTGCCATAATATCAAGCTATCCATGGGAGAATATGTATTGACTAGCCCAATGCTTTCGATTCCAATGGGAGGTGCGGATGTTGTACTAGGAGTCCAATGGCTACAATCCTTGGGTACAATAGCTTTTAATTTTCAAGAACTTTTCATCAAATTTTCTTCGGAAGGAAAGGAAGTTGAATTAAGGGGTATTGCAGGGAAACCAGGAAAGATAATCAGCTCTCATTGTATGACAAAGCTTCTAAGAAAGGAGCAAAGAGGTGTAATTGCACAATTATGCTCGCTAGATGTTTCCACATTGGAATCATCTATTTCTCCAGATCTCCAAAAAGTCTTGAAAAATCATTCCAAGGTATTTGAGACTCCCAAGGGTCTCCCACCTATGCGTGATCATGATCATGCTATTCATCTGATTCCAGGAAGTGTTCCTCCAAACATCAGGCCGTACAGATATCCCTATGTCCAAAAAAGTGAAATTGAACGTATGGTTGCAGAAATGCTAGAGGCTGGTATAATTCAACCGAGTCGAAGTTCTTTCTCAGCTCCAGTAGTATTGGTGCACAAGAAGGATGGATCATGGCGCATGTGTCTAGATTATAGGGAGCTCAACAAGCTCACTATTAAAGATAAGTTCCCCATTCCTGTTATTGATGAATTACTGGATGAATTGCATGGATCAATTTACTTCACCAAGTTAGATCTTCGTTCAGGATATCATCAAATCAGAATGAAGATTGAAGACATTCCAAAAACGGCATTTAGAACTCATGAGGGTCATTATGAATTTTTGGTCATGCCTTTTGGCCTTACCAATGCACCTTCAACATTTCAAGGTTTGATGAATTCAATTTTCAAACCATTCCTTAGAAAATTTGTGTTAGTATTTTTTGATGATATACTAATCTACAGCAAGTCTTGGAAGGATCATGTTGAACATGTTGACAGGGTGCTACAACTATTGGAGGAGAAACAATTATATGCAAAAAGATCCAAATGTTTCTTTGGAGTCCAGGAGGTGGAATATTTGGGTCATATTGTATCTCATGAAGGAGTTAAGGTAGACCCTAGCAAAATTAAAGCCATTAAGGAATGGAAAATCCCCACATCCATAAAGCATCTACGAGGATTTCTTGGGTTGACAGGGTATTATCGCAAGTTTGTTAAGAATTATGGGAGAATAGCAGCACCTCTAACAACATTATTGAAGAAAGATTCATTTTCATGGACTTCGGAAGCAACAAAGGCCTTTGAACATCTTAAAGAGGCAATGTGCCAAGCACCGGTCTTAGCTACACCGGACTTCATAAAAACATTTATTGTAGAATGTGATGCTTCAGGAAATGGAATTGGTGCTGTTCTAATGCAAGATGAAAGACCTATTTCTTTTGAAAGTCGTCTAATCAAGGGAAAGTTTTTAAGCAAAGCTATTTATGAGAAGGAAATGTTGGCAATACTCCATGCACTTAAGAAATGGCGGCCCTACCTAATGGGAAGACACTTCAAGGTAAAAACGGATCATGATAGCCTTAAATACTTTTTAGAACAAAGATTATCCTCTGAAGAGCAACAAAAGTGGGTCACAAAGATGTTGGGTTATGACTTTGAAATCATCTACAAAAAAGGGAAGCAAAATGTGGTGGCAGATGCACTCTCAAGAAAGGATGAGGATGTGGAAGCATTGTTGTGTGCCATTTCTATTATCCAACCAGATTGGATAAACGAAGCAAGGGAGGAATGGAAGAATGACGAAGAAGTGTGGGCACTTATTCGAAAGCTACAACAAGATTCCAGTACTTCTGATACATTTAGCTGGCAAAATGATTCGTTATGGTACAAAGATCGCTTATACCTATGTAAGAATTCCTAGCAAAAACAAAAGATTCTTATGGAATTGCGCACTTCTCCCTTAGGAGGGCACTCAGGATTTTTAAAAAACTTACCATAGGGTTAAGAAGGAATTTTTTTGGGATGGCCTTAAATCAGATATTCAAAAGTTTGTGGCGGAATGTTTGGTTTGCCAGCAAAATAAAGTTGAAACAATTAAGACACCGGGTCTATTACAACCTTTATCCATTCCAAGCCAACGTTGGGAGGAGGTTTCAATGGATTTTATCACAGGTTTACCCAAGTCTGAGGGAAAGAGTGTCATCATGGTGGTAGTTGACAGACTTACCAAGTATGCACACTTTTGTGCATTATCACATCCATTTAAAGCCAGTACAGTTTCTGCTGCATTTATGGAAACAGTTCAAAAGCTACATGGAAACCCAAAAATTATTGTAAGTGACAGAGATCCCATTTTCACTGGAAATTTTTGGACAGAATTATTTTCTTGTCTTGGTACTCAGTTAGCTCATAGCTCATCTTATCATCCTCAATCTGATGGGCAAACTGAGATAGTAAACAAATGTTTGGAAGGATATCTTCGTTGCTTTGTATCTGATAAACAGACACAATGGGTCAAATGGTTGCCTCTGGCTGAATGGTGTTATAACACTTCCTTCCATACAGCAACAAAAATGACCCCATTTATGGCACTTTATGGGTATCAACCACCATCCATCACATCATATTTAAGAGAAAATTCTAAGGTTCAGGCAGTGGAACATCACATCGAACATCAACAACAAGTCCTCCAACTCTTAAAGGATAACCTCGTGTTGGCACAAAATAGAATGAAACAACAGGCAGATCAACATCGCAGTGAAAGAAGTTTTGATGTAGGTGACTGGGTATTCCTACGGCTACAACCATATAAGAAAATGTCCCTAAAGCAAGCTAAGAAGGATAATAAATTATCACCAAAGTATTATGGTCAATACAAGGTGTTGCAAAAGATTGGTACTATGGCATACAAATTGGAGCTTCCTGCAGCTTCTCGATTGCACCCAGTCTTCCATGTTTCATGTTTAAAGAAGGTTATAGGTGACAAGCTCCCAATTCAAACAATATTGCCAGAACTTGATGAGGAAGGAAAAATTATATTGGAACCGGAAGCAGTCACAGAAACAAGAACTCGACAGCTACGAAATCGATCAATTTCAGAGTATCTTATCAAGTGGAAGAACTTATCCGCTGAAGATTCCACATGGGAGGATGAGAATTTTATGCAGAAGTATCCAAAACTACTCAAGCATTGAGGACAACACTTTTTTGAAGGAGAGGGGCATGTTGGGTCCCAATAATACTACTGATTACCCCATTACTATTGTAGTTATACCCCTTATTTATATTGTTGTGCCCCTATTACCCCCATATTGTTATTTCTGTGCCCCATAGAATCCCTCTATTGTTATTTTTGTGGCTTTATATTATTATTGTTAGGTCGGCTGGATTATATTGTGGCTCCTTAGACTCCTATATATAGAAAGGAGGTTGTGTCATTTGTATCATCCAAAAATTGTTCATTTATGTAATGTAAAGGAGGTTGCCCCCTCGAAGAGGCTGAATTCTAAGGTGTTGATCTATCTTTTCTACCTTTTCTTGAGCTGGTTTCATAACATAGACTCAGGGGCATCCCATAGCTTAATGCCTAATGCAATCATGGAGATATTAAACTTAGATATTACCAAACCCTATAAGGACCTGTTTTCTTTTGATTCCAACCAAGTCAAATGCCTTGGTCTCATTAAAGATTTTTGTGTGAATCTAGTCCAGTGCCTAGTAAAGAGTATTGTGATTGACATAGTAGTTGTTGATATCCCACCCAAGTAGGGAATTTTATTATCTCACTCATGGGGAGCAAAATTACAGGTATCTCTACAATTAGACATGTCATATGGCACCATATATGTGTTTGGTAAGCAAAGAAAACTTTATAGAGAAACATTGATGAAATACATGGTGAGGAGCACAGAAAAACCACAGAATTTCCCTATATACTCCATACATTCTAATATGGACTCTTTCATCTTGTACAATTCAGACAATGACAAAAATGAAATCACAACTGTAAAAGAAAAATACAAAGTACCTGATAGTGAAAACATTTTTCATGAGTCTCTATGGCATTTAGATTTTGATGGCTCTATCAATAGATTAGGAGTAGGTGCAGGAGTTTGGATTCAAAACATGGAAAATAATCATTCTGAAGGTCATGCATTTAGATTAAACTTTAAATGTACAAAAAACATGGAAGAATATGAAGCTCTAATCTTAGGACTACAAATGGTTAGAAAACATGGAGTCAAGAGAGTTTCTATCATGGGAGACTCATAATTGATTATAAAACAAATCAAAGGTGAATACTCTATGAATAATCCCAGACTTAGCCAATAAAGAGAGACTGTCCTAGATTTGATTAAGGACCTTCTAGAAACTGATTTTTCTGCCATTCCTAGGAAACAAAATATGCCAGTTCACAGTCTGGCCACTTTTTCTAGTACTTGCAAATTGCCTTTTCAGCTCAACCATGAGTACACTGCAGAAGTGAGACATGGACCTGTTATACCTGATAATTTGAAATATTGGTAGATGTTTTCACAAGATTCTCAAATTTATGATTTCATGAATGCTAAACGAGAGTTTCAAAACTGTAATATATATACTGATTGTACAATAGATAATAAGATAGATAGTGAGATAGATATAAATTCTTTAGATGTAGTTAAACCCACTAATTTCACTAAAGAAAAAATAGATAACTTAGAAAAGGTAGAAATAGAAGAAATAATGAATGATGATCATTAAATTCTAAACCTTAAAAATAATGTTTTGCCTAAGGGATCAGTCCCATTAGAAGATTTGTTTGATTCAAATGATGTAGATAGGAAACAAAAAATGGAGCCTTTAAGAGCAAATATAGAAGAATGTAACATAGGAACATCAGAAAAACCCAAGCTTATCAAAATATCAAAAGAATTACCTTCAAATGAAAAACTAAAATACATAATTCTGTTCAAAGAGTTTCAAGATGTCTCTGCCTAGAGTTATGAAGACCTTAAGTCTTATGATACCAACATTATTCAACATAAGATACCCCTCCAAGAAGATTGGAAACCATTTAAACAAAATCTTAGGAGAATTAATCCAGTTCTTATGCCATTAATGGAAAAAGAAGTAAAAAGGATTTATGATGCCCATATCATAGTACCAATTAGATATTATGATTGGGTCTCGAATTTGGTCACTACTAGAAAGAAAATAGGAGAAACAAGACTTTGTGTTGATTTCAAAAACTTGAACAAAGCGTCATTAAAAGAGAACTATCTTCTCCCCAAAATGGAGCACATTCTTTGGATGGTAGTAGGCTCATCTAGAATTTCATTGCTTGATGGATTTTCTGGATACAACCAAATCTTAGTTCAACCAGAGGATCAATTAAAGACTGCATTTACCACTCCCTGGGGTACTTTCATGTACTTGAAAATGAATTTTGGATTGATGAATGCAGGAGAAGCATTCCAAAGAGCTATGGACATAGATTTTGCAAAAGAAATGCATGACTTTCTAGTTGTTTACCAAGATGACATCATAGTCTTTTCCAAATTAGATAACGAACATATAGATCAAATAAGAAGAGTTTTCATTAAATGCAGAAAATTTGGTATTTCCTTAAATCCAAAAAAGACACTTTTTGGTCTAGAAGAAGGTAAACTCTAGGGACACATAATATCCGAAGATGGAATTAGAATAGATCCAGCTAGAATAGAGGCAATCCTAACCATTACTCATCCTAGAAACATCAAATAATTACAGTCATTCTTAGGAAAAATAAATTTCCTTAGGAGATTCATTTCCAGCTTAGTAGAATTAATTAGAGAACTAAATAACATGTTAAAGAAATATTCAACACTTAAATAGATAGTAGAAGCTAAACAGTCTTTTGAGGCAATCAAAGAAGCCCTTACTAAAACACCTGTCCTCATAAGTCCCGATTTCCAAAAAGATTTTATAATTTTTTCTTTTGCTTCAGAACATACTATTGCAGTTGTCTTGTTGCAAAAGAATGATCAACGTTATGAGTATCCTATTGCATTTTTTAGCAAATCTTTGAGAGATGCTACACTAAAGTACAACATAATGCAAAAACAAGAACTTGCTTTAGTGAAAACTATTAAAGATTTGAGAGTGTACATCTTGTATTCACACATCATTGCTTATGTTCCAAATTCAGTAGTAAAAGAAATTTTGACACAAAATGGGCCTGAACGAAAGAAAGGAAAATGGATTGCCACTATTTTGGAATATGGCATAGAAATAAAGCCTACAAAACTTATCAAAGGCCAAGGTTTAGCTAAACTCATGGCTGAATCAAACTATCAGGCCTTAGATATAAATTTCATTGGTGCCCTAGATGATCAGGAAGAGATAGCAACTTCAGAGATCAGTGAACCTTTGATTGATTCACCCTGGTATGAAGATATTATATTTGTTTTACTAAACTTACAAGCTCCTCCTGGTTTCTCTAGAACTAAAGGTAGATTTTTGAAAATGAAATCAATGAAATATTGTATCATAGATAATTCTTTATCTTGGAAAGATAATGGTGGCATTCTATTAAATCATCTATTGAAAGATGAAGCTGACAAAGTTATACAAGAATTTCATGCAGGAGATTGTGGAGGACACCTATATTGGAAAACAACTGCTGATAAGATTCCAAGGGAAGGTTTTTACTGGCCCACCCTTTTTGCATATGTCAAGAAACATGTGACTTCCTGTCACAAGTGCCAAATATTTGAAGGGAAAAGGAAACTCTTACCTTTACCTCTCAAACCCATTTCCACAGAAATGCATTTTCAACAATGGGGTTTAGACTTCATTAGGGAAATTCACCCATCCTCCTCAACCCAGCATAAATGGATTTTGATAGCCACTCATTACTTTACTAAATGGATAGAAGCCATCCCTTCTAGACATGCCATAGACTCTGTCATTATCTCACTCCTTGAAAACAATATCCTTTCAAGATTTGGATGCCCACAAAAGATCATTACAGATAATGCAGCTGCATTCAAATCCACGAAAATGATAGACTTTTGTAACAAATATCACATTACCCTTGGCCATTCCACTGCCTATTACCCTCAAGGTAATGGACTTGCAGAATCCTCAAACAAAAGCCTTGTTAATATCATCAAGAAATTGCTAGAAGAAAACAAGAAGACCTGGAATAAAAGGTGGGTTAATGCTTTATGGGCAGACAGACTAACTACCAAAAAGTCCATAAGTACATCTCCTTATCAGCTAGTATATGGAATGGATGTTGTTTCTCCTTCCTCTTTTGGAATACCAGTGATGAAGATCATTCAAGAGTTGCAAGTAGAACCAAATGATATACAGAGGAGGATAAATAAGACAATACATTTGCATCAAACCAGAGAAGAAGTCTATGTCAAATCATAAGTGATCTAGGATAAAATCAAAAATATTTTTGACAAAAAAACCAAAGCTAATGATTTTTACATAGGTGATAAAGTTCTTAAATGGGATTCTAGAAGAGAAGAGAAGGGTAAACATGGAAAATTTGATTTCCTATGGCAAGTCCCTTATATCATTTATGGTTACAGAGGTAACAATGCATTTTTCTTGAGACAGATAGATGGAACAAATCTACCAGAAGGACCAGTCAATGGTAGAATGCGGAAGCACTACTTATCCACAGATTAACAATAGTTCATTTTTCTTTGCTAATGGTATATAACATTGCAGAGTTTAGATTGGATTCGATGGTAATTTTTTAAAGTTGAAGCTTGGAGAGAAGGCCTTGAGCTTTGAAAGGTTTACCATCATAAGTATGAATAAAGCAGATTACAGAGGAGCAGTCACAAGGCAAACAAAGTTAGAATTTCAAAGGCTACTGATCTTAAAGTTCTTGACATTTCACCAGGAAATGCCATCCCCATGTGGAGCCACTGTTAGGGTCCTATAATAATAGGATTCATAATTTTGAATTGGCTATGGTTAGTCTTGTAATATTGTACATATTTTTGCTTTCTGCAAAATGTTTTCCATATTAAAAATTAAAATATGTAAAGAGGGTATGTCCTAAAATAATAATAAAAGGACAAAAAGGAATAAAAAAGATCAAAAAAGTAAAAAATGTGAACCCCAAAAGAGATAAAAATAGATCATGAAAGTGTGCAAATTCAAATGCCACTACTTTTACTTTACTATGCAAAATAAACATTGTGTGCAGCTTGTCAAAAATGCCACAATCCATGATGGTCAAATAGCTTAATCTTGACCCATTCATGCTTTAAATTTCATGTTGATAGATAGAGAATAAAGATCTAGCCAAACTGTTTAACCTTGGCAGATTAGTAGTTAGGTAGAGAATAATAATGAGCTCGTCAGTTTAATCTGAGCCATTGGAAGTTATAGGGTCATAATTAGATAGTTTTCTGGGGAGAGAAAAGGAAATAAATGGTGAGCAAGTTCAAATGCACCCAATAAATGAAGAAAAAATGTTAGGGTAAATAAAGGGTAAGTAGAAGAAGTTTTGCAAAGTGCACAAAATTGCTAAGTCAAAAGCACATTTATCATGCTTAATCCTATGTTTCATGTGTAGGAGGATTTGAGAAAAAGAAAGGATATTCACCGAAGTTTGTTTACTAATTTCCCCGAATTTCACAACACCCCCACATACTTATTTGCTAATTTCCCCCGTCAGCCCTTCATTACTTATAAATTCCCTTTTCCCCTCATTTTGACCTTTTACCCCTTGGTTTCACACACTTCCCTAGATATTACCCTTCAAAAATCGTTCCCCCTTCCCAAAACACCTTTCCCTAGTGTGAAACCCATTCCCCATTACAAATATTACCTTCCCCCCTTATTAATTTCCCTATTCCCCTTAAAAACCCACAAAAACCCTTTATCCTAAGTTTTTCCTAAAAGTCCTGCATTATGTAATTAACGTCCCCACTTCATATTTCCCCGATACCCTTTTTGACCCACCAACCCTTGGTGCAGTTAAAAAACCCCCACCACATAACCCATGGTCCCATCTTATTAACCATTGGCTTATACTAAAATCCTGACATTTTTCGTTAATTAATTACAATTATTTGTAATTAAATCCCGGGCCCCTACAATCACTTTCCTGACTCTGTTCGTGCAACTCAACCATGCGATATCCCTCCAATCTCCCACCCACAGATCCAATGGTGTACAACCATATCGTGCGGATTCATTTTCTGACTATTAACGGCCCGAGAGCACGTGAGATTCACGGTTATGGTCAAGCACTCTTTGGCTACGTCGCAGCACCACGTTATATCACGTGCCCTCGAAAAATACCGCCCACCATCCAAAAGTGGTGCGTTGTCACACAAAACCACCTCCCCACCTAAAGGCAAACTACCCACTATTCATTCAATAATATTTGCGCCAAAATGTTACAGTTATTGGTTAAACGGTCGAAACAACCCCAAATTTCTCTTTTCACTTGTTTTTTTGCAAATTGCTGCAAACCAATTGTGACACCATGAACCTCTTAGTGACCAATTCAACCACTTTTACCACCTGAAGATGTTGCGGATACCTAATTGAAGCAACCAATTGATAGTTGAAGCCTCAGTACCCACTATAGCTACCATAGAACCCCATCGCCAAATCGCCAATTTCCAGGTATTCTTGGAAAAACCAGAAAGGCCTTGTGAATTTGAAAAATGCACAGTAATTATTGAGTGGTTAATTAATTAAATTAATTAAGAAACCTCCTTGAATTGTAAAGAAACCTACTATACATCCCAAACCTTTTTCACAGACTGTAGTTTCCCTACCACTTTCCAGAGCTTCTAAAACTCACTCTTAAAGCCACCGAAAGCATAATTCAATTCAATAAATCCAATTATGGCTTCCCAAACCTCTTTGGATGTAAGACCTATGAAAACCCCTGACCTGGATATTGACCACCTTACATTAGCCGATAGAGACTTTCAAATTAAAGATATTGCTTCCCCTGCCTACCTACTGAAACTCCACTGCTAGAGTAAAGACAAATTTTTAAACCAGAATGATGACATTCACCTTTGGGAGTAAAATTTTCCTAAGTACTATTTCCCACAGGTACAGCCATTTCCAGAAATCATCCACTTCTACCAAGCATGATACATTCCATGTCAAAGAGCCATAGTCACCCCTGATCATCAGGTTTTTTTCATCATCACAACAAAATCGATTAATCAAATGCTACAAACCCAACCAAGCCCAAATGAGACCCCACTTTCTATTAAAGGCTTGCTTGAATTCTACACCAAGCTATACATTCCCAAGAAAGCTCATATCATTAAAACTTTCATCATTAAAGAGTCTCACACTCCAACAGATAGTCCTCCTTATGTTGCCACAATTTTCTCTAAGACAAACATACAAATTATTACCATGCTCTCTTGTATTTTAGGGTACACCACAGATGAACATGTGGATGATATTGTCCTAGCTTTCCTTTCTATCTTTTGTCAAGGCAAGCCTCCTGCTCTAATGTATAACTATACATAGTTCATAGTAGCCAGAATGCATGAACAATTCATCAAACTACCAAATGAGAGAGTTTTCAAGTACTCTTCAATTTTGTTTTGCTCCTGTACTATCAATCAGACAATTTTCCAATCAACATTCATAAGTTAGACACCAAAGGCAATCCAAGATCAGTAATCTATTGGACAACATTGATCCAAATGTATTCCACTGTATTTACTTACAAAGACTTCATTGATTCATTTGTGCATCCTATTATAAACATGCTAACCAGTAGCTGTCAGCCCAAGATCAGTCAAGAAATTAAAAGGGTCTTACAGTTGGAAAATAACAGTAAAGTGGGAGATTGGTATTTATACTAGCACCACATAGAGATAAGGATATATGGATGCCAACTAGCTCCCTACAAACTACCCAAATACCTCCCCATGAGGATATTTGCATTAGAGTACTTTAGGCAGATGATAAATTTTGATGAAGTCAATTTCCTGGCAGCCAAGAAGAAGACTCAGTTTAAAGTGAAAAACCAATTTGACCCCTTTATTTGTAATAATAGGGAAGTTGGACCAGAGGTCGATAAGATTATACAGTAGTTGAAATTCAAGAATAGTTTTATGTGGCAATATGACCCTCATGGAGTCATAAATAGACTAAGGCTCAAAGTCAAATTGGGCCCTTTCATACATCATCCTAGGCCAGACATTGAGAGATTTGCCAACGAGTCTGAATGGTTGGAAAACACTTTCATAGATATGGATAGTACTGTAGTTGATGTGGAAAATATATTGATAGATGTGGAAAAGGATATTGATACTAGTTCCTTTTTGCAGGTTCCATCCCTAAGAGAACAGATGGATATTACTCCCATCCTACAAACTACAGCAAATGAAGACAGAAATGTAAAGAGAACCAGGGATGAAGGTTCTAGTTCAGCCATGGAAACCACAGATTAACAATTTCAGATCAGTTACAGGAAGAGGCCGAAGCTTAATCCTATAACTGAACAAGAATACACGATTGACATAGTGGAAATCAATGACACTGAAGCAATGGTTGGAAGGAATAAAGGCCCAACTGCTTCAGAAGAAACACACCAGCATTCTACATCAAATACCCAACTTATTAATAAACATCTCAGCATTGAAGTCTCTTCATCCACCAGGCCTATGGATAAACAGAAAGATATTAAAGAAAAGTATAAGGAAATTAAGTTGAGGAATGAGACATTAAAGGATAAGAGGTATGCCCAATACTTCAAGCAGACACCTACAAATCAAAACATATTAATATCAATCTTTGACATCAAAACAAGGAATATGCAAGTGACATTCATGCAACCTACAGTCCAACAGCCAAGATCATCAACAAACTATAAGAAAACAAATTTTTAAGTTTTGGCCATGGATGTTCACCCCATTGACCAAATTGAGTTCCATAAGCAGGCAGGTGAGATGATCTATTCCACCATGAAAAACAAAGATATGACTGTACATAAACTTAAAAGTTCATTGGATAATATCATTGCACAATACAAACTGGAAAAGGCCTCCTCACAGGCCAAGGACAACATAATCAAGTCACTGGAAGACTTGGTGATTGAGCATGGACATGATCCCAATGATGTCAAAGCTACCGAGAAATTAATAAAGAAGAAAAATGAGGGTATTGCTACTCTCGAAGAAAATTGAAGCTGCCTCATTCAGAACATCCATAGACCAAAGAGGTCCTTGAGAGCCAAACTCAGTAGGAGGAAATGATGGACCTTGTTCTCCAACTAAATGATCAATTTAAGGAAATGGATAAGGAGTTGGACAGCTTAATATAGAGCTGAAACAAGCCAGCCTTGAGACTACCACTGGCACTATCATTCCAATAGTCACTACAATAGTACCATCCACCTTGGCAGCTCCATTGGCTCCTACGGCTCCATTGGCTACAACACTTCTAGCAACAACAACATCTACATCAACAACAGGTTCAACAACATCAGCAGCTCAGCCAGG
The DNA here is from genome assembly GCA_031772625.1 of Pinus tabuliformis. NCBI lineage: Eukaryota > Viridiplantae > Streptophyta > Pinopsida > Pinales > Pinaceae > Pinus > Pinus tabuliformis. The sequence continues at coordinate 819,816,195 of CM062804.1, read as the reverse complement.
TGATGAGGTAAGTAAATTGGTCAAAGAAATGGAAGACGTGTCCATTCAGACCACAGACATAAATAAGCTTAAAGAAAAGATAACAAGTTTAGAGAACGACAATAAGCTTGCACAGATTATGCACAAGGAGGAAGTTCAAAAGTCAAGTAGGTTGACTGAAAGAATGAAGAGCTTAGAGCAAGAACTAACTTTGATGGAGCCACTTGGCCAAGCTAAAGAACAATCATGGGCCAATATCGTTGACTTTGTCAATGATATTTGGCCATCTATACAAGTCATATTTGAACAAAGTGACTTAGTCAAAGAGGCTACATAAGCAATTCAGAGGGTTAAGGCTGAACTTGGGGACATGCTAGAAGAAGCCACTAGAATAATACATTTCCTTAACTCCAAAAACAAATATGAATTGCAGGAGCCAGACAAAACTGACAGGACTGACACAATACTAGAAGTGAAAAAGGTCCTCACCAAGAGGAATTTGATGATGAACCTTGAGGACAAATGCCAAACTATGTAGCTAGCTATAGACAAATTCATGGTAAAGTTTGATGTTTTGAGGGAGAAAGGTTTGCCAAATACCTTGGTGATAAATGATAAATTAATGCCACAAGAAGATTACAACCAAAGAATTAGAGAAGTGGCAAAGGATCAAGTAAATAATTCTTCTGTGAAGGGGATACCTACTGGAAAGGTTCTATATCAGACATTTGAGAACCTATTTTACCTCCAACATGAGGTAAAACACCTTTTTGTGAACATGCCCACTTTTGCTATGTATACAAAAGCAGTTGAAATTTACAGGAAAATGGTAAATAACAAATTACCAGATGCAGATATTTGGGAGAAGTTAAATGAATTGTTATAAAAATGCACAGTCAAAATGTAAAAATGCACAGTCAAAGTGAAAAATCACAGTAAAGGAAGAGTAACAAGCCAGCGAGATGAAAGAGTATAAGGTAAAGAATATCAATTAAAAAGAAAAGTGAAAGACAACCAGTGTGGAAGACAAATAGCAAGGCTGAGAATAAACAACAAATTATCAAAGCATAAAGACAGCACAACCAAATAAACATGGACAACATAAAACAGTTGAACATCTGTCTCTATCTTCTTGCATGAAGATATTTCTTTTTCCTAGATTAATTCCCAAGACAGTTTGGGATATTTTGTAAACTATTTTGTATAAATACTTCATAATTCGAAGTAATGAGAGGTGGATTGCTATACATTTGTACAGTTGTATTGATCGGAAACCTGAGGGTTATTGTACCAATTTTTCAAGTCAACAGACTGGACTAAGTAACAAATAGATTGCATTATAGGATTCATGTGTTGATCTACTTCAGTGAAGTATTTTCTTTGTCAAATTGTTATTTTCTTATGTATTTCACAAACTTAAATGTTATCTAAATTGAATGATTTAACTGGAAATTTATTTTAGAATTTGTTTAAGTACACTTTGTCTTGAACAATTAATCATTTTAATGTTTTATTCTGATATCCAGATCTGAGAATCCTTAATTGCTCCCCCATCCCGGTTGACCTCTTTCACTTCCTTCATAATCCGGTCTAAGGAACCCTTAATTGTTGGATCCAATTGAAAACCACTTCACCATCCAACCTTAAGATCTGAAGTTACTCAACTACCTTGCCCTGTAAACACTATCTTTAGACCTTGATCTAGTCCTGATGTCTTGACACTTGACCCCATAGCCCAATGGTAAAAGACATCCCTCTATCCATCTAAGTCAATGATTCCACTACCAAATCCAAATCAAAATCCAAGTACAATCGTAACTAGCCTAAAATCAATTAAATAAACAAAGTTAAATGATAAAGAGAGAGCCCTCTCTGAGCATTAGGAAGTCTAGATCCTAGTCTCCAAAGTAGGTTTGTGGTTACCTCTATAATTTCTTTCGTAAAAACTCAAGAGAAATTTTGGAATGATAACAGATTAATTTTTTAATTGGACCTTTGACATGAGTTTTTGATTAATTTATTCATTTCCTCTAATGACAACTGGGTGGAATTTTCTATTTAAGGACTCCTCTAGGTAGTTATATTATGAAATTTTTTAACAAATTGAAATAGAATTTAACATGGATATTCAAATATTTTTTTCAAGATGCCTAATTAAATACAAAGAAATTATACATTCAGAAAGTAAACATATAAAAAGTTTTAAACTTTAAATTTCTTTATGTCTCTATAAGGATGATATAAAATTATATTATTTAATATGAAATTTGAAATATTTTATTAATTATTGATATTGAAGTATTTTTTTTTATTAATATTTCTTTCTAAAATACCACATGTCAATTCTATGTTGAATACGTTATGGTATCAATATTATTTTAAATGTCACATGTAAAATCCATATTGAGTAGTGGAGGAATTGCACTTCTCACATTCCTACCATATATTCAGGGAGTCATAGATAAAATTGCAAATATTTTGGGTAAAAAACACATATTAAGTCAATTCACAACATCATGAACTATCAAACAAAGAATGAGGTCTACAGATGATAATATTGATTAGTGGGAACTTAAGGGAGTTTACAAAATTGACTATTCTTGTGGTAACATTGGAGAGTGATGATGCTCATTGAAAAGAATATTGAAGGAGCATAAAGCTAACATTAAGAATGAACTATCACGCTCTTCAGCTCTTGTTGAACATTCCTTGAAGACTAAAAATAAGGTTTTCTTAGAGAATGCCAAGATTATCGCTAGAGAAGATCACTATCAAAAGATGAAAATTAGGGAAGCTTTGGAGATTATGAAAAATCCACATAATCTCAACAGAGATAGTGGAATTGAGATCAACGAGAGCTGGTTTCCTCTGATCATTCAGATTAAGTTTGCCACCTCTTCTCAGCTATAACTACTCAGGTATATTTTCCTTAACATCATTCTTAAAAAAAATAATTTTCAATAATTTAATTCTAACTTTATCTTTAGGGTTATTAATATTCATTAATAATTAAATTTAACTTTATCAAATTTTCATCATTAGCATTATAAATAAATAATTATTATTATTAGTAATTATTTATTTATAAATAAATTATAATTATTTATTTATAAAATATTAGTTCATTGTCTAATTATAGGATCTAGTAATTTATTTTAGTTTAGGTTTTTTATATATTTAGATTTTTTAACCTTTAGCATTATGGGTTAAAAATAAATAATAATAATAATAATAATAATTTATTTATTTAATTTATATTTAATAAATTATCATTCTATTATTCCGTTTATTGCATCTATTTTATTAGGTTTTTTATTTAAAATTTTCTAGTTTAAGATTTTAGTGTTTAAGTTTTAGTCGGACTTTTAGGTTTTAGTTTAGTGATCCAGGTCTGGATCATTTAGTATCTATTTATTCATCATTTGCTAGACTCCTCTTTCCTCACTCACAGTCCTCATGATGGATCCTCTTTGGGATTCAAAACGTCGACATATTTCACATACCACTGTGGGAAATCCAAACTCTTTCCTCTACAAAGTAAAAAAGGATATAGAAATATTTTATTATGAATTAGTTTCGCTCTATCAACATATAAAGTTGATGTAGAATTATATTATTTATGGTGGACAATGAAATACTTTATTTAAAGGAAATAATTTTTATTCCCAATATTTATATTCGATATTGAAGGATGTTTTTTTATTAACATTATTTACTTTCTTTTAATGTAACTTTATGAGAGAACATGATGTAAAGCACCCTAGTGTGCACAATATATATATATATATATATATATATATTATATATATTATATATATATGTGTGTGTGTGTGTGTGTGTGTGTGTTAAAATTATTTTAATATTAAATTATAATATTAAAAAAATATCTTGATATTAAAAATAAAATTAATTTCATTGTATCTTACATCTTGGTACTTTATGTTAGAGTTGGTCTTTTCCAACACTTCATTTCCTTATGAGATAGCTATAGTGAATGATAAGCTCACATATATATTTGTATTTTCTGAATTGTTATATTTATCCAAGGGACATTGAGCCTCCTCCATGGGTATATAATGGAGGTATTCTCTATCTTCTTTCACAAATTTGTGAATAATTGAATAATTTTACATGGTTTTAGAGTGGGCATTTCCCGACTTGCTAATTTTTTTTATTAATTCTGAATCAGGATTTTGTTTTAGTTTTTTAATTTAATTGTGGGTATGTATAATCAAATTTTTTGTTTAGGTCTTCAGTGAGCCTATTCTTGGATCTAGCAGATTTCCCTTTAAAACTAGTCTAATAATATCACAATTTTGCCTAGAAAATAATGATTTTGCCTAGAAACTAATGAAAATTCAGACAAGATTTTCATAAAATCTTGTTGAAATTTTTGAGAATATGGGTTACAATTTCATTCTTCAGGATTTTGGGTGCCCCAAGGTTATTTATGGTGTTGAATACATTTCCACTATATAGAAAAAATAAATGATTTAAACACTCCAACCATCAGATTTTTTGAAAATTCGCCTTTAGAGTGAAATTGCTACCTTGTGTAGACAACATCATTTTAAATCTATTTTTGATTTGAATAGATTTGACCGTTCATGGTTCTTTTAAGGCTAATTCTAGCTCCAACAACAAAATATGTTGAGATATTAATCTCACTATTATTTAGGTGTCATCACATTTAATTTGTCTGCTAGATGTCATAGACAATTTAGTTTTTACTTCAATTCTACTCCATGAATGTCTAGTTCTACTTTAAACATTTATTATACAATGTAATATATTTTAGACATATTGAATATTGAGAAGAAAAAACTCTGCTCCTTGATTTCTCTCATTCTTTTTCATGGGATCAGAGCTTAGGCTGCATAAGACTCTTTAAGAGCAGCAAAAGAGAAGAGGTTAGGTTTCATAAGACTCCTCGAGAGTAGCGTTTCATATGTGCATGTATTCATAAAAAAAAATAACAAAGAATGTACTGAAGTGAAGCCGCTGTGAGACACCTCCTACTGCAAAAAAAAAAGAAGAAAAAAGACCATTGCTACAAGTTCATTGAAAAGCACAAAGAAGTCAGATATTTTTTTGTGAAATTTTGCTTGAAAGGAAACTGAATTAACGCACCCTAACAGTTGTAAAAGCCTGCATTATTATTGTCCACCCAATGCACCAGAGTTGCGTTAGCGTTACTAAAGCTCAACGACATTGCAAGAGAACGTGTTAGTTTCAACTACTTACACTATTCTCAAAGCAACCCAACTTAACAATGAAGGTGGTTGTGTTACATCTCTGCATCATCGGAAATATCTTTTTCAAAGGAGTCAAGTCATGTTATTCCTATCATCTTTTTTTTTATGGCATTCATATATAATTTATCATATTCATAAGCTTTATTGGAATTTTTTTATAAAATGGGGTGATTTAAAATTCTTTTAAAAATGGAGGTTGTTTTGTTATGTTCTAAAAGGGAGTATTAAAAAGCGGGCATGTTATAATTTTTTTTATTTTTTATTTTTTAAATAAAAATTTGGAAAGAAAAATATATATATCTTTTCAAGAATGTGTTGCAGCGCCATCATATTCATAAGCTTCGTGGGAATTTTTTTTATAAATAGGAGTGATTTAAAATTCTTTTAAAAAGGGAGGCTGCTTTGTTATGGTTTAAAAAGGAGTATTAAAAAGTAGGAATGTTATAAAAAATTTAAAGATTTTTTTTTTTAAATAAAAATGTGGAAATAAGTTTTTTTTAAGGTAGTGCTTGATTTATTTTTGTTATAAAAAAGAGGGCGCTGCATTTTTGAAAGGAGATTTTATTTTAAAAAAATTGTAAAAGGGTGCAAAAATCTGTATTTGAATAAATGGCTTCCTCCAACGCCTTGCCACAGACCCCCACTCTACTTGGGAAAAATTATGAGTTTTGGTCTTTGAGAATGAAGACATTCCTGCAAACCCATGAATGTTGGGATACACTTTAGACTCCCTATGTAGATCTGACCCAAAAAGCATGGGCAACCATGTCCAATAATCAGAGGAACGCAACCACTGAACTCAAAAAGAAAGAACAGAAAGCCAAATGTTGGATACAAAACTCAATAAATGACTATATTTTTGACAAGTTAACTCGCCCATACACAACACATGAAGCTTGGGAAATCTTGAAAGTTGTGTATCATGGTAATGATATAGTGAAGATAGTTAAATTACAGACATTGAGATCACAGTTCGAAACCCTAAATATGATTGGCACAGAAAATGTGGATTAGTTCATGACTAGAGTCATGGGAATAGTCATTCAGATCAAACTCATTGATGAAACCATTTCAGATCAGAAAATTGTTCAAAAATTCCTTCGAAGTTCACCAAAGAAATATGACATGATTGTAACAACCATTCTAGAGTCAAAGATATTACAACTTTCTTAGTAGAACAGTTAACTGAATCACTTCTTGCGCACAAAACAAGACTCAACTTGGTAGAAGATTCCATGGAACAAGCTTTCAAAGAAAAAATTTCTTTTGGTAGAGGCAGAGGCAGAGGATATAGAGGTGGCAACAAGCGAGGTAGAGGCTGAAGCAGAGGCATATTAGAACATCAACATGCAGCAGAGTAGTGGAGACCTCCATAAAACCAAACTCAGACAAGCAGACCATGGAGGAAATATAATGTCCAATGCTATTACTACAAGAAATTTGGGCATTATGAACATGAATGCAGAAAAAATAGTCATATCAACAAAGAGGCAATGTTCATCTCTCCAAAAATGAAGGAGAATCCTCTAAAACAATGTTTCTTTTGTGCCATCTTTCTGAAGACACTCACAACAAGGATATTTGGTTGTTGGATAGTGGCTGCAACAATTGTATGACAGATAACAAAAATATGCTTTCTTATCTTGATGCTTCCATAACATAAAAAATTACTCTTAGAGATCGTTCTTACATTGAAGCTGAAGGAAAAAGTAATGCCCCTATTCTTATTAAACAAAATCAACAGAAATACATACCTAATGTTTATTATGTTCCACATTCGAAGCATAACCTTATTAGTGTAGGACAATTGATGGAACATGGTTATGATGTAATATTCCAAGGGAAAACATGTTATATTTATGACAAATTGCCCAATAGAGACTAATAGCAAAGGTTGAAAAAAACCAAGAATAGGATGTTTCCTTTGACTCTTAGAAGTCGAAATCTCTCACAATTTTGTCCACGATGTGTCAAGAATAGATGAGTCTGAGATATGGCATTCTAAATATGGCCACATACCATTCCAAATTCTAAGTCAACTTTAGAAACAATCAATCATCGTTGGTCTCCCTACTATGAATGAAAAAGAATATAATTGTGAAATTTATGTTCTGTCGAAACATAAAAGAGATAACTTTCCCACATCGTCCTCTAGAGCAAAAGAGCCTTTAGAGCTTCTTTATATAGAAATATGTGGCCCAATGCAGACAGATTCCATTTGTGGTAGTCTTTATTTTCTGACATTCATTGATGATTATAGCAAGAAGAAATGGGCATATTTTCTCATAAATAAATTAGATACATTCTCAAGGTTCAAAGAATTCAAAGCAGAAGTAGAAAAGAAGAGTGGAAAGCCTTGGAAAGTACTTAGATTCGACAGAAGAGGAGAGTTTAACTCTAATAACTTCAAAACTTTTTGTGAACAACCAGGAATCATAGTGCACGACGCAACAAGATATACTCCACAAAAGAATGGAGTAGTAGAAAGGAAAAATCAATCAATCATGAACATGGCCAGATATATGCTTCATGAGAAGAAGTTGTCAAATAATTATTGGGATGATGGAATTTTGATAGCAGTGTATGTTCCCAACAAATCTACAACAACTAGTCTCCAAGATACATGACCTCAAGAAGCACGGGATGGTAAAACGGTAAATGTATCTCACATTAGAAGTTTTGGATCATTAGCATTTTCACATGTTCCTCAGAATCTAAGAAAGAAGCTTGATGATAGAAGTGAAAGATGTATTTTCATAGGTTATAGTGGGTAGCCAAAGGCCTACAAATTTTATAATCCAGTTACCAAGAAATTTGTTTTAAGCAGAGATGTAAATTTTTTGAAAATAAATCATGGTCTGATCAAGTTGACGAAGATGCAAATTGGTCTTTTTATCCACCACAACCACCAACATAGTTACCGATCAAAGGAGAAAATTACATAGTAACCATTTTTTTTAGGTAGCAAAAAATCACTCAATTTTGAAAAGTGGTGATTTAGAATACACAAATTTTTTTTTGAGCATATTTTTGACAATTTAAATTTTCTTAGGTATCAAGTATGAATATATTTTTTTTAAATGCTAGTGATTTTCAAGCTTATTTTGAAAAGTGTTCATGCAACACCAACACATTTTTTTAGAAAGCTTATTTTTTACACTTTAAATTTTTTGATGTATCAAGTATGAACAATTTTTTTTTGTTAGTGATTTTCATCTTGATTTTGAAAAGTGTTGATGCAACATCAACCCTTTTTGTTTAGAGGGCTTATTTTTTACACTTTAAATTAACTAATGTATTAAGTGTTGATATATTTTTTTTAAATGTTGGTGATTTTCATGTTGGTAATAAAACATGACAAAAAAAAATCAAATGTATAAAAATATATTAAAAAAGAAAAATAAGAAAAAAAACCATAAAAATGTAATAAAAAAAAAAAAAACTTGTAAAAATTAAGAATTTAAATAAAAAATAAAAAAGTAAAATATTTCAAAAATGCATATAATTTAAGGGGGAAAAAAAATCTAAAACATTTTTTATAAGTTTAAAAAAAATAAAAAATAAAAGCCTCATAATAATAAAAAGAATTAAAAGAATTACCAAAAAAAAAAGAAAATGAAAGATTAAAATAAATAAAGTAAAAAAACGAAAAAAAACAAAATTAAAAAAAAAAAAACCCTCAAAACTATTTTTTTTTTAACAAATAAAATGAGAAAATGAAAAAAAAAAACCTCGTGGGCCAATAGGCCGAGGGTGGGCACATGCCCTCTCCATGGCCCAACTGACTCGTGGTAGCCAGGGGTCGATTCCAAGAATCGGCCCCTGGCCACCCCGGAAAAGTTGAGCCGTGGGAATTTTTTCTAGTTTTGATTTTTAAATTTTTTTTATTTTATTTTTTTTTTAAATTTTAATTATATTTTAATTTTTGTTTTAATTTTAATATATATATTTTTAAAATTTGATGATTTATTTTATTTATTTATTTTTTTTTTTGTGATTTTTTTTTATTGTAATGTTTTATTTTAGTTTTGTAATTTTTTAATTTTTTTTTTGGGTTTGTGTTTTATTCTATTTTTTAACTTAAAAAGGTTTGTTTTTTATTTTTTGTTCAGCTAATTTTCAACTTTTTGTTTTCTTATTTCCCTAATTTTTATTTTTATTTTTTATATCTTATATTTTTTTTTGTATTTTGTATTTTGTTTGTTTGTTTTTTTTTTAAGTTTTTAAATTTTACAATTTAATATATATATATATATATATATATATATATATATATATATATATGTCATGTTTTCTAAATTTTGTTTTATGTTTTATTAGTAGTTGTTATTTTTTATTTTTTTTTGTGTTTTTTTCATTATTTGAATTTTTATTTTTTTTTGTATTTTTCAATTTTATTTATTTATTTATTTATTTATTCTGCACGGTCCATTTCAATGTTCATCTAGCAACCTGATCCCATTATGTGCATGTTGATAGTTGATTTTAAATTTTTTGTTATAAGAAGCATGAGAGAAATATATGAGCAGGAGCATGAGTTTGACCAACAGAATATGTGTGTGTTTCTTTCATCTCACCCAACTCATTTTGAAGAAGCAATTAAATAGCATTAGGTAGATGTAATGAACCAAGAAACTGCTACCATAGAGAAGAGTCAGACTTTGGAATTAGTTGATCTCCCAAGAGACAAAACCTGAATTGGTGTAAAATGGGTATATAAGACCAAGCTGAATGAAAATGGAGAGATTGAGAAACATAAGGCAAGGTTGGTTGACAAAGGATTCTCACAAAAATTTGGTATTGATTATGGTGAAACCTTTGCTCTAGTAGCAAGGTTAGACACTGTCAGAACCATTTTGTCCACAACAGCTCAACACAAATGGAAAGTCTATCAACTTGATTTAAAATTTGCCTTCCTAAATGGTATATTGCAGGAAGAAGTTTATGTAGAGAAGCCTCCTAGTTTTGAATTTCCAGGATAGGAGCATAAGGTATATAGTTTGAAGAAATCTTTGTATGGTTTGAAGCAAGCCCCAAGAACTTGGTAGAATCGCAACGGCACGTATCTCATCAAAAGTGGTTTTTTTAGAAGCAATCATGAGCCAACTTTGTATACCAAAACTCATGAAGGTAAAATTCTTATTGTATGCCTTTATGTAGATGATCTTCTTTATACTGGAAATATGATGTTAGAAGACTTCAAAGTAGCAATGCAAATAAAATTTGATATGATAGATCTAGGGGTCATGAAATACTTCTTAGGCATTGAAATTCATCAACCTACTAATGGAATTTTTGTTGGTCCACAAAAATATGCCACTAATATCATCCAAAAGTTTAGAATGACGAATTGAAAACCTACTGATACACCAATTTCTCAAGGCACCAAACTGATCAAAGAAGATGTAGCACCACTAGTTGATGCCACATTGTCTAAAACTCTTGTCAATAGTTTGTTGTATCTAACTGCAACTAGACCTGACATTATGTTTGCAGCATGTTTTGTCTCCAAGTTTATGGAGGCACCTATGATCACTCATTGGAAGTTTTCAAAAAGGATCTTAAGGTATATTGCAGGGACAATAAACTATGGTTTGTTCTATACACATTCTAAAAATTGTTCAGTTTCATGTTATACAAACAATGATTATGAAGGGAGTTTAGATGATCAAAAAAGCACCTCAGGGCATGCTTTTCGTCTTCGAACCAATCTAGTTTCATGGGCATCCAAGAAACACTCAATCATTTCAATATATTTTGCAGAAGTAGAATACATAGCAACAAATTTAGCAACTTGTCAAGCAGTGTGGTTGATTGAAATATATTTCAAATGTTTGGAAAGAGCCACCACCAATTTACTACGATAACAATTCAACAATTTCTTCATCAGAAAATCACAATTTCCACAAAAAAAGCAAGCACATTGACGCACGTTTTCATTTCATCCGTGAGCTTGTCAATGATGGGGACATAGTACTTTCTTTTTGTGGTTCCAAATATCAACTAGCATATATTTTCACAAAGCCATTGGGAAAGAATGTATTTGAATTTCAAAGTGAAAAATTAGGCATTGCAAGTTCTGTACGTGTAATAATTGAGATTAGGAGTGGATGCTGAGATATTATTCTCACTGCATGTTAGGTGTCATCACCTTTGATTCTGTTGTCTACTGGGTGTCATAGACAGTTCAATTTTACTTCAGTTCTACTCCATAGGTGTCCAGTTCTACTTCAATCATTTGTTATTGATGTTTATAATGTGATCTATTTTAGCCATTTTGAATATTGAGAAGAGCAATCTCTGCTCCATGATCCGTGAGCTTGTCAATGATGGGGACATAATATTTTCTTTTTGTGGTTCCAAAGATCAACTAGCAGATATTTTCACAAAGCCATTGGGCAAGAATGTATTTGAATTTCAAATAGAACAATTAGGCATTGTAAGTCTACATGTAAAAATTGAGATTAGGAGTGAATGTTGAGATATTAATCTCATTGTTAGTTAGGTGTCATCACATTTGATTATGTTGTCTGCTAGGTGTCATAGTCAATTCAATTTACTTTAGTTCTAGTCCATAGGTGTTGAGTTCTACTTTCATTATTCATTATTGGTGTTTACAATGTAATCTATTTTAGCCATTTTGAATATTGAGAAGAGCAATCTCAGCTCCATGATTTCTCTCATGCTTTGTTAGAATAGGTAGGCTGAGCCTCTCCAATGCATGGTCGAGATCATCGACGAATATTTTCCCATCGCCATTACAGTCGAAGGAGTCGAAGATACTCCCGAGTCTCATGCTGTATATACTCAGGAAACATGGTAGGAATGAATGATAGGGCTGAATTAGTTGCTCCTTTGGCAACAAGCATACAATCTACTCTGCATCTGATGGTCGTGAGAGGGATGAAGTCTCCATGAACCTCTAAAGCTAAAACCGTTGACGGTATATAAAAACACAGAAGAGAAAAGAAAAAGGAACTGTGATTGAAATGTGCAGTTTTATTTCTACACCCCTAACAATATACACAATGTATATATACACAACTCGCTGCAAAATGAGCATGAACACTAACACTATTATGAAGATGTTGTAAACATGCACTTTGGTGACGATGAGATCCACACCTCTTTCATGTTTTTTGTTGCAAATCATGGTGAGACTCTACAACCTAATTCCTCATCGGATTTGTTCTATTGCAGGAATTCGAGGGTTTGCGCACCCCTGCTATGTGAATATTGGTTGATCCTTTGATCTAAAATTTTATGGATTGAACTTCCTTGTTATTTCATAGAAAAATATATGAATTTCCTCCTTTGATTAAGAGATATTGAGTTACATTACTTAGAATTTGATAACTTAGTGGATACACATATTTCAATGTGTCCCTAATTGCTAAAATGCTCTCAATAAGGGAGCTCATGCTTCCAATTGAAATCGATCATGGTGTCAAGATTTTTTTCCCGTAGAAAAAACACTATATTTTATATTATAAAATAGAGTACAAAATACATAATTATTTTTCAGTTGTGTTTTTTCTCTATATCTAGAGTATCTATAATTGATGTCCCATGATCCAAAAAAATTATTACATAATTCTATTTTAGATTTCATATCCAAAAATTGAGGATTCAAGACAATTCAAACTATCTAACAACCATACACTCCTGGTCCTTGTTCACAAAAAGAAATCTATTTGTAGAATGAAATATCTAAGCTAAAATACTATATGAAGAAGCTTCTACAAAAATTTAATAGTGCCTACATTAGTCCTAATATCTTGATTAAAAGCAACAAAATAGATGACACCTAGATCTTTAGCAACTCCTATTTTAGATAACATATTGCTATATGGTTATTTTCCCTATATATGTGCTTGAAAGTGATATGTTGAAAGAATATTGCGAATGTATGAATGTGATTCATCCAAATTGAAACTAGAGGAAGATGAAACCGTGAGTGTCCATTCACCCAGTTGATAATGCCTTTAGAGTCCCTTAAAACCTGTATATCATTGATACCAAGCCCTTTTGCACAAATGAGAACGGCCCATAGGTTACAATTTCAGCACTACTATTGGTACCCCTACCGCGCTCAACCCAGAAATGATAATAACTACTAGGCTCAATGACCAGGGAAAATTTTAAGGATGGGAAATTATCTTGATGTTTAAAAACATTAACAAATCTCACTAGTCCTTAATATGCAAACTATAAAATGTTTATTGATATACTTGTAAACTTATTCAAATTTATAATGATTTGATAGGAAGTCTCTATATAATGTTGGTGATTTTTAAGGTAAAATAATTTTATATTGTAAAATTTGGGGGAATCATTTTTATAAAAAATGGTAATTATCGAATCTTTTTTGTGCAAAAATCATGGAAAATTAGCCCACCTGCGAAACCCAAAAATGTCATAGATCTTCAAGGTCATAAATTCCTCCAATTGTGCAACGATCAATTCCGATTTCCTCCTGTTCATAACAGGGATCGAGGTAGATCCAAAGGACGTAAGAATGAAGTGAAAATTAGTCCACTCTGAAATAGTTGATTGACCACCAAAAAGGAGGTCATCAACAAACATCAAATGAAATACATTGATGTGTCGAATCATCCTGATACCCTTAATCATTCTACATTCTCTATGATGAGTCAACTTTCTGGTTAGACCATCCATGACAAGCAAAAAAAGTAGGGAGACAATGCACATCCTTAGCGCAAACCTCTAGAAGCCTTGAAGAAAGATGTTGGAATCCCATTACTAATTACTACAAAATTAACATATGTCACACATGCCATAATCCAATTGATGTTTTGTTGGGAGAGTCAAATCTTGTGTAAAATCAATCTTAGAAATTTCCAGTCAACACTGTCAGAAGCATTGTTTAGATCAATCTTCATTAAACAAGATTTAAGATTTCTCACCTTGATGAAGTGTGGGAATTCCTATGCAATAGCCACCGGATCCTGAATTTGTCTCCCCTCCAAAAAAAATGAACTATTCTGGTGAAATGTGTTATGTCAAGAATATTTTAAATCTGCAAGCGATAAGCTTAGAAATAATATTGTAGACAAAGTTGCAAAGGGAGATGGGGCAGAAGTCCATAAAAGTGGAAGGACGATACTTTTTGAGAATTAACGCTATAAAAGTTGCATTAATAGCTCTATAGATATATCCCTTGACCATGGAATATTCAGCCACCACTATGAGATCCGCTGACATAAGCTCAAAGAAATGAATGAACAATTCCACCCCCCATCCATTTGGACCTAGTTTTTTATCTCTGGAAAAAACAAGAAGGACCATGTCAATTTCGTCTTTCCTGATTGGTCTACCCAAAATATTTTTCTCGGGTTCTTGTATCATCTATGGCACATGACTTAAGAAATCCAATTGTGCCTCAAAAGAGTGTTCTTTGGCCAAGAAAATACCCTTGAAAACACGATAAGAAACCTATTCAATATCTGACTAAGAAGAACATATTTTTCCCTCTTCATCTCGAATGCCCCAAATGGCATTCTCCTTCCTCCTCATGGAGGCATATTTATGAAAAAATTTAGTGTTCTTATCTCCTTCCACAACCCAAGTAGGCCTACTTCTGAGCCGCCAAACCTCTTCGCGAGATTTATAAATAAGTCTCTTCTTGGCTTCAAGTTCCAATATCTTATTTTTACGTTACTCTGAGGAGAAATATGGGTCATCTGAATCATAAAGAGCACTCAGATAAGCTTGAATGGCATCTAAATCCTAAAGTTCAATAGATTTCTATTCCAACACCCACTTATAGACCTCCCTCTTCAAAGTTTTCAATTTGCAACATATATAATCCATATAGTTCAAAATATATTGAATGTTAGGATCATTCCACATGTTATGAACAATATTGGCAAAATATGTGTGATCGAGCCAAGTATGGTTGAATTTGAAAGGATATGCCTTATGCCTAGACTCACCCTCCCAAGTGAGAAGGATCGAAAGGTGGTTTGAGGAGAAAGAAGGAATGACCAAGGATTTAAGGTCCACCTAACCGGCTGCAAAATTTTCCTTCACCAAAAACCTGTCTAGCCTTTTTGAAATGCATTCCAACCTCATTCGTCCATTATTCTAGGTGGGCACAGTCCTTGGTGGAGTAATATCCCATAGAGACAAACAGTTGAACAAGGAAATAAAGTGGGATTCTAGAGAGTCAGTCTTAGCCTTAACACCCGATAACTCATCTCTACCTAATGTTAGATTTAGGTCCCCAACCACAATGAGAGAGTTTAGATCCAACAACCCATATTCATAGACCCGATCCCAAAAAGGCTTTTTGCTAGAGTATAGAACATAAGTATTGATAATACGAAGGTGAGATATTGAACCCCTCAAATATGCAGATAATAGGATAATTGCAGGAGTCAAATATGACATTATATTGAGACCTGTAGGATTCCATGCCACCATTAATCCTCCATAAAGACACCATTAAGACCACAAGAATTTGAAGCACAAATGAGCCAACAAGGGAAAACTGTAAGAAGAATTTTCCGAGACCTTTCCATAGGAATCATAGTTTCTTATAGGAGTATACTATCTGACTTATATATGATAATGAGACCTCTTAGGGAGCAAGATTTGGATTCCGCTCCCAACCCCCTTATATTAAGAGACACAATAATCATGGGGAAGCCAAAGGGCCAGGCTTGTCTGATCTAAGGACCCAAGTACCAAATAAATTCAAAACAAAAATGTCGTCAGATAGGAAAAGTGAGTCAATAGACATGACGTCATCCAAAGCCATAGAGAGGATAATGCTAGTCTGTGCAGAGTTCATACAAAACTCTAAATCTTTATATTTTGTGCTTTTATATTTCCCAGTGGTCAAAGGATTTTGAGGAGCAAAAACAAAGGGCATACATAGTGTACTTAACTTTTTCCTCTCTCAAGTGGAAAAATAACTTTTTGATGACTAGGGGTCCCATCATAGTAGAATTAGAATGTGAGAGAAATTCCAGTTCTCGATCTAGTGAAATGGGAAAAATTTTCGAGGTAGACACAAACTAGTAAGCCACATAGGAATGGACGACTATGGGTGCAAATTCTGCAAACCCCAAATTTTTTGACTGCAAAGGAGGAGGAGAGGAAAAACCCTCGAAGTCTTTATTAACGTGAAGAGGGAGAAAAGAGTGACCAACAAAATCAAAGGGAGTAGACACGGAAACCCTTCCCAAGGGTTCTAGTTTGAAAGATGTATCTCTATGGTCATCTCCAAATTCCAAAATATGAAAATATACTAAGTCAATAGTTGAACTGTTAATAGAGGGAGTATCAAAGTCACCTGTGTCCTTCAATAGACAATTTGATACATGCATGGTATTTGAAGCACCACACGGCTCCACCAGGGGAATGTAATTGTGTCCCTAATTACCATTCCAGTGACTAACTTGTAGTTGAGATGGGGAAACCTCTTTAAGGTGATATGTGAGTGAGATGCTAGAAACCTATATGCATTAGAAAAAAATTTAGGTCTAAAATGGGCCTCCTAAGAAATATTATAAAATAATAATAAAAATAATAAAATAAGATTTGCTAGATCATCAAATTTTAGAGGGAAAAAAGAAAAAACTATTTTTTCAACTCGTATTTTCAACTCATCTCCTTACAGTTTTACTCAAATTTTGAGTGGGAGCACTCATTGGATGTAGAATTTATATCCTCATCCAAGGAGTACCCATGTTACAAACTTTTTATGGACCCTAATACATGAAAAATGATAAATACATGAAAAACACAATTCCAATCACATTTTTCATGTATTTCTCTTTTTTCGTATAGTTGGATCCATCAAAATTATGCAACATGGGTACTCCTTGGATGAAGAATTAAATTATGCATCCAATGAGTTGTCCTACTTAAAATTTGAATAAAACCATTGGGAGATAAGTTGAAAATATGACTTCAAAAATAGTTTTTTAATTTTTTAATCTTTTTACTTTTATACTCAAAAAATGGTGAATCATCCCGCATGATTGACATCATCATCTTGAATCCTATTGGTTCTTATAAAGTTGATTTTGGTTGTACATTATTGTTTTGAGGCCCATTTTTGACCTCAAAAATTCTCTAATGGGATCCCCCAATAGGCAATGTTTAACCTATGTGTAAAATTTTCCCGAGATAGATCCAACATAGCCATAACACTCCCTCCAAGATCAACTTCTACAAGCACCCAATAAATTTTATCCATATTACCAAAGCTCCTTTCATCCTAGTAATAGAATTTGTAGATGACATTGGCAATTTCTATGATCGATTCCATAATTGAAGGGGGAGTCCCAACAATTTATCCCTGACAATATTTCGATGGGGGGATTCCTTAAATGGATTAAAGCCCACCCGCCATTTCTGTAAAATTAAGAATCCCATACCTTTGACTCATGGAAGTGCCAATATAATCTCAACATTCTCCTTACTCAAAATATGAAAGCATACCCTTCCATTGTGCACACTGGGGAGCAATACCATACCAAGTGGGTTCTATTTTGGGATATATATTGAGAAGAAAATGACATAATAAATTGGGGGATATATATGGGGGTAAAGGGTTTTTATATTCTCAGCTATAAAAAATGCAGCTCAAAGTTAATAAAAAATATATATAAAGGGATATAAAAAATGTTAATGAAAAATGGATACCTACAATATAATTAGGAGTTTTTTAAATTGGGAAGGTGTATTGGGTTTGTATTGGCAAAGGGTTAAATAATGTGATTTTTAGAGGTATTTTTCAATATGTAGTCAAATTAAGGATATTGCTTAATATTTCATGAACATAGGGGCTATGTCAAAGGAAGGCCAATGATGTAGGGGCTATGTCAAAGGAAGGCCAATGGTTCTACATCATACTAATTCTCAAGCGATTTTAAGGGATTCCAACACTTCACCATACACTATTTAATATTCTCCCTTGTCATGGTTGAAAACTGCCAATGGCCTATAAGTGCATGAAACTACAGACTTTCGAAACTGTCCCGGAAAGACTCTACCCCGAGAGTGAAGAGCTTAGGAGTATCAATCGAATTCAGGGATTTTATTGCCTTTCCACCACCTTTCTTACATGTGTAATCCAAAGAATAACCAGCCGAAGGAACTTCTGAGAAATCTACACAATATGTCCTGCCCCAACCCCCGTAGGTTGTCCAGAGTGTAGAGAGGCTCTAGACCGATTCTCCTCTTCCACAATGATTTCGATGAGAGTCTCGGGATATGGAGAGGAGGGAAAATGCATATTGTACAAGTGGAAAACACCAACAAGTCGATGATCCGACACCCACAAGAATAATTCGGCACTTGTAGGAAGAGGGAAATCCCCACGCCCATTTCAAAATTTAGCGAGTCAACACTATGGCTAGTAGATCCCAGTTGTACTAAAAAAAGATGTTCAAGCTGCAGACTCGAACAACCACTGACCACGTGGGCTAGAGAGAGCCACAGGGGCCAACGTTAACTGAGTCAACACAAAGTAGATAGAGAACTAATGTAGAACATAGAACCAAAAAAAGACCAAATATGCCCGAAAGATCCACGAAGTATGACACTAGGGATAGAATAAATAGCGGGAAGATTGAGTGTGAATTCAGTTTCTCTCAAAGGAACCAAACTTGAAAGAGAAGTCAACCCACATACCCGCCACTCCCATCGACCATCTATCCCACTGTTGAGACATTAATTCTCCTCCCGAGAATGTCTACAAGTCACCAACTATGAGCTAATCGGATTCAAAATAAACGGCCACCTATGTGATACAAGATCCACCAATGTCCCAAAGTGAATCCATTGGTGATTCGAGACCAGAATTCATAGAAAATAGATGTTCGGGGCATCGAGTGCGTTAGTAGCCCAAGACTGGTAATATATCTTCTAGATAAAAACACCAAAGAAAAGATACATCAAGATTCATTAAAAAAAAAACCCACGAAGTGCGTTAGTAGCCCAAGACTGGTAATATATCTTCTAGATAAAAAAAACCAACGAAAAGATGCATCAAGATTAAAAAAAAAAATACCCACAAACCACCGATCGACTGGAGTGTCATAACATCCCTACGGATCGACCACCTTGTGCTCTCTTCCACGAAGTGACTGTTCCGAAAACAATGAGCTAAAATTTCATCTGGCCGAAGTATTATACCCCTTTAATGGGGTAAAAAGCTCCCAACTGTCAAGATCCCAAAAGATCCATCCATAGGACGTATGGAGGCTTATATTACTTATACAAACTTACTACCACAAAATATGTCCCATAATATCATTGAAAAAAAAAGAAAAAAAAGAAAAATACGTCGTGAGAGCATCCATCCTTTAAGTGAATCAAATATCAGAGCACTATCAACAACACCAACACTAGCTAAACCAGAAAATGATGCACCAATACCATCCTATACTGCTTCTCCAACCAATGCTTCCCATCTTGATTGAACTGAATACCTATGTGTGTCTCATGCAAACAGACTCATCCTCAAACTTACTTGGAGAGAACGTGCTGAAGCTCAAAACTGAGAGCTCGCTGACTATTCCATCTGGTCTGAGAAGCTCTTATCACTCAAGTTATCGACCTCAACATCCCCCTTCTGACCTGAATTACGCAGACTTTGATTCAGTTATGCATGTAGTAGACGATGGGAAATAATCTCAGGAGGCAGCCTTCCAATGGACGTAAGTTCTTGACTGTGTTTTTGGCACCCCACCAATGTACATGAATCTAGTTCAAAGTTTTCATAATCGCTCCACAAGTTCATTCCTTTATATCACTGTCTAGTCAACCTCCAAAAAACCTTTGTTAGTGGTGGAGATGTGTGACTATGCTCATCTTTTCTTTGCACAAATTTATATGGGGATATTCTTAGATATATTTTTTTTCAAATGGGGTTTTGGGCACATTTTTTTGAAGCCAAGGATATTAATTTCTAAACGAGATTTTTAAAAAGTTAGCATCATTTGTAAATGATGCTCAATGAAAAATGACAATATGTCCATTTGGTTGATGGTTAGTGGTTGTAAAATGTCTACTTGTTCGCTAGTCATGCAAATCTAGGTGAATTAGTCTTATTTGTTTGGTGATTGGTAGTGTAAAATTGGTGTTGTCCTCATCATTAACTTTGTTTTGTAATGATTTTTCTTCTATGGCTAGTGGAAACTCATTTGCCATCTTTATGTTATAAATATGGTTAAAAGATTGCAAGAAATTCATGTGAAAAAGGTAACCAATCAACTTGATGCAGTCAGTTGTAGGTCTTTTTAAGCAGAGAATGCAACACTTAAGAATTGGTTTCAAACTACAATAATTGAGAAAATTGGTAAGGTTGACCATCTAAAGTCAACCTTGGGCACATATTTCTAGATGCTTGTGAACAAGTTTCAGGACAAGATTGACCTCCTTGATGATTTAAAGGAGGAAGTTGAGTCTTTCTTAAACTCAAAAACTAAAATTTTGAAGAAACAATGTTGCAAGCTGGAGGAGCAAAATAATTAGTAGCTTATGGAGGTTTTCCTTTTAAAATCCTCAATGTTAAATCAATATCAAACTTTGAAAAAAAATTATCATTCCTTGTTACAATAGTTGATTGAGAAGGATGAGGTCATTCAAAATTTGTAAGAGTGCAAGCAACACCTTGAATTGGAAGTTATTTTCCTTAAGAATATGCAAGAAAAACCTTGAATTGGAAGTTATTCGCCTTAAGAATACTCATAAGGAGAATGTAATTGTTGAGTTGTTAAGCTCAACTAGTGATGTTGATAATGGTGCTTTTGTTTCACGTAGATTTGAAAAACACAACAATGATAACAAGTCTCGATTACTGAGCATAATCGGATATACTAGAGGAGGACTTTGGAAAAATGGGAAGGAATTGTTGTTCCTATTAACCCCACAGTGTAAACATCAAGAGAAAGACTTCGATATGATCCTATTGTTGCCTTATTCCCTATGTAGAGCTTTATTGATACTAGATTGGTGTCATTTGTTGTTGGAGGAATTCAGACTACGATGCTGGAAGAAAATTATCTTGTTGATTGTGATAAAATAATTGAAGACATGAAGGATAATGTCATTTTAGATGATATTGTTGTTGCACCCATCCTTGAATATACATAACCAAAAAATGAGCCATTTCAACCTCCTCATAAGGATTGGAGGAAATCTCCCAAGCATCAAAATTCCTCGTCACATACTAGCCCTGCAATTAGAATGATTGCAGAAGAGACATGAAAGAATGAATCGTGGACTAGTGCTGAACATCAAGATCAATTGTGGTTGGATTGGTGGATGGTCACTACATTTGAATAAATGTTTGACGAATTCACATTGTTGTGTCTCATCAATTGTGCAGTCATAAAAGTTCCTCTTGTTAGTTGTTGATTGTTATTGCTTCCTCAGTTGTACTTTTGGGGGTGGGAGGGAATTCTAATTAATAAAGACTAGTGATTTGTACTCCTCTTGTAGTTATGTTTCAGGGGGGGAAGTCAAATGATGACATGTGCTATTGTTGTTCCTTTTTTGTTGTTTTTTTTTCATTGATAAGTGTGATTGTGACAATGTTCAAACATCTTGACAAGTTCTTTTGTACCATGTTTTAGTTGAGTTTTCCATATTTACAAGCCTTATTCATTGTTTATTGGTTGATGGTGTTTCTTTTGTTTGAAGCCTTTGTCCTCGTTTTTTACTAGGGCTTATTTTCTCTGAAACGTTTTGGAGAAGTTGACAATATTTGTCACCCTTATGCCTCTCCAACATTTATAATTTAGAGATTAACCAACCTCATTGGTTTCAGGGCTTATGTATTCAGGTGATAACATGGAGCTCGGTTACACATTTTGGAGAAAAGAATGGGTGTTTTGGTGTAAAAAGGATGTTCGATAGAGCAATTTTTAAGTTCTCAATCAAGTTTTTGAGGCGATTAAAAATAGCTCGATCTAGTCTTTAAACAAACCCTTGATCGAGCTCCTCTTTAACCCAGGTTAAGAGCTTGATCGAGCCTTAAAGCTGGAAATTTTAAAATTTATGTAAATATCAATGATGATATGCAAACTTTAAAATTGTAAGCATTTGATGGTTTAAAAAATAACCAAATTTAATTACTAATTACAATTGAATAGGTAATTAACAATGGTGGAGATTTGAAGAAAGATTCTATCCCACTTGCAATTGAAATTGTAATATTCTTATATTTATAATTTAGTAACTTAAAAGTTAGTTTTTACTATGATTTAAATTTTCAATGTTATAATTTATTATTAATATAATTTAAATAATAAATTAATTAAGTATTTAAAAATTATCAATTTGATTTTAATAAATATTAAAAAAAATTATATAAAGAAGTGTAACTCAAAAATGTGAATTTGAAGCTACTGGAAATATATATTTTATAAAATTCATTGAAGAGTTAATAAGCATGACTCCCTCGGTCATAATAATATTTATTACAATCGAAATTATATATATATATATATATATATATATATATATATATATATATATTATATATATATATATATATATATACTTGTTCAGGAAAAAATATGAGTGCACTAATAATTAACTTAGTTGTAATAAGGGTAAGCTATAATTAATATAATTGTAATGGATGCAATTGTATTAAAATGTGATTGCACTCAATTCTATCCTCACTATGCATAAGTGTGAAGTATATAAGGAAATCATAAATTTTTGATTTTTTTTTTTTTTTTTTTTACTAATTTGAATTTATTAATCTAGATTTAAATGTATGTATGGAATTATTTTTAAAAAGTAATATTATAAAATTTAGTTTAGTTTAGTTTTTTGTTTATTTATTTAGTATAATTTGATTTATTTTTATTGAAATTTTTTACCAAAAAATAATAAAATGATTTAGTATAAAATATGTTATATTTTTTTTTGGTAGATAAGCACCCACAAGGGATTTGAACTGGTGACCTATCGCAAGGAGTGCCTTAACAATGCACCCATTTACCGTCAATCCAAAGCCCCGTGGGCAAAAATATGTTATATTTAAAATCAAAACAATAAACAAATTATCATTTTTAAGAATTTCAAAATTGGAAAAGAAAAGTTAAAACTTTTTATAGAAAGTTATTTATATATTATTATAATTATTTTCCTGTAAAATAAAATAAAATTTAGATTTACAATTAAGGAAAATTAGAGTTGGAATATATTTGAATGTTTATAAAAAATATTTTTGTAGAATAAATAAATTTTATAATTCTCTTAAAGACGAGTATTGAGAGGCTTCATTTTTTTCTTTCTTTTTAGATAATTACGATAGCTCAATAGAGCTTCTCTTTAACCACTTTAAGGGCTCAATCAAGCTGTTGGGGGCCTAAAAAACATAGTTTTAGCTCCTCTTCTGCAAATTTCTCTGCAACACCATTTTGTACCCTAGTGGACTCCAAGGAAAATTTGTTCTTAAGCGGGGGAGTTGACCATGTTGGATTTCGGAAGGAACACTCTATCCAATGACATATGAGTTTGACATTTTTGAATCCATATGCTATTTTATGTAATTTATTTTAATCATAATGTTTGAAATTTTTTTGGACTGTTTC
Source organism: Pinus tabuliformis (assembly GCA_031772625.1). NCBI lineage: Eukaryota > Viridiplantae > Streptophyta > Pinopsida > Pinales > Pinaceae > Pinus > Pinus tabuliformis. The sequence continues at coordinate 819,792,371 of CM062804.1, read as the reverse complement.
AAAGGGGCTAAATAAAAATTCAATAACATAAAATATACAAAATGAAGAAATTTCAAAAAATACCACTATCTTCATTTTTGAGTCCTATTTAAAAGGGTACTCTTGGTTTTTCATTTTATTTAAAAAATTGAAAAAAAATTATGTGAACACATGTGTCTCCAAAATGCAATTGAAATGTTACTTTGCCAACTGCCGAAAATAATAAAATATATAATTTTGCATAAAAATTATTTTTTAATATGAAAAACTTAGTTCTCTAAGTGTAGACCGTGCCGATATATATAAATAACACATTTTAGACTAAGTTATGCTACCTGTTTTGTGAAAATTTGCAAGGAAATATATTGCATTTAATGGAAAATTGAGAGGTTATACCACACTAATTTTTTTGCAAAAAATATCATTAGGACAACAACATAATTCTCCACATATTGTCATTTTCACTTTGAATCAAAATTCATAATGCTTGTATGAAGTTTAAGGGTTGCAGTCGGATAAAAGCGGGGAAAATTGAAATTTCATTGCTACATTTGACTCAAAAGTGTAATCCATCTTCATGCATTCACCTATTCACAATTTTGGTACTTCAACTTTTCATTCTTCTGGATTGGTGCGAGCATATGTTCTTTCCATTTAGTGGATCATTCTAGGATCTACAGTTTTAGCTCCATGATTATTTGAGCACTAGCATCTTTCTCTCTTTTTGAGACGAGTTTTTTCTTAAATGATTTTTCTCCTTTTCTCCGCTTATAAGAGTTTGTTCTTGAGTACTTATCAACCCTCATTGTTGGGATCCAATTTATTCTTTATGTTTTCTCCCTATGTTTTGCTTAAAGGGAGGTGTTACACTTGGTATTTTGCAATACTTCATTTCTTTGTGAGTTAGAAGTAGTGAGTTGTAAACTCACATAAAGATTTGTATCCTCCTAATTGTCATAATTATCCTTAATTGACACTAAAACTCCTCCATTAATTTTCTCATGCATACTAAATAATCATTATCTTAATGCATATTTCTTGCTATACTAATATGATTGCTCATAGAGAGCAATGCAAGTATCTCTTCATAAACTGTACAGTCAAGACCAATGCTTGAAATTGCAAACTTTTCATCTAAATGAGTCTTAAAATTGTTTCCTAAAAATAAAGGGATAAATAATGGGTATTGATAGCTATGATAGTTTAACTTTTCAATACATTAATCATTTTCTGTGTCCACGATAAAATATCTTATACAATCTATAATCCAGTCATATTTACAAATAATAGGGAGTCAGTGTAAGTTGTCTTAATTACAAATTTTAAAGTATTAATTATCTATGCAATCTCACTTTTCAAGTTGGTAAAGGATGGGTAACATTTTTTATGAGTCTATTTATGAGTGTCTCTGAGAAGTAGAAAATCTGATTTGATTTTACCAAATACCTCAAATTTAACAAGTAATTAAAGATATGTAAAGAAATTTAGTTTTTATTCTCTCCCGTTATTATCTAGTTACAAATATAAAACTTTTGGTATAATATTTTTCTAATTTATAAGCACCTGATATTTAATTGAGGTTAATAAATTTGAATCATTTTTAATATTTGGTGTTTATAGATTTGGATCATTACTAATATTTGGTGTTGATAAATAAATTTTAGGAAATAAATAAATTTTAGGATTTAATTTTTTATTGAACATTATGCCTTCTTTTTTTTAATGTTTGGAACATGAGGGAATGTGAGATCAATGTCTTTTTTAATCCATATAATTCATTATCAAATTTAGATATTTTTAGGGTTGTTATAACACTTCTTTCTATTTTTTGCTAATCTTTGATACTTCCATCCTTATCACCTTTAGTTTTGTTAAACAAATATTTCTCCATTTTATTGAAAAAATTAAATATAAACATCATATGAAATGTGTAATAAAATCTATTTTTATATTTTGATTATAATATAATATTTTTTCCTTGGAAAAAGGCATAACCTTTCATTGGCATAATGAAAATAATTACATTCTACAAAAACATACCAAAAACATGTTTTCCGAACACAAGTGTCACTAGCATATATAGATGATTTAAGCATTTATGCTTGAAAACAAAAGAGAGTCTATTTGTTGTAGCGACTACAATCACCCTCCAAAATTTTGGCATGCACCCAATTTCAGAGCATCCCTTGAGAGTTTCACTTGATGACTGCATACACTTGGTTTCACTCCGTGAGCTTGCATGAGTCTTCACCTTCACCTTTCTCGTTCATTTCACTAAGTCTTGCATGTTGATGTCAAAGTCATGCTTGCAACCATGTTCTGGTTATGTTCAAAGTCTTCACTTCATGTGTACTTGTTGTGCTTGCTATGAAAACATCTGTCGCACTCACACATGGAGTCACATTCACTGTCGCACAAGCATCGTCACGGTCGACCAACGATCAATCACAAGTGTCATGCTTGTCGCCTACACCATCAGTCAGTCATGTTGTACATATGTGTCTAGAAGGTTTGAGTCGTCTCGTCATCGGGTCATGCAAGTGTATGTTGCAAGATAACATATGCATCTTTCACTCGTTCACATAGTCATTTTGCTGAAGTTCTAACGATCAGAATCCCCTCTAATAGACAGATCATCACCCCACCATCCACTCGATCGACTGCCACCTAGGACAGTGTAGGAGTACCAAGCAAGACATTTCAAGTTGTGTTTCTCGCAAGAAAACCAATCAATCTTCATGCTGGTCAACCAGAGAGTTTCACCCAGCAGCCACCCAGGACAGACTCCCCTAAAAAATTGCGCAGTGACTGCAAGCATTGGCCTCTCTGCTAACTGAGAAAATTTCATAGACATGTCAGATAGAAACCCAGTGCCCATCCCTGTCTTTCTTAGGAAATTACGCAATTTTTCCAGCCAGCCCTCCCGACAGTCGACCGACTACTCATCCAAAAAATTGTGCAGTTTTCATGAGCACGCTTTGCTGCCCAGCGGTTTGGTTAGCTAAGAAATTTCGCAGAGATGATCAGTAGGCTAACCTCCAAGCATGAGTGCAATTTCTCTCGCCAGCAGCGCCTAGTGGCAGATTGTGAGTTCCCTCCAGGAATTGCTCAGTTTCTGCTACCAAGCTCCTCACAGCTAACTTCCAGTTCCCCTAAGGAATTGTACAATTTCTGCTGCCAGTTCACTCCAAGAATTGCAAAATTTTGGCTGCCAAGCTCCCATCCAGTTCCTCCAAAAAATTACGTAATTTATTCCTGCCAAGCCTCCCCGCAGCCCTACCTGTTCCTCCAAAAAAAATGCGCAGTTTTTGTAGCCAAGCCCCGCTACCCACTCATTCAAAAAAATGCACATATGTTGCCTTCTCAGACTGTTCCCCTCAAAAATCACATAGTTTTTTCCTCCAGCTGGGCCAGACCTCGCAGACAGTCACTGTCAATCCAGATTTCCCATCCCCATCACCGAGTGACTCTTGCGTAGTTTTCATCAGCAGTGCCCAAAGCTTCCATCCCGCCTCGCTACCTTGATGCCTCTCATGGTCACCAGCATCGAAAATAATCACGTATAATGGTATACGAGGAGGTCTTTGGATTTAATGTCATCTTGTCATGAGTGACTAGAGGAACAGGTACACAAACAAACATGGCATGATGACGAACGAGATGAACGAAGGGGAGCACATGCAAAAGGATAGGTTCACCAATGGATGAACAAACGATGCATGTAAAGAGATGTGCTCGTGAATAGACAATCATGCAAATATGTGTTCACGGACAGAAGGATGAGAAAACATGCAAGATGTGCTCATGGGCGGATGAACGAATGAACATGCACCTTTCGCAAACAGATGATACTGTCAAGCCTTCAAACGTACAAGCAAGGATCAACGTGCAAAAGCAACATCAAGTGAAAAAAAGACTATCGAAGACTCCATGCACTTTGCCATGTGGAGGTGAAGCTGTGACACACCATGAGGACATCCATCACCTAGAAGCACTGTAGCTCGACATGCACACCAGTAGTAGCACGGATGTACCAGCACTGTCATGTCGGGTCTTGTCTTGAATCATGTCATCCACATCTCTACTGTGGGCCCTACTGTCTATCAATATAATGTAACGTGGAAGTCAAATAGACCCACTTGTTGTACAAAGAGTCATGTAAATTTGACAAGTCATGGAAGTCAAACAGTCGTGAGGGTAGTCGAACAACCAAAAGGGTTAATTTCACCCTTGGCTATTAATACCCACTCATTTGTACATGTAAACATCTTTTCACCTCAGCTCCTCCCACATAGCCAACAGAGTCTATTATCTTTTCTTTGAGGAGTAAGGAGTGGCTCCAATGCCCCTCACATGGGGTTAGTGATGTATGGTGTAACGATGTATCTTGGAACTTTCACTTAATTCAAAAGCTTGCTAATAGGCCAACATGTTTTCACACATGTATTTTATCTGTTGTAAGACTAATATTTAACACTTGTAATGCATGTTTCTTGAACCTGTGTTTAACACTTGAGCTAATTCACTTGTTTTAATACACATATGTTAATGAAAATGTGGTGTATATGCTAATAACATTGTCTCGCTTGTGTAGACTATTGTCTTGGAGATTAGACAAACCTTTCACATAAAACTTTCTATAACAATCGTTTCATTCGTGTGGGCTAATCCGCTGAGTGTTATATGTGTTATCTTCCCCTGTGTGTTGTGAGTGCCACATTCGTGTGGACTGTTCCGCTGGAAGCTGTGCATGTCCTATTGTGTTGTGTGTTCCTAGCAGAGTTGGGACTTCTACCAACTGACTTGAGGCTCACTCTCACCCTCTCTCCCTTTATAGTGAAAGAACCATTGACATAAGTAACACTTACACTCACCAGGCACGCGAACCTCAATTCTTGAAGACAAAGGAGACCACTCTCTTGTGCTGACAAGCAAGAGTTGAGGAAAATCCTTAAGATAATGGCAACCGGGCCATCATACCAGATGGGAATCCCACAGAAAACGGTGTGATGTATAGTTGGGACTTCATACGCCATGATCCGTTAAATGTTGTTGGGTCCAGAGCCATCAACATTTCTGATGCTAGAAGGAGGGCATCCAGTTGTATATGGTTGAAAATCCTCTCACACTCATTCATCAACCATCTGGTCAAGGCAGTAACTCGCACTCCCTCTCGCCTGCACGTAACTCTGTAGTTGGTTACTCCTCACCTCCCAGGATTGAACTTGATATTATGTATCATCAACTTCGCTCCGTCTTTCCCATCACTCGTGAGTTCCCGAAAGCAGTCAGACTAATCCCAGGCATACAACTTCTTCCATACGCATCAAGAAAGCCAAAAGACACTCCTATAGTTCTTTTTGTATCGTCAGTGGGAGAAGTAGTCCTTGCCACACTTGAAGGTCTATCAGAAGCTATTGAAGATGTTCCTCCGATCTTCCAGTAAGGCGAACAAGACACTCTTTTGATCTTGAGAACACACTCCGGTATAGGAGGCGGAGGGGAAGGTAGTGGAGGAGGTGAAGGTGAAGATGAACCAATGGACTCAGAGCTAGAACCATCTAATTCAAAAAGAGAGGAGGAGGATGAAGAAGAAGAGATGTTTGACCCAAATCTAGAATGGATGACTCATGGACCATTGGCTCTCTCGAATTTTTTGCACAAGATTCTGAAGCGGGTGGAGAGAATGAACATCAAGTTTGACCCTAGTAGCACGGTGGAGGTAGAAGACCATTTGTATAACTTCTGCTGGCAGCTACAGACCCTTGAGGTACGACATGACGAAGTAGCTTGTAGATTGTTCCCATGTACCTTGGACGGTCGCACAGCTGCATGGTATCACAACCTTCCACCAAAATCCATACAGAACTGGGGTGTATTCAAATGCATGTTCCTTGAAAGTTTTGTTGATGAAAAGACCCCAACTATCTTAGTAAAAGAATTGGGAATCCTAAAGATGGAGGGGAAATAAAAGGTAAAAGAGTTCAACCAGAGGTTTACACGCATATTGAAAAAATTTGAAAGCAGACACCAAACCTCGTGACTCCATCACTATTGGTTATTACACATCCACTCTACCAACTAGCATTGCACAGTTCATTAAGCGAGCTGCGAAACTAAAACTTTTGGAAAACTGCGAAGATGCTATTCCTGTAGAGAAAGACCTGCACGTGATTGGAGTCATCAAGGATGATGAACCAACAAAAGACTCCAAAGATGTGAGCAGGAAGTCCCAAGCGGTGGCAAGAATGGGTAGAGACAAGGAAGAAAATGATATTGAAACCCTCACTCATCTCGTCAAGAAATTGATGACAGAAGTGTCTGATCTTAAACAACGGAAAATGGACACATCTACATGTAGTCATCTGCCCAAGCAGAGACAAGGAAGCAACTGATCAGGAAGCAACTGGTTCACTCAAAAAACTGTGCAGAAGAAACCGATGAGAGAGATAACGACAAACAAGGATAATTTTAGGGGCGAATGTTCGCCCTTTGGCGAAATTAAGGGGTTTTAAATTTTTAGTGGGCGAATATTTTGTATCATAGTACATTTTTACAAATCACCTGAAATAGCCCACCTTATTTTAAGGGAGAGGGTAAAAAAGGTAAATTTAGCCCTTGAAATTAGGACTTACAACCTTCCATTCGCCCATTTTCAAGAATAGGTTTTATTTAAGTGAATCCTATGGGCCAAATACCACATTTAGAAAAGAGGTATGGTAAATTAATAAAAATATAAATAAATGAGAGGTATGGTAAATAAATAAAATATTTTTTATATTTACTCCATAAGTCACCTTATATACATGTAAGGGTGTAAACAAATAAAAATAAAGTAAAGTGCAGGTATGGTAAATAAATAAAATGTCTTTTTATACTTACTCAAAAGATATGGTAAATAAATAAAAATATAAATAAACTAGACGTATCGTAAATAAATAAAACCTCTTTTTATATTTAGTCCATAACCCTCGTTCTATTTATGAAGGCTCAAGAAAGAGGTTTTATTTAAGTGAATCATATGGGCCAAATACCATATTTGTAAAAGAGGTATGGTAAATTAATAAAAATATAAATACACGAGAGGTATGGTAAACAAATAAAAGATTTTTTTATATTTACTCCATAAGTCACCTTATATTTACGAACACTCAAAAAATAGGTTATATTTAGGTGAAACCTATGGCCAAAATACTATGGGACAAATACCATGGACTAGATTGTTATTAATACCATGCAAAAAACCATTATTAACCCTAATATTAGAATTAATAAAAATAAAAATGGCACATGGTATTGACCCATGGTATTCACCAAAATGGCACATCGTATTGACCCATGGTATTCACCTGGAATGTAGCCTATTTAAATGGGGGAATTAAACCAGCATGTAGCCTATGCTAAGATTCACTAGGACTTTACAAAGTTTTATTATTTAGTGGAAGACTCGCCAAGATCTTACAAGATTTTATAATTGAGTAAAATATTCGCCATGCCTGGTGAGAGATTCGCCAAAAAATTATATATACATATTATATTATTGATAAAATCGCCTTCCATTTTTCCTATATACCATGGAGATTCGCCCATTTATTATATTTATAAATTTAGGGGGGGTTGTTAAAATTTTCCCTGACGACAAAGGTATTTCACTTGATGAAGCCTCAAGTTCTGGGCGTGTGGTGAATGCATATCAGTGCTCACAAGCGATGTCGAAGATGAACACCAAGAACCAGTGCTAAAATGAAAATGATTGTTACAATCTTAGGAGTAAAGGGGATCCCCTACACTTGGGTAAATGCAAGAAAAGATGAGACTGCTAATGAGGAAGTTTGACCCACTCGCCTCCCCAAAGCAGAAAACACAAAACAAGTCTGGGAAGATAGCAGTAGACAAGAGTACATCCATGAGCAGAAAGCTGCAAAACACTCTGCCGGATAACACGAACATCCGTTCTACCCCAGACACCTTGGTGGGTCTACCACCTGCGGAATACAACATTGTAGATGACATGAGGAAAACTTGGGCGAACGTTGGTTTGTTTGAGTTAGATAATATCCAGAGTCATCGAGACATCCTGCTGCGTCCATTGGGACAGACAACAATGGACAGCGTAACCTCTACCACCAAGGGAGAAATAACACCTCCCAGATCACTTTCCACCATTCTCAACACACTTCGGATGGAAGAAGAGAACTTAGGTTGCCCTCCATTGCTGCTACCATTTGAAATTTTTAACTGCAATGTTCACAACTTCTTGGTTGATTCTGGCATGGAAGCTAACGTCATGCCACTTTCCATTGCGAAAAGGATCAATGCACAATGGAGCGAGACATCCGTGAAAATCATCCAACTTGATCGAACATTGGTACCAGCCATTGGTGAACTACAAGAGGTGATCCTCCGACTATCTCATGATGGTCGAGTCCACCAATGCATCAACATAGTTGTTGTGGAAATCCCAAAAGCATATGGTCTACTACTCGGCAGAGACTAGTCTCACAAGCTGGATGAATATCTTGCTCTAGTCTGGTCGCACATGTGGCTTCTGTACAAGGGAAAATGCAACCATATCTGGGTAGTGTCCGAGAGGTATATGAAGCATAATGTCACTTCCCTTAATAGTGAGAATGAACCATTGGCCTTCGTAGAACTCATGTTTAGCAACTGCCTCCTAGAAACAACGTTGGGGAGTTATCTTGTTCAGCTAGTTCCAACCCCACCTGGCACATAGTTGGGCCTCCTTCCTTGCCCAACTGATGGAAATGAAACATGTATAGCACATTGTAACATTATTAGTAGTAGCAGTAGCAACAACAGTAGTAGTAGTACTAGAATGTTAAACGGTCCATGTAGAGACAAGTTGTGGGACATGGATTTTGACGAATCAAAGACACATGACGGGTCAAGGACTGCGACCATCGGCCTCGATGTGGTCACACTCAAATTGATACTGCACCCCAAAAACAACGTTGATGCTTTCAAGGATGTAACAAATGATGAAGATATGCACAAGCAACCCCTTAAAACTGTAGCTTAGGGAAAGAAAGGCAACCCCATCTAAAAGGTTGTGGTTTCTCTTCACAAGCTCTATGATTTCCAAAACCTCTGTCGAGGGCCAAGAAAAAACAAAACCCACAGGTCCACCACTACGAATGAACAGAGCAACCTGGGAAACAATCATGATCTGAAGATAGTCAGTCTCGTACAAACTACATAGTGCAGTGGTGTCAAGTCTTTGACTTCTTGATCAAACAGTACCGGGATGTGTCTGTATGGGCAGATGATGACATGAGTACACACTACATGCGCGTAATCCAACACGGGATTCCAGGTAAAGTAGGAGCCAAGCCATTGCAACAAAGGCTAGGTAAAACACATATGTCACTTGAACTCCTTATATAGAAAAAATTGACTAAGATTTTGGATGATTGGATTACTTACAAAATTTGTCATCATACGTGGGTTTCTAATTTAAGTTCTTCACGTAAGAAAATATGGGAAATCTGCTTATGCATTGATTTTAGGAACTTGAACCACTCCTAGAACAAAAACAACTACCTCGTGCCATCATCTGAGCCTATGTTGCACAAAGTATCTGAAGCAGTGGTGTCATCTTCACATAAAGGTCTTTTGGAATACCACCAAGTTCTGGTAGTAGAACCTGGTGGACTTGGCCCATGAGAAACTTGGCACACACACATGCCATTTGTAATCACTTGGCAGGAGGGCTGATAACCTTCCTGCCAACGGCTAAGATCTCAACCACTGTTTCCAGTAGGTGGGGCTACGCCCTGTGCCATGTACATAGTCTGCCCGCTGCTTGTTATTTTCATCTGGTTTTCTTTGCTTACTATCATTGTTTTTACTTTGTTTGTCATGCTTAATATTTTTTTTACGTTTGTTTTGTTTGCTTGATATATCACTATTTGTGTTTCCAAAAATAAGTGCTCCCAACTAGTACATTCTGTCTTTTGTATAGAGTATGTGGCTGAAATAGGAAGAGACTTGTGACACTGCAACACTTGGCCAATTTTGTGTTTGTCTTCTCTGTTCTTGGTTACAACCTTTAGCCCATGAAGTCTTGATGGAAAATACGAGCCATCTGCAAGGGAATTTTTGGTCCAGCCATGAGCCTATGTCCACAATGAGAAGCCTCATGCCTACACTTATCCTTCTTCTCTGTGTGTTCAAGCTCATCCAACTAGTAGAAACAGAGAAGGGGAAAATCTAAATGAGAAAACCTATGTCAGAGGTATTACATGTTTCTCTAAAGGAACAAAATCTCCTACTCTGAATAAGTTAGGATCCCTCTTCTATCTCAAAATAAATAAGTGCCTATGCACAGTCCTCTTAAAAAAAAAAAGAAAGAAGAGAAAGGATTCCTGTGCAGAGAGGTGAATCATGCAACTCCACCAGGGTACTGAACAGGCTACAATGCATGTGTTCCTGAATGACTATGTCGAGGTACTGTCCAGGCCTACTGGTAGTGGAGCAACACCAGAGATGAAAACTTATACTCTAAAAATCTTCAACTCGCAAGCTAAATTTCCCTTCACGAATTTGAAACAATGTGATCAAGTTGAACTTTTGATTGTGTTTGACTGAGTTGGCAAAAGGTGAACCATGTATGTCCATGGGGTAAATAGGGAAGCTGAAGTAACCCACACAACGATTCAATACTCCCCCAAAGACCAAAGCCCTGTGCTCTCAATGAACCAAAATAGAGAAGTTAGAATTCTACCAGTGTGTCGCCAAGTGTTGTAGTGGCTACAAAAACCCTCCAAAATTTTGGCCTGCACCTAATTTCGAAGCCTCCCTTGAGAGTTTCACTTGATGACTGCACACACTTGGGTTCACTCCGTAAGTTCGCGTGAGTCTTCACATTCTCCTTGATTTTTCATTTCACCAAGTATTTCATGTTGATGTCAAATTCATGCTTGCGACCATGTTTTGGCTATGCTCAAAGTCTTCACTTCGTGTGTACTTGTTGTGCTCACTATGAAAACATTTGCTGCAATCACAAACGGAGTCACATTCACTGTTGTGCAAGCATTGTCACGGTCAACCAACGATCAATCACAAGTGTCGCGCTTGTCGCCTACACCGTTGGTTCGTCATGTTGTACATATGTGTTTGGAAGGTTTGAGTTGTCTCGTCGTCGAGTCATGCAAGTGTGTGTTGCAAGATAACATATGCATCTTTCACTCGTTCACAAAATTAGTCATTTTGTTGACGTTCTGATGACCAGACTCCCCTCTGACAGTTGGAACATCACCCCTCCATCAACTCGATCGACTTTCACCCAAGACAACATAGGAGCACTAAGAAAGTCATTTCAAGTTGCGCTACATGCAAGAAAATAAATTAATCTCCATGCTGGTCAACCAGAGAGTTTCTGTAGGTTTTTAACCCCATAAAGAAATTTCCTGCATATGAATTCTAAAACACAGAAAATAAACAATGCGAGCGTATAACACATAAAACACATATACAAAAAGATTTTCCCCTGGATCCCAAAACCGGGACTACTAGCTTGATTTTTCATTATGTTCCTTTGAATGTTACAATAAATATTTATATATGCCAAAGCATCCAATACCATGGACCGAAAACCATCGCGTCCAAAACCATGGACCAAAAACCATCGTGTCCAAAACCATGGACCGAAAAACCATAGGTAGGTCCGCCCAACCTAATATAGGGTCCAAATTTTTTTTTCTTGGGGTGCTACCCTGGACCACGTAGAAGGGTGCTACCCACCTCCCTAAAACACCCTTGTGACCCCCCCGTTGTGCAATTGGAGCAATGAAGGGGGGCTCTGCCACCCCTCTAACACCTGGGTTCACTACGTAGGTTAGTCGTGGAAAGAATATAACACAACCCAACATTCTCCCACTTATTGTTTTCTTTCCATAGGGGGGCACAAGAGAGCTTAGTCATTTCTCCAGTGCAAAAATGCCCATTGTTTCTCTATACTAGGAGAACTTCTCAGAACTCACAGATTTTGTCAATGCATCTGTAGTATTCTTCAAAGTGTCCACCTTTACCAGCAACACCTTTTTGTCTTCTATCATATCCCTCACAAAGTGATACTGAACATCAATATGCTTTGTCTTTGAATGATAAGCAGGGTTCTTTGCCAAGAAAATTGCACTTTGGCTGTCATAGTCTATCCTTATAGCTCCCTGTACTAACCCCATACTTGAACACAATCTCTACAACCAAACTTCTTCCTTGCTTGCATGAGTGGCTGCCATGTATTCTGCCTTTGTAGTTGATAGTGCCACTACACATTGTTTCTTACTCATCCAACTAACTACACCTCCAAATAGGTTAAACACATACCCACTTGTAGATCTTCTCTGATCCAAATCTCCAGCCCAGTCTACATCAACAAAGCCATGGATATCCAAGACTCTATCCAATCCTAGTCTTCCTTGGTAGCACAAACCATAATCACTAGTGCCATGCAAATACCTGAAAACCTACTTCACTACTATCTAATGCTCCTTCCATGGTTTTGACATAAACCTGCTCGATACTCCCACTGCATGTGCAATGTCTAGTCTAGTACAAACCATTGCATACATTAGGTGTTATGAAACCAGCTCACAAAAAGATAGAAAAGAGAGATCCACGCCTTAGAATTTAGCCTCTTCGAGGGGGCAACCTCCTTTACATTACATAAATGAACAATTCTTGGATGATACAAATGACAAAACCTCCTTTCTATATATAGGAGTCTAAGGAGTCACAATATAATCCAGCCGACCTAACAATAATAATATAAAGCCACAAAAATAACAATAGAGGGATTCTATGGGGCACAGAAATAACAATATGGGGGTAATAGGGGCACAACAATATAAATAAGGGGTATAACTACAATAGTAATGGGGTAATCACTAGTATTATAGGGACCAACATCCCCCTCTCCTTCAAAAAAGTGTTGTCCTCAACGCTTGAGTAGTTCTGGATACTTCTGCATAAAATTCTCATCCTCCCATGTGGAATCTTCAGCGAATAAGTTCTTCCACTTGATAAGATACTCTGAAATTGATCGATTTCGTAGCTGTCGAGTTCTTGTTTCTGTGACTGCTTCCGGTTCCAATATAATTTTTCCTTCCTCATCAAGTTCTGGCAATATTGTCTGAATTGGGAGCTTCTCACCTATAACCTTCTTTAAACATGAAACATGGAAGATTGGGTGCAATCGAGAAGCTGCAGGAAGCTCCAATTTGTATGCCATAGTACCAATCTTTTGCAACACCTTGTACGGACCATAATACTTTGGTGATAATTTATTATCCTTCTTAGCTTGCTTTAGGGACATTTGCTTATATGGTTGTAGCCGTAGGAATACCCAATCACCTACATCGAAACTTCTTTCACTGCGATGTTGATCTGCCTGTTGTTTCATTCTATTTTGTGCCAACACGAGGTTATCCTTTAAGAGTTGGAGGACTTGTTGTTGATGTTCGATGTGATGTTCCACTGCCTGAACCTTAGAATTTTCTCTTAAATATGATGTGATGGATGGTGGTTGATACCCATAAAGTGCCATAAATGGGGTCATTTTTGTTGCTGTATGGAAGGAAGTGTTATACCACCATTCAGCCAGAGGTAACCATTTGACCCATTGTGTTTGTTTATCAGATACAACGCAACGAAGATATCCTTCCAAACATTTGTTTACTATCTCAGTTTGCCCATCAGATTGAGGATGATAAGATGAGCTATGAGCTAACTGAGTACCAAGACAAGAAAATAATTCTGTCCAAAAATTTCCAGCGAAAATGGGATCTCTGTCACTTACAATAATCTTTGGGTTTCCATGTAGCTTTTGAACTGTTTCCATAAATGTAGTAGAAACTGTACTGGCTGTAAATGGATGTGATAATGCACAAAAGTGTGCATACTTGGTAAGTCTGTCAACTACCACCATGATGACACTCTTTCCCTCAGACTTGGGTAAACCTGTGATAAAATCCATTGAAACCTCCTCCCAACGTTGGTTTGGAATGGATAAAGGTTGTAATAGACCTGGTGTCTTAATTGTTTCAACTTTATTTTGCTGGCAAACCAAACATTCCGCCACAAACTTTTGAATATCTGATTTAAGGCCATCCCAAAAAAATTCCTTCTTAACCCTGTGGTAAGTTTTTAAAAATCCGGAGTGCCCTCCTAAGGGAGAAGTGTGCAATTCCATAAGAATCTTTTTTTTTTAGCTGGGAATTCTTACAGAGTATAAGCGATATTTGTCCATAACGAAACTATTTGCCAGCTAAATGTAGTAAGTACTGGAATCTTGTTGTAGCTTTCGAATAAGTGCCCACACTTCTTCGTCATTCTTCCATTCCTCCCTTGCTTCGTTTATCCAATCTGGTTGGATAATAGAAATGGCACACAACAATGCTTCCACATCCTCATCCTTTCTTGAGAGTGCATTTGCCACCACATTTTGCTTCCCTTTTTTGTTGTATGATTTTAAAGTCATAACCCAACATCTTTGTGACCCACTTTTGTTGCTCTTCAGAGGATAATCTTTGTTCTAAAAAGCATTTAAGGCTATCATGATCCATTTTTACCTTGAATTGTCTTCCCATTAGGTAGGGTCGCCATTTCTTAAGTGCATGGAGTATTGCCAACATTTCCTTCTCATAAATAGCTTTGCTTAAAAACTTTCCCTTGATTGGACGACTTTCAAAAGCAATGGGTCTTTCATCTTGCATTAGAACAACACCAATTCCATTTCCTGAAGCATCACATTCCACAATAAAGGTTTTTGTGAAGTCCGGTGTAGCTAAGACCGGTGCTTAGCACATTGCCTCTTCAAGATGTTCAAAGGCCTTTGTTGCTTCCGGAGTCCATGAAAATGAATCTTTTTTCAATAATGTTGTTAGAGGTGCTGCTATTCTCCCATAATTCTTAACAAACTTGCGATAATACCCTGTCAACCCAAGAAATCCTCGCAGATGCTTTATGGATGTGGGGATTTTCCATTCCTTAATGGCTTTAATTTTGCTAGGGTCTACCTTAACTCCTTCATGAGATACAATATGACCCAAATATTCCACCTCCTGGACTCCAAAGAAACATTTGGATCTTTTGGCATATAATTGTTTTTCCTCCAATAGTTGTAGCACCTTGTCAACATGTTCAACATGATCCTTCCAAGACTTGCTGTAGATTAGTATATCATCAAAAAATACTAACACAAATTTTCTAAGGAATGGCTTGAAAATTGAATTCATCAAACCTTGAAATGTTGAAGGTGCATTGGTAAGGCCAAAAGGCATGACCAAAAATTCATAATGACCCTCATGAGTTCTAAATGCCGTTTTTGGAATGTCTTCAATCTTCATTCTGATTTGATGATATCCTGAACGAAGATCCAACTTGGTGAAGTAAATTGATCCATGCAATTCATCCAGTAATTCATCAATAACAGGAATGGGGAACTTATCTTTAATAGTGAGCTTGTTGAGCTCCCTATAATCTGGACACATGCGCCATGATCCATCCTTCTTGTGCACCAATACTATTGGAGCTGAGAAAGAACTTTGACTCGGTTGAATTATACCAGCCTCTAGCATTTCTGCAACCATACGTTCAATTTCACTTTTTTGGACATAGGGATATCTGTACGGCCTGATGTTTGGAGGAACACTTCCTGGAATCAGATGAATAGCATGATTATGATCACGCATAGGTGGGAGACCCTTGGGAGTCTCAAATACCTTGGAATGATTGTCCAAGACTTTTTGGAGATCTGGAGAAATAGATGATTCCAATGTGGAAACATCTAGCGAGCATAATTGTGCAATTACACCTCTTTCCTCCTTTCTTAGAAGCTTTGTCATACCATGAGAGTTGATTATCTTTCCTGGTTTCCTTGCAATACCCCTTAATTCAACTTCCTTTCCTTCCGAAAAAAATTTGATGAAAAGTTCTTGAAAATTAAAAGCTATTGTACCCAAGGATTGTAGCCATTGGACTCCTAGTACAACATCCGCACCTCCCATTGGAATGGAAAGCATTGGGCTAGTCAATACATATTCTCCCATGGATAGCTTGATATTATGGCACTTTCCAGAGCAATTTATTGTTCCTCCATTTGCAATCATCACTTGACACTCTGGTGCTGGATATAGGAAGCAATTCAATTCTTTTGCTACCCTACAATTAATAAAATTGTGGGTGCTTCCTGAATCAATCAACACTATTACCTTTTTCTTCTTGATTTGTCCTTCTATCTTGATGATTTGAGGAGTGGTAATTCCCGCCAATGCATTACAAGATATGGTCGGATTTATTTGTTCTTCATCTAGGCTTTGTTCCTGGAGTATATCCTCTTATTTTGACCTTTCTTGCTCCTTTTCTTCTTCCTCTTCACAATCTATGTAGAATAATTTCTTCTCAGCACACTTATGACCTTTAGTGTATTTGCTATCAAAACTATAACAAAGCCCTTTTGCTCTTTTTTCTTCCAATTGTTGTGGTGTCAACCTTATAGGTTGTGGAAGACTAGGGGCAACAACACTTCCGTCTTTATAGTTGTGAGTGGTATGCTTCCTGGTTGCCATAATTTTGCTTTCCATTTTTCTTGCTAACCTGAATGCCTTCTCTAATGAATCCGGTTCCCAAAGGCGAACATCATGTTGGATATTATCCTTTAAAGACCCTATGAACACATCAATCCTATGCTCCTCTGGAATATCTTTTACCCTTATGTTCAATTTTTGGAACTCCTCAATGTGCTCCATTACCGAACCCTTTTGTTTGAGACTTATCAATTGGCTAAAAAAAGTGTTGCTTTTTGTATCTTCATAATGTGCTATCAATTCTTCCGTAAAAATTGCCCAAGTGATAAATTGTTTACGAGAGCAAAGCCATTGATACCATACAAACTGATTTGGTTCCAAATATACAGTTGCCATACGTACCTTTTGTGCATTTTGCACATTATTGAGATCGAAGAATTGCTCCATCTGTAATATCCATGTAGCGGGATCCTTGCCATCAAACTTCCTCATATCGATTTTTGGAACATGGTGATTCTTCAATCCAATATTAGCGTCTATGGTATCATGATTAACATTTCTTTTGTTCTCATCATGAGTTTCCTTTACTACCTTTTCACCATTAGTGACCCTTTCTTGTAGCAACTTCTTCAATTCTTCCATATCTGTCTTCAAATCTGCCATGTCTCTCTTCAAATCTGTCTTCGAATCATCCATCTTAGCTTCTATGCCCTTTATCTTAGATTCCACGCCACTTATCTTAGCTTCTATTAGCTTTTGTGAGCGTGACATTTGTTGCACTTGTTCTTGTAATTTTGATATATCATGTAGCATTTCTTCTTCTTCTTCATGAGTCATGCTAGAGCTTTTAGGTTCCTTACTAGGTGTTTGAATTTTCTTTCCTAGGGGCATCAGTTACCGATAATAATGCTTTACTATGCCCTTTGAATTCCGTTAAACCAAGCTTACACAAAAATTTAAAAAAAACTACACACCTTTTTTCACTTTATAGAAGCCTGATATTGAATCTGATGTATCTCTGTAATTTCGGATCATCCAATTTTGAAATTACTACCTGTAGTAGCCTTCTATGTCCTCTTTCCAATGCCACAAGTCTGAGCCAAATTGGATTCTCCAAGGAAGAGTTATGTGAAACCTCCCACAGTGACTTGCTTTTAGACTGGTTCAGTAGAGCGAACTTGTACGACGTGCTACGAGTCACTGTTTCAACCTTTGAATCTGAAATGCACACACAAGAAACTACAGTCCGTCTTCTTTCTGTAACTTTTTATGAAATTTCAATCTGATCCTCAAAGAGAGAGTTATGACGATTTTCCCCAGGTCACCTGTTTTGAATGTAATTCAGGAGTCTGCAAAAAGGCCACCTTCCTCAGATCATATCTCCGTAAATATCACGTAAAAATCTCTGAAACTCGGACCCAAGGTTCAGCGCCAATTCTTCTCAAATGGGTTTTTTGTGTGACTTCTGAAACGTCACAGAAAAAAAGTTATAGCAAAAATGCCACGATGACCTGTTTGGAGCAGCGAAACCCTAGAATCCAAAGCTCTGATACCAAATGTTATGAAACCAGCTCACAAAAAGATAGAAAAGAGAGATCCACGCCTTAGAATTCAGCCTCTTCGAGGGGGCAACCTCCTTTACATTACATAAATGAACAATTCTTGGATGATACAAATGACAAAACCTCCTTTCTATATATAGGAGTCTAAGGAGTCACAATATAATCCAGCCGACCTAACAATAATAATATAAAGCCACAAAAGTAACAATAGAGGGATTCTATGGGGCACAGAAATAACAATATGGGGGTAATAGGGGCACAAAAATATAAATAAGGGGTATAATTACAATATTAATGGGGTAATCACTAGTATTATAGGTACCCAACATTAGGCTACTGACTGCACTTGCATATGGAACACGGGACATATCCTCTTCCTCTTCTTGTGTCTTGCAACACTCTTCAGTAGATAGCTTTACACCTATAGGAATAGGAACCTTCATCGGTTTACTATCGTGCATATTAAACCTCTGCAGTATTGTCTCACCTACTTCCTCTGGTTTAACCAGAGCTTCCTCTTTGTCCGATCTCTTTTAATTTCCACGCCCAAAAGAGAGTTTGCAACACCAAGATCTTTCATATCAAATTTGGAGGAAAATTGGGTCTTCAAATCCTGGATAATTTCTTTGTCATTTCCAACCAGCAACATATCATCCACATATAAGACCAGATAAATAACAGGTCACCAATTAATTTAAATTACACACAGTGATCTACTTTGCTTCTGGTGAAGCCAAGTCCCCATATAAGCGTATCAAATTTCTGATACCACATCCTTGGTGACTGTTTTAACCCATACAGAGACTTCTTTAACTTGCATATTAGTTATTTCTTACCCTTCACCGCAAAGCCTTCAGGTTGCTTCATGTAAATCTCCTCTTCCAGATCCCCATGAAGAAATTTTGTCTTCACATTCATCTGTTCTACCTCAAAATCAAAAGCAGCAGAAATAGATAAAAGTAATATAATAGAAGTTACCTTGGAAACATGAGAAAAAATATCACCAAAATCAATTCCTGGCACCTGGGAATAACCTTTTTCTTCCAACCGAGCTTTGTATTTCTCCACCTTTCCTTCTACATTTTTCTTCTTCTTGAACACCCAGTTGTTGCCAATGGGTTTCCTTCCAGCTGGCAACTCGCCTAGATTCGAAGCCTCATTTTTGTGCAAAGATGCCATTTCATCAACCATGGCCTCTTTCCAGAGTTTTCTATCCTCTGAATCTACTACTTCCTTGACAGTTCTGGGATCATCATCAGTAATAGATAAAGCAAAATTTGAATAGAAAGTAGATGGACTATGCCTTTCTGACTGCCTTCTTTCTCGAACTAATCTTCTTACACCCAAAGTTTGTGGCTCTTCATCTTCTAATTCCTCCTCTGCTATAGAGTCCGATTCTTCCTCCTTTAGCTCAAAATCTATCTTCTCATGTTCCTCTGGTTTGACTTCATGTTTAATAACATCTTTCACCTCTCTGAACACCACATCTCGGCTATACAAAACCTTCCTTGTTGCTGGGTTCCAAAGCTTATAACCCTTTAAACCATCATTATACCCGATAAAGATGCACTTTTTAGATTTAATATCTAACTTGGTTTGTTTCTCCTTTGGAACATGTACATATGCATCACATCAAAATAACCTCAGATGTGAAAGAGAGGGTTTCTTACCAATCCATACCTCCTGTGGAGTCTTATCCTCCAACACTAATGAAGGTGATCTGTTGACCAGCTAACATGCTGTCTCCACCGCCTACCTAGAATTCTTGTCCTAACCTGACACCACTGAGCATGCTTCTTGCCATTTCCATCAACGTCTTGTTCATTCTTTTTACAACTCCTTTTTTCTGAGGTGTATATGGTGTAGTCTTTTGTCGTGCTATACGACACTTCTTAGAGAATTCTTCAAATTCCTTACTATAAAACTCTCCACCGTTATTTGTCCTCAGCACC
Organism: Pinus tabuliformis; assembly: GCA_031772625.1. Classification (NCBI taxonomy): domain Eukaryota; kingdom Viridiplantae; phylum Streptophyta; class Pinopsida; order Pinales; family Pinaceae; genus Pinus; species Pinus tabuliformis. The sequence continues at coordinate 819,772,331 of CM062804.1, read as the reverse complement.
TTTATCTTCTTCTCTGTCTGGTTTTCCACCAGAGCCTTAAATTCTTTAAACCTATCAAAGACTTCAAATTTATTCTTGAGGAAATATATCCATGTATTCCTTGAGAAGTCATCTATAAATGATACATAGTACATAGACTTACCCAGTGATGGAACCTTCACAGGTCCAAATACATCACTATGCACAATCTCTAATATCTGTTTCACCCTCTTACCACCAGAGGGGAAACTCACCCAATTCTACTTCCCATATACACAATTTTCACAGAAATCAAAATCGAGAGAGCTATTACTCATACCTTCTACCATAACTTTACCATGAAGTATTCGAAGGCCCTTCTCTCCAATATGTCCAAGCCTTTGATGCCACAGCATGGTCTTCTCTCCAGAGACCACTATATTTTCTGCTCCACTTTCAGGAACAACAGAATTGTTGCACCCATTAACAACAATGCTACCTTGCAGCTTGTACAGAATTCCAGTCCAAACTCCCCGCATCAATACCCGTGCTCCCCGAACCATCTTGCAGGTGTCCTTCTCGAACACTGTTTTTACACCTACATCATCTAGCTTGCTTACAAAAATCAGACTTCTGCCTAATGCAGGAATATGCAGAACACCCGGAAGTGTTCTAACCTTTCCACCTTGCAACTTCAACTTTACTTTTCTATGACCAACGATTCTAGCCTTCATATCATCCCCTAAGAAGACATCACCACCATCGTATTTATCATAATCACAGAACCACTCTCTATGAGGAGTGAAGTGAAAGGTTGCACTTGAGTCAATCAACCATGCCTCAAGATCTACATGTGTACTTAAAGAAGCCAAGTACACATCCCCACCTTCATATGAGGTGGTTTTCGCCTCTACAGAAGAAGCATCATCAGATCCCTTTCCTTTGTTAGGAGCTTTAGATTTACAGTCCCTTTTGTAGTGCCCTTCCTTTCCGCATTTCTAGCACACCACCTTTACAGGTTTTCCTAGATATTTAGATCTCCATCTATATTTAGATCTCCCACTCGATGACTTATTTTTGTTTCTGTTCTAGGACCATCCTCGTACAGACAAGGAACCACCATTCTGGATCTCCATATTTTTCTGTCTCATCTCCTCCGTCAGCAAGGATGAGACTATTTCATCAAACTGTAACGCAAATTCATTGATACCTATTGCAATAAATAGACTATCCCACGAATCTGGTAGAGAACACAACAAACTGATGCACTTATCTTCATCTGAAATTTTGATATCAACAGATGATAACTGACTTACCATAGTATTAAACACATTCAGATGCTCTGTCATGGAGTCTCCATCTTTCATCCTCAGGTTATACAACCTTTTCCGTAGGAACAGTTTATTCACTAGAGACTTAGATTGGTACAAAGTCCCTAACTTGTCCCAAAAAGCCTTCGTCGTAGCTTCCCCTGATACATTCAGCAATATTGAATCTGAGACACACAATCGTATTGTGCTCTTTGCCTTCCAATCCAACTTTTTCCATTCTTCATCAGACACTCTCGTTGGCTTAGTACCCGGATCTACCGCGATCCACTGATCTTTATCCACCAACAGATCCTACATCTTGAGTTTCCACAACTCAAAACTCTGACCATTAAATTCCTTGATCACTATCTTTCCACAGCTCGCCATCTTCTTTCACCACCAGAATCGATCTCGCAGATCTCCCACTGAAAGGGACTACCATATGCCTTAGCGAAACCCCTTAGTAAGAAAGGCATCCCTTTGAAGCCAAAACAGCTTTGATACCAAATGTCGGTTTTTAACCCCGTATAGAAATTACCTACATACGAATTCTAAAACAAAGAAAAAAAAATGTGAGAGCATAACACATAAAACACATATACACAGAGATTTCCCCTGGATCCCAAAACCGGGACTACTAGGTTGATTTTTCATTATGTTCCTTTCAATGTTACAATATATATTTATACATGCCGAAGCATCTAATACCATGGACCAAAAACCATCGTGTCCAAACCATGGACCTAAAAACCATAGGTAGGTCTACCCAACATAATATAGGGTCCAAAAATTTTTTTCCCAGGGTGCTGCCCCAGACCTCGTAGAGGGGGCTACCTACCCCCCTCAAACCCCCCAGATAGGGGGGGCTGCCACCCCACCTGTGACCCCCCCATTATGTAATCGATGCAATAAAGGGGGGGCTCCAGCCCCCCTCTAACTCCCCAGTTCACTACGTAGGTTAGTCATGGAAAGAATATAACACAACCCAATAGTTTCACTCGGAAGCCACCCCAGGATTGACTCCCCTAAAAAATTGCGTAGAGGCTAGAAGCATTGCGCGCTCTACTGACTCAGAAAGCTGCATAGATAGGTCAGACAGATATCCAGTGCCCATCCTTGTATCTCTCAAGAAATTGCACAAATTTTCCAGTGAGCCCTCCCGACAGTCGATTAGCTGCTCATCCAAAAAACTACGTAGCTTTCATGAGTAGACCGTCTGCTTCCCAGCAGTCTACTTAGCTTAGAAATTACGTAGAGATGATCAGTAGGCCGGCCTCCAAGCATTAGTGCAAATTCTCTCACCACCAGCTCCCAACAATAGATTTCCAGTTCCCTCTAGGTATTGCGCAGTTTCTACTGCCAAGGTCTCGACAGCTGACTATTAGTTCCACTCAAGAATTGCACAGTTTCTGCTGCCAGTGACGCAACAACTAGCTTCCAGTTCCCTCGAGGAATTGCACAGTTCTGGCTGCCAGGCTCCCAACCAGTTCCTCTAAAAAATTGCTCAATTTATACTTGCCAAGCTTCCTTGCAATCTGACCTATTCCTCCAAAAAATTGCGTAGTTTTTACTTCTAAGCATCGCTGCCCGCTTATTCCAGAAATTGTGTAGATGTCGCTTGCCCAGCCTCTCTACACTCTGGACTGTTCTAGTGACTCTTGCATAGTTTTCATCAGCAGTGCCCAGAGCCTCCATCTCGCCTCGCTACCTTGTTGCCTCTCCAAGTCACCTACATCCAAAATAATCATGTATCATGGTAGACTAGGAGGTTTTTGGATTTGATGTCATCTCATCATGTGTAACTGCAGGAATGGGCACACAAAAAAACATGGTGCGACGACGAACGAGATGAACGAAGGGGAGCACATGCAAAAGGACAAGTTCACCAATGGACGAACAAATGATGCATGGAAGGAGATGTGCTCTCCAAAGGACAATCATGCAAAGATGTGTTCGCGGATTGACGGATGAGAAAACATGCAATATGTGCTCACAGGTGAACGAATGAATGAACATGCACCTTTCCCGAACAGATGAACCTATCAAGCCTTACAACATATAAGCAAGTAGTAATGTGCAAAAGCAACATCAAGCAAAGCAATGACCATCAAAGACTCTGCAAAATTTTCCATGTGGAGGTGAAGCTGTGACACACCATGAAGACATCCATCACCCAACAACACTACAGCTCGACATGCACATTAGTAGCAGCACATTGTACCAACACTGTCATGTCGAGTCTTGTCCTAAGTCATGTCATCCACATCTCTACTATGGGCCCTACTGTCTATCAATGTAATGTAACATGGAAGTCCAAGGGACCCACTTGTTTTACAAAGAGTCATGTAAAATCGAAAATTCATGGAGGTCAAACAGTCATGAAGGTAGTCAAACAACCATAAGGGTTAGTTTCACCCTTGGCTATAAATACCCCCTCATTTGTACATGCAAAGGACTTTTCACCTCAACTCCTCCCACATAGCCAAGAGATTTTGTTATCTTTTCTTTGAGGAGTAAGCAGTGGCTCCAATGCCCCTCACAGGGGATAGTTATGTATGGTGTAATGATGTGTCTTGGAACTTTTGCTTAATTCAGAAGCCTGCTAATAGGCCAACATGTTTTCACACATGTATTGTATTTGTTGTAAGACTAAATGCGTGTTGCTTGAACATGTGTTTAACACTTGACCTAATTCAATTGTTGTAATACACATATGTTAATGAAAATGTGTTGTATATGCTGTTAACGTTGTCTCGCCCATGTAGACTACTCTCCTGGACATTAGACAAACCTTTCACATAAAACTTGATATAACAACCATTGTACTTGTGCAGACTAATTCGTTGAGTGTAATACGTGTTATCTTCCCCTGTGTGTTGTGACTTCTGCATCCATGTGGATTGTTCTGTCGGAAGCTGTGCATGTCCTGTTGTGTTGTGTGTTCCTAGCAGAGTTGGGACTTCTCCAAACTGACTTAAGTCTCACTCTCACCCTCTATCCCTTTACAGTGAAAGAAACATTGACACAAGTAACACTTACACTCACTAAGCATACAAACCTCACTTAGCGAAGACAAAATAGACCAATCTCCTATGCTGACAAGCAAGATTTGAGGCAAATCCTTAAGATAATGACAACTGGGCCATCATACCAGATGGGAATCCCACACCAAATAGTGTGAGTTCTAGTTGTGACTTCATACTGGGGTGATCCCATCAATTTTGGCAGGTGCAGCAATGTCAACACTATCAGAAGGAGTGATGGTGACATGCCAAGTTTCCCCAACTGTCTCCCAATACCCCAGGATACTCCAACCCACTAACACAACTTTGTTTTCCTTAATTATTAAAATTAAGAAATTTTATTTACAATGTGCAATAAAAAAAAGAATATAGATTTCCTCTGCAAATTCCAAGAGAGGGCTTTCTCACACCTTCTAATCCTTGTTCTAACCTCACCCAGCTCACATGGGACCGACTTACCCAACGAGGATACTGGCAAGGCGAAACTAGGTTCTAAAAACTCATACGCAACCCTGAAAATTTGTTGGCTATTGGTGCTCTAAAATATTTTCGTAGTGTAGTCAAAAACATGTAGGCACTGCGAAATATTTTCGTAGCATCCAAAAATTTGTCTTTTCGCATAATAGGGAAGATGAAATGAATTTATCCTCTACAAGGTCAGTTCTCCATGGTCTTGGATCATTCTTTAACACTTCCAACAACTCCACACACCTTTCTCCATTACTTCTGCATTACCCTCACAAATTAGTCAACCGAAAATTAGTCACAAGAAGGTTGCACAATGTCCCAATTAGGGTACTCAGGTTCTCTAGAAAAATTCTTTATCCCCTATAGACACCCCACAGTCATGAATCCAAAACACGAAGAACATTCCTCCACAGGTTTGGAAGAAATAGACGAAATGGTCATCAACAATCACACAATGGTTGGGCCTTCATTTGAAAACTCCTACTGTAAATTGAATAAACAATGTACAACATAAATCACGGGATACAAAATTTCTTGCTCAACTCACAAACACATTGGTTCAAACCTTAAGGGAACCCAAAAAGAAATCAAGAACATCACATTCCAATCCAAATCGGCATTAACGTAGGTACTCTATTCTTCTGGTGGGATTCATATCACAAGACCCATGTGTTCACTCATCTCTAGAATGTGTAGACATTTCCCTTCTCAATATTTACACTAACACAACAACAATCAAGGCATTACGGTCTTCACAAAGATGACATTATTCCATGCGTTCAACGCACCCAAAAATAACTACAACGCAATGCCTCATTTCTGACAGGAATTTAACATTTCTAAAATGGTCACAACACACTCATAATCTTAAATAAGTGCGTACACAATTCATAAGAAGGCAATGATGACAACAACACTTCCTCACATGACCTCTGACACATACACACATGTAAAGATACATTCAACCCAAAATACATTTAAACCAAGGCATATCAATTTTAAATGAAAGAACACAACCGTGACATTTCTCAATACCTCTAGATTGGACATGAAGGGATACAACCATGATATATTTCTCAACACATTTCAGATTCTTAACAAGTGCAGAAAAAAACTTCAATAATAATGGATATATAGAGAAATAAACGAGTATAGAGGCACATAAATAAATAAATGAGTAGAGAGGCACCTAAAAAAAATATTCATTAATTGAATTCACCATACAGTTAACTCCCAGATACAAAATGTGGGCATATGCAGCCCGGACCTCTCATCCTTAGCCTCTCCTCCTAGTTCTAGAGCTTCTCCTCTCTACTATTGTTGCATTGCTAGCTATGCTGCACACACTACTCTTCTCAAGAACCCATGTCCTTATAAATAAATCTAACATGGGTAACCAAGAGTCACAAGTGATTTTCTGTTTCCCCTTCTCAAAAAATATGGGGATTTGAAATTACATTTACATTAGGAGATAATTCCTCTAAATAACAAAACTCGCATCCTAATGAAAATATCTATAAATAATTTAAAATATCTCCTAGCATCATCACGTGACCATCCCATCACATTGGAAAGCCTCAGTCCAGTCTTCATCGAACTTTGTGCTCCATCTATGCACCTACATCAGACTCCCAAGGTACAAAATATATGACCTACTAGTCATATGCATCTAGTCTTCCCGTGAAAACCTCAACTGGGGAGCTGCAACATGCCTTTGGAGTAATAGGTCTCCACCTGCTACATGATTCCTCACCAAACATTCTCTTGAATTTTTGATTTTGGCATCTTCCTAGTTCTCTTCTCCAAAACCCTGTGAGCACTCCTTTCTCAAGGTTGTTGCAAATCTCCTCACCTTCCTCTATTCTCACCTGCATAGTGAAACAAATGTCTTCCTAGATCCTTAATCAACTTGGACCTTCTTCTACCACTTCTATTGTGAACTTTGAACTTTTACTTGTTTCCAAATTGTCTAGACTTGCCAACTATACCTTCTTGCTTTCCATTTTTCCATTTCATCTTCTAACTCAATCCATGGATGAAATTTGGTGTCTCCAAGTTGCTCATCAAATGTTCATCTACTTCATCACGTGTTCATCACCCTTAGTCTTTCCATTCATGGCTACAACTCAACTCCCTTGAGATTTCCTTCAACTGAGCATTTAATCTCCATCTTAGCTTCACCTACAACAAATTTCATTTTAATTTCTTCCGGAAGGTCCATCTGTAACCCCTATCTTCTTTTTCTCTCTATAGCAGTCCTCTCATCATCTATAGCTGTAATTTGATTTCAGCTACTTCTCTATCAAGTTTGTCCTGAATTGATTTTCTATGGCGTCTCTCTGAACCTTTACTATGACTTTTAATAGAAAAAAATCTCCTTCTTCTATGATATAATTCTTTCTCACTGTAAACTACACATAAGCCACTGCAACAAACTAAATCCATCAACCTATTTGTAAATACCATAATAAGCCCTTCCATGCCTGGTCTTCTCCTGATATTTCTGCTCAATCCTTCCTCTGGAATATTCATATGAGCACTCTCTGTTGTTCTGGCTTCTGCATGCAATTGACTTACCTTCTCCCTTTAAGAAATTTATTGTTCTTCCTCACTTTCTACCACAAGATTCCTTTCCATTATCCTCATTGGTAAACACCAATCACTGTTACTTGTAATAAAAAAATCAATCAATAATTAACTGAAGACAAAATACAATTACCTCCTGGTTCAATATTGACTTGAACACACAACTGTGGCTACATAACTCTTCTTACTGCTGCCATCCTTTTGCTATTGCAGACCTTCCTGTTCAGCACCATTATTTCTTCTCATGGCTTTGGTCATCTTGAATTTCTTGTATCACATGTTTTGCATGATTGAGTTCTTCCCTCAACCATCTCCTTCACTACTTTGGAAATTTTCTTCTTCTCTTTGCGACTTTCCTCTGAACCCCTACTATTATCTTCACCTCTTCCTCTTACTAAATTCTCTTTGTCTGCTAGTGAGCTGCAACAAGCCCTTCGTTTCTTGTAACAAGTCTACTTCTTTTCACTCAATACCAGTCATCCTCATGGTATCTTCTCTTCTCTAGGTTCTCTAAAATAGAACCTCTTCTTGAGCACTCTTGCTCCTCAACTTTCAAAGTTGTCCGTTGTTGCATCTTCAACTACTCACCGATCTTAGTTTTGTTGTTGGGTTCTGTCACCATTTTTCATCTAAGAGCCTTTTCTTGCTCCTTCTCCTTTGACATATCTTATTTCTATGATAGAAGCTACCAATTCAATCCTACAAACACAATTCTTTTAATGACCAAGTAATCATCACATTCAATGTTTATAAGATCTACCACAAGATCTCATCTTCCATAATCTTGCTTGGATATACTCGCTGAAACAATTTGTCTCCCAGAAATGCACTTGTTATTTCTCAAGAGAATACTAACTCTTCACTCCCCTACAATCACCTCACTTACTGCTGTAAGGTTCCTTTTCCCTTCAACCTTTCTTTTTTTCCACTGTCAGGTTGTCTTGTAATTCTGCATTACCTCTTCCAAGGTCCCTTATGATCCTTTGAATGAACTTCTTTCTCCTTGCACATCGTTAACTTCTTGATAGCTTGCATCAACTATGCTTGCACATTTCCTTTTTTCATGACAAAATTATAAACCTACCTATCCTTGCATCCATCACCTCCTAATTTCCTGTTACATAATCTTACCTCAAAATACATCAAACTATCCTCCATTATGAGCTATCAAATTAAATAACTTTTTCCAGCTCTAATACCACTTGATGTGGATACGCTGGGTTGACCCAATTGTCTCCCAATACCCCTAGGTACTCCAACCCACAAACACAACTCTATTTTCCTTAATTCTAGAAATTTAGAAATTTAATTTAAAATGTGTAGTCAAAAGAGAATATGGATTTCCTCTACAAATTCCAAGTGAGGACTTTCTCATGCCTTCTAACCCTTGTTCTAACCTCACCTAACTCACATGGGACACGATTAACCTAAGGGGATACTAATCTGCCAAAAATGGCTTCCGAAAGCTAATATACAACCCTAAAAAAGTGTTGACTATAGGTGCTACGAAATATTTTGTAGCGTAGTCAAAAACCTATAGGCGCTACAAAATATTTTCGTAGCACCCTAAATTTTTACTTTTAGCATTATAGGGAAGATGAAATGACTTTTTTCTCTACAAGGTCGATTCTCCATGGTCTTGTCTCACTCTTCAATGCTACCAACAATTCCACACACCTTTCTCCATTATGCATGCATTACCCTCACAAATTAGTCAACTGAAAATAAGTGATAAGAAGGGTTGGAAAGAGTCCCAAATATGGTACTTAGGTTCTCTGGAACAATTATTTATTCCCTACGTAAAAGACACATTCATGGCTCTCGAGCACGAAGAAAATTCCTTTATGAGTTTGGAATCAATAGACCAAAGGGTCATCAACAATCACACAACGGTTGGGCCTTCATGTGCAAACTCCTACTGTAAATCAACTCAACAGTGTACAACATAAACCACAAGCTACAAAATTTCTTGCTCAACTCTCAAACACACTGGTTCAAACCTTAGGGGAATGCAAATACAAACTAAGCACATCACATTCCAATCCAAATGGGTATTAATGAAGGTACTTTGTTCATCTGGTGGGATTCATATCACAAGACCCACGTGCTCACTCATATCCAGAACGCGTAGAAACTTCCCTTCTCAAGCTTTACGCTAACACAACAATAATAAAGATAACTTACGGTCTTCACAAAGTTGACAGTCTTCCACACATTCAAGACACCCAAAATTAACTACAAAATAACGTCTCATTTCTGACAGAGACTTAGAATTTCTAAATTGGTCACAACGCACTCTAAATATTAAATAAATGCATACACAATTCGTAAGCAAAAAACGATGACAAAAACACTTCCTCACACGACCTCTGACCCATACACAGAGGTAAGTATACATTCATCCCCAAATACATTTAAGCCAAGGCATATCGATTTGAAATGAAAGCTCACATCCATGACATTTCTCAACACCTTGAGGTTCGACATGAAAGAATACAACCATGATACATTTCTCAACACATTTCATATTTTTAACTAGTGCAGATAAACAACTTCAATGATAATGGAAATGTAGATAAATAAATGACTATAGAGTCTCATAAATAAACCGTCCCTTAATCAAATTCACGATACAGTAAACTGCTAGATACACAATGTTGACATGTGTAGGCTAGGCTTCTCATCCTCCACCTCTCCTCCTAGAGCTAGAGCTTCTCCTCTCTACCTTTGTTGCACTTCTTCCTATGCTTCACACATTACTCTTCTCAAACACTCATGTATTTATAAAGAAAGCTAATATGGGTAACCAAGAGATACAAGTGATTGTTCATTTCTAATTCTCACAAAAGATGGGGAACTGAAATTAGATTTACATTACAAAATAATTCTTTTCAATAAAAAATCCCACATCCTAATGCAAATATCTACAAAAAAATTAAAATCTCTCCTAGCATCATCATGTGACCATCCCATCACATTAGCAAGCCTCAGTCCAATCTTCATCAAACTTTGTGCTCCATCTATGCACCTGCACCAAAGAGATACATATTTTTTAGGAGAACATAAAATTTGTTTACATATGCATTGATAAATATCGATGAAAGATGATGAAAACTATGAAGGTAGATAGGAAATAAAAAACACACCGCTAAAGAAAATCCACTAAGAATCAATAGAAGCTGCATCTGTAACTTGTAACTCATTAAGTGATCCATGATAAAAATAAAAATATTCACCACCTAGATGCTTCCTGAGATGCCACTGCCCATAATCCAGCAGTAGTCCCTCTCAGAAAGGGAATTTCCTATCTCATTCTATTCCCTGAAAAAATGCTGGCATGTGTCAGTCAAATAAAAATAATAAGTTGCTAATCTCATCTAAAATAGGCATGGGACTTGATATCTACAACATTGTTCCACTTTTATCCATTTGATAACCAATTGTGAATCACCAAAAAATTGAATTTGTTTGCAATCCAATTCTAAAGAGAAAAGTAGCACAAGCTTTAAAGCCATCAATTCTGTGAAGTTGTTCCATCCTTCTCCCAAACCCACCTTGATTTTGTAAAAATAATTTCGCTCAAGGTAAAGGATTGCACCACTCCCACACCTGCTACTTTGTCTCTAAGAAGAGCTATTAAAATAAAACTAGGGAATAATGCGATCCATATTTTATTCAATGAAAATTCTAGGATCTTTGTTTGTCCTTTTGCTACAAAAAATGTGAAAGAATGGATAAAACATGCATCCAATTTATCATGAGGAATATGTTTATCTTAAAAAATATTTCGATTCCATGCCAATCATAGACCCAAAAATATTATCATGGGTAAATATTTCACCTTATTGTATTCACAATTAGACATCTATTCTTTCCAAGCTTCCTCCACTGATGCACCCTTCCATAAGAAATCCATATGAAAAGCTATTTTACAATGGTTCCAAATCTCCTTTGAATAGCTATAATTAATAAAGAGGTGTGAAACAATTTCTTCACTAGATTTACAAAAGGAACACCAGTGAGAACCATATGCATGTGTTCTTTGTTGAATATTGCAAGTAGGCACCTTGTTGGTCAAGATACACCACATATTTTTTTATTTTTTTTGGGGACACCTTTCTTTCCAAATTTATTTCCACCACCACTTTTATTCAATATTCAACCTCTTAGCCATAACATATACGTAACCTTCCTTGGGTGTGTAGGTTCCATGATGCAATCCAATCTAGATCAACTCATCTTCATCATCCGATAGTCTAATATTTTCCCTTGATAAGAATGCTATATATGAATCCCAAACCACCCTGTATTCCTCATCGAGTTCCAATTGCTCAGTCAATTTCCAACCATGGTGTCGAATATTAGTGGTTTTAGGATTCCCTATATGGGATAATCTGGAAAAACCTTTCTGAATTAAAATGTTTGTCAAATTTTATGGCCATAAAACATGATCTCTATCACACCCAACCAAAGGGTCAACACCCACACAAAATCTAATTTTGATGCTAATATTGGAAGCAAGTGTATTCCCAATTACCTCAAAAGCATTGAGAATTTCTCGCCAAACCATAGAAAAAATATTAAAACATTTGTTTGGATTTCTTATGTAGTCCTTTACCAAATCATGGAAAATATATTTCTATTTCATCACTTCACTCCACAAATTATTTGTGTATATCAGCCTCCAAAGATTTTTTTACTAGAGCTTTGGAGAAACAAGAAAGAATTTTTTAACTCCAATCTGCCAAAACGTTTTGGCATTGCAATTCTCTTCAATTTAACCCAGGGTGTTACAAAATTATCTCTTGAGCGTGCCCACAAAGAGGATCAACACATGTTTCTCATTGTCTCCAAATTACTTTCAGAATCCATTCTAAAGACATAAACTGGGATGGCCTCTAGCAATGATTTTATTAGAACCAAATGAATTTCTCTTGAAAATGATCTCAAACTCCTGTAGATTAATATTTTCTCTAGTTTTGCAATCAACTATCTCCAATCAACATTCGTGTAATTATTTGGTTTTAAATGAAACCCCAAATATTTCAAACCTTATGATGCATCTTTCATTTCGTAGGGGAAGACATTGGCTTAAATATATATATCCCCATCTTCTAGGTTCTGCGTGGAGATGGTAGATTTTCTAAAATTTATTTTCATCCTCGTTGCAGTTCCAAAGAGGGTTAATGCCTCCCCAAGATTTTTAGTGCCTCATTAATATCCCACACAAAAAATAAAAACGTCATCCCCAAAGAGTAAGTGTGTAATATAAAAATTTGTAGCAACAACACAACCTTGAAAGACACTTCTTTGTTTCAAATTAGCTAGAGCCCTACTAAACCCATCTATAATGAGAAGGAAAAGAACCATCTATAATGAGAAGGAAAAGAAGAGGGGATAATGGAAAACAGTGTCTAAGCCCACATTCCACATGAAAAAAATGAGATGAAAAGCCATTTATTAGAAACACAAAGGAGACTCAAGATAAACATCCCATAATGCCGGTTATAAAAAAAAATGACTGAACCCAATATGGGTTAATAACAATCCGATATACATCTAGCATACTCTATCATAAGCTTTGAAGAGTTTAATCTTTATAATTGGCCCCTTTAGATTTTTGGTTTTCATACTATGCCAAACCATTACTGTGTCACCCCATTGCTTCATGAATTTTCTTGCCTTCCAAAAAACCAATGTTTTCTCCAAAGATGGAATTTGATAAAATGGACTTGATTCTTCTTGTGATTACTTTCGCAATTATTTTATAGATATAACTACAAAGAGATATTGGTTAAAATTCTTCAAAGGTTTGAAGATCACTTACCTTTGGAATAAGTGTTATGAAAGTTGAATTGATGACTACCAACACTCTACCAGAGATTCACGACATTTTAGCAACTCGAAGGAGATCCACGCTTATTAGTTCATAGAAACATATGAAGAGTTTATTGGTCCATCTGTCTAGACCTAGACTTTAATCCTTCTAAAAATTTTGCATTACCTCTTTTAACTCATCTTAAGTATTCCCTACCATTAAATGTTGATTATCTTCTTTTGAACCAAAACGGGGGAATAAAAGAGACATTCAAACTGATTTTGTGATAGTAACTCCCTCAAGTGTTTTAAAAGGTTTTGTAAAATGCTATTTCTAGAAATTAACCAGACTCTCAAAAGAGGTAATCCTTTATTTGTTTTCATCCTTCATACCCCACATAGGGTTGCTGGAGCACTGCCGTTTTGCATATGCTTGAATTTTTCTTTTGTCTTCTCATCTCCACAATCTAACTAAATAACCTTACTCTTCAATCTCCAAGCTTTCTCTTTTTCATAAAAGAACTTCCTTCTTTTAAATTCTAGAATTATGATATATTATACTAAAACAATGAATTTTTTTACCTCTTTCATTTCCTAATTATGGATTTGAGATTTACACAAGTTCTATGAATTCCCATTCTAATATTCCTTGGTATTTTTACATTCTTATATTTAGTGATCTAATTTTGAAAAATACAATAAATAATGAAAATCATAACTTGAATTTTCTTTCCTACACAAACTGTATGTTTGTTGGCTTCGAAAATTTGTTAAAGAGGGTAATGATATATTTATTTGGTATATTTCTCTCTATATGTTTGAAAAAACACCTATAATTACCATGTTGGAATTTTCAAATAAAAAGTAACACATTCTATTTCATTATTACATTTAAGCTGTTCATTGGTTTTTGATTTTACTATTGGATGAATTTTTTTTAAATTTTCTAAAGAGACTAATGATATATTTATTTGGTATATTTCTCTATTTGTTTGGTATATTTCTCTCTATATGTTTGAAAGAACATCTGTAATTGGGATGTTGGAATTTTTAAATAAAAAGTAACACATCTTATTTTATGATTATATTTAAATGGTTCATTTGTTTTTTATTACATTTAACTGGTTCATTGGTTTTTTATTTTACTATTGGATGATTTCTTTTAAATTTATTTTTTAAATTTGCTAAAGAGACTAATGATATATTTATTTGGTATATTTCTCTCTGTATGTTTGAAAGAACACCTATAATTGGGATGTTGGAATTTTTAAATAAAAAGTAACACATCCTATTTTATGATTATATTTAAATGGTTCATTTGTTTTTTATTTTACTTTTTATTGATTTTTTTTCAAATTTATTGTATAAACTTTAATTTTATTATATATTCATTTTCATTCTTAATGTGATGTACATAATATTTTGAAATATAATGATTACTATTGACTTCTCTTTTTGAATTTTTGGAATTTTGTATTATATGCTACAAAATTTTTCACCATCATTGTTTTTCAATCTAACTAAATAACCTTACTCTTCAATCTCCAAGCTTCCTCCTTTCATAGAGGAATTTCTTTCTTTTAAATTCTAGAATTATAATATATTATACTAAAACAATGAAATTTTTTTACCTCTTTCATTTCCGAATTATGGATTTGAGATTTACACAAGTTCTATGAATTCCCATTCTAATACTCCTTGGTATTTTTACATTCTTATCTTTAGTTTCCAAATTATGGATTTGAGATTTACACAAGTTCTATTAATTCCCATTCTAATATTCCTTGGTATTTTTACATTCTTATCTTTAGTGATCTAGTTTTGAAAAATACAATAAATAATGCAAATCATAACTTGAATTTTCTTTCTTACACAAACTGTATGTTTGTGGGCTTTGAAAATTTGTTAAAGAGGCTAATAATATATTTATTTCGTATATTTCTCTCTATATGTTTGGAAAAACACTTATAATTGTGATGTTGGAATTTTCAAATAAAAAGTAACACATTCTATTTTATGATTACATTTAAACGGTTTATTGGTTTTTGATTTTACTATTGGATGAAATTTTTTTAAATTTATTTTTCAAATTTGTTAAAGAGGCTAATGATATATTTGTTTGGTATATTTCTCTCTATATGTTTGAAAAAACACCTATAATTATGATGTTGGAATTTTTAAATAAAAAGTAACACATCCTATTTTATGATTATATTTAAATGGTTCATTTATTTTTTATTTCACTTTTTATTATTTTCTTTTTAATTTATTGTATAAACTTTAATTTTATTATATATTCATTTTCATTCTTAATTTAATATACATCATATTATTTATATATATATATAAATAAAAATAAAGTTCTCAAATATATTCTTAATTTAATATACATAATATTGACTATATATATATAAATTTCTCAAATATAATGATTACTATTGACTTCTGTTTTTGGACTTCTTGGATTTTGTATTATATGCTGCAAAATTTGTCACCATCATTGCTTTGTCACACATTAAGTGACCTTATTTTTTTATATTTTTTTTTCATTCATCCATGAGCGAGAAAAAAGGACGCACTAAGAATATCTATATGAATGCAATGGATGTATTTATTGGCAATACCTTTTTATTGAGGAGCACACGGTATTGAATCATCACTAAATTTCTTGTGTTAATGAAAGACATGATGATGACTGCTTGATTACAATAATCCAATCATATGTATGTTGCTTTTGAATCATTATAACATTATCACAAGTTTTGTGCTCCATCCTTATAATTAAAGTTTAATATCGATTGCAATGTTTAAACACATGTCAACATTCTGGGGCACAATAATGAGGCACGTTTTAATATGTTATATGGAGCCTAAGTTGTGAATATGGACTATGTTGCAATGTTATGAGTTATATACATGGGGCAGAGTTTATATACACGAATCAGTGATTTCACTACCCTCCGCGTTCTTTTCTGACTGCTTCAAATTTGTTCACCGAATCCGCATGTGTTGAGATAACAAGGCACATCGACTCTGCGGATGTAGTACTCTGAAAAGGATCGAATGTTTCACTCATTGAACAACAGATTATTCGGAAAATCTCTGCCACTGACATCGAACAACGAGAGATTCAATTTATGTATTTGATGGGGCTCTCTGTTTCAGCTACGATGAAACCAAAAAAACCAACCCAAATCAGATCTGATCTGATTGGTAGGTCTCTTAAAAAAAGATGAGAAGCTGTTACAATAGCGTCTTCTTCATAACCAACAAATGGTTTGTTTTAACTGGAATAAAGGAATTAAATCGTTGTTCTCCTCATGTCTGTCCTCGAGTAAGATAAGTTATGGGTGAATTTTTGAGCACCGTGGAACATCTCGCGGAGGTCTCCGGCTGCATAAAGGACTAAACAGCATCCGTCGAGGCAATTTCTTTAGCAAATCTCGTTCACTTTTGATTGGTAAAAGATAAGGGTTGTGGAAACCCTCAGCTGCTTGCAACAATATTAATTTCGACAAAGAAGGAATCAACATAACTATTGCGTTTCTTTTCTGCAAGATGAAGTGGTAGGAAGAACAAGACCTACATTTTCCTCACGATGAGTTCTTGTGGTAGGAAGCGGCTGGTCCTTGAGCGATTTCATTTTCTTTTTCTTCAATAAAGAATTGATGCTTTGATGCAAAATTTTCTATACACAAAGTAATCTGAAAACACCCTAGGAGAGACATCTCCTTTCTCTAACTTTTGTGTTAAGAAGTTCACTGCAAAATTCCACTAGGATTTGGATTTGGGTTTGTCGTTGCAGCTCGATTTGTGTTTCTTGTTGGAATACAACAGCTGCAGTTACATCTCCTTTGTTGAGTTTTTCGGTGCTGGGAACAAGGGCCATGCTTGTTGAGTTTTTCGGTGCTGGGAACGAGGGCCATGCTTGAACATGATTTCTGCAATGGAAAGAATGTGGGAAAGTCATTTTTTAGGAACAAATAGATACCATATATTTCAGTCCTTAAAAAAAATGTGCAACCTGAAAGATCCCCAACATCTATCTAAGGTCACGAACGCTATATTGCATCAAGCTTGGGGTATTTAGGAACTGGTGACAACAGTGAGCCCGTGAAATCTCCGAAATATAAAAGAGTTAGATAACACTATTGTTCCTGTGTCTTTTATCTAGGACAAAATCTCTATCAATGAGAACTTCAACCTTTTGTAGTCCTCTCATGATGGGGAACCTTCAAAACTTAGATGGTCTAAAGATAATATGGTATCAGAAATCATCACCAATGAAAATAAGCTGGAGCATTCACAGGTTGATAATGACTTGATGAAGATTTCTAAGCTTTTAGTAGGCTATGGAAAAGATTTGCTAAGCTATCAAGGATCTGACCTTGCCCTTTGGTTAATGCATTCTTTGGAAGAATATCAACCTCTGGGTGGTGTTAGGGTGGTGTTACATTTATCAGTCACATGAGGCACTTAAAGTACCTAATAATTTCTAGGCATGGACTTTGTTGTTTTATTTCTTTAAAGGAACTTCATAGAAAACACCCAAACTTATATACAAGCCCAAAAAAGGCAGGCCTTCGCCATGTCAAAAGCTATTCCATCACTGTTTTACCCTGCATTGCTACATAAGAGCTCCAGTTACCAATTTGCATTGTTACTCTACAAGCAACTTCAAGGGAAGTTGGACAATATAAATCATATTGAGGAATAAGCTTGGTAGTAACAGGCTAAACACTTGCACAACCATTTGAACCTTTGATCATGCTAAATATTCCTGAGAAAGGAAAAACTTAATCCTCCTATAAGAATTGTAGAGATGGCCAATTTCCTCTTTGTTTCTTCCCTTCCCGCCTTCTTGTCCTCCCAGAGCACCACCTGTTGTTGCTTCCCTTCCATGGTGGGAGAATCCACAACAGCCTATAGATCTAGGACCTTGTAACATTTGTGTTTCTTGATTGGTTGATCTATTATAACCATCATTGAAATACCAAGTCATAGAAGATACAACCACCATAGAAATACCTTATCCCCCTTACACTGCTCCCTCGCTAATTGAACTCAATGACCAAGGCAACTTCTCCATAGGCCAAAAACTGTCTCTAGAGGCCAAAATCCGTCTCGAACTCTACCATTCCATAGGAGAAAAGCATGTTCTGTCTTAAAGGCTACAAATGAGAGTGTTTTCAATACAAGTGAAGGGAAGGTGAATGGTTTTCATGTTCGAAATATTAATCCCAACAACCGCTGTAACATCCCTATCGAAACGCATGTAATTACATAATATTATTATTTAACTTGTTGACATCTGAAATCAAGTTGTTATGGAACGAATTGTAACTACAATAGTCAGTTCCCAGAAAATGATGGAGAGCGGGTGGAAGGGTTCAGTTATTTTCCTTTGAGCGGATGGAGGTCTTTTTTTTTGGGTCGTAGGTTTGCGCATGCGTGAGTTTTGTTCATGCAATTTAGAGAGGCCGAAGTTTGTCTAATGTATGCATTTGGACAGCAGCTTCAATTTAGAGAGGCCGAAGTTTGTCTAATGTATGCATTTGGACAGCAGTTTCTTTCTCATATCAGTAGCAGGACTTAGTGTGGACATGGATGCCGTGGAGACACCACGATTTACAAGGATGGTGGCAATTACGCAAATTGGAGAATGTTGCGATTACTATTTGCATTTTTTCCTTAATACTATTCGCACGGTGCTTTTCTCTGGTGTACAAGAGATTATCCGGATATATTTTGACTAGAGATAAGTAACTGCATTTTTTTGACTGAGAAGAATAAGATGTTTTTGAGATTTTGGAAAATATCATGTTGTTGTGTTTAGTGATATATATGTCATTCTTGCATGGAAATATTAAGCAATTATGATAGACTTCTGAAAATATATATATATATATATATATATATATATATATATTTTGAAAAGTGAATATATCATTGTATGTAGATAAAGATTGATTATTATATATTTTTCTTGGTAAAGAAAATATATTAGTGCAGGTAGATAAGGATTGTGATCATATATTTTTCTTGGTAAAGAAAATATAATATTGAAGTAGATAAAGATTGTTATTATATATTTTTTTTGGAAGAGAAAAATATATTACTACATGTAGATAAAGATTGTTATTACTATATAAAAGATTGTTATTATAAATATATTTCCAACATTAAAAGATTAGTAATATTTCTTGTCTTTATATAACAATGAAAATGCCTTAACAATCCAAATGCCTTTTATGTAAGAAAAGATAGGATGCATGCTCTTTTCTTATCCAAGTTATTTTCTTGGAAGTCAATATAGATTAAAGAGGGTAACTTGTGAAATAATTTCATGGGTGGTGAAAAATAAAATAGAAAAGTTATTTGAATTGTTTTCTTGGAAAGTGAGATTTCCTTTTGAAACGTGTTGTTTTAATAACAACCTTATGCGTTTATAAGACGTAATTATTTGTTGAAGAAAATATAAGTTAATTGTGTTAATTACTTTGCAAGGGTTTGGAAAAGTTAAGGATTTTGATCAGTAAAAAGATAAATGACTTTTGTGTTCTAAATTAGATAGTTTGATTTAATTGCATGGTTTATTGCATAAAAATTTAACATTATTACTATCTTAGTTCTTATGCCCAAAGGAAATGTTGATTAGGATACTTTCATGAAAACAAATGCATGAGAACTTATACATAGAAAAGAGAAATATCGATTTTCGAAAATAACTATGTGAAGAGAACACATATGCAGAAGCATAGAAACAAGAGTTGATTGCATGTATGGAGATATAACTATTGTGTTACGTATTTTAAGGAGAAACATGGATTTGTAGAACTATTGCGTTAGATCTTTTAAAGAGAAATATGGATTTATGTCCTCGAAAGAATAAGTATTATGGAAAGTAAAACAAGTAGTTACTTGGAATAAATGTACTAAATTTCCTTTGTAAAATACATATATCCACATGCAAGAAATAATGATTAACACATTAGTTCTTGTTTAGAGCAATGCATGTCTTTGTGCATACAATAGAGTTTGTAAATAGCTCTATCTTGGAAAATATGCTTTTCGAAAAGGGACTTGCATTTGCTTGCATGATGATGATGTCTATCATGTTAGCCTTCCCTTAGAAGGGGCATGTATTTTTATAATATCTATTGTATTGGAAAGATTACTTAGTTACATGCACAAAGAAAAGCTAAAGGGCTACTTTCTTTGAATAGACTTTTATCTGATTACAGGCACAAAAAGCAAAGATAAGTTGTTAGTATCCTTTAAATGAAATGAATGGTTGCAGTGGTTTCCTTGGATATGAACATGTGGTGGTGTGAGAATGATCATAGTAACATGGTAATTATTTTGACATGCTTGATAATTATCTTTTTAAACATGTACAATGTTGTTAGAAGAAGCATGTTGTGATATTTTATTTACATCTCATGTATGCACATGAATAGATGTTAAAGGATCGCTTTTAAAGGCTAATTGTTGATTGACTACTACTCTATATAATCATGTTATGGAAGCTTGTTGATGACAACAATGACAGGAAACGATGGTTGTTTGTGCCAAAGACAAATTATGTTTAACATTGTGGTAGATAAAGAACTAATAGTCCATGTTCATGACTACAATTTGCAGGAAGGTACACTAATGGAGCAATCATGCCACAAGGATGTAGAAAGTAGTGATATGTAGGTAAATGGTTCCATGATGATTGTGATAGCTTTTAGCTAGGTGTGTGGTATTTTAATGATATTCCATTGTAATATTTTATAACACTCGATAACGGATGGAATCCCTTATAAGCCATTGAGTGAGTGGTGAACACCCTCACGAGCATTTAATAATAAAATTAAGTGTTTGCTAGTTTTCACCCTATGGGGTTTCGAGGGTATATCGATGTTCAATGATGTGATTGATTATTGTGTGAGTTTGATGATGCTGATTTCTTATCTGATGTGATAATCATAATATCAAGTATGTGATTAATTAATCTAGTTAAGGGAATCATGAAATGGATGCAAGGTTCGTCAGACAATTTATATTAATATACTACAATAGAACTACAACAGTGATTATTAATGGTTGTGCAACTAACTATCTTCTATTGAAAGTTACTTTATGTACTAATGAACATTCTATCTAATGGTTAAAGAGGAATGTGGAGTAGTGATTTGGATAGTTACTTGTGCGTAATTTGTGTAAAAAAATTCTAACTCCGTGCATTTTCATGTGAGGTTACCAGGATTTGTTACAAGTGGTGTCAGAGCTAATGGTTGCAGCACTGGCGCCTCTGGGAATTTTTAAGCAGAAAGGAAATCGAGGTATGCTACTAATGAGCATCAAATCAGGTATGAGTCTAACAATATACATATTTAT
This sequence comes from Pinus tabuliformis, assembly GCA_031772625.1. NCBI lineage: Eukaryota > Viridiplantae > Streptophyta > Pinopsida > Pinales > Pinaceae > Pinus > Pinus tabuliformis. Next base: position 819,750,784 of record CM062804.1, on the reverse strand, counting down.
TTATGCAGTACACTACTTTTGACATGATATGTATGATTCATGTTTATAACTACATTGAATAGTAAGTAATAAAGTTTGTTGCAAAATTATGTTCACGACATTTGAATCCTGATGAGGATAAAAGACAAGAAAACCTTCGTCACACTTATGAACAATCTTGAACACTCACTACAGAAAGTGACAATTAAATACCAACTTTTGGGAATGTGGAAATATTAATGATACATTTAATGAACATGAATGAAGTTACAATGCACTACTTTTAATGAGTGAATGCATGAATGTAAATATGGGGAACATCCTTGATTAGGATGACAGAGTGTTTTAAAAGGACATTGGAAGAACCCCTTTAGATATTGAAAATAAACAATGGGTTAAGTAGTGAGACTCGATTGTAATTACTAATTGTTGATTAAGTTTTGTCATGGTTGCATTAAGATGGTTAGTAGCTGTGATTGGTTAGTGTTGCATGACTAACTAATAGAAAATATATGCATGAATTGAATTGGGTTTAATCTTATTACAATTCGTAAGAAAGTGATTATGATAATTACTTCATGTATTGGTTTGTTAATGAAAGTACACTATTGAAATTGGAAATGATTTAGAATGTGAATAATTTTTAAATGATGCATATTTATGACTAACATTGCTGATGGGATTAAGTAGTGGTAGCTTAATGGCCACAAGGAAGCTTGTGAACGTAAAATCACATTGAAACCGTAAATGAGAATGTATAATGTTATTGCAACCGTAAATGAGAAAGCATAATGTTATATGATATGCATGATTGTGTTACTTGGAAAATCAGAATGAATACGACATGTATGTTTCCTGTCAATCTAGATATTGTGGACCCATGTTGATGGTTAAGTATAAATCCATGGTGTACATGAATGTTTCTTTTGTTAATGTTAATGTGCATATGGTTCATTATGTAAACTATTATGGAAAAAAGTGCTAAGAGATAAATTTAATGTGCTAGGCAGTTGTCGACAATCGTGAAAGGCCATAAGGCCTTGGGTTGATAGCGGTTGCCTGCCTAGAGGGGTTGATGGAACTTGCCTGGCCGAATCTCCTCTCCCTAGATATAAATGGTCTCAGTAATGGAAAAGAGTTGGCCAAGTTGGTGAAGAGGGTAAAAAACCTGAGGCAACTCTGTTGATTTGGAGCATGTTGGAGGAGGCCCAAAATTCCTCATAAATGGGATGTTGTCAGAGGAATAGGTAGGATGCTGCTAGAGGAATCCTATATTGGACCCTATGTGGTGATTGGAATTCTTGAGCTAGTTGGCCAATGGAATTCCATGTTAGATATCGTAAGGTCTTTGTCAAAGAAACTGTCTAGATGTGAAAATGATTCCATCTGGTTGTGGAAACCAGTTCCCATGGGTTGAGAAGATCATTCATTTTCCATTATGGTGCTCGTAGGGGAACACATTAATTAATTAGTTATATGTGTGTTAAAAATGAATTTTATACATAGTTGTGTAAAATATTTTATGCAAATTTAACACCAAAGGAGCTTAGTGTTTAGTAAGGAGATATAGGAATTTTAGTTCCTTTATTGTATTACCAATATTGTGAAAGTCTTAGTAGGGGCTAAGACAATTTTCACTTGGTGTAGTTATTGGCTATTTTGATGATTAGAGAGCTACTTGCTCTTTGGGTACCTTTAGAAGTACTATGTGGATGTGTATAGTGGGAGTTAAGACAATGTGCATGCAGTGCACTAATTTATCATTTTGATGATTAGAGTGTTAGTGCTCTCTAAGTACTTGCAAAATTATTGTGATTTAAATATCACCACACATTGCATAATTGATTGATACTTAAAATTGTTTCATTTGATTAAAAATGTTGTGACTAATGTGATTTAATTTGTTAGTCATACATTACAGGTTACTTACCATGAAGTGGTGATGGGTCGTCCAATCACTATTGAAATGCTTGTGTGAAAGAGGCCATGACTTTTAAGAGTAATTGGTATGTAACGGTAAGTTGGTATAGATATTTGTTTTGTTTCTATATAATTGAATGGTGTCGAAGTTATGGAAAGTAAAAATTGCTTAGTTTTGTAGTTATAAATTCTTGTGACTATAGATCAACATTATTTTTTTTCATATTGGTATTGGTTGGAAATGGTATCCTTCATTTTGAAGGGAAGGGATCTCGTTTTCAGTTGTTTGCATTCTTATATAATGAGTATCAGCTAAGTCCGAGTGATAGATGAAAACCATGGATGGTTTTCTCTTTAAAGGGGGAAGTATGCAACATTCCTATCGAAATGAATGTAATTACATAATATTATTATTTAACTTGTTGACATATGGAATCAATTACTTATGGAACGAATTGTAACTACCATTATCAGTTCCATGAAAATGATGGGGAGTGGGTAGAAGGGTTTGGTCCTTTTCCTTCGAGTGGATGAAGGTCCTTTTTTTTGGGTTGTAGGTTTGTGCATGCATGAGTTTGGTGCATGTGTTTTAGAGAGGCTGAAGCTTGTCTTATCTATGCATTTGGACAACAACTTATTTCTCATATCAGTAGTAGGACTTAGTGTGGACATGGATGCCGTGGAGACACCATGATCGACAAGGATGGTGGCAATTACCCGAATTGTAGAATGTTGTGATTATTATTTTCATTTTTTCCTTAATACTCTTCACACGATGCTTTTCTCTGCTCTACAAGAGATTATCCAGATATGTTTTTACTAGAGATAAGTAACTACATAAGAATAAGTTGTTTTTGAGATTTTGGAAAATATCATGTTGTGTTTAGTGATATATATGTCATTATTGCATGGAAAGATCAAGAAATTATGATAGATTTCTGAATATATATATATATATATATATATATATATATATATATATATATATATATATATATATATATATATATATATATATATATAGTAAAAAGAGAATATATTACTACATGTAGATAAAGATTGTTATTACTATATATAGAAAAAGATTGTTATTATAAATATATTTGCAGCATTAAAAGATGAGTAATATTTCTTGTCTTTATATAACAATGCAAATGCTTTAACAATCCAAATGCCTTTTATGTAAGAAAAGATAGGATGCATGCTCTTTTCTTATCCAAGTTATTTTCTTGGAAGTGAATATAGATTAAAGAGGGTAACTTGTGAAATAATTTCATGGGTGGTGAAAAATAAAAGAGAAAAGTTAATTGAATTGTTTTCTTGGAAAGTGAGATTTCCTTTTGAAACATGTAGTTTTAATAACTACCTTATGTGTTTATAAGACATAATTATTTGTTGAAGAAAAGATAAGTTAATTGCGTTAATTCCTTTGCAAGGGTTTGGAAAAGTTACATCTTTTGATGGGTAAAAAGATAAATGACTTTTGTGTTGTAAATTGGATAGTTTCATTTAATTGCATGGTTTATTGCATAAAAAGTTAACATTATTATTATCTTTGTTCTTATGCCCAATGGAAAGGTTGATTATGATACTTTCGTGAAAACAAATGCATGATAACTTATACATAGAAAAGAGAAATATCGGTTCTGGAAAATAACTATGTGAAAAGAACACAAATGCAGAAGCATAGAAATAATAGTTGATTACATATATGGAGATATAACTATTGTGTTAGATATTTTAAAGAGAAGCATGGATTTGTAGAACTATTGCGTTAGATCTTTTAAAGAGAAATATGAATTTTTGTGCCGAAATGAATAAGTATTATGGAAAATAAAACAAGTAGTTACTTGGAATAATTGTACTAGAGTTCCTTTGTAAAATACACATATGCACATGCAAGAAATAATGATTAACACGTTAGTTCTTGTTTAGATCAATGCATGTCTTTGTGCATACAATAGATTTTGTAAATAGCTCTATCTTGGAAAATATGCTTTTCAAAAAGGGACTTGCATTTTCTTGCATGATGATGATGTCTACCATGTTAGCCTTCCCTTACAAGGGGGCGTGAATTTTTATAATATCTATTGTATTGAAAATATTACTTAGTTACATGCAAAAATAAAAGCTAAGGGAATAGCTCTCTTTGAATATGCTTTCATCTAATTACGTGCATGAAACCTAAAGCTAATTTTTTAGTATCCTTTAAATGAAATGAATGGTTGCAGTAGTTTCCTTGGATATGGACATGTGGTGGTGTGAGAATGATCATAGTAATGTGGTAATTATTTTGACATGCTCGATAATTATATTTTTAAACATGTACAATATTGTTAGAAGAAGCATGTTTTGATATTTTATTTTCATCTCATGTATGCATATGAATAGATGTTAAAGGATCGCTTTTAAAGGCTAATTGTTGATTGACTACTACTCTATTTAATCATATTACCAAAGCTTGTTGACGACAACAATGACAGGAAACGATGGTTATTTGTGCCAAAGAAACATTATGTTTAACATTGTGGTAGATAAAGAACTAACGGTCCATGCTCATGAGCATGAGTTGTAGGAAGGTACATTGATGGAGCAATAAGGCCACAAGGATGTAGAGAGTGGTGATATGTAGGTAAATGGTTTCATGACAATTGTAATAGATTTTAGCTAGGTATGTGGTATTTTAATGATATTTCATTGTAATATTTTATAACAATGGATAAGGGATGGAATCCCTTATAAGCCATTGAGTGAGGGGTGAACACCCTCATCAGCGTTTAATAATAAAATTAAACATTTGTTGTTTTCCACCCTACAGGGTTTCAAGGGTATATCGATGTTCAAGGATGTGATTGATTATTGTGTGAGTTTGATGATGTTGATTCCTTATCTGATGTGATAATAATAATGTCAAGTATGTGATTAATTAATCTGGTTAAGGGAATCATGAAATGGATGCAAGGTTCATCAGACAATTGATATTAACATACTACAATAGAAGCACAACATTGATTATTAATGGTTATGCAACTTACTGTCTTCTATTGAAAGTTACTTTATGTACTAATGAACATTCTATCTAATGGTTAATGAGGAATGTGGAGTAGAGATTTGGATAATTACTTGTGGGAAATTTCTGTGAAAAAAATCTAGCTCCCTTCATTTTCATGTGAGGTTACGAGGTATGTTACAACTGGTATCATAGCTAAAGGTTGCAACACTGGCGCCTTTGGGAATTTTTAAGCAGAAGAGAAATCGAGGTATGCTACTAGTGGGCATCAACTAAGGTATGAGTCTAACAATATGCATATTTATTTATGGAGTACACTACTTTTGACATGATATGTGTGATTCATGTTTATAACTGCATTGAATAGTAAGTAATAAAGTTTGCTACAAAACTATGTTCACGAAATTTGAATCTTGATGAGGATAAAAGACAATAAAACCTTTGTCACACTTATGAACAATCTTGAACACTCACTAAGGAAAGTGACAATTAAATACCAACTTTTCAAATGTGGAAATATTAATGATTTATTTAATGAACATGAATGAAGTTACAATGCACTACTTTTAATGAGTGAATGCATGAATGTAAATATGGGGAACATCCTTGAATAGGACGACAGAGTGTTTTAAAAGGACATTGGAAGAACCCCTTTAGATATTGAAAATAAACAATGAGTCAAGTAGTGAGACTTGATTGTAATAACTAATTGTTGATTAATATTTTCCATGGTTGCAATAATATGGTTGGTAGCTGTGATTGGTTAGTGTTGCATGACTAACTAATACAAATTATATGCATGAATTTAATTTTATTTAAGCTTATTACAATTCGTAAACAAGCGATTATGGTAGCTACTTCATGTATCGGTTTGTTAATGATAGTACACTATGGAAATTGGAAATGATTTAGAATGAGAATACTTTTTAAATGATGCATATTTATGACTAACATTGATGATGGGATTAAGTAGTGGTAGCTTAATGGCCACAAGAAAACCTGTCAAGGTAAAATCACATTGCAACCATAAATGAGAGAGTATAATGTTATTGCAACCGTAAATCAGAAAGTATAATTTTATATGATATGCATGATTGTGTTACTTGGCAAATCAGAATGAATACAACATGCATGTTTCCTGTCAATCTAGATATTGTGGACCCATGTTGAGGGTTAAGCATAAATCCATCGTGTACATGAATTTTTCTTTTCTTAATGCTAATGTGCATATTGTTCATTACATAAATTATTATGGAAAAGAATGCTAAAATATCAATTTAACATGCCATACAATTGTTGAGAATTGTGAAAGGCCATAAGGCCTTGGGTTGACGACAGTTTCCTTCCCGGAGGGGTTGATGGAACTTGCCTGCCTAGATTTCCTCTCCCTAGAGATAAATGATCTCAGTAAGGGAAAGGATTTGGCCAAGATCGTGAAGAAGGTGAAAAACCTGAGGCACCTCTGTTGATTTGGAGACTGTTGGAGGAGGCCCAAAATTTCTCATAGATGGGATGTTGTTAGGGGAATAGGCAGGATGCTGCTAGAGGAATCCTATATTGAACCCTATGTGGTCATTGGAATTCTTGAGCTGGTTGGCCAGTGGAATTCTATGTTAGACCTCTTAAGGTCTCTATCAAAGAAACTGTTTGGATGTGAAAATGACTCCATCTGGTTGTGGAAACCAGTTCCCATGGGTTGGGAAGATCATTCATTTGCCATTATAGTTCTCGTAGGAAAACACATTAATTAATTAGTTATATGTGTGTTAAAAATGAATTTTATACATAGTTGTGTAAATATGTTATGCAAATTTAACTCCAAAGGAGCTTAGTGCTCAGTAAGGAGTTATTGGAATTTTAGTTCATTTATTGTATTACCAATATTGGGAATGTCTTAGTAAGGGCTAAGACAATTTTCACTTGGTGTAGTTATTGACTATTTTGATGATTAGAGAGCTAGTTGCTCTTTGGGTACCTTTAGAAGTACTATGTGGATGTGTTTAGTGGGAGTTAAGACAATGTGCATAGACAATGTGCATGTGGTGCACTAATTTATCATTTTGATGATTAAAGTGTTAGTGCTCTCTAAGTACTTGTAAAAGTATTGTGATTTAAATATCACCTGACATTGCATAATTGATTAATAGTTAAAATTTCTTTATTTGATTAAAAATGTTGTGACTAATGTGATTGAATTTGTTAGTCATACATTATAGGTTACTTACCATGGGGTGTTGATGGGTCATCCAATCACTATTGAAATGCTTACATAAAAGAGGACATGACTTGTAAAAGCAATTGGTAAGTAACAATAAGTTGGTATAGAGATTTTGTTTTGTTTCTATATAATTGAATAGTGGAGAAGTTATGGAAAGTACAAATTGCCTAGTTTTGTAGTTATAAATTCTTATGACTATAGATTAACATTATTTCTTTTACATATTGGTATTGGTTGGAAATGGAATCCTTCATTTTGAAGGGAAAGGATCTCGTTTTCAGTTGTTTGGATTCTTATATAATGAGTATCAATTAAGTCCCAGTGATAGATGAACACCGGGGATGGTGTTCTCTTTAAGGGGGGGAGTATGTAACATCCCTATCGAAATGCATGTAATTACATAATATTATTATTTAACTTGTTGACATCTGGAATCAAGTAGTTATGGAATGAATTGTAACTACCATTGTTAGTTCCAAGAAAATGATGGAGAGCAGGAGGAAGGGTTCAGTTTTTTTCCTTCGAGTGGATGGAGGTCTTTTTTTGGGTCATAGGTTTGCACGTGCGTGAGTTCGGTGCATGTGTTTTAGATAGGATGAAGCTTGCTTATCTATGCATTTGGATAGTAAGGAAATTACCTGAATTGGAGAATGTTGCGATTATTATTTGCATTTTTTCCTTAATACTCCTCGCAGAGTGCTTTTCTTTGGTCTATAAGAGATTATCTGAATAACTACATTTTTTTACTGAGAAAAATAAGCTGCTTTTGAGATTTTGGAAAATATCATGTTGTTTTGTTTAGTGATATATATGTCATTATTGCATGGAAAGATTAAGGAATTATGATAGATTTCCGAATATCTATATCTATATATTTATCTATATATATATATATATATATATATATATATATATATATATATAGTAAAAAGAGAATATATTACTACATGTAGATAAAGATTTATTATTATATATTTTTCTTGGTAAAGAAAATATATTAGTGCACGTAGATAAGGATTGTGATCATATATTTTTCTTGATAAAGAAAATATAATACTGCAATAGATAAAGATTGTTATTATATATTTTTCTTGGTAGAGAAAAATATATTACTACATGTAGATAAAGATTGTTATTACTATATATAGAAAAAATATTGTTATTATAAATATATTTGCAGCATTAAAAGATGAGTAATATTTCTTGTCTTTATATAACAATGCAAATGCCTTAACAATCCAAATGCCTTTTATGTAAGAAAAGATAGGATGCATGCTCTTTTCTTATCCAAGTTATTTTCTTGGAAGTGAATATAGATTAAAGAGAGTAACTTGTGAAATAATTTCATGGGTGGTGAAAAATAAAAGAGAAAAGTTAATTGAATTGTTTTCTTGGAAAGTGAGATTTACTTTTGAAACGTGTAGTTTTAATAACTACCTTATGTGTTTATAAGACATAATTATTTGTTGAAGAAAAGATAAGTTAATTGCGTTAATTCCTTTGCAAGGGTTTGGAAAAGTTACATCTTTTGATGGGTAAAAAGATAAATGACTTTTGTGTTGTAAATTGGATAGTTTGATTTAATTGCATGGTTTATTGCATAAAAAGTTAACATTATTATTATCTTAGTTCTTATGCCCAAAGGAAAGGTTGATTATGATACTTTCATGAAAACAAATGCATGAGAACTTATACATACAAAAGAGAAATATGGGTTCTTGAAAATAACTATGTGAAAGAACACATATGCAGAAGCATATAAACAATAGTTGATTACATGTATGGAGATATAACTATTGTGTTAGATATTTTAAAGAGAAACATGGATTTGTAGAACTATTGCGTTAGATCTTTTAAAGAGAAATATGGATTTGTGTGCTGAAAAGAATAAGTATTATGGAAAGTAAAACAAGTAGTTACTTGGAATAAATGTACTAGAGTTCCTTTGTAAAATACATATATCCGCGTGTAATAAATAATGATTAATAGATTAGTTCTTGTTTAGATCAATGCATGTCTTTGTGCATACAATAGAGTTTGTAAATGGCTCTACCTTGGAAAATATGATTTTCGAAAAGGGACTTTCATTTGCTTGCATGATGATGATGTCTATCATGTTAGCCTTCACTTAGAAGGGCGCATGTATTTTATAATATCTATTGTATTGGAAATATTACTTAGTTACATGCAAAAAGAAAAGCTAAGGGGCTAGCTCTCTTTTAATACACTTTTATCTAATTACATGCATGAAAAGCAAAGATAAGTTGTTAGTATCCTTTAAATGAAATGAAGGGTTACAGCAGTTTCCTTGGATATGAACATGTGGTGGTGTGAGAATGATCATAGTAATGTGGTAACTATTTTGACATGCTTGATAATTATATTTTTAAACATGTACAATGTTGTTAGAAGAAGCATGTTGTGATATTTTATTTACATCTCATGTATGCACATGAATAGATGTTAAAGGATCGCTTTCAAAGGCTAATTGTTGATTGACTACTACTTTATCTAATCATGTTACCAAAGCTTGTTGATGACAACAATGACAGGAAACGATGGCTTATTATGCCAAAGTCAATTTATGTTTAACATTGTGGTAGATAAAGAACTAACGGTCCATGCTCATGAGTATGAGTTGCAGGAAGGTACAGTGTTTCCGAGAAAACTAGTGTCCATTCAGAGCTGCTAGTCCCACTAAGACGGGTAGCTACTTAGAAACAAACAAACCAAAGTTGTGTTTTCCTTTATGAGAGATAGATGAGAGAGAAGTAGAGAATACCAACCTCAGTCTTTCGCTAGTCTCCTTTCCTGTTTCCTCTCTCCCTTGATAGAGATTTCACCACTCCTTTCTCACTTTTCCCGCTTCAAAGAACACCTGTAGAGTCAAAGCAGCAAAATACCATCAAAGCATAGAGATCTATAACCATAAACAATATAGGATCAGATGTATATTAACCATACAAATGCATACACAAATACAAGATTCAGAGATATACAAGTATATGGAGGAAAACTCAAATAGCTTTATTGATAGAAGTAGTAGAAGAGAGGATTACAACCAAGTTGTCTGATCCAGCGCCATCCTCCTAGCATGAAAGCCCTCTTCACCTCATGAAAAGCTAGATCACCCAACAATACAATGTTTCACAGAGAAACCAACAACACTTCCTTACAAAATACAAAATTCCAGCCTTTGGATCTCTAGGATGAGGGATCCATATATAGATATTTGCAGGTGGGTGAGTCAGCTTCTGGGATTTTGATTAGTGTCATTTCACTGATAGTTCTTGGTTCCACTTGGAGATTTCATGATCTCTTACTCATCCTTGGGTGAATTTAGAGAGGCAAGTGTCATATGAGCAGTTTCTAGAAGAATCTTTGGGTTTCCACCTAGCAAACTGCCTCTGCCATTTGTCTGCTCTCGCTCATTTCACCCTACAGAAGGGATTTTCAGTATGCATCACACCTTTTGGATATGACATGTGAGATGCATTGCACCCTTAGCTTGGAGTAGTCTGTATGGTCTAGTTTTGACTAATTCTGAGCAATTTTTTCACGAAGAACTTCTGGGAAATGGTGTAATCAGCGGACCTTGTTCCTTTAGGGTATGAAACAACACTTTTAGGGGTTTAGATTCCCTTAGTTTATGGACATATGTGATTGGGGTTGCAGTGCCCAAATATGTCTATAACAGTTGCCCCCTAAAGCATGAGGTCGTAAATCTTCTGATGTCGGGTGAAATGCTTTATCATGAGGATCCGAGGTTTTTCGAACTGGAAGGTGACCTATAATAAGAAACTATACAATAGATTATCTTCATAATATTTTCATGATCTAGCTAAGGTGGGCATTCCCATGCTCAACTTTATAAATTCATTTTCATGTACATAGTACAGACAATCGTCTGTGTGGCACACTGATGATTCTGGTAGAGCCATCATCCCTTGGCTTGGATGATTATCTGTGCAGCTATAGAGTACATTTGATGTCTTTATTTTCCTCAATATATCACAACCCATATGGATGAAACTAGATCCAGGGTCTTCAAACTCGTTCAATCTTCGCCCGAAGTACAAGGCGATCCATGTGAAAATATTTTCTGGTGCTGAACATGGAAAAACATCACTTGATTACCAACCAATGATGTAAGTTGTTAACAGGCACGAGAGGAATCACCGATAATGATAATGACCCTCAAGGTACTGCAGTACAATTCACATGGTGTGAATATGGGACTTGACGTCAAACACCACGCAAAATCTTTCGGTCGAAGGCCATTGATGTAAACCTATCGCCGGAAGTGAGAAACTTGCCATTGAGGCATGCAAGCTTCAAAGTATTGAAAGGGTTGTTTCTAAGTCAACTTCTTAGATAATGAGCCGATGTCGACAAGAAGTGACCCATTGTAGGAGCGCCTTAATGAATCCCGCATTTACGACATCGAACGGAGCAAATGATTTTGTGGAGGTGAAACGATCTGATGATACAAGGTTTAGGTTGGCGGTCATAAAAGAATGAAGCGTGAAGGTATTGCAACGAATGAGGCGTTAGCTGAGTTGGTGAATTCTCTCAGCGACTTCTCTTGAACATATTAGCGACACTGAAATGGATTGGTAGAGTTAACGCCAAAAATGGATGGTACAGAGGACCGATGGTGATATGACTGGTGAACGGAATAACCCAACCTGACTCAATCATGGTGATGGAGTGAAAGTGTCATGTTCAAGAGCGACCTGCTACTAATGAAGTTATTGAAGTTTTCTTCCCTTTTCCCCCAGTCATTGCTGACCAGTACCTCTTTATTTTTGTCAAGCTTAAGCAAGATAACATATGCTTTTTCTATAATTTTCCCTTCAGGAAAACCTGTCGCTATGTTTTAATGAGCCTAAAGACAATGAAACTCGTTCTTGTTTGCATGGACAAGTTTTTCGCTACTGTTTTAATGAGTTTAACGACAAAGATAACTCAATCCTTTTCAATTTTAGAGAGTCTGAAAAGAGATGGAAAGGAAACTCCAGTAGTCCATTTTCGTAGTATAATCCCTTGAGTTCGAAAAAGTATAAAATAATACAAAAGGGATGACTTTTCCGATCACTTTAGCCAACCGAAAAAGACAAGCGCTCGATATTTTTGTGTAATGGTCCCTCAGGTCCAAAATGATTAAAATATAGAGGAGGGATGGCACTTCCAATCACTTTAATGAGCTGGAGAGGCCAATTGCTCGGCAATCCTTTTATATTTTACAAGTCTAAAAAGAGATTAAAAGAGGCTCGTTTTTTAGGAACGAGTGATGTTTTCAAGTAGCAACTGGTTCTAGGTAAGGTTTGGAGCTTTTCAATCACGGCAGTGTAAACAAGGTGGTTAACAGAATCACTCGTTGAAGTTGTTCCTCAAAAGGGTAAACAATCAAGTGGAGGCATATGATCAGCTAAAAAGTGGAGGTGATGGTAAGAATACGAACAAGGCTCAAAAGCTGACAACAATGCGATCACAAAGGTTATTTACCGAAGGTGGGTTCATTTTTTAATGAGCTTGAACTCTAGGGAAATGTATTCTCATTTCTAGGTTTATTTTTTAACGAGCTTGAACTTCGTGTAAACTTGCTCATGCGAATCGTATAATAAGGATGTCTCTCATTAGTAGGTTCATTTTTTAGGGAGCTTTCCCCATGTGAAACTTTGCTCCGGAGCCTTTTGTATGAAAGCTAGGAATGACCAACTACTGTCCTATGGGTTAAATAACTACTAAGGTTAGGTAGGATAGTTTCTTGATGGGAAACATCTCCTTTACCTTGCCGGTGCCATCAACCCTTACAAAGGTGAATGGTTGAACAGACCAATCACCTAACTTAAGCAGTTGAAGTTAGTAAAAAACTACGGGGTTAGCGTTACGCTGGTCACTTTTCACTTATGTACAAAAGGTTTGCATGCCCCCAGGTATAAAGAAGAGTAAAGTTTCTAGGTTACCATACGGAAGCTCTTGCATTAGAAAGATTGTTCCACCTGCATAGCAGACAAAACACTTCCTTGGCTTTGTCCATCGAAATAGACAAAGGTGAATGGTGTCAGTTCCAATCACATAACCTTCGACGAGGGAATCCCTTTCTAGACTGATCCCATTTTCCTAAATGGACGGGTGTGTCAGATTGGTCATATATCCTATGAGGAAACACATATTATATCTGGGGTTTTCCTGCCAAAACAGGCCAGGGCGCATGCCCCTTGGGTTTTGTCACATTCACCGAATCACTCGCAGTCATCAGGTGGATGGACTGGAGGTTGATGAGACATTCCTTATGTAAAGAGACCAGTTAGGGATGGAATTTGACTAGTAGCTATGTTTGAACCAAGGAATGAAAGCTGGTCAACGAATTGGACAATTCTGCCTTCATATGGAAAACACATCTCTCGAAAGCGTGAGGAAACAATAGCTCCCATGCTATAAATGTAGTCACGCCCAAGGAGTAGATTGTAATCTAGAGGCCCTTGGACTACCATCACATTTAGATGAATGGTTTTCCTTCTCAAAGTTATAGGAAAATTTAGAAGGATCCCTAACGGTCGACTGGTTCCTTTATTGAAGCTTGACAGATTTCGAATCTTAGGTAGAAGCGATGGTGAACCAAGTGCTTTCCAAGTAGTTGAGGAAAGGATACTCACGGAAGCCCCTTCATCTATGATAGTACCAGCCATGATCATTCTGTGAGCTTGTACTATGATTCAGAATGGCACATTAGATGGTAGGCGGGGTCTCGCTAGTAGATTCCAATCAAAAGAAACAACTAGATTTCTTGGAGGAGGGACCAAATAAATGGCCGAATGAATCTCTTGAACTGAGGAACTTCCGTCTTGTGGTAAAGGAATGGGTAGATTTCCCCCATGTTCATCGGACTCTGTGCTAACAAAAATAATTTGAACAACGTCATTCTCATTCTCTTTGGAGACTGTATCATCTGAAGATGGACCTTCTGAAGACAAGATTGGGTCAACTGTCGTCTCAACCTGTTGACTTTCGTCTGGTGTGGACTTAGAGGGTTTATCTTTAATGATAGATGTTTCGACTGACAACAGAGTTGTGTCAATCGGATTTTCAACTAGCGATGGACTTGGCAAGAGTTTCTTGTATCCAGGTGGAAGTCGTTGTAGTGAAGCAAGATAGTTATCCAAGACTCTTTTAGCTCCGTCGAGGAAGGGACAACGGTGGAGGGCATGATCGCCTTCACACAGCCTACAAGGAAATTTAGATCTTCCTTTTTGTCCATTGACTTCACTTTCACTAGATGACGGTGTACTCTCAACATGATCGATAGAGGTTGAAGGCACTGGATTGTGCAAGCGGGGAGACGAATCCCTTAGGATCCGTGGGATGCAGGGACAATCTCGATGATTCTGGTCTCCTTTGCAAATGACACATGGAGATTTGGGTTTGGATGGTGCAGTGTGTGGATTTTCGCTAGACGATGCATGGTTTCCCCCTTTTGCCATTGGCTTTTTCTTCTTCTTCTCCTTCCCTTTCTTATTCTTCTCAGTTACTTGGTTTCTAGTGTTACTACTTTCACCAAGCGAAGAGGAAGAAGGAGAGGGAGAAAGAAACAAAGTGGAAGGTGGGGGAGCAACTTCAGTATCATCTGGTTGTTGATTTGATTGCTGAGGAATTACGGTGTTTTGAATGACAAAGATCAAGAACAGCCATACTGGAAAGCCAATTGTAAGTCCTAGAAGGGACAATGTAGCCATATGTGGAGCACCAACATCTCCCCAAGAAGAGAAAGGACTAGGATTTTCCCCAAGGGGAAATCCTTGATTGGTGGACTCCATTATCTCGACCTAAGACCAACGAGGGAACAATGATGTTATTCTGATTAAAATAAATTTTATGACTCTTTGAAACAACTTGCTTTTTCAATTTTTAAGAGTCGAGAAAAAGCTAAAGGTGACTCTAGTCGCTTTCGAATTTTAATGAGCCTGAAGTGACAAGTGCTCATATGGACCTTTTCTTTTAAGGAGTCTAAAAAGGAACGAAAGTAACTACTCTGGAAATCTAGATAGAGGGATTACCAAACCAATCGAAAAACTGCAATATACACCTCGGTGGTAAATTATAGATAAATTACTGAGTACTTTACGTACGGCAACCAATCTTCCCAAATGTTGTGTTTAGTGCATTGCAATCGATAGGGTGGCAGACACAGCTTCCTAAGGATAAAGGATATTAGCCTATTCTGGTCTCCCAATATATACTCAACGGTACATGGGAGCACAAGTCCATACTAGCACTTGTCGTATCAAAGAGGAGGAATCACCCAACCTACGATGAAAAAAATAGTTACCAAGCTTTACGACGCTGGAATATGTCTCTAGCCTAGACTTCTAGATGTTGTGCGTTAGGTTCCAAAGCATTTTTATGTTCATTGAGGTTTATTTTATAGTTCATCTTTCTTAAGAAGTTTGTCTTTAAGGTTCACCATGTGATGTAAATGTAAAATTCCTAAATATGCAATCTGAGATGATAAAAAGTCATTTATTTTCTTTTAGCAATGAAAATCCTAGCTACAAAGGAAAGAAGATTATGATTTTTCTTTCAGCAGAGAGCATAGAGCACACACTAAATGCACTTTTCCTAAATCAAATTCCACAAGCAGTTTAAATGCAAATGCACATGCATGTATTGGTTTTTCAGTTTCCTTAATGTGAGAATGATAAAAAGAAAACTAAGTAAAGGTCTGAACTACTTTTCTTCAAAGCGACACTTCAGCAATTTCTTTTCGAAAAAATGAAAGGAAGACTAAGACGACTCTTTCACTTTTGAAAGGAAAAACTGTTTTCGACACTTCAAAGAATTGATAATTCAAATCAAATATAATGGCATAAGTACAATTGACTATCTAAAAGATGAAGAATTTATGACACTCTTTTCCTTGACTGAAAACAACAGTTGTGACACTTCCAAATCAAAAGACGACAGTTCAATTAAGCTACCTTTTGCAAAGGAGGACTATAAATGATGAAAAATATGTAAAAACATTCACAATTCCTTACCAATGGAGGCTGAATAATGTAAAGGAAGAAGGTTTCAATAGTGATATACTGATCATAGACAACAAAACTATTGAATAGAGCTGAAGAAAATGAAGAAAAAACCAAAATCTGGAGGCAGAAACAGTCTCACTTAATCATCGCACCTATAACATAGGGAAACATGGATGCATCTCACCTACAACACATGGGAGGTGCGATTCATATAGACTACTAATGAGAGACAATGCAATGGTCTAGGGACGAGACTGAGCTTGGTTTTCACCCACAGTTTGTAGCTAAGTTTAGGGATTTATGCTGAGCTTGTGATAGGCAGTAAACACAAAGTATAGGGGCTGATCTAATGAGGTTACTGAGCTACCACCAGGGCTCTTAGGATGTTTACAAGTCAGATGTTCAGTTCATAAACCAACCCAAAGATTGACTGAAGCAGCGTTGATCTAATTTGTAGTTTCATAGCGAAAGCAATTCGAAGGCTAGCTGACTTAACTTTAGGCTTCGTCTGTAGTTTATAAAGCAAACAACAGTAACAAACAAACAAACTATTCGCTTCCCAGTGGAGTTGCCATTTTGTTTCCAGGAAAGCTGGTGTCCATTTAGAGCTGCTAGTCCCACTAAAATGGGTAGCTATCTTAGAAACAAAGAAACCAAAGTTACTTGTGTTTTCCTTTATGAGAGATAGATGAGAGAGAAGCAGAGAATACCAACCTTAGTCTTTCACTAGTCTCCTTGTTTGTTTCCTCTCTCCCTTGATAGAGCTTTCACCACCCCTTTCTCACTTGTCCCACTTCAAAGAACACCTATAGAGTCAAAGCAGCAAAATAACATCAAAGCATAGAGATCTATAACCATAAAAAAATATAGGATCATATGTTTATTAACCATATAAATGCATACATAAATACAAGATTCAAAGATATACAAGTATATGGAGGAAAACGCACATATATTTATTGATAGAAGTGGTAGAAGAGAGGATTACAACCAAGCTGTCTGATCCAGTGCCATCCTCCCAGCATGAAAGCCCTCTTCACCTCATGAAAAGCTAGATCACCCAACAATACAATGTTTCACAGAGAAACCAATAGCACTTCCTTACAAAATACAAAATTCCAGCCTTTGGATCTCTAGGATGAGGGATCCATATATAGATATTTGCAGGTGGGTGAGTCAGCTTCTGAGATTTTGATTACTGTCATTTCACAAATAGTTATTGGTTCCACTTGGAGATTTCATGATCTCTTACTCATCCCTGGGTGAATTCAGAGAGGCAAGTGTCATATGAGAAGTTTCTAGAAGATTCTCTGGGTTTCCACCTAGCAAACTGCCTCTGCATTTGTCTGCTCTCGCTCATCGCACCCTATAGAAGGTCTTTTCAGTATGCAATGCACCTTTTGCATGTGACAGGTGAGATGCATCGCACCCTTAGCATGGAGCAATTTGTATGGTCCAGTTTTGACCAGTTTTGAGCAGTTTTTTCATGGAGAACTTCTAGGAAATGATGTAATCAGCTGACCTTTTTCCTTTAGGGTATGAAACAATAGTTTTATGGGTTTAGAAGCTCTTGGTTTATGGACATATGTGATTGGGGTTGCAATTCCCAAATATGTCTATAACATACACTGATGGAGCAATCATGCCACAAGGATGTAGAGAGTGGTGATATGTAGGTAAATGGTTTCATGACAATTGTAATAGCTTTTAGGTAGATATGCGGTATGTTAATGATATTTCATTGTAATATTTTATAACAATGGATAAGGGATGGAATCCCTTATAAGCCATTGAGTGAGGGGTGAACACCATCACGAGCGTTTAATAATAAAATTAAATGTTTGATGGTTTTCACCCAACGGGGTTTCCAGGGTATGTCGATGTTCAATGATGTGATGGATTATTGTGTGAATTTGATGATGTTGATTCCTTATCTGATTAATCATAATGGAAAGTATGTGATTAATTAATATGGTTAAGGGAATCATGAAATGGACACAAGGTTCATCAGACAATTTGTATTAATATACTACAACAGAACTACAACAATCATTATTAATGGTTATGCAACTTACTGTCTTCTATTGAAAGTTACTTTATGTACTAATGAACATTTTATCTAATGGTTAATGAGGAATGTGTAGTAGTTATTTGGATAATTACTTGTGGGTAATTTGTATAAAAAATTCTAACTCCTTGCATTTTCATGTGAGGTTACCGGGGTATGTTACAACCGCCTTAAACGCACTGACAACCATCATGCTTTCGTAGTCAACTTTTGTAGGTTATGATTTTGTTTGTAGGTGGAATGATTGAAGTTCAGAGTAGTAGTACAACACTGACCATTCTAAAACACATTAGAGAGTTAAAGAACTTAATGAATTTTGGTAAATATGTATGGGAAAACATTTACTCCGTGAGTGTTATCTACACTCCACAACACTTGCAAGTTCAGAAAATCATTTATTATGTAAATTTGCCCATACTATGTATTAATGTTCTGATCTGCGATGAATTAATGAGTCAAAGTTGTATGTTTTGATAAATATGAATGTAAAAGTCATTTGCAAGGTTTAATGAGAGAGAGGATGAAAGTATGTGAGGTAGTGAAGAGAAAATCATGTAGTAATTTGTGTTGGGTGCGTGAAAACAAGTTTTACAGAAGGTACTCTTTCTATGTTTTTACTTGGAGCAGGAGCCTCCAATTTATCATGCAAATGTATTTACATATGTTTTATAATATAATCCAAAGTTTGGTTTGTTGCGATATGGCCTTAAACCTTCATGAGTAGATTTACCGCAACCACATTGTTTTACTCTGTTTTGCCGTGAGTTTTTTATGTGTTTTATTTAAGCCTCTCTCTAGCTATGATTTGCTTTCCACAACTGTTTTTGAGTGAAAATCCTCTCCTCTTTCCCTGTAAATTATTTTTTAACATGGTATCAGAGTCAGTTAAACTTTGTTAGTGTAAAAACAACTGTTTTTAATAGCAATAAAAGTTGTGAAACTTCTCTCTTCTACCCCTGTAAATTTTTTTCTAACATGGTATCAAAGTCGGTTAAACTTTGTTAGTGTAAAAACAATTGTTTTTACTAGCAATAAAAATTGTGATACTCCTCTCCTCTACCCCTATAAATTTTTTTCTAACATGGTAACAGAGTCGGGTAAACTTTGTTAGTGTAAAAACAATTGTTTTTACTAGCAATAAAAATTGTGAAACTCCTCTACTCTACCCCTATAAAAATTTTTCTAACATGGTATCAGAGTCGGTTAAACTTTGATAGTGTAAAAACAATTGTTTTTACTAGCAATAAAAATTGTTTTGAGGGAAGATTTTTTGAAGTGTATTTACTGGCAGGTAGAAAGGTTTTCTTCACTCAGAAATGGAAACATGAAGAAGAAGCTTGACTAATCCTCAAAAACCTCAGTTTAATGGTAAAAATTATGATTATTGAGCTATTACAATGAAGACCCTATTTTCTTCTCAAGGCATTTGGGATTTGGTGGAGAATGGTTTATATGAACTAGGAGATGCAGCAACCTACAATGTCTTGTCTCAAGCAGAAGGAGATTTGTTGAGGGACAACAGGAAGAAGGATGAAGAAGCCCTCTTCTACTTTTTTCAAGGAGTTCATGGAAGTTTCCCAAGGGTTGCAGTAGCAACAAAGTCCAAGAAAGCTTGGGACACCCTCGAGGCAGCCTACCAAGGCATGGCAAAAGTGAAGACACAAAGATACAAATGCTAAGAAGAGATTTTGAGACACTTTGTGTGAAAGAGTTTGAAAATGTAGACCCATTTTGTACACATGTAATTGGACTGGTTACTCAAATCAGGTCTCATGGTCAGACATTTTAGGAAAGGAGAATAGTTGAGAAACTTTTGAGAGGTTTTCCAGCAAGGTTTGATGCCATTGTTGTGGCCATAGAAGAGACACCGGACCTCTCACAGTTCTCAGTGGATGAGCTTCATGCATCACTGATTTCTCATGAACATAGACTGAATAGAGCAACAAGCTCCTCATTGGAGCATGCCTTCAAGACACATGTTTCATTTGGTTAAGGTCGAGGTAGAGGAAGATCATATGCTAGAGGAAGAGGAAGAAGCCCGCACAGAGGTGGAAGAAGCAACCCTTCAAGCTCAAGTAAATTGACCTACAACATTTTGTTTTGCCATTCATTTAGCGTGAAGCTTGAGTGGTGAGAAAATTACAACGTTTCTTTTGTTTTATGAATTTATTTAGTCACTTTTATCCCCAATAATGTCTCATCCAAAACAAGGCTTGTGAAATTATCATTTCGAATAAGGTTTTCCAGGATTTCCATTTCCTAAGAATCTTTTGTGTCATTTCATGAACTAATTATTTTTCTAGTCCACAAGAATGTATAAGTTCACATATTTTATCACATTCCGAGGTTGATGAGACTGCAAGAATCAAATGTAGGTGATTGTTTAATTACATAATGCATTGGTGATTCAAGTAGAAGACTTTGAATCTCATTAATTGCATACTGACTAATTTAGAGAGATGGTTGTATGCAATGAATTTGTGCCTTATTAAATTCTAAAACATACCATAGATTTTCTCTAGAATATTTCCTCATTCATTGTCATCTCAAAAAGATCAACCCTATATTAAATCATCTTTCAGTTTGTATTGAATATTACTAACTTCATTTTGGATATTACAAGATAGTTCAAAGTCTCTAGCCTCTGTCCCAACCTCTACATTAGGAGCCTCCAAAAGTTTTGAATCTTCTTCACCCATTCTCCATATGGGATTAGAAGAATTATATACACGTTCTACAAATTTTTCCAAGCAACCATCATGAGCATTTACATTAATGGTACAGTCAAAGACTCTACTAAAAGAAACTTGTTGCCCAAGCATATATTCTTCCACTTTTCGCTGTGCAAAGAACTTAGCAACAATTTGATAGCAGTTGGAGCATAATTAATACTAATATTTTCAATCATGATCTTATGAGCTTCTTCCATGTTTTTTCTTTCCATACTACCAGTCATTGAGCATATTCTAATTTACTGCAATGGGAACAAGACTTGCAGTGAACATGTCATTGTGCAACTTTAGAGCCTTGATCATATTTCCATCCTTGTAGTATCCACAAATCATTATATTGAACAAAATAACATTTGGGATTAGATCACTATTCCACATTTCATCAAATTTCTCCTATGATTTCTTCACCTTTCCCATTTTGCACAACCCATGAATCAACATATTATATGTTGAGATAGTAGGAAAATTACCCTTTTCTGCAATCTTATACTTGAAGCAAAAATGATTCAATAAAGTTTCCTTTCTTTATATGTCCATAAATCAAAGGATTGTAAGTGAAATGTAAAACACTCAAGCTTTTATTCTTTATTTCTTGCATCAACTGCTTGACATTATCCAATTTCCCACTTATAAGCACATTGTAACTCACATCACTATAAGCCAATCCACTTGTAGTCTGCTCCAACTCAGTATTTTTTTCCTGTAACCTACCTTTTTGAAGCCACAAATAACTTGATTTCCCTTGTGGTTGGACTTGAGGATCATAACAGCATGATTGAAAACATAAGGCAGAGATTGTAGAGCTTATAGGATTGTAGAGCCTATGGGATTGTGCACAAAACCATGCCCACCTTCACCTTCTCATCTGTTGTCTCCATCTCGATTTATACATAACCCAACTGTGAAGCAATCAGACCATAGAGTATCCATGAAACAAGAGTTTCCTAGTAGTACTATCTCCACCATATAGGTATTTTCTGTTTTCAAAACTCAACCAGAGAATTTACCTTGTTAGGATCACTCAATAGGGGGATTTCCAATTGTAGTCAACATTGCAATTCAAATCATTTTCGGAAGAAAAAAATGATGAAGGGATCAAGAGTTGAAAATATGGACTTACAGGTCAAGGAATAATGAAACCACAAAAGAGATTCCATGCAAAATAAAAAACTGATGAAATGATTACAACAATATGGTAACTTGGAGTCAAGTCTACTGTCATCATTCCATAATATGTATAGTATAGCCAAGTGAAGAACATAAAGAAGAGGAACCATAAGAACTTGGGAGTTGTCCACTCAAAAGAAATCATAGAATAGACCAAGATGGCATAGACTATGGACTGTATCAAAACATAGGGCACCTCAATTGCCACCAGTAGAGATAACAAGGATGGTCATTTGATGAAATTGATCTTCACAACAAAACTATAATTGACTAGTTTTTCACATTTAGATAACCTGTCCAAGGGCATAAGGAAGTGTTGAATACATTCCAACAACTTTTTCTCTGTAAAAGATAGTTCGTTCAACCTCGATAACTGGTTGGACACTCAATGAATTGCTAACACCCAGAAAAGGTACAACATAGTACATCGATCCCATAATATTCACTAGATCTTATTATTTTTCTCTATAAAAGGACACTAAGTAATACTTGGACAACATTGAGAAGCTGAACAGAACCATGTTAAGAGAGACACAATTTACTCTGCTTACAGAGAACAAAAAAATAGTTTTCAAGGGACAAATAAAGACTACAAGTTCACTTGGAAGACATACGTGAGACTACTTTCTCAATATGCTAAGTGACTCTGTTGAATCAAATATGTAATAGACATTAAACTAATCAATGATGGAGAAAACAAAATGTCAAATTGAGGCTGGACCAGTTTTGTAAATAAGTTTATTATGCCTGTCAAGAAAGTGTCCAACCTCTTTGTTGCAAGGTCACAAAAGATGGTTCTAAACTATAGGGAAACCACTGTAGTGAAGAAAAATCGCACAACATTATAGTGTGGATTCCTCCAATATGACAAATGTTGCTTCCAAAGGCATGCTAGGCACTGAACTTTGAAGGATTGTGCATACTGTGTTGGAAAATTCAAATCCTGCAAGCTGGGAGCAGGGGTGCTTAGCTCTTTAATAAGAGCTTGATTCCATCTGAAAGCAGAACAACACATCAGTCAAAAAAGGTTTAAAAAAAATTGCAGTCTATTCTTCGGGGCGACAAGTGACAAAAAAATAGAAAAATCAGATATGCACAATGAAAAAGCTCTTTCTCAAACAAGTTCCTACAATTACATCTAGACATACTCATAAAGTGTTGATTTTCTGTAGATTTCAACAAAGTCCACACCAAGCCTTTCCTCAACAACTATGGAACTCACTTCTAGTGCCCATGTCGTTGGATTGTATCCTTCTATAATCTGTGGTACTTCTAGAACGACCTAACCAACCAAACAAGAATCAGACAAGATCACTATTTTCTACCACGGATTGATAATGGTAAGCACAATCATTTACTAAATAGCTTATAAAATACAATAAAAAAATCACCCTTACCTCAAAATACTCAATGAGTTTATGAGAATGATGACCCAAAGGACCTGTGTAGATGATTTGGCCACCCCTTTTCAGGAGCAAGAGCTGCAGTTCAAGAAATCAATAACAATGAAGATTTAGAAATTATTGGTTCTCTAGAACCCTGCTTTTTTCTAGCCCTTTGCACCCATTTCCTTTTGTTAAGCCAAGAAAAGAAACATAAAAAAATGTTGTTTGTTTCACATTGCATAGATTGATCATGAAAGATTTTGAATTGACCTCATCAAAAGATTGAAAGTTATCAATGTTGGGTTGGTGGATGGCACAAACAACTGTTCAACCTGTATTGACTATGTTGTGAATAGTACACATAACTGTTGTTGCAGCACGACATCTAGTCCACAAGTTTGCTAATCCATGAAGATTATAGAAGGATTGGAAACTAGTTCTACTATTATGGCTTCTCTTCCTTTGCTCTATAGAAAAACTTGTCACTCCATGCAACCCTACAAGAGCATCTCTCAAAGGAGTGAGCTCCACAAGCTCCATGACTTTTGCAACAAAAATCTGTCATTTATTGTAACAACAAAAATCTGTGAGCACAAGTTGTTTGCATGATCTCATTAACAAGGGAATATTTCACTCGAGTAATACATGAAAAGGGGAAATCTAGACCAACCATTCTAGTTTTCTCATCAACCTCGCAAGGAAGACAGAGCCATGTAGAATACATGAGTGATTCAAAGACTGTGACATTTCTAGAGCGGATGTCGTTTTGTTCACAGTATCCTGAAATGCGAGCAAGTGTTTCTTTCTTCTTGGGGAATCCAGAGATGCTTATGAGTTTCATGTCAACCTTGCAAAATCAAATATTCAGGCTTTCAACATGTCTGAGGAGGAGGCATCTAATACTACTATCACATATGAAGAAGAGGTGGTAAAAATGGTGATGTCCTACACTTACACTGGAGTAGTATCCTCTGGCCCATGCTTCAGTGTAATCCCAACAACAAAATCAAGGTGGAATAGAACATACAAAGGATCAGAAACACTATAGAAAAAATGTTTCCAGGTCAACTTCCAAGATAGGCCATGTATCCAAGACCTACCTCTTGATGTTTAGGCTCTCAAACAACCAAAAATCCTCCTCCCTAAAAGTTTGTTACAAGCCCTAGTTTTTTTCTCTAGCCTCAAAAGGACCAAATTTAAGGAGATAAATTTATCTTGGAAGTTGACCTGGAAACGTTAGATGGGTAGTTGTCAATAGATGGGCAGAGAGTTATGAGTCTGGTCCCATTGCCATTCCCTGATCACACGCTATTGAGTAACCTGGGGTCTTGGCTCGCTTACAAAACTTCAGGATTACATGTTTAGGCATGGTTAAAAGAGTGGATTCAAGAATGAAAACACATTGTTTCCCTGGATATTAGCCCGAGGTACGAGAGTCTCAAGGTCTGTATAGTGCCTGGACATATAAGATTAGTTGCGTGCCCTGTTCCCAACATTGGTTTAATTATCATGCATTTTAGTGGCTAGTTTTTGCATCATTTTGTAATCCCTGGGAGTCATAACAAGGGATTTACTCTCCTGTTGTGAGCTACTTAACACTTTTCCATATTAAATAGTATCTGGTAATCTTCTCAACAGTTTGGTTGTATGCCACCCCATTGTATGGATAAGTACTGACAAGATAGAACCTTTGTAGGCAACCTTAGTATGCAGCCTACTGTCTAAAATGGGACCTATCATCCAACAATACAATACCCTTGCATGACATATCATCACAATAAATAAATTGATTGCTTTTAGCATGGATGGTACATATGAGATCATTGGTTCACTGCCATGTTTTACCATAGAAGCATAAGGTAGCATTACAATATGTAGTTAGCAATGTCATAGTCTATTATTAGACTCATCAGAAGATAATTCATGTGATGCTACTAGTGATTCTCACTAGGCATCATTGGTTACCCCATGAATTGCAAGTACATGCTGCATGGATAGTGGTACTCTTAGAGGTATTGAAATAAGGCTAAGCACTAGTATGCCACTTAACATGAGTGTGTTATATCCAACATTATTGGTAAAAGGCATTAGAGTCCTTAATTCAATCCTAATGAAACAATAATGTGGCCTACGATTTACCTCACTATCTCATGCACAAAGATCACAAGCCTACTATTGTTTCTAAACTTGTCCCTAATTGTTTCATAATTTAACACACCTTATCAGTGGTTGTGTAGCTGGTATGAGTAGACTAAATCTAGCATGGATACTGCTAGTCAAAAAACCATATTTGCTTCATGTACTAGATAATTTACTATGAGGTAAATATAGCCATAAGACCTCTGATATAATAAAGGCTTTTTCTATCAATGTGCTCACAAAATGTTTTTTGTGTTGGTAATTTTTTTAAAAGGGACTCGTTATGTATATCTAGAATATAATACAATAGGATCTTCATGTGAATTGAGATCAGATCTTTAGATCAAGTAACCATTGAATGTGAGGAAGTCAATCCAATTATTATGATGAAAACCAGCTAACAAGATTTGCAAGATAATAAACTAAAATGAATATTATTAGTGTTTTGTTTCTTCAGATTGCATTGACTCACTTAGATAGCAGACTTGTTGTAATGAAATCAAATCAACCACATTTGCAAAATTAGAAAAATAAATCATTTCCTTCTCCCTTAAATGGAAGATTGTAAACCAATTAGGTAGTATTCATTGTTATTTAATGGATGGGAAATAATTACATCTAGGCCTTAATCTCAATCCATTTAAAATTTCTTCCCTTGATAGTATACTATGTATAATCTCTTATTCTGGTTGATGAGTGGTAACATGCTCAAGGCTGATATATCACAAAATTATTACCTCGTTACATCATCGATTTGCTTCTATGTGCTTAAAATATTTGCCAAAGATGTATTTTTTCACCCATTTAATGTCAATGTATATTTGCTAGAATATACACATCAAGATGTTGTTAAGATAGTGTTTTGTGTTAAATGAATTACTCATCACAGCATGGTGTCAAGATATATAATTAAGTGCTTTGTGTTGAATGCATTATTCATTTCAAAAAAATAAAAATAAATTAGGGGTTATTACAGATTCCATGGAAAGCACATTATGGTGATGAGTTTTTCTAAGATGAGTATGAGGTCTGGAAATACAACCCTATAAAGAGACCAGCAAAAGTCTGCCAAAGTCGGAAGTTTGATGCTTGGATGTAAGATATATTCTATCAATTTTCTTACAATATCATTTTGGGTTAATGGTTTTCTTTGGCAAGATTCTTATAGACCTCAGCTAGAAGAAAGAATACTTAAATGCTTCGTTTAAAATACTTGTATCAAAGTTGCGATCCACTCCTTAGTCAGATCACAAGAATGTATCAAAGGATAATTATGATGGATATTGAAGGAGCCACGTCACCTACAATTTCAGCGATGAAACTCACAATATGATCTTCAATCATACAAAACTATTGATATGCCTTCTGATCTAGGAAATCCATCTTGATATTTCAAATGACAACATCATAATTTGGGTTATGGCTCAAAGAAAGATAAGGTAAATGCTGAAATTTGAAGTGTGAGATAACAAACCTGTGTTTTTCCTTGAAAATATTGCATTGTGTTCAGAAGGAGGATGTGGAAAATCTCATGAAAGTATCACGCCGTTTGTTGTCATGAACATTACATTGTCAAGTAAAGGACCTGGAAGATGTAGTGCATTTGGTTATTGCTCGTGCCAAGGGCATTTGAAGGATGGAACCCATTTTTGTTCAATCTTGAAAGTTAAGAATTTGAAAGAAGGAAAAAGATCACTATCAAAGCACATTGTGATGGAGAATTTTCATCGTTTGACATAACAAGCTTATAATGAAGAAAAAGGTAGAGTCCTCTTTCAAGTTTGGAGACAAAAGTACTCTCAAGAAAGATGAGTTATTTGCAAAATTGAATTATTACTAAATGATATGATAAAGGATGAGCTACTTGGATTGAAAAGGTCAAAATCAATGCTCAACTGAAAATACATAGTTGCAGGAATATCCTTACTAGTACTGCTAAAGTAGTAACCAAGTAGGCCATGGGTCTATCATATTTATCTCTTGATGAAGACATATCATTAGAAGATCCATGATCTTGACTCATTCGCGTAGTCTGATATCAAGATGAAATATCATTTGATTGTTTTCTAAGGCATTGGGACTCTATGATTTTTTGGAAATTTGGCTATGAAAATGAAAATTGGCACATTACAAAGTCTAACTGGACTTGCAAGGGGTGTAAAATGTAATTAGGATTTATCCTAGAAGACTAGAAGTCTTGAATGTAAAAATCCTAGGGTTTGTAGATAAAACCCTAGATCTAGATTAATATTTTCACTGAAACAAGAAACCTTAGCCTGTGCAAGGAAGGAATGCCAGCATGTTTATGATGAGGACAAGGATGATAAAATTGCAAGATGGATGCAAGAAGGCTAAGATTAAGAGGGAGCTAGCATTTCCTATGATCCTCAAAATATAAGTAACTTATACCTCTCTTCCTTGATTATTGTTGTTAGCTAGCCTCTTTTCTTTGGTTCTCTTTGCTGGGTTATAATCGTTCTTCCATGACCTCCTGGTGAGGATTGCAGGTACATAGAGAAGGTTTCCAAGGCTCTGGAAACAAATGGAAGAAGTGGAAGAATAAAGTAAAGCTTATGACAACAGGATATTCCTATTATTGGTGATGCATTGAGAGATATTATACTATATGTGATGTTAATCTTAGAGGGAGGAGGGAGATCCACAAATATGAAGTATACCTTGATTGTGCTGAAGGGAAGTCAGTGGATATTTCCAAACAGATCTACAAGATCTAGCATGTAGCATATGGCAATGTTACTACAAAATCTAGTAGGCTTTGGAGAGAGACACCCTACAAGATTAAAGGCTAGACTACGTGCTAACAATGGGGTGTAGGCCTAATGTCACCTCAGCCAAAACCCCTACTCTTTACATACTTTCACTAATGGGAGGAGTCTTAGTACAAGGGAGATCACTTAAAATGGATATGCTAGGTATAAGGTACAACGTGATCAAGCCACAACTCATTCAAGAGAGAGACTCAATAATGTTTCAGAGCTTCAAGGAAGCAAAACACTCACTAAGAAAAGCCTTAGAAATCAAGGTTCAAGACCTATGGTTTGGAGGTTTTTCAATGGTGATAGGTGTTCAGAAGGTCAAGAACAAAGGGAAATGGCTCCTTGCAAATATATTAAGTTATTCCAAGGCTCATGAAACCCTTAACAAAGTCCTCAAGTCGAGGGAGAAGAAACTAGGGTTTCCCTCCTAGGGACAATTTGAGTGGATACCCACCAAAATGATAGTTCATGTATCCAAGACTCACCTCTTGATGTTTAAGCTCTCAAACAACCAAAAAGCCTCCTCCATAAAATTTTGTTCCAAGCCCTAGTTTTTTTCTCTAGCCTCAAAAGGACCAAATTTAAGGAGATATATTTATCTTGGA
The DNA here is from genome assembly GCA_031772625.1 of Pinus tabuliformis. Taxonomy (NCBI): domain Eukaryota; kingdom Viridiplantae; phylum Streptophyta; class Pinopsida; order Pinales; family Pinaceae; genus Pinus; species Pinus tabuliformis. Next base: position 819,721,752 of record CM062804.1, on the reverse strand, counting down.
AGTTACCTAGAAACATTAGACAGGCTCAGATATTTGGGCTTAGATAGCATAAACATTAAACTCTGTAACCTCATAAAACACAAGAAGGGAAAAGCAGAGTCAAAATATGTAATAAATATTGCCCTCTCATATCAGTAACAGCCTGGAAGAGAGGAAAATTTCAGAGTTAAATGTGAAGAATATCAATAGATAAAATTGTTTTAGAGAAATTTCAAAGCGTAAGCTCATTGAGCAATTGAAGTTCCAGTCTTCATTATCTAAGGAACTTGGGTTTTGGTTTTGTGGTAAAATCCTCCAAACAGGTGGACTAGAGAAAATTGTGATAACAATTCAGATTTTAACTACCTGTGTAGTTTGGAGTGGAAAGGGCACCAAATTGGTGTCATTTCTTAGGAAATATGAATGAGGCCTTTGATAGGGAGGGGCTAAGAAAACTAGTATTGACGTCCTTATTGTCACAGATCCAACCATTGATGAAGTTGACCCGTAGTATCCAAGTGCTAAAAAGGATGACCCAGGTTGAGGGATAGTTTGTGGCGTCCGCTATTGTTGCCTCTGCTGCTATTTCTGCCTATGTAAACCCCAGGATTTCATTGAATTAGACCAGGGTAACAATTTGTTAGAAACAAATGTTGCAACCCACTCTGATACATTGGAAATTCCTAATGTAGGAATGTTGTTATCCCTTGGGATATCACCTTTAATCCATTCCTCTACACCTCTCTCAAGTTCTTTAAATGGGGTGGGCACTTGCTGAGATTCTATTCTATGTATAGTTCTATCATTTGCACCAGCCACATTTGCTACAATAACTTCCCTAGATAGTTCTAATGGCAATGGAAATGGCTCTTGTAGAGAGCTCCCAACACAATCACCAACAAGAAATCTATTAGCTGCAATAACATCCCTTGAGAGAGAGGAGGATGAAGGTGAATCATAAAGAGAGACCAATATATTCCTCTGCAGAAAAATAGACATAATTAGGGGAAAAATCCTAGAACCAGACGATGGTAGAGTAGGACGATGCAACTGTTTCTGACAATGATGATTGTGACTAGAACTGAAGCTGGAACAACCTCGTGCAGGAAAATCATAAGAAATCCATCATGATGCTCCTCTATCCCAGGGTTCATAACGTTGTTCTTCAACATAATGGATTCTACTCTCTCTCTGGGTGAGCATCTTTCTCTTGGATGTTGAGTGTTGTTGTTTTAGCTGTTGGGCCAATTGTATCTTCTTAGACCTATGATGTGCAAATGCCCTGGAAATAGTGATTTTACCCTACTCATAATTACATTTTACCTCTGTTGGTGTCTGTGAGCAAAACCCAAGTTGGTGTTCCACTACCATCCCAAAAAACTAATAAAATTAGCATTTATAGATTAGACATACTAAACTATTTAGTAGCAAGGAAGAAAAACGTTTCTCAAAATTCACAGGATAACACAAGCCCGAAACTATAATACCTATTATAAGAAAAATACAACTTCAACTATATGTAAAATAGTAAAATTTTAAGAAGCACTTACATTGTTTTAAACTACTAGGCAATCCTGGCAATATTCTTCAACTATTCCTTTTGGTTATGTTCCTCTAATGCACCTGAATACCCAGCCAGGACTCGGCTAAGAGAATTGAGCAACTTCGCATACAATAATTTGGTTTTATCAATCTCATTTAAGAATTTGAATCTGTGATCATGAGAAGGAAGTTGGTAACATCACTTTATCGACCACGTCTCTTCCACTCCCAAATTTTTCGATTAAAATACCTGCTATGGTATTGCCTGGTAGTTAGGTATTGACACAAAATGGGGTAGTAGGCACTTTTCCATATCGATTGGTAGATGATTATTTTCATATCATATTTCTTAGAACTCCCAAAGGATATCTCATGAAGATATTGCTTCTTTACTGCATGTCAAAGATTGCCTTTCCTAATTTTTATATATCTCTTATCTGTCTCCTTTCTTGCTACATAGAGATGAGAGGACTTTTAAGAGTTCCTTCTCATGAGTTTGAACGAGACATGTTCATTGAATTACCTTCTCTGTAAGGATTCTAGCAATCCCTTTTATTCCATGCAAGATAACCCGTCTATCCTATAGATCTTCTTGCATTCATGAAGTCATTTGAAAGGAAAAATGATTACAAATCTTCAACTCACATTTTCTTTAAGTGAAACTGAAATCGCATTCTGTGTCATTCAAATGTATACAAATATTCAACTAAATGTAACAACCCTCCAAGACAAAGGATGATCCTCAAAATGCAAGAACGCTTCTCCAAATGCAAGAACACTGAAGTGTGCAAGTAGAATAATGAACATCTTCATGTCGGCTCGAAAATGAGTTAAATTAAATAAATGGAAGTAACGTCGACTCAATAAAATATTCATGACAGTTCATTATTTTATGTCTACTTGCATATATGGACATAACAACTATAAATACCCATCTAGTGTTAGCGGAAATACATGAAGAAAAAATCTCGCATGCTATGAAATTTCACATATAGGAGTAGAGCTATAGTAGGGTTTGACTGCACCTTGTTTGGGTTTTAGGTGCAGTCATTATATTGGGTATATGGAGTAGGAAGGAGGAATCTCGGAAAATTTTGTAGCTCTAGGTGAGGACAGGATCTCGACATATCTCTAAGACCCTTCAAATGACTGTAAGGTTCAGTTCTCGGATCAATGTAATCTCAGATTGGACAACGATGACTTCACGTGACACAGTAATCTCTTATAGTGACTGTAAATTCCTCGCATATATCCATATAGTTTTGATCTAGGCATATATATGTGTATGTTGGTGATCTCACACTATTACAGTCTCGGCATGATAAGGAGCAGAAGTAATCATTACAGTCTCGACTTAAATAGAAAGTAAGATCTCAGTGCAGGAAAGAAACTAATCACAAGTTTGGTGGACCTAATTCATGGCATTCGGTGCATATATGTGATGGAAAGAATCTCAGAATCCTTACTGTCTTCATATAGCCTCGGTCTCACTGTCTAAGCTTAAGAAGCATCACATTGATCCTATCGTTGCCCTCACTGTCTTGGCACTTTTGTCATAAAGTACATTCTCTACTGCTCACAGTTAGCATGATGATGTTTCCAACTAGGGTACAATGATGATCCAAATATGGTCTAGCAGTAATGAAGCCCTCGGTGCATTGATCAAGGATGAAAATCAAGGTCACGATAATGATCTCAATGAAAAAGCTGAGATCACTTGTGTGGCAATCTCAAGAGACAATCATAGCACATCAATGATGTCAACAATAGTGAAGATCTCAGTGAGGTAGAGGTGTATCAAGGATCATGATCCCAATAGCAATGAAGAAGAGGATCGATGTCTTGGTCTTGGAGAGGCAAATTGTGTCAAGGGTCATGGTTTTGGTATTTGTCAGTGGAATCTCTATAAGAAGTTTTTTGCATGGGTTTTCCTCTCCAAGAGGGAGAGGTTTTGGCCCTGGCAGAAAGCCAAATATTTGTGTTCTTGTCTCTTTTGTTTTTGGTAGTAGTTTGATGAAGTAAACACACCCACTAATAATGGATGGAACATTAAGTTAAGATAAATTGTATAAATGCTTCACAAATTGTTATCATAGTAAATAAGAATCACCTTATTATGTTTGACCTAGATTCTTCAACATGGTATCAACTTCCTTCATAGAGAATATGATCTTCTAAACTCATAATTACTTTCCAATGATTTCTTTAACCAAGTTCACTTATGCCACATATATCATTAAGTAGTTAGACATAGAAAATCACAATAGTAATGCAATAATGATATTAGGATCATAAAGACACATCCAAGTACAAACGAGGCACAACTTTACACTGTGAAGACCCAAACTCGGGAAAAAGCCAACAATCTTTTCTTAGGATAAATTGTTCAATTTAGCAAAAGTACATTCTAATTTTCCAGTCAAATTGACTATAGAATCGCCACAAGAAAAATTTGGCCTTACTACTCTTGCCAAGAATTTTGGTCAACCATTGTCAATAGGGCCGAAACGCGGCCTACTGTAGCTGCCCAGAAACTCGGTCAACTGCCCAAGAAAATCGGTCAAACTGCCCCGATAGAGCATAGTCAACTGCTTCAAATTTTCAGGCAAATAGTGCCTCAAAAATTTCAATCAAAGAGTGGTCAACACTGGTCAAACTTATTGCTTCTTCTCTCTCTCCTTCACACGTGTGAACTAAAAACAAATTATTTTTGTGTTATCTTAATTGATGCCAAAAAAATGGAGGCCGAATTTGTATTTATAGTGGTCATGAGGTGCCCAAGGGGCACATCTCCTTGTGCTGGACCAAATTTAAATTTTTTGGAGGAAAATTTGAATTAAATTTCTTCTTCTTGATTTTTCTTTTAGGGTCACGACTTGATTAGATGGGAATACTAACCGTAAGAACCCAAAAAAATCAACATAGGCTATAATAAAATCTGGGAAAAAAGGCATAAAAAAGAGAGAGTTGAGAAACTGTGGGTCCATTGCATGTAATCTAACATTAACTAACTAAAGGAGAGGAAGGTGCCAACAAAATGGTGGGAAGATCATATCTGTAGCACGGTTAAGCCAAATAAGAGATAGTGTGAGAAGGTAATATCTAAGGCCACCAATTCAAGAATGCTATAGTTGTTTGGGAGGTCGTGAAATCACCGAAAATTTAGAAGCCTAAGGGAAATTATTATAAGCATTGGTTTACAAATTAATAACATGGCAGGGTTTTATTCCTGTGAGGGTTTCTCTAGCTTAAAAAATTTCTATGCATTGTGTGATGTTGTAAGTGTTGTTGTACATTTATCTGTCCAGCTTTGCTTGGGTTGCATAGAACAGAGAGATCCATATAAGCATGCATGCATGGGTATTTTCTTCCCATAGTAGTTCAATGAAATCCGCAATGAGATACATTCTGACTCGTCCACTAGAATACATATCATAAATTCATCCTTTGGTGAACATAGTTAACATTAATAAAAGCAAAATTTGATGTTAATATCGCAATTTGGACCACGAAGAGAGTAAAATGTTGGCAGGGTTAAACTCATTGTTGGTTTGATACAATACCTGTTTATGAAAATAAATCCATTTAAATGAATTCATTGAGACTTTATAAAATTTAGTGTTGGAAAACTAAGCTCTTCAAGGGCAAAGTTTAAGAGTTCAACTCAAACTTGGCAAAAAAGTTGTTGCAAAATAATTAAAAATGATGTCATTTCCTTCATTTTTTGGCATTTATTTTATACCCTAGAAAGTTTTTCCTTCCACTCATGAGTTGCACTCACTAGGGAGAAAATAACCCATGAGTACTCACAAAATCAACTCACTTCTGGCAAGTTTGACTCATGGACAGAGAGTCAGACTCAGGATGGAATTAATTTGGCTTGATAGCAAGCCCAAGTATGGTTTGGCTTGGGAGTAGACTGAGTGATTATTTTCACCTATTAAGAAAATTGAAAAATCAACTTTTTATTTCAATATAAGAAGTAATCTCAAAATTATATACAATTTTTCACCAACTTTGCATGAGTGTGTATCAAAATTTGAGGCTTATATTTCATATACAAATTGACTAAACATGTCAAACAAAATAACTTCAAGCAGTATGAACATAAAATAGCCCCTAGATGGGAAGAGTACATTATCCTTTACTATTTTCCTTCACACATTTGACTGTGTAGGCATTGGTTGCAAATTCAATTGACACTTTTAACATTTCCAGCTACGTTTCTACACTTCCATTAGACTACATTTTTTGATAGCTTTTGCCAACATTTCACTGCAATTGAACCTTCAACTTTTGGCCAAATCCCATGTGCTCTTTGCACATAGTAGAGCAAGTGAAAATACATGCATGGTATGAACATATGGTATTAGAGTGTGTGTGTGAGAGAGAGAGATCCAGATAAAAAATTAGGAAAGACAGGAGTTAAAGTATTACTAAACAGATTTCACAATCAATAGAGGTACAAAAATGAAGATATGAGAATATAAACAAGTTAGTTACATGCCTGGGTGTCTAGAAATGTGAAAGCTCCCTCCAAAGAAACCTATAGTGCCCTGAATTCAAAGGGAAAATCATCTACAGATCAACCACTGTAAAGTTCAACATCACTAATTAATTTTTGTTTGCTAGACTGTGCGCTGCCAAACATGGCATCATCCCTCAGTTCTTGTGTACTTGACACTAGTGGAAATATTGAGCTTCCTTGTTCTATAGAGTTCCACATATTTTTAACCATGTCATTTATAACATTCAGATGCCTCTATAGTTCAACTTTCAACCCCCCCATATGGCAATCCAAGCTTGCTCGAAAGTTGATCTTCAGAATAAATGAAAGAACCTACGAAGATTCATCTGTGGAAGAATCAACAAGTAGGAAGAGAAACTAGGGCTCCAAGATTTGAGTAGCAAAGGGGATGGATGTATGAAATCCAATAAACTACTTTTGTTGTTTATTCCCAATGGAGAAGTGGAAACAGACACCCAAATTACTTGAATTCATTAATGGTGCTAGGATTGAGTAACTAGGCATATATGTAAATGTTAATGGTCCTGATATCTCCCAATTTGTCTAACTTGCCCACATCAAAATCTAGTTCATCTTTCTTGGCTCCTCTCATGTCTGTGAGCACTTATTGTAACCCATCATCCACAATGGTAGGTGCTAACCGCTAACCCAATCTCTTGTCTACCATTGCAACCAAATATGACTTGCAAACTAGGAAATCGGGGCCATTAGGGCCATTGCAACCAAACACAACTTGCAAACTAGGAAATTGAGGCCATTGCAAGCAGATCCAACCTCCGAACTAGAAATCGGGGCGATTGCAATCAAATTGAACTTCTCCAAACTGGAAATCGGGGCGATCATAATCAAATCCAACTTCGAAATGAGGTGAATAGGTTTTTCGGACTGTTTATCCACCTTATTTTTAGGGCTAAAATATAATAATTATTTATTTTTAAAATAAATTTTGGGCTAACTATAGAAAATGGGTGTAATATAGAAAATTCGCCCTTCCAAAATATAAAACCCCTTAAATTTTGCCATTGGGCTAAAATTCAACCCTAAAATTTTCTATGAAAGAGATGTGCAGTTCATAGGAGAGGAACCATGGGATGGAATTTTAAGAAGACAGTCAATGTCAAAGCATGTATACCACATGAGGACAAAGAGGAATTGACAACAATAAGCAATTCCTCAATAGTGACTCGCTCTACTCCTATTCAAGTGCAACAAAGCAGGAAACAAGTAACACTGTCAACAAATAATAGGATAGTTTCATGTAGTCAAGCAAGTGCTTCTCCAAGCACGCCACAAAGCGCAACACCAAGTGACATGTCAAGCCCATCTTTAGCAAGCACAAGAAGACCAAAATTCAGAAATTTAAATAAAATTTATGAGCAAGATGAAGTTGACAGTAATGTTGGTCTAAATTCCTTGTTTACATTATTTTGTCATGTAGATAACCCAATCCATTTTGAGGATGAAATCAAAGAAGAAAAATGGGTTGTGATAATGGAGGAAGAAATAGAAGCAATAGAAAATAATGGAACATGGGAGTTGGTGAACCTTCCGCAAGGAAAAGAAGTTATTGGAGTGAAGTAGGTCTATAAGACCAAGAGCAATGTCAACGGGAAGATTGAGAGGCATAGAGCGAGACTAGTTGTCAAAGGATAGAAGCAACAACATATAAGAGATTATGAGGAGACATTTTTGTCAATCGCGAGAATGGAGACAATGCATACAATTGTGGCGATTGTTGCACACCATATATGGAAAGTGTATCAAATGGATGTAAAATCAACGTTCTTGAATGGAGTGATGAAAGAGGAAGTGCATGTTGTGCAACCACCTCATTATGAGATAGAAGGAAAATAATACAAAGTGTATCGGTTGAGGAAACCTCTTTATGGGTTGAAGCAAGCACCACGTGCATGGTATAGCAGAATAGACACTTACTTGTTGGACAATGGTTTAGAAAAATGTGATGGTGAGCCTACTCTCTACATGATTCAAACAGAGTGATGGTAAGATTCGTATTGTTGATTTATATGTAGATGATTTGATTTTTAGAGGCAGTGATGATTTCCTCATCGTTGATTTCAAAGGAGTCATGATAAGTGAGTTTGAAATCACTGACTTGGGGTTGTTAATGTACCTTTTGGGCATAGAAGTGAAGTAAACAGAAAATGGTACTTTTATTTCCCAAGCAAAGTATGTAGCAGACATTTTGGAGAGGTTTAATATGCAGAATAGAAAGCCCACACTAATTCCAACTATCATAGAGTTGAAGTTGAACAAAGAAGATTGCAGTAGCAATTTCAATCTGAAATTATACAAAAGCATGATAAGCAACTTGATGTATTTGACCACCACTAGACCAGATATAATGTATACAATGTGTTCGGTGTCGAGGTTCATGGAGACACCGAAGGAGACGCATTGGCAAGCAGCAAAAATTATTCTAAGGTATGTAAATGGGACAAATGAATATGGTATTTTGTACACTGCAACAAATGATTTCAGGCTGGTTGGTTACATCGACAGTTACTGGGTAGGAAGTGTCGATGACAGAAAGAGCACATCAGGATATTCTTTTCATTTGGGTTCTGGAGCCATTTCACGGGCCTCCAAGAAGCAACCAATAATGTCATTGTCAACAACAGAAGCTGAACATGTCACCGCAACGATAACAACATGTCACGTAGTTTGGATGAGAAAGATGGTGAAGGATCTTCACCATGACCAAGAGGGAATGACAACTATTTTCTGCAACAACACTTCCAAAATTACGTTGTCAGAGCATTTTTTCTTTGACAAGAGGACTAATCATATTGATGCTAAATATCATTTTATTAGAGAGTTGAATAGCAATGATGAAATTGTCTTGCAATACTACAGGTCACATGAAAAATTTGCTAATATTTTCATAAAGCCATTCGCACGTGAAAATTTTGTTTATCTGAGAGACTATTTAGGAATTGTCAACGGCCAAAGTTGTGATTAAGGGGGAGTGTTGGAAATATTAATCCCAACCACCACCTTAAACACACTGACAACCATCATGCTTTCCGAGTCAACTTCTGCAAGTTGCAATTTTTTTTGTAGGCGGAAGGACTAAAGTTCTGAGAAGTAGTACAACACTGACCATTCCACAACACATCAAAGAGTTAAATCATTTAATGAATTTTTTAAAGATGTATGGGAAAAAATTCACTCCGTGACTGTTATCTACATTCCACAACACCTGCAAGTTCAGAAAATCATTTATTACGTAAATTTTCCCATACTGTGTATTAATGTTTTGATATGCCACCAATTAATGAGTCAAAGTTGTATGTTTTGATAAATATGAATGTAAAATTCATTTTCAAGGTTGGGCGAGAGAGAGGTGAAAGTCTGTCAGGTAGTGAAGGGAAAATCGTGGAGCAATTTCTAGTGGGCGTGTGAAAACAAGTTTTACGGAGTTTTACAGAGAGTTACTCTGCAACCCTAGTGAAACATAAATCACATTAAGGCTTTTTGCCTTTTACTTGGAGAAACAACCTCCAATTTATCATGCGAATGCATTTACATATGTTTTATAATATAATCCAAAGTTTGGTTTGTTGCGATATGGCCTTAAACCTTAATGAGTAGATTTACCGCAACCACATTGTTCAACTTTGTTTTTAGTGAGTTTTTCCTGTGTTTTATTTAAGCCTCTGTCTAGTTACGATTTTCTTGCCGCAACCTGAGATTTGACTTGCCACAACTGTTTTTTAGTGAAACTCCTCTCCTCTGCCCCTAGAATTTATTTCTAACATTTCAGAAATTGATTGAAGCCAAAATCCTATTCTCCCATTAAAAATCTTGAACAATATTTCTAATGAAAAGAATGAGGGCCAATCATTGTTTAGTAACAATACCAAAGATATAAAAAAAATTAGTCCTAAAACAATGTGCAACCTGAAATGTCCCCCACATCTATCCAACGCTAGGAATACTATATTGCATCAAGCTTGGGGTATTTAGGACATGGTGACAATAGTGACCCTGTGTAATCTCTACATTATAAAAAGGAGTTAGATAAAGTCGTTACTCCTCTTTCTTTTCTTGTGATGAAATCTCTATCAATGAGAACTTCAAGCTTTTGCAGCCCTGTCACGATGGATAACGATCAAAACATGGATGGTATGAAGATAATATGGTATCAGAAATCATCACCAATGAAAATAAGTTGGAGCATTCGCAGGTTGACAATGACGTGATGATGCTTTCTACACTGTTAGCAGCTTTGGAAACGATTTGCTAAGCTATCAAGGATCTGACCTTTCCCGTAGGTTAATTCATTCGTTAAAAGAATATCAAGCTCTGGGTAGCTCTGGGTTGGTCAGTCACATGAGGCTCTTAATTACCTGATAATTTATGCACATGGACTTCCTTGTTTTATTTATTCTAAGGAACTTCATAGAAAACACCTAACATTATCTCTATGGAACATCTTGCCTCCATCATATCCTGGATATGGACTACACATGTTTGTTTTCATAATAATTTTATTGTAAAGTAGTCATGTAAAATTACCCTTAACATCACTGCCTAGTACAAATTTAACACATAGAAACTTCTCTCGTGGTTACCCTCTTTTATCAGAGACAGGTCGTTGTGCTTCTCATCTTTCATTCATAGTTTCCCTCTTTCTCACCTCTAAGGATGAAACATGTGAAATTGAGAAGCATTGGAATGATCTTGGCACAAAAATACCAGGTGAAGTTGCGGGCAGAAATCGTTACAAAATGCAAGATGATATTTAACACACCTCTTGTAAAAATGCAACCATAGATTAGTGCTTTCACTCCATATCCAACATGGGAGTTTATTCAGCTCTCGATGCTCCTCCTTTTTCATAGATTCAAATCCCATTCAACCTCCATCCTCTATAACTTTTAACATTTTCACATATACAACAGACATAAGATGTATACCATGAAATAGACAAACAACACGATTGACAAGGATTAATCTTCTTAGCCATGAATTAAAAATTTGACTGTTAGTTTCTTCTCCAAAGATGGAGGGAAGAGGGTTTCAGGGTATGAATTATACTTACTGTCTGGCCACGCTGTTATTGGTGATAATCTCTTTGACGACCATGACTATGGCGAAATTTTTGGTGGAGAAGAACAACTTGAGAGTTCTCTCTTCGGAGAATATTAAGGGCACTTATGACAATGCTATAGGAAATTTTGGGATCCCTCAATATGAAAGAACTGTGGTTAGTATGGTTGTTTATTAGAAGTTGAATCAAAGTGGTTGTAAGAATTTTGATAGTATTAATATTTGAGTTTAAATCAAAACTGGGAGGGATTCCTAATGATGCGCTGGTTAACCTTGGAGATTGTTATTTTTCTTTGAAAGTTTGAAATGCTCAGAATGTTGGCACAACAGTTGCTCTTGTTCTGATGATAAAGAAGAGCCATTAATAGTTATGGATTCTGAAACACAACCTCAATCTGAGAAAATTGTTTAAATCAAATTCATTTGAAAACCCTCGACACATTAAATCCATCAGCACATTTCATTTATCATGACCTCGCGATGGTATATTTCTTAGGGCTTATTAAAACAAACTACCGATGAAAAACATCTGATGGCTCCTAACCCTTGACGATACATATCTGGGAATATTAAATGCAATAATTTCTCGGGGCCTATTTAAATAGGACCCGAGATTTAAACCCTTCGATGGCTCTTTAACATAAAACGATTTGTGGTTTTGATATGAATACTTTTGATTTTATAATAGTTTTGTTTTATATTGTTTGTTATATAATGTTATTTAATTATAAGGTTAATTAATTAAATTAAACGTTAATTAATTTTCTTATATATAATTTAATTAATGTGTAAATTTAATTAACTTGTAATTAGTTTAATTATAATTATAATTTAATAATTATAATTAATTAAATTTAATAGTTTAATTAATAATTTGTATAGAATTGTTGAATTTAGGTTTCTGTGATCCATAACAAGTTTATTGAGAGAGTTTTCAGAAAAAATCACATCATCATTCATTTGTCGACATGTTTTGAACCAACAAGTGTTGTTCATGGTGAGGACAAGTTGAAGAACCAGATCAAGGCTGCATGTTAAATAGAAAGAGTGCAAATCATCCAACGACTATATTTGACTAGGAAACGGCTTTAATAGACTAGAAAATGGCTAAGTTTGACTGCACTAGACCAAGGGACAGGGACAGTGAGAAATCAAAAAATAAATTTAAAAGTTAGTTATGTTATATTTGTTACTATATTTGTACTAAAGTATTTTATTGTATTTACTAATCATATAGATAAGTAAAAAAACTTATAATATTAATAGTATATGAAACATTAAAAATTAATAAAAAATTATTATAACTAACTTAGCTAGTTAAATGTGCAACAATTCCCTCTAAATAAAACCACTAGGAACATAGATTCAAGTCATTGAGATAGAATATAGTTGTTAGTTAATTCATAATTAAATAATATAATTATATGTAATTGGTAAATTAGTTCCCATCTTCTAAATCTTCATCTATGTTTGGGTTAATATATATAATATATATATATATATATATATATATATATATATATATATATATATATTATTTTAATTTAAAAAGATTTATATTACTTATTCAAATATAACCATTCAGTTCCTTATTTTTAATCTAGAAGAGAACCAGTAAAATAAAAACCAAAATACTAAAAATTGAATAAAAACCAAGGAGAATAGAAGGAATAAAAAGGAAAACAAACGATCCAAAAGACAAGTGGGAAAAAAACCAAACAGAGAAGATCTTGTTGAAAAGAACAACACAAGGTTTATGGACGGGAGGAGTGGGGGTGATTATGATGAAAGGGCAGGGATCCCACAACTGCTAATTTTCCAGCCATCATCCCTATTAAGATTTCTCGGCCTTTTTTCAATTTCTATGGCCTCCCTAAACTTTCCATGATGAAAAGGGACAGTCTTGGCAATAACATGGGCCTTCTCAATACATATGTGATGCTTAGTCTTTTCCGTGTGTTCTGCTAGGGCGGAAGACTAGGTCCTCCCATGTTTTTATGTCTATTGGGTGCTCATGAATGCTTTGATTAATAGAGCACCCAGTCTCACCAAACTAGGGGGTCCCACAGGAACAAGGAATAACATAGACACCTTTCATGTCCTTGGGGTCAATAGGCTCTTTTACCGATCTAAGGGAGCTACGGATGGTATTAAGGGGCCTGAAGGTAGAAGGAGCATTATGCCTCCTGAGGATTCTTGCAATCTTATTAGTGGTCCCCTGGATGAAAGGGAGATGAACCCCTGACACTCGATCCTTGGGGTCTTTCTTAAACCTGGGACCTTTGCTGGCTTTTATGAAAGATTTCAGACCTTGGTTCTTACTATAACGATTATTAACAAAAACGTTAAGCAAATGGGCATTCTCTTTATCAAGGTTCTTTTCATCGAAGATTCTTAGCGCACGAGTCACAACCATGTTGAGGACAGCCAACTTTTGAGCAGGGAAGTGATGGGAGCTTGCATGAAGATACTGCTTAGTATGAGTTTTCTTCCTAAACACTTGGTGGGAGAAAGAAACGTCTACATTCTTTGAAATGAGAACATCAAGGAAAGGCAAACATCCATCAACTTCTTCCTCCATAGTGAACTTTATGAAAGGGGATTGATTGTTGAGATGCTGGAAAAATACATCCAATTCTTTTGGGCCATGAGACCAGATGACACTAGTGTTGTCAACAGATCAATTCCACAACTTGGGCAGGAGATGGGCTGAGGCCAAAGATATAGATTCAAAGACTTCCATAAAAGGGTTAGAAATAACTAGGGATGGGGTGAGCCCATAGAAAACCCCCAGGTCTATCCATAAAACTCACTTTCGAAGCTGAACAATGTAGACGTGAGACAAATTTCAACCAAATGAGCAGTGTACTAAGATTAGTTAAGCGGTTGATGACCTCAATGGCCTCCTTGAATATTCTGTTTCAATGACTTGAATCTATGTTCCTAGTGGTTTTATTTAGAGGTAACTGTTTGATATTTAACTAGCTAAGTTAGTTATAGTAATCTTTTATTAATTTTATTAATATTATAGTATTAATATTGATGGCTTCAAATATAATTAATCAAATTTATTTATGAATAAATTAACTAATTAATAACAATTAAATTCTTCAATGACTTGAATCTATTTTACTAGTGGTTTTAATTAGAATAATTTTTTTTCCATTAATTAACTAACTAGATTAGTTTTTTTTTTCTAAGTAAAATTTATCTATTAATAAAAAATATAATGTACAAAGAGGCATTGACCTCTGCGGTAGTAGGGCAGCTATATGACCATTTTAAGAACAAGCCTGGATATCACGATTGCCCCAGTTGGGGAAACCAGTCCGAGAACAAGATAGGAGGATTTCATTTTACCCACACAGGGGTTACATTTCCAGTATTCAAAATTTATAACCAAAAGACAGAAAAATTCAGTAAGACAACTATAGTAAAACCCACAGTGTAGTTCAAAATTCACCACAGTAAAACAGCTCATGAAAATAGAGATTCAGAACTCGAGCTGGACACAAGACTCAAAATTGACCATAATGAAATGAGAATAAACAGAACCGAACTCTAGATCTGATATGTGACCTAGCATGCAACAGCTAGGTGGCTAATGCTGGTAGCTTCTCCTCCACGACTGGACACCAGCCATATGCTTCTGAACATGAATGCCCACCACCTGCATTGTCCTCCACTCCAGTTAAATTGTCTTTGTGGGTGGTGTTTCCTTCGAGTTCTTGATAACAACTATTGGACGGATGGTCCATGTCTCTCGGAGGTTGGCTAGAGCTTGGCTTGCCATGAAAGTTACCTGGCGGTGGAGGAGCCTGATTTATTCCCATGTTGAGCTCTCGTTCGGGGCATGGGTCAATTATCTCATGAAAATCCACCATGATGGTGGCAATGATGACTGGCCTATCCATCGAGCATCGAATGCAGAATTGAGCTTGCTGGGAGGAAGCTGTGGAAGTGATATGCTGGGCAATTTCACCTAAACGCCACACCTCGCTGGTACCCCTTCTACCACGGCCACTACGAGTGTCCGGGTATCTGCCAAGAAAGCAGGAAGTGGAAGGGCTTGGGGAAGGGGAGGCAGGCGGTGAGGTGGAGACAGAAGGGGGCAAAGCCGAAGGGCGAGTGGCGCCAGCTTGGCTACCATCACAGCTGCACCTCATTCTATGACGTTGGCGCATGATTCTCTGATGAGAGAGCTGTAGCGAGCGATGAATTGCAGGATCAAGAAGTGGGTCAAGAACAGTGGGGGGGCATGCTGAGAGGAATAGGGAAATTCAAATCTAGGCTAGAACGAGGGGCCAAGATCACAAAATGCAGGTTGGAGAGAAATGACAAGGAAAAGCGATGACCATTGCCCACATCGACGCAGCAGAGGAGTCTTCAACGTCTTGTCGTGGCGGTGTGAAGGCTTGACTCAGCTGCATTAGGTAGGCAAGAGCAATTGAGAGCTGAATGGGGGAATGCAGGGGGCTATGCTCCATAATCAGAAATTGCAGAGAATATCTTTGTTTTCCCAGCTAGTTAATGTCACTGACCTAGGCACTAGGACCTGCCTGAAGTTCCCATGGGGAAAGGCGTGAGTTGCCATGAGTTTTAGCTGCCCGCTTTTCCGACATCCGAAGGGCATTAATGATTCATCTAACACATCGCATCCAAGGAACTAACTAGATTAGTTATACTTTTAATAGACTTTTATTAATTTTTAATATTTCATATACTATTAATATTATAAGTCTTTATTTATCTATATAATTGGTAAATACAATAAATTACTTTCATACAAATATAGTAACAAATATAACATAACTAACTCTTAAATTAATTTTGTGATTTTTCCCTATCCATATCCCTTGGTCCAGTCCAGTCAAACTTAGCCACATTCTAGTTTATTAGAGTCGTTTCCTAGTCAGATATAGTCGTTGGATGATCTGCACTCTCTCTATTTAACATGCAGCCTTGATCTGGTTCTTCAACTTGTCCTAATGATGAACCACACTTATTGGTTTGAAACACATCGACAAATAAATGTTGACGAGATTTACACCAAAACCTCTCTCAATAAACTTATTATGGATCATAGAAGCCTCAATTCAACAATTATATCCCTGCACAGAAAGGCCACTGCGACTAAGGTTCATCATTTTGAATGGGCACGCTTGCAGGTTTTGAAGTTGAAGTCAGATCTGGAATTTCTTAAGAGATGTAGAGATTCTTCTATCATCACAGTTTTTCCCAGATTAGTCATCACCTTAATACTCCTAAGAACCATCGTGTCTTTCGGAAGACTAGTTTAGTATTATTGAGGTCTGAGATCCGTAGGATCCGGAGGGTTTTGGATAAGCTTTCTCGAAATCTTCTTTCACTACATCTAGAACTCTCTAGCATAATTTTTTCCTCCCTCTAGTCAAGGTTTGATGCTTGTTCAGCTCTTAAATCGTTGCGAATGGAGGATTTGTGGAGACAGAAGCGAGCCTCAAAGTTTAAGAAGTTGTTTGAAAAGTCCTCTATGCTTGGTGATCCTTTTCTCCGATGAGATAAGTCATCTCACAACCATCTTTCAATAAGTCAGCTTTCTTCTCTTTGATCCTGGGTCAATTTTCATTCGAGTTCTGACTGCTCCCCTACGCAATGCGATCTGTTAGTGAGTTCGAATGGAGCAGCAGACTCCCCTGCTCTTTCTTCGTTGTCTGGCTTGGAGCTAGTTCCGCTACTTCCGGATTCACATCTAACCCGTGCACTTGTTTATCATTCCTCTCTACTCTATGACTCAGCCCTTAACACTATACAGTCCTCCTCTTTCTCGAATCTTAACTTCTGATTGGATGGTACCTAGGTAAGAGAACTATTTCTTGTGCTATCGGTCTCTCTCCTCCTCTACTCTCCCTTCCCCATGGATCGGCTTGCCCTCTAGTCATGCCAAGCTCCACTAAATACCCTATCGTGGTCTCTCATCTCTTGCCTTTGTCCCTTCCTAGCCCACCCATTAACTAGCCAAAGTCCTCCCTCCTGAATCCCATTGGTTCTACTGAGTGCGGTCACAGTCCCCCTTATGTGCAAGATATTAGAGTCACTGCCAGCATTGGTACCAAGCTCACATCCCCAGGAAGGCATCCACTCCCTAGTCTTGGTCAATGTTCCTTTGAGTCTGGTTCCTGTAATATTTTGGGTGGTGATCTACATTTAGATAGGTTAGATAGGTTTAATAATATTATTATTATTATAATAAAACAGTTGATAATAATAATCATAATAATAATAATAATAATAATAAGAACAATAACAACAATAATATGTTAATTAGTAATAATAATAATAGTGAGAGTCAACCTATAATTATAGTAGTATTAGTAGTGATAAGTATCTGAATGATAATAATAATAATAATAATAATAATAATAATAAATAATGATGATAAGGATGGTTATGACGATGATATTGATAATAATAATAATAAGTATAATAATAATAATAATAAGCTTCCTCTTCTTTCTCGCAATAATAGGGTTGTTAATCTTTCCTCATTTTCCTTTCCCCCTTCCGTCTTTAGCTTCCTTGAGAAAGGTTTAAACTTTTCCCTCATCATTAAGAAGATCCTGGTAGAAGACTTTATGTGTGACCTTGAGTTTGGGATTAGAGGCTTCCTAATAATATTAAGGACACTATGAGGGAAGACTGCACTATTGTCCTCAGGAAGGCAAAGCCCCCTAGAAGAAATATTAGCAAGGATGAGTTTGAGGCCCTCAAATCCTTGAATCACAGCAAGGACATTGCAGTTCTCAAAGCCAAAAAAGGAGAGGTTTCTATCATTATTGATAAGGGGGACTATTTCCAGAAGATGTTGGATCATCTTTGTAACAGTGGCATCTATAAAAATCTTAGCAAGAATCCCCTGAAAAAGATCTCCAGAACTGGTGCTCTTCCAATTAAAACAAGTAATCTTGTTGGTTCCTTTTGCCATAAACTTATTAATAGCAGCACAATCACTCTGTGGATCTATGGGCTTCCAAAGATTCACAAAGAAGGGTCTCCCCTTAGGCCCATTGTCAACACCATAGGTGGTCCAACCTACCTCCTAGCTAAATACCTTGCCTTCAATCTTAGACCCCTCGTTGGACTCACTAAGTCATTCGTCAAAGAATCTTCATCCTTCTTCACTGAGCTTAAAGGCATAAAGTTTGACCCTGGGGACATTATTTTGAGTTTTTATGTGGTCTCCCTTTACACTTGCATTCCTATAAAGGAGGCCATTTAGGTCATCAACTGCCTAACTCATCTTGATACCACTCATTTGGTTGAAATTTTTCTCATGTCTACATTCTTCAGCTTTGAAGGTGAGTTCTATGGACAGACCTGTGGGGTTTCTATGGGAACCCCCCTGTCCCCAGTTGTTGCTAATATTTTTATGGAAGACTTTGAATCTAGAGCATTGGCCTCAACCCGTCTATTTCCCAAGATGTGGAAGAGATTTGTTGACAAAACTGGTGTCATTTTGTCTCATGGCCAGAATGAATTGGATCAATTTTTCCAGCATCTCAACAATCAATCCCATTTCATAAAGTTCACTATGGAGGAAGAAGTTGATGGATGTTTTCCTTTCATTGATGTTCTCATTTCAAAGAATGAAGACAATTCTTTCTCCCACCAAGTGTTTAGGAAGAAAACTCATACTGAGCAGTACCTTCATGCAAGCTCCCATCGCTTCCCTGTTCAAAATTTGGGTGTCCTCAACACGCTTGCGACTCACATGCTAAGAATCTCCCAATGAAAAGAACCTTGATAAGGAGAAGGCCCATCTACTTAACATTTTTGTTAATAATGGTTATAGTAAGAACCAAGGTTTGAAATCTTTCCTAAAAGCCAGCAAAGGTCCCAAGGTTAAGAAAGACCCTAAGGATCGAGTGTCAAGGGCTCATCTCCCTTTCATCCAGGGGACCACTGATAAGATTGCAAGAATCATTAGGAGGAATAATGTTCCCTCTACCTTCAGACCCCTTAAAACTATCCATAGCTCCCTTAGATTGGTAAAAGACCCTATTGACCCCAAGGACATGAAAGGTGTTTATGTTATTCCTTGTTCCTGTGGGACCGCCTAGGTTGGTGAGATTGGGTGCTCTATTAATATAAAGATTTATGAACACTCAGCAGACATAAAACATGAGAGGACCGAGTCTTCCGGCCTAACAGAACACGCAGAAAATACTAAGCATCACATATGTATTGAGGAGGCCCATGTTATTGCCAAGATTGGCCCTTTTTATCACCAGGAGTTTAGGGAGGCCATAGAAATTGAGAAAAGGCCAATAAATCTTAATAGGGATGACAGCTGGAAAATAATCAGCTGTTGGATCCCTGCCCTTTCATCATAACCCCACGCTCGCCCCCGACCGGCTGTCCCCACCCCTTGTATTGTTCTTTTCAGTGAGATCTTCTCTATTTGGTTTTTCCCCCTCGTCTTCTGGATCGTTTGCTTTCCTTATCCCTTATCAAACTCTTTGGTTTTTATTCAATTTTTAGTATTTTTGTTATTTATTTAATGGTTATCTTATGGATTAAAAATAAGGAACTGAATGGTTCTATTTGAATAAGTAATATAAATACTTTTAAATTAAAATAATGTATAAATAATAAAAAAAAATTATTAATACCAAAACATGGATGAAGGTATTTCAAAGATGGGACTAATTTACCTGTTACATATAATTAAATTAGTTAATTATGAATTAACTAACAACTATATTCTGTCTCAATGACTTGAAATCTATGTTCCTAGTGGTTTTATTTAGAGGGAATTGTTGCATATTTAACTAGCTAAGTTAGTTATAATAATCTTTATTAATTTTTATTAATATTATAGTATTAATATTGATGCCTTCAAATATAATTAAACAAAGTTATTTATGAATTAACTAACTAATTAATAACAACTATATTTTTCAATGACTTGAATCTATTTTACTAGTGGTTTTAATTAGAATAAATTTTTTTGCATTAATTAACTAACTAGATTAGTTATACTTTTAATAGACTTTTATTAATTTTTAATATTTCATATACTATTAATATTATAAGTTTTTATTTATCTATATAATTAGTAAATATAATAAATTACTTTAATACAAATATAGTAACAAATATAACATAACTAACTTTTAAATTAATTTTCTGATTTCTCCCTGTCTGTATCTCTTGGTCCAGTCCAGTCAAACTTAGCCATTTTCTAGTCTATTATAGCCGTTTCCTAGTCAAATATAGTCGTTGGTTGATCTACACTATCTCTATTTAACATGCAACCTTGATATCGTTCTCTAACTTTCCAACAATGAGCCACACTTGTTGGTTCGAAACGCATCCACAAACGAATGATGATATGATTTTTGCCAAAACCTCTCTCAATAAATTTGTATATATTTAATTAATCTAATAATTTTAATTAAATAACATTGAATTTGTAATTATAACTTTTTAAACGGATAAGGACTTAGTTGGTGCTTTGATTGGGTGGTCTGTCTCACATGTTGATGAGGTCACTTTTGACCATCAACAATGAGCAACTGTTTATGGACAACCTGGAAAAGCTCCCATCCGATTACTTGAATTTGAAGAGAAAGGATCGGTATTCTCCATAATTTTCTTTGGCTGCATCAAGGACTCAACAACATCCACCGACACAATTTCTTTAGAAAATCTTGTTCACTTTTGAGTGGTCACAGATGGGTTGTGGAAACCCTTAGCTGCCTGCAACAATAAAAATTTCGCAAAGAAGTAGTCAACATAATTCTACCACGATTTGCAACAAATATGACGGGCATATCTACATTTTGTTGATTGTGATATGAGCACAACCTCGATTTGAGAAAAAATTCGAATCAAATTCATTTGAAAACCATCGGCACATTGTATTTATCGGGACGTCGGGATGTTATATTTCTCAGGGCTTATTAAAACAAACCCTCCATGAAAAACCTTCAATGGTTCTTAACCCTTAACGATACATATCTTAGCACTTTAAATTACTTTGAGACAATATTCCTCGAGACCTCAGTGCATTACTTTTCTCGGGGCCTATTTAATTACGAACCCGAGATTTAAAGCTCTGATGGCTCTTGAACATAAAATGATTTGTGCTTTTGATATGAATAGTTTTAGTTTTATAATAGTTTTTTTTAATATTGTTTTGCTATATAATGTTATTTAATTTATTTTATATAATGTTATTACGCTGTAAGGCGTTTCCCTCTGAAATGAACTCCCCCAAATGCCTTTCTATCTTAATCGTAGCCATTAGATCTTTTGTTAGACGATTGAAAAAACGTTTCACTTTCCCCTTAACATCTGTGCACAGAGCTCTCTGTTTGTATAGTCGAATCAACATTGGCAATGGCATCCCCTGTATCCTCCTGCCATCAAAACCCTTCTAAAACTGGAATTTGGATAGAAATCGCACAAACGGGTGAAGGGAAACCGCGATACGACTCCACCAGCATTCAAACCTGGAGAGATGCCCTTTCTTGTGTTGCAGAAATCATAGCCCGGGAGCAGTTTGTCGAGCTTCCGTGTCTTGCACCTAAAAAATTAACGGCACACTTTATTTCCACACTCTTGGTTTTCTTGCTATTTTGTTTCTCTTACCAAGCATTTCTCCTATTTTCGTCATTTGGTTTGTGAACTGCTTCAGCAATGAGTTGCCCATTAATACAATTCGTAGGCAAGCATTTAATTTATTTATGATACTAATTCATTACATGACATTTTTAACAGATGATGGGTGGCTCTCGAGGCACACCTCCAGATGTGGTACTGGCACCAGTGGTTGCTCACCAAGGCAATGGCCTTCTCCCCAACTTCATTAAATCCCCCCCCAATTGCTCTCCCCGACGGAGGAAATAGTGCAGAATCCCTGCAACTTCAACGTTTCTCTGTACCTAGACCTTACTCTGCACTGGATTACCAAGAAAATCCTAAATTCCTTGTTGGCTTGGTTTCTACGCTGTAGTACTGTGTACAATTTTGACTGCATGGAGGTTCTCCACTCACCGCCAGCTCAGGTAATGTTTCCTTTTGTAAAATTGCTGCCAATCTCTTTCCCTTTTATTTTCTGAGCTATATGTCTTATATCGAGCTAAACCCTAACAGGCAGGTTGTTTTCGCAGGTAAAGAGGGCAACCACCAGGGTCGTCAGCATAATTTACCGAGTAGGCAATTGTGAAATTCCTATAACCCTTCTAGTGTGTACAGGTAGACCTTTGATACTCATTACTCTAACCTCTGTGGTAGCTTTCAATGTATTCATTTGGTTACTTGAAAATTATTATGGAATGAATCATGATGCATAGTGTTTGTATGCGACTATAATTTTAATCATCTACAGAGCCTTATGTCTTTACAATAGTAAGTTTAAAGTACCAAAGAAAAAATTGAATTTTTCCTCGTAAATTAGGTCTAAAACATAACTCTACTCTAATGGGAACCCATGTTGTCACTGTGGCTTGGGATGTCTGCAAGGCATGCTTAAGGAGAAAGACATTTAAAAATTCATGATGCTTGCCGCCTCTTAAGGATGCAGTTTTGTACACACTAATTCAGTTAAAAAAAATTCTCATGATTATTTTCATGCACAGCATATGTCGCTTCTAGGCTTTACTGAGGTCCTAGGGCATGTTTTGCTTGTGGTGTATATGGAGTTCATTTGGGAGATCATTTTATTTTCTTTATAAATATTAATCAGTTACCACTCATGCTTGACATTGATTAATCTTCTGAGTTTTTCGCTTTGGCTCAGGTGTGACATATTTGCCAAAACTAGACCATCCACACCTTCAAAGACTGGATTTTCCCAGAACTAGATTTCGAAGGGATGGAGTGACTGAGCTTGGGAGTTTAGTGAAGCTGAAGAATGTTCCCTTATGGGCAATTTTTCTGGCAGTTTCTTGGATCATTGCTTTGCATCCATGATTTTTGTAGAGACACAGTGCTGCTTCCATTTGATACAAGTAATCCTTATGGCATCCCCAATTTACTTTTTAGTTTCATCGAGCAGAGGTTACTATTATTGATTTTAACTTTCTAGAATTTATTAGGGTGCCATTTATTGTCATCTCTTTCTCTACTCTCAGTCCATATTGACTGGAATACAGGACAGGGTCACTATTAGACTGAATCACACCCAAGTTTAGCCTAAATGAAATCAATAATTCCCTTTCGCTGCAGAATAAATTTGGCCCCAATGCAAGAAGGACCATGTCAAGAAACTAGGATATATCAATTATATTCATCCTTGTATTTATGTGTGGCATATTTGGGTTGCATTTCTGCTACGGTCTTTTCTTTCAGGTAAAAGTGTGCTGAACATATCATAGATGAAACCTGCTTCTACTGCAATCAACAACTTGATAGTCAAAATTATTGGTAGACTTCAATTATTTCAAATATAATTCAAGTATCTCAAATATTCCTCTTGTCATGTACACTTAACAGAGCCTGAAGCATGTCCAAGCTCTTACACATGAGAAACATTCAGATCTGGAGAGCCAGGAGTCCTAGAATGATATTACAGTCCAGCGCATTTCAAGCCTGATTGCTTCCTTGCTGTCAGGCCTTCCACTTGCTCCAGGATTAAGTTGGGTCACTGCAAAAATTCCTCTTGCTATGGTTGTTGGTTTATTCATAGAGGTAATTTGAGATCATGACCTAAAAACCTGTTTGCAGAGTTCCATTTAAATCATTTTCACTAACTACAGGAAATTGCAATACCATGTTGGCTCATCTCATTTTCATCATCTCTTTGAATCCACATAGGAAGCTATATTGTAATATTATGTTTTTTCACAACATTTTCGTCATCTATTCAAATATACATTGGAAGGTTTTTTTTTTTAATTTTGAGCCAGCAAAGCTGACCCATGTGTATAAGCACCAATATTCTCACCAGGGCTCCAGAGATCTAAACCAGCCATTTGAGAGGTCTGCATCAGCCAAAACATAAAGCCTTTGTTATAAATAAAACATGTATACATAGTCTGTCTGCTCTTACTTTCTCCGATTTCCTTCGAATATTCATATGGGCATGAAAAGTTTTGTTGAAAGAAGTCCCCTTTTAACAAACATGCACCACCATAGTGTATCTATTCTACATGAACCCTCTTAAAAGAGTTGTCCAATACTCTTATAATTGATTTTTTTGACCTTATTGTTATGGATTCTTGTGATGAGAGAAATGTGGTGCATTCTATAGCTTGGCTAGGGTTGTAAGTGATCTATCAACTCTTAATTTTGTTGACCTTGTTGTCATTGATTCTTGTAATGAGAGAAATGGGGTGCATTCTATAGCTTGGGTATGGTTGTAAGTTTTCTATTAACTCTTCTGTTTATGTCTTTGAATTTTGTACGAGAGAAATGGGTTCATTATATAGCCTGGTAAGATTGTAAATGATCTATCAACTCTAGTTTTTGTGTGTGTGTGTGTGTCCGTGTAATAATGTATTTAATGATACATTTTGATTTAATCTAAATAACATATAAAGTACATTGAATCCAAATACTTGCACGAGCCCATCTAAACTTAGGTCCAATATAGACCTAAAGTTTGTGTAGCTCAAAATTGCATGTGTCTAGTTCACATAGATCTAAGTCAAGGTACTTAGCAGACCACTTAGTACATGTCGAGCTTCCTAGTTGAAAACTTACTGATTATAGTTACTAGTAAGCTAATTATTTCAAGGGTGACTATTGATTGCTATGGTTATAATCCTCTTTGCTAATAAGGTATATAATCAGAAATTTGCATAAATGTCAAGTGCATGCATAACAGCAAGGCTAGATAATTCTGTGAATGTATGTCTTCATAGATAGTTGGTCTTCTGGCTGCATTGTTGTTGTAATCCTCTCTGCTCATCAGGTATATAGTATGAATTTTTCATAAATGTCAAGTGCATGCACAATAACAAAGGCTAGAGAATTCTGTGAATGTATGTCTATTGTGTGAGTGTATGTTTATATAGATAGTTGGTATTCTAGCTGCATTGTTCCAACAAATTGCTCCAAGTTATCATTTCCCTGAAAATATGGACATGTATGAATTTTTGTTGATGGGACAGAGAACGATGTGTTTTTGTATGCTTGTAAACCAATGTATATTTATATCAACCCTGAATTTGTCAAATGTTGAAAGGGATAAGATCTTTCTGATATGTAAACCCTTTTGATAGTGCAAAAGATTGGGAAAAGATTGCTATCTTGAAAGACTTGATACCTCTGCGTTCTTCACAAATTTTCAGTTAACAAATATCTAGGCTTATATATATGTTAAAAAAAGCTGATTAGATTTTCTTTTCTATTGTTTGGGACATTGTTATAATTTTTTCATACTGAACTGTATAGTGTCATCTGGGTGCAATGATAAGCCTCAACTTAATTATTTCAGAGTATTGATTCCTTTGGTTGTAAGTGCCAAGGTTACACACTTACTCCTAAAAATATGTGTCTTCAGTATTCTTCAACAAGTGCATGATTAACAGAACAGGCTGCACAGTCTTATCAATGTATATCAAAATAGATGGTTAGTCTTCGGATTGCGTTGTCCCAACAGAGCCAACCAACTTACTGCTACACAGCATCAAAGAATATATAGAAATGGATGTATTCTCTCTAAATTTTCCGGTGAATCCATATCCATAGGTAGTTGGTTTTGAGTTTGACCCCTGTGCCCTGCATTGCTATAACCCAGCATATAGCTCCATGATGTGGGTACATTGCCAAATGCCCTTATTGAATGTTTCGATTTAGTATTTTAGTTAAGAATCATAGGTGGTTGGTTTTGAGTTTGATCCCAGTGCCCTGCATTGCTATAACCTTGCATACAACTCCATGATATGGGTACCTTCCCAAATGCCCTTATTGAATGTTTCAGTTTGTTATTTTAGTTAAGAATCCATATTGACCCTAAATTCTTTAGTTTTTCATTTTGGTTGTACAGTGTAAACCCATGTCATCATTTAGTTGGTTTTGAGTTCTATAAGAATTTACCTTGTTTATAATTGATCGAATTTTACATAGAATCTAAATAGACTTGCGAATTGGGTTACTCTAGGTGGTTGAGAATGTCCTCCCACCCATAACTAAAGAATCTGAATGGACTTGCCAATTGGGTCTAACCTAGGTGCTTGGGTTTAGCCTAGAATGTTGTCCTTCCCAAATAATTAATTCTCACTTAGTGAATTGATGATTGTGCTTTTAATAGCCAGTAATGGTACACAACTTATAATGACTCACTATGTTGGGTATTTTTTGCAGATGGCCTTTTAGACCTTGGCACCGTTGCATTTCGTTGACAACGCAATGCTAATATCGGTAGACCCATCACTGCGTTTAGTCTCATCAAGGCAGTTCAGTTCGATAAAAGAAGTGGTACAGTACACCTCTATCGAGATTGCTTGCACCCTTGTAATTTCGCAATAAGCAAGACCCCAGCTGCAATTATTTTCCCATTGTTCATCCTATCATGATATGGGCTCGCCATTGCCGATTATGCAGCCTTTCATAAAAAAAGGCCTTGATAAGCTCGATAGCAAGCTGCCCGACGAGCAACCCAAAATTCAAACCCCAGGCATGAAAATCTTCAATAAGCCCCATGCCAGGGGCTCCAGTATCCATCGTCGTGCTTCAAAAAATTGAAAAAATCGACAGAATAACAAAGTGGGTCACAGAAAAACCATGGAAGTTGATCAAACACCTGATCCGTCTTCGCTGCTATGGAACAATAATAACCCTAACTCAGCTGTTCTCCCACCTACAACCAAGCGGAGGTTGAATGAGCGGAGGGCAGGCGGAATAAACGAATGAAAAAGACATTAGCTCTGGATTCATCACATCATTGTGATATGAATCCTCCTCTCCATACTATTATTTTACCTCTTCCGTGCATATACAAATTGAAAAACCACAAGAGCAAGAAGAAAAAAAAATTTTTCTTTTTAATGCATCAAGATCAATAATGAAGCAGATGTCAACCCAATCGATCCTCAAGCCCAAAAATAGTTTTGAACTACAAAATCCCTATAGAAATGCACTCAAATATACTGTATGATCCAGGACCGAATGATCCACCAATACAGATCCTATTATAAACCTCAGTCCTGCAAGATCAGCAAGCAAACCCAAGAGAGGAGATTGTGTGGATTACACCACATTGATGAGACTATGATAAAAGTGGTGAATAGCCAAAGCTCACCATATCCCACAGCACAAACACAGCAAAATAATGTATTGAACCAGCGAAAAGAAGGCAGCACTGCCTGTGCTCCTACTGTTGTTCCTGAGATTAGGCCATTGCCAAAGCCCATAAAGCATGACATTTTTCCAATGGAAGGGAGGATACAACCCAAGAAAAAGATCAGCAATGTGATTGATGAGACCAGAAAGAGGACGAGGATGATTTTAAACCAGAAAAGATGGCCATCCAACAAGCCTATGCCATCTGCAAGCAAAGGCCCTGATGGTGGGTGAACTTTTCCAATGTCGCTCGTGGATTGGATTGTACTGGATACTTGTAAAAATTTTGAATGTTCAATTTTGCAAAAGAGACAACTTTTCATAAGGCTTGATCTATTCAAATTCTTCATCCTCTCCTGTCAAAATGTAATCATGTTATCTTTATTTGTTGATATAAAATAAGCTTGTTTAATTTAAAGGTTATAGTTTGTAGAGATATTCATGATTTATTATATAAAGATAAACCTTAAAACGTTATGTATCAACCGGTAAGTATTATTTATATTGCATATGGTAGAGTATATTTATATGATTTAAATTCAGAATAATATATTAATTGATTTTCTATTCAATACTATAGATAATCTACAGATACTAAAATTAATATTGATAATCTACGGATACTAAAATGTTTATGGCCTTTAACATAAACATTTCATTTGTCATATCCTTAAACTCATTGAAAATTTACAATATTATTTGTATATTTATTAGTTTGATAAGTCAAGTAAATGTGTCCATATAAGCTTATCGGGCTTATATCAGTTACATTTAATAATCTAATTGTCCTAGTAAAGAACACAATTATTATATCAATTACATTTAATAATCTAATTGTACTAGTAAAGAACACAATTATTATATGATAGTTAGTTTTATAAAAGATAAGATAATAATCAATGTCAATAATAATTTGAAAAATGAATTTAGCAACTTTATCCTTATATGTAAAAGAAGTTTAAAAATTAAGTTAAATTTTTAGATTTTAAAAATATTTATCTATATCAACATATTTGATATAAAAATAGTTGGTTAGTTTTTTCTAAAATTATATTAATTTTTATAAATTTAAACATCTTTATAAAAATGTAAAAATGTTATGCACTAATCAATCAATGTTTTAAAAATTTATTTATTTTTCATAAAAATATCTCAATGGTTACGATTTTAAAACTAACATTGATTCTCCCAGATCTTTACTCTTTAATAAGCATGGATGCTTGAATTTTTCCGGTTGAACCTTATATATAAATTACGTTTAAGGTACAACCAAAACCAAAACATGATTCAAGCTTTCATAAATTCAGATCCAATCTGATATGCTCCAACTGCAAATACTAGGCAGATCAAAGGGGGTCAATTTAAGGAATTTAACTTGTGATATGGCCTTCAAACTATCTGCCTCTATCACTGGAGCAGCATGGATTTTATTAGCTTCTTTGGTTTATGTGTTGTTGCAAGCCTCTGTGTGTTCTTTAGCCAGCAACAACCCCATTGACAACTTCTGGAACAATGGAAACTGGAAACAAAATCGACAGAAGCTGGCAGATTGCTCCTTAGGCTTCGAAAGCGCAACCAAAGGAGGAAAAGTAGGACAGATATGCACAGTCACCACCCCAGAGGACGATGTCGTAAATCCACCAGCTGGCAGTTTGAGATATGGGCTAACACGTAAGAATCCACTATGGATTGTTTTTGCTAAGGAATGCATTGCTTGATAGTCTCTGGTTATCCGCAGAAGGCACACCCATCAGAGATGATCAGTCATGAATATATCAGTAAAGTTGACCAGCATGAAATGTTTCTTAGTTTAGGGTTTTTCATTTTCTTGGTTTAGGTATGGAACTCAAAAAGTTTCAGGGCTTTTCTAGTTTATGATCTTGAAAAGGAATGCATTGCTTCATAGTCTCTAGTTATCCGCAGAAGACACACCCATCAGAGATGATCAGTCATGAATATATCAGTAAAGCTGACCAGCATGAAATGTTTCTTGGCTTAGGGTTTCTTAGGGGTTTTCATTTTCTTGGTTTAGGTATGGAACTCGAAAAGTTTCAGGGCTTTTCTAGTTTATGATCTCGAAAAAATCAGTTTAAGTTAGTTTATTTAAGTCGTATAGAGAGTCGGGGATAGTATGCTTGTATTGCCTTTCGCAACAACTTTAAAAAAATCCTCCTTCACAGAGGTTGACTGCTCCAGCTATTTTTTTCTTTGCTGATTTTCGATAATGCGAATTTTGTGGCGTTTCCTTGTGTTGAGGCAGTTAGGATTTTTCTTGTAAATAAATTGGTGAATATTGTCATTTTCATTCCTCGATGAAGTTTTTTATGGAGACTCAGGGATAATATGCTTGTAGGCTTTTGCATCTTCTAAAAACAACAGTTGATCTTGTCATCCCTGGAATTCTTTCTCATCTCGTTTTCTGAATGGGCTGTAATTCTACTTCACCCATTTTACTTGTCTTTGGACGCAGGTATATAAGCTTTCATTGAGTCGGAGAGAATTAATCAGATTTTCTTGCTCAGAAATACCTTAACAGATCCCATACGTTAGTGCGTGTTTGGTAGGGTATTGACATAACACCTCAACACATCCAACGCAACCTCTGTGCTAGGGAACATGCTTTTAACACTTGTATATATATATATATATTATATATATATTATATATATATATATATATATTATATATATAGATATAGATATATATATTATATATATATATATATATATATATATATATATATTATATATATATATATATATATATATATATATATATATATATGCGCTTGTAACAGTGATAAGGACTTGGCCTCTTCTTCAATACACAAAATAGGGTTCCTTGATTTTACTAATATAGATGACATAGAAGGCCCACTGATTGTCTTTTCAAGGCTTGAAAATATATGCATACAAAATCTCGACTTCCTTAAATTATGAAGGGCCTTAGAACTGTCCTTTAAAAGATTCTCGGCTTCCTTACAAATATGTGGAATGAGAAGTCCACCACCTTTCTTCTTTATAGCCTGGAGATCAAGAAATCACAGCCCCAATGACCTATACTGGTCGGCCAAATTCACAGAGCATGATAGTATATAGCAGTGCTTTATGTAGCATAGGCTTCTTGGCCTTATTACAAGCACAAGGAATAAGTAGGCATCTTCTTAGATAAAACAATCGACATTAACAAAACTTTTTCTCTTCAATAACTCAGAGAACAAAGAGGCATGAATAGGTCAGATTCATTGTCTGAATTGAAGAGTGAGAGAGAATATAAGACAGAGTTCACCGAGCCATAACATTTCTGCCTCCATACCACAAGATCGAGAACAGAGTAATCCTTTCTCCAAGGTTGGCTTCATGAAATGACCTTTGGCATATTCTTGTGTTCTTGCACTTTTCTTGGCCTCTTAGGAGAATAAAGTTCTTTTCAAAAGACCTATCCAAAAGCATGCTTATGCCCAGAATGTAAAAGAGAGATAGCTTTATTGCACAACAGACCTTTATTGTTTCTTGTGCTCAGAACAATAGGAACACTTGGCTCCTTCTTAATGGTTCATAGAACTAGGCCAACAACTCGGTTCTTCATTGCTCCATAGGACTCTCTTTAATTCATTGATCAAATCCAAATAAATATATGTATCCCTAGAGTCACTTATTTGATCCTCAACAAATTTTCTTGTTGGACATCTTTGTTTACAAGACTTGAATTTATGTGAGCACAGGTGACTGGATGGAAGGACTGCTAGCTTCAGAATTCTGATGCAGAGGTGCCAAAGGGATCAGATCTTCAAACATATTGTTGACTGCTTTATCCAATGAGAAGATTGGACTCAGATCAACAAATTCTTAAAACAAAACTCTTCATTGACTTCTTATCATGACACGTGGTTTAGCTACTAGAGGACTTTAGCATCTTCAGATTTGATTAATGGCCTTCATGAGCTATTTAGCCCAGCTCTCACATATACCTAGACTTGTATTATTTTTCAAAACCTCTCATGTTTTCGAAGGCTTGCAACAAGATACTTCAAATACATTAACAATCCACTGCTTCATATCTTGATATTGCATGCCTCCTCTTGCTTGGGCTTGACCTTAGCTAGCTCTAATACCATGTTAATTTTTGAGTTAACATGTTCTTTTCTTAGGTTAGAGGTCAGTTACTTCATTAATCCATTAGCCCATTATTAATTCCATTAATCCATTAGCAATCACGTTGACCATTATCACATGACAGTAACTGATGAAAAAACATCAAACATAAATGCAAAAGACAAGCCAAGACAAGAGAACACCATAATTTAGACTTAAAGCCGGGGCAAAACCCGACAAGGGGGAAAACCCACAGATCTTTTCTTCTTGATAATATCAAATGTTCACAGAGAGAGAAATCCATAAGTACAATGATACATTAGTCAAACTCAATATATTGACTTGCCATAGATGATCCCAATCAAATGTCCAAAAGTCAAAGTCACATATGCAGAAGTCAACAACATTCAAAGCTATCCTAACCAGTCAACAATCAACGGTTAACAGCTCAGTCAAATCAGCCCACTATATTTGGTAAAAGGAGAGAGAAATTCACCCTCTCTAGGTAGTCAAAATGTAGTCAAGGCAGCCTTCAAAAGTCTAGTCAAAACTTGGTCAACAGTCTGCGGTTAAACCTGCCTCAGACCTGTGGTCAAACACCTTAGTTTGTTCTCGGTTCCTCTGCTCACAACTGCAGCCTAGCTAGTAGAGTAATACTCCATCAAATTCGCAGTAAAACAGTTGGTCAAAGTGCCTGGTCAATGCTGCTCTGTGTACTGGAAAAGTCAACCGCAGAAAATCACAGGAAATCCGTCCTCCAAAAATTTGCACGTATGGGAGAGAGATAGTTTCTCAAAGAAATTCGAATCCATCATGAGAGGAAAGAGAAAATCATGTGTGATGATGCCAAAATGGAGTGAACTCATCTTATATTTATACAATTCAATGTGGGTCAAAGGTCATGTCGTTTGGGCTTCATGAGCCTACATGACTGTGGGGCTGATCTTGACGAAAACCAACATTGTGGGCTTGACTTCAAATATACATTTCTGCCTATCAAAATCCATTGTGATTTAGGTCAAAATTGGTCCTCTCGAGAAGAGGAATCCAATGCCATCACCATCTCATACAAAGGAGCTGTCCATAGTGGAATTTGACCTTAGTTGACCATTTTTAACAATTGCCTATACAGAACATCTAGTTTTTTTTTCTCAGTAAATACTAATTCTATTAAAAGAAGTTAACAATAAATTTACAAGGAGGTAGAGACCTCCAAACAGAGCTGAGACTGTCCATCAGCATATTTTGACTATCCCATGGATGGGAAAACTAGATACAACATTCCAAAGTACCAGAGATTGAGAATTGTGCATGCTGGAAAACCATAAAAAGATAATAAGGAAATCAGCAGTCAAGCTATCTATACTGACCAGATGCCCAGAGGCGAAACAACTGCATAGCCGAAGACCTTTTACAAAAAGACATTGTCAAAACTAGATAAACATAGACATAAGCAGCGACCTGGAGAACAGAGAAAAAAAAACAGGGGAAGCAATTATGGCACAGGAGGCATCAAACATCCGAGCCATGGTCCTTAAGTTCCTCCACTACCGGGCATGCAGGGCCCAAACAGACCTCGCTAGCTATGATCTCGACCTTCAAACCACTGCCATCAGGAATAGCCACCCAACGTCGGATGCCAAAGGGGCGACGTTCCTGGTCAACAGAGCCCAAGACGCCCTGGAGGGTGCCGTCAGGTTGCTTGATGTCCTCAGGAATACCTTTCTCTACCTGCACATTATCAGAATTGAAAACATTGCCCACGTCTTCGCCGCTCTGCGTACCACCCTGAGACATCGACGTCGAAGTATGCACAGAGGCGCTGGATTGAGCTTCTTCCTATGCAAATATGATAGTGATACTGGCTGAGAGGATGGGCTTGTTAAGACGACTGTGAAATTTAAAATGGGTGGTCTGGAAGGTGTTATGCGGGAAGGGCCTACCACCAGGACAGTTCGGTTGAGGAATTTCCGAGGGAGGGGAAGCAGGCACCATGGGGATAACAGGCAACGGAGCAGGCTAAGATCTCCCACGACCTCCACGCCTACCACCATCATGGCATCGACCACGTTCGCACACAATAATCCACAAACAGAGACAACGAGTAGGGGAATTGAAGCAGACGGACACGAAGCGGGAGCCAAAGTAAAGGGGCCACTCACAATTCGGGGAACAGAGATTCAAGGCATCCTCCGAAACGCTGCAAGGATACAGGGACTGATGCGAGCAACTGCAGGAAGGCCAGGGGAAAATGAGGGATGAGAGAGCCAATGTTTCCATATTAAAACTTTCCGACGAAGTTTCTCGATCGACCGGAGCAGTTAATGCAGAATGCCAAGTGAGCCGCAAGTACCCAGAGCGAGCTTGCTTGAGCCGAGGTGAGGCATGAAGAAATGTGTGATCCTGCCACCTGCAGGACCAGACGCCGGCGCAATAAATCCTATCCATAAATGTGGCAATCAAACACCCGCATCCGGGTATACAGAACATCTAGTTAAAAGACTAATTTTACTCTCAATAAACATTGGACAAAAACTTCTCTCGATCCAGTTTGAATCAACTTACTAGAACTACTGCTGCACTTTCTTCATCCATAGAAGCCACTTGAAAATGCTTGAAAATAAACTCTCTGTAAGGGCCATTTTCAATAAAAATATTTGCAGTGGAGGCCCTTAGCCCAACAACCAGTTTAGCTAGCCTTGGAAGGCAAATAGTTGAGTTCAAACATGATGAAAATTTAATTCCCTGTATACAAAAGCATGTATTAGGTGTTGATAATGGCTAGAAATATGAACTGAAGATGTATATACCTCCTTCTGTACAAAAATGAATAGAAGAGGCAGAGGTATAAGGTTCACCTCGAATTTTCTTGCAAGTTCAATCCACTATAGGATGTGAAAGGAAGTGTCATAATTCTAAGAGCGAGAAAGAGGGGAAGGAAGAAACTAATAATTTCATAAATATTAGCTTTCTACCCATACCTTGATTTGTTCTAATAAAATAAATATTAATTGTTTGATGGCATCCAAGGAGCTATCTGGTAATAATAATAACATTATTATTAGTATTATAATAATAATAACAACAATGGAAAGGTGGGGAAGGAAGAAACTAATAATTTCATAAATTTGGACCTTTTATCCTAGCTTTATTTGTTCTTCAGATCCAACTAATATTTTGTAGGTCCAACTTATGGTGAACTAGCAGCTTGAAAGCCAATTGCAAGTCATTCAGCCAACAACGATCTATAATCATGCCATAGTATTATGTCTATGCATATTCACAATAGTGATTCCACTCTCATATTATTATTCCCCACTTGGACAGAGCGAAAACACAAGGGGTTTCTACATGTTGACCAACCATGTAAATTGGATCTTATAAATTAAAATTCTTGTTTTCTAGCCTTCTATTTCTGTAGATATCAATTGTGTAGTTGATGGCATACCTTTTATAAATTCTTCCACAAACTATCATTATTTACAAAATATTCATTTTCATAATACAAATAACTAACTATTGCAATTGTAACTCATTATCATCCACCCTTGCTTTCAACAATGTCCATTCACATGTCCCTATTCTTCCCCACTCTATGCTATTCTTCCCCACTCTATGCCTTACGGTGTTTCCTTTGCAACATAAGGTGCAAATGCTAGTTTAATTTATTTTAAAATAATTATAATGTTAGTTTAATTAATTAAATATTAATTAATGTTTTTATATATAATTTAATTTTGGTATATAATTTAATTAATCGGTAAATAAATTAACGTTTAATTATTATAATTATTATAATTATAATTTATATATATTTAATTAATCTAATAATTGTAATAAAATTTAATTTGTAATTATAATTTTTTAAACGAATAAGGGATTAGTTGGGGCTCTGACCCAGTGGTCTCTCTCACATGTTGATGAGGTCATTTTTGACCATCAACAAACAAAATTTTTTTATGGACAACCTGGAAAAGCTCTGATCTCATTACTTAAATTTGAAGGGAAAGGAATAATATATTTTTATTTACCTAATTGTGTTATGTATTTAGGTTAATATTAAAGGATTTTTGGATAGTTTTTGTGATAGGCGATAGGGTTAGTCTATGGTACTAGCCTTATTGTGTGATGGAATAGTTTTTTTTTTGGGGGTATTTCTTTGGTTAATTTTAACCAAAATCTTGTAAATATTTAAAAAATAGATTTTAAGTTATTTAATCTGTAGAATTTTCCCTAGGATTTTTTATGTGTTGAATCCATTTATACATTCAAAAATGTATTTTAAATAACAAAAATCACAATTGGTGAAAATAGCCCTTTCATTCATAAATTGGATTAAACTATTGAAAACTGCTACTTCTCTATTACTATGAATCCACATTATTGCTTCCTTTACCACATTGCATTTTTCATTGAAAGGTTAATTGTGATTCGTTTTGTTTTTTGGTGTAGATTTCATTGAATAGTGATCTAGGTGGCTCTAGATATAGAAGTGGCCTTGAATTAGCTAAAAAATAAAATTCCTCAGATTGAAGTGAAACCAGTGACAGATCGTAGTGCTCGTCATCTTCATTCCAATGGCGCAAATGAAACTCAAATATGATTTCGTATTCTCAAGTTATAACCAATAAAATTTTTGTTCGAACTAGGCCAAATGGAAGTCACTAATGAAGAAACACTTTGGAAAAGGGTCGATGCATGGAGAATGGCGGTTAGAAAAGGTGACTTTATTGGCTCCTTAATTTTCCTAGTAACCCTTAAAATCTGGTGGAATTTTTTTAATTGTTATGTCTAAAAAATACAAAAAATATAAGTTTTGGGTGCTGGGTTGCCAACCCCGCCAGCCCCCAATGGTGCAAATAATTATATCAAAAATAAAAGTGGTTGGAAAGCTGTCAAACCACACCAACCCATATATATAATATATATATATATATATATATATATATATATATATATATATATATATATATATTATATATATATATATATATATATATATATATATATATAGATATATATCACGATGCAACCGCCAATGGTCTCATATATAAACCAATGTCAAAACTGCTGGAACCAACCTGTGACAGACATAAATGGAGGTGCCAAAATGGGAGGCTCTTGGCTGGAACTCGGGACCTCCCCAACACACAATTGCCTTAACATAGTACCATCGACCAATGGGCCAATGACCCATCCGTTGGAAATTCCACCCACACTATTTGTATTTAAACCTTCAATCATTTGTCAATGGGACAACGAAGGAGCGGAGCAGCTAGAGGCGGCAGAACCCTGAAGAGGTGAATATTTGGGATGCTGAAAAGATTCCTTTGGGGTCTAGAAGTTCTAGTGTTATAATTTGACAAATTTATAGTCATTTTTATACAATATTGCGACATAAATCCAATGGTGTTGTTTGTTTTTGAATTGATTGTAATTCATTTCTTTGCTACCATTTAATGAAAGAAGACCTCCCCGCTTTGAGAAGGGCACAGAGATGTAGCCCACATTGGGTGAAATCCATAATCAAATCATTTGTGTGCCTTTTATCTCATGGTTTCTTTATGATTTTCACTTTTTTTTCATTTGTTTATGTTACTTGGTTACATGTTATTTTATATTCAATTTTGTATGCATCCTTAAAGTTAAACGATCTGGATCAAGTTTGGTATCAGATCAGGTCTTCTTGACGCAATTTGCATGAGTGAATGCTAACTAGGAACAAGTTCCAAAGAGGAGAAGGAAAACTTAAATCCCTTGATCCCAAAGCGTGGCATGCACCATGATGGAACATGGCAGACAAGGATGTTCGAATGGAGGACGAGTGAGATTATCACAATATCTTCTTCACCATGGTAGAGAAAGTTGACAAGTTGTTTTCATAATATGCGAAGAAAAACAAATGTGAGATGAAAGAACTAGATGACGATACATTGGTAAATCATTAAGGCGGAAGAGGAGAGCCTCCTAAACTACCCTCCCCATCCTCTAGTAACAATTCTTCTTATTCTTCTTATCATCACTCTAACAGGCATCATAGGAATACATCTGAGAAGCCATTTTTTAAGATATATGCAAAGTTTTATTTTCCCACATATAATGGAGAATGTGATGCAGAGAAACTAAACAATTGGATTAGAAAAATCAAGGAATATGAGGCAAAGATCCAATTAGCATCTCTTTGACTGAGATGGATAGCTCTTGCCTAGTGGGAGAGCAAGTTGGAGAAATGCAGCAAAAACTTGGGAATGAAAGAGGATTGAATTGTTCCACATTAGAGTCATAATGAAACATTCTAAAGTGGAAACCTTTTTTGACGTGATCTCACAGGAAAATTTGATTTTAGAATCCTTGGTTAAAAAGTTAGGATTAGAGACCAAGCCTCATTCAAAACCTTACCCTCTAGGTTCAGTGTCTGATAAAGAAAAATTACATGTAACCAAGTAGTGTAGATCTAGGTTTTTTATTACATCCAAACTAGTAGATGAGGTTAATCTTGATGTTGTACCAATAGATATCTATGGTATTGTATTGGGGAGTCTGTATTTGTATGATAGGAAAGCAATTTTCTTTCGCAATAAAAAAAAGTATCATCTCACGAAAGATGAGGTGGAATACATTGTCAGAGCTCATCGCGCCAAAATCAGTTCCAGTATTGTAAGTTTAGATCAGGTGAAGAGATTGATTAATTTTAGCAAAGGTTCATGCTCATGGTTGTGAGAAAAAAATAGGCTGAGACACCTAAAGCTTTCCAAGGTTGTGCTCCCACTCATAAA
Organism: Pinus tabuliformis; assembly: GCA_031772625.1. Taxonomy (NCBI): domain Eukaryota; kingdom Viridiplantae; phylum Streptophyta; class Pinopsida; order Pinales; family Pinaceae; genus Pinus; species Pinus tabuliformis. The sequence goes on along the minus strand of CM062804.1, from coordinate 819,683,485 downwards.
AAGGAATTGTATGAAATTGTTTCTAACTATGATGGGATTTTTCAAGAGCCAAGTGGGTTGCCTCCAAAGCATGAGATACAACATGAGATTCACTTGTAGAAGGATGCTCCTTTACCCAACATTTGTATGTACAGGCTGTCATCCATTGAGATGAAGGAGATAAAGAAGCATGTACAAGAATTGTTGAACGAAGGGGTCATAATGCCAAGGTCTTCTCCTTGTGGCTCACCCACCATGTTGGTGCCAAATAAGGATGGCACATGGAGGATGTGTGTAGACTACAGGGAACTTAACAAAATAACAGTGAAGAATTGATATCCTCTCCCTCGCATTGATGATTTGTTAGATCAATTGAAAAATGTTGTCTATTTCACAAAACTAGACTTGCACAGTGGCTATCATTAGGTTAGGATTGCAAAAAAAGATGTATTGAATACTACATTCAAGATGAAACAGGGGTTGTTTAAATGGATGGTGATGTCATTCATATTATGCAATGCTCCAACCAAAGTCATGAGAGTGATGAATGATATTTTCAGACCTTTTCTTAATGATTTTGTACTTGTGTATCTTCATGATATTCTTATTCATAGTAGGACATGGGATGATGATGTCAATCATGCCAAAAGGTTCTTGATGTTTTGCAAAAAGAAAACTTGTATGTCAAAATGTCTCTATGTGAATTTGGCAAGACCTCTTTTGTTTACTTGGGTCACATTGTCGATGGTGGATAATTGAAAATATATCCTTCTAAAATTGATGTGATTGTAAAGTGGCATAAACCCACCAATGTTACAAAGGACCATACCTTTTTGGGTACAATACAATACTGGAGAAGGTTCATTTCCAACTTCTCTTTCATTACCTCCCTGAACCGAACTTAAACATGAACGCAAAAAATTATAAATATAATCATAAACATAGAAATGCAACAGAAAAACACTTCATTTCATTAATAGAAAAATACTGAACTATGCTTACAAACAAAATGGAAATAAGATAGCTCAAGCGATGGTAGCTTATCTCTGAGAAGAGATGTGGTGGCTACATACCTATGAACTATGTTACAATGAGGCTCAAGGGCCTATTTATTTTGGGGAAAATGAGGAAACAATAAACAAACAAAACCTGAATTCCAAGAGATGTAACACCAAGAGTGTGTGGGCCTTGTTAGGTTTAGCTGGGTAACCAACTTCTCGGGGCATAACTTGGCCATAATATATCAGTTTGGTGTGTATGATACCTTGTTGGAAAGGTCTCACAGAGTATTACAAGTTTCATCATAGGCCCCTAACTATGGCTGCGGGCCTATTGCGGACCCCAGAAAAACATTGTTTAGGGGTTAAAACTAATCTAGAAGTTCAGGACTCGAAAAAATGCTAAAAATAGTAAATGCTGAAATGAGCAAAGAAAGTGATGAAACTGATTGGGGGGTCTAGGTGAAATAGGGGGGTGGCCACCAAAATCCACGTGGATTAGTCCTCCCTCCTTAGGAAGCAATGTTCCCCATTACATCCAAAGACTCCATGAGGTGAGGAAATTCCTGTTAAAACCTGGTCCCTAGTGAACCACTTGCCCTAGTGAAGGAGTTGGCCTGCATTGACAACTTGATATAAATGTATACTCTATTGATGAGCATTATTGATCTGTGAGTCCATGATTTGATTAGTTTTGTCCTGTTCCATGCAATCTGGGTTGAGCTCTATTGGTGTGAACTGCTCCAAAATGTCAGATGTGTCCAACAATGATGTAAAGTATGGACAAAGGCGATCTACATTGAACACTGGGTCCATACCAAGGAACGATGGGATGCTGATCTCGAAGGCATTATCAATGAAGGCCTTGATGATGATGTATGGCCCATATTAGAGTGGGAAAATCTTGCGGTGGGGTCTAGTAAGGTGCTCCTTCTGCAAATGTAGCCAAACTTTGTCGCCCACTTGGAACTTGTCCGACACTCAATGCTCATCATGGTATTGCTTGTACCTAGCATTGGATCTATCCAATAATATCATGAACCTATTGGTGGATGTGTTGAATGCTCTCGATGAAGCTGTTAGCCCTTTTAGCTTTAGATTGTACATGAGACGAATCTACCTGAGTGGCTGCAAATGGTATGGCCACATCAATGGTGCATAATGGCTGGAATTCTAGCCCTACTTGAAAGGGGTTATGGCCTATTGAGCTTTGGATAGCTCTATTGTATCTATGTTGGGAAGAGGGGATACTTCCATCCTGCGTGAATAAATGCTTCGATTTGTACATACGTAGAATGCGTACAATCATCATGTTCACAACCTCTATTTGGCCATCAGTTTGGGGATGGAAATCCATGGACTTAGTAAGTTTTGTATCCAACATCGACCAAAGACTTGACCAAAATGCACTCAAAAATAAACTACCCCGATCTGATATAATGGAATGTTGTTGTTGGGAAAAGTATCCAATACGGAATGACCCTATCCCACTCTAAGGGTGATAGTACCTCAGCAACAATCAAAGCCAAGCTATTTGAGATTACTTCTTTATGAGATGTAAAAGAGGGGAGAAAGAGATCCACTAACCGATGTCTTTCGCTAATGATTGATCCAATATTCTCTCTTTTGCTGCTTTCTCCCAGCTCCTTGCTCTTTCACTGGCCCAGCTACAACAAGATCCTGCAAAATGGCAAGAGAGGGAAACTGCAAGAAGCATACATTCATAATTGATTCAAGGATTAGAATAAATCAAATACACAAGTATAGCAACACATCATTGAGACACATGTATATAGAAGAACCTCAAATGCTTTATTAATGGAAGAAGTAAAGTTCAGGAAGTGATACAACCATAAGAGGCCCAATCCAACATCACCTCCCAGTAGAAAGAAATCTCCTCTTCACCTCCTTCAAAGCAAATCACCCAATAGTTCTAAACTCAAACCAACAGCACTTCCTTACATTCACAAGATTCCAGCCTCCCTAGACCTCATGAGAGAGCTCTATATATAGGAGTTTTGGAGAAAGGATGAGTCAGCTTGAAGCTGGCATGAAGCTAACTAGTGTCCTCTCTCACTTCAGTTATTCTTCAGTTCTTGAGTCCACTTGGAGGTTCTTGCTTCCACTTGGAGATCTAGACCCTCTTACTCATCACCAGTCGAATTCCCTGATCCAAGTGTCATTTTGGAAGCTTCCTGGGCATTGACACCTTGAGGAATGACTGTGCCACATGTCCCAACTCACCCAGCGCAGGTAGCCTTCTTTGCAGTTGACATTCAGTGCAGGTAGACAGTGGAGCAGTTGACATTCAGCACAGATGCTCAGTGGAGCAATTGACATGATCCAGAATTGCCTTGTTTTTGAGTGTTTTCAGGTGGAGAACTTTTATTCAGTGCTGTGGTTTGCTGACCTTGTTCCTCTAGGGTTAGGAACAACATGTTTAGGGACTTTGGATCCCTTAGATTATGGACATTTCATGCTTCATGCTGTAAGGCACAAAAATGTCTATAACAATTGCCCCCTAAAGCATGAGGTCGTTTATCGGGTGAAATGCTTTATCAGGAGGATCCGAAGTTCATTCAATCGCTGAGAGGTGACCTGTAATAAGATACAATACAATACATTATTTTTCATTCTGCTTTCATGATCTAGCTGAGGCGAGCATTCCCATGCTCAGCTTTATAAATTCATTTTGGTACATAGAACAGACGATCGTCTGATGGTAGACTGATAATTCTCTGCTGAAATTATCATCCTTTGAGTAGGATGATCATCTGCTGCAATGATGTACATGTCAAATGTCTTTATATTTCCTGAATATATATCGCAGCCCGGATGGATGAAACTAGATCCGGGGTCTTCAAACTCGTTCGATCTTCACTCTAAGTACAAGTCGATCCATGTGAGAATTGCGCTGAAGTCGAACATGGAAAGACATCGCTTGATTACCGGTCAATGATGTAAACGTTAACAAGCGCGAGAGGAATCACCGATAATGATAATGACCCTCAAGGTACTGCAGTACAATTCACGTGGTGTGAATAAAGGACTTGGCGTCGAACACCACGCAAAATCTTTCGGTCGAAGGTCATTGATGTATACCTGTCGCCGGAAGTGAGAAACTTGCCATTGAGGCATGCAAGCTTCAAAGTACTGAGGGGGTTGTTCCTAGATCAACTTCTTGGATAATGAGCTGAAGTCGACAAGAAGCGATCCGTCAAAGGAGGGCCTTAATGAATCCCACATCAGTGACACGGAACGGAGCTAATGATTTTAATGGAGGTGAAAACAATCTGTGACATATGATTCAGGGTGGCGATCATGGATGGATGAAGGATAATGTATGGCAGTGGATGGGACACGGTTGACTCTTTCTGAACAACATCTCTTGAACATATAACGACACTGATGCGATGGATCGGTAGCATTACCCCAAATGTGGATGGTTTGGCGAGACCATGGTGATGAGACCGGTGAATGAAACAACCCAACCCGATGTGATACGGAGGAAAAGTGTCATGTTCAAGAGCGACTTGCTACCATTAAAGCTTTGAGGTTCTCCCAATTTTTCCCCAGTCATTTCTGACCAGTACCTCTTTATTTTTGTCAAGCTTGAGGAGGATAACATATGCTTGTTCTATAACCTGCCCTTCGGGCAAGCCCATCGCTATGTTTTAACGAGCCTAGCGATAGGGAAACTCGTTCTCGTCTAAAGACAAGTTTGTCGCTATTTAATCATTTTAACGAGTCTAACGACAAGGAAAACTCGGTCCTTTTCATTTTTAGAGAGTCTGAAAAGGTACAGAAAGTTAACTCCAAAATTCCTTTTTCGTCATCTAATCCCTTAAGTCCGAAAAAGTATAAAACAATACAGAAGGGATGAGTTTTCGATAACTTTAACGAGCCGAATAAAACAAGCGCTCGACCTTTTTGTGCAATAATCCCTCAGGTCCAAAAAGATTAAAATCTAGAGGAGGGATAGCTCTTCCGGTCACTTTAACGAGCTGGAAGGCCAAAACTCGGCAAACTTTTCATATTTTACGAGTCAGTTGAAAAGAGCTCAAAGAAGACTCGTTTTTTGAGGAACGAGTGATAAACAGGGATAGCAGCAGATTCCAGGTACAGGTTGGAATTTTCCAATCACGGCAGTGTCACAAGGATGGCTAGGTGAAATCACTCTTCGCAGCTGTTCCTCAAAATGGGTAAACAATCATATGGAGGTGAACGATCGGCCAAATGACGGTGGAGGTGGCAGGTGCAAACACGACCAAGGCTTTTATGGCTGATAAATTTACGATCACAACGGTTATTTACCGGGATAGGTTCATTTTTTAGATAAAAATGAGCTTAAACTTCGGAGGAAACATTGCTCACTGCTTTTATTTATTTTTTAACGAGCATGAAGACCACGTTAAAACTGCTCGGATCTTGCGTTTATTTTTTAACGAGCATGAACTTTATGCTAAAACTGCTCGATATACCAGTCATAAGATAAGAAATGTCCCCTGTGAGATCTCTATTTTTTAAGGAGTTTCATCTTCACTAAGCTTTACTCCATATCCTTTCTTTATGCAAGTTCGGAAACGGCTAATCCCAAAAACAGATAAATAACCGCTCTTAGCTTGCACTCCAAAAGGTTTGCATGCCCCCAGGTATAAAATACAATTTCAAGGTTGCCCTTCCTCTCCCCCACCTCTGCTTTTCTTTGGGTGCTCACAGCTACTTGTCGTCTTGCTAGTCTAATGTTAACGATACTTGTCTTCTCGTTATTTTTAACGGGTCTTATGCGATACTTGTCTTCTCGTCAGCCCAACTTTTAACAGATCTTTCGCAAGATCACAAGAGAATAGCTACTTGCGACAAGAGAGCAGCTACTTGCGACAAGAGAAGAACACTACTCAAAGACAAAACATTGGTGTTATTGAGGGAGGCTTACCTCTTTCTGGTTACCCAAAGATTGTCTCGTTAATCTTTCAAACAAAACATTTCCTCGGCACTGTCTACCGAGATAGACAAGGGTGAATGACTGTTGTCAAACACGTAACTTTGACAAAAGAATCCTATTCCAGAACAACCCCTCTTCCATCCACGGACGGGGTACGGACTAGTCATATTCTCTCGCGGAAATTCTACCTTATACCCAGGGTTTTTTCTGCCCGAAGCAGACCAGGATGCATGCCCCCTGGGTTCCAGTCCCATCTTTCCGAATCACTCGCACTCATCGGGAAGGAGGACTGGGGGTGGAGACATTTCTTGATTGAATAGACCATTCAGGGTTGGTATGTGACTATTTGCGATGCGTGATCCCGGAAATGAAAGTTGGTCTACGAGCTTGACCATTCTTCCTTCGTGTGGAAAACACATTACTCTAAAGAGTGAGGAGACTACAGCTCCCATGCAATATATATAGTCTCGTCCAAGGAGTAGGTTATAATCCAAGGGTCCTTGAACGACCATCACGTTCATTTGAACGGTCTTCCCTTTCAATGTAATAGGCACATTGGGGAGGATCCCTAATGGTCGACTGGTTCCTTTATCGAAACCCGAGAGATTTCTTATCTCAGGCAAAAGCGCCGGGAACCCAGTGCTTTCCAAGCAATAGAGGAAAGGATACTCACAGATGCCCCTTCATCAATGATAGTTCCAGCCATTACCATTCTGTAAATTTGGACTATAATTCTGAATGGTATACTGGCTGGTAACCGGGGTCTGCCTAGTTGGTTCCAATCAAAGGACACAACCAGGTTGCTTGGTGGTGGGACCGAATACACGGCCGGATATGACGCTGACGATGTTCCTTCCTGCGATAAAGGAATGGGCGCATTGCCCTGATGCTCGTCAGAGTCTGTGTTGATGAAAAGAATCTGGATGGTGTCATCCTTATTCTCTTCAGTGAGGGTGTCATTTGAAGATGAATCTTCAGTGACGGTGTCATTTGAGGATGAAACCTCTGAAGGGAGAACCGGGTCAACTGCCGTTTCGACCTTTGGACTTTCGTCCTGTCTGGATTCAGTAGGTTCATTTTCAATGACTGACGCTTCAGCTGACCACTTGAGCGGGCCAGCTGTATTCTCAACCAACGAAGGACTTGGCACGAGTTTTTTGTATCCAGGAGGAAGTCTCAACGGTGAAACCGGGCGATCTTCCAAAACTCTCTTCGCTTCATCTAAGAAGGGACAACGGTGGATGGCGTGATCGCCTTCACACAGTCTGCAGGGGGATCTTGCTCCCCCTCTTTGTCTTGAACCTTCACTTTCGCTGGTTGACGGTAAGCATTCAACATGGCTATCAGAGGTTGATTCTCCCGAATTGTGCAAACGAGGGGACCAGTCCCTTAGTATCCGGGGAATACAGGGACAATCTCTATGGAAGTGGTCTCCTCTACATATGACACATGGCGATTTAGGCCCGGTCTGTGCTGTGTGTGGATTTTTGTCAGATGTCTTTTGCTTGCCCCCAGTCGCCTTAGGCTCCTTCTTCTTCTTCTCTCTCTTCTTCTTCTCCTTCTTCTCCATGGGAGCTTGGCTTTTGCCGGCTCTACCTTGCGAAGATGAAGGATTGGAGGAAGAGTTATAGGAAGTAGAAGGCTGGTGGGCAGCTCTAGACTGATCTAACTGTTGACTCGACTGTTCAGGAACCATGGTGTTCTGAACTACATTGGTTGAGAATAGCCAAATGGGCAGGCCAATTGTCAGTCCTGGAAGCGACAATGTGGCCATGTGGGGCGCACCAACTTCTCCCCAAGAGGAGAAAGGACTAGGATTTCCATCATGGGGAATTCCTTGGTTGGTGTGTTCCATGTTCTCAACCTACAAATCAACGCAGGAATAGGAGGTGATTATGTTTCGTTTAAAATAAATTTTATAACGACGCTTTAGACACAACTTGCTTTTTCACTTTTTAAGAGTCGAGAAAAAGCTAAAGATGACTCTAGTCTCCTTCGATGTTTTAATGAGCCCGAAGTGACAAATGCTCGGATGGACTTTTTCAGTTATAGAGTTTGAAAAAGGCCAAAAGAAACTACTCTGGAGTTCTAGGCAGAGGGTGTGCCAAACTTTTCGCAAAACCACAGAATACGTTTTACGGTACAAGTGGTCGATCTTCGTGAATGCTGTGTTCACTGCATTGCGATCAGTAGGGCGACCGACACGGTTTCCTATGGATAAAGTCTTTGTTCCTATAGGGGTCTCCCAATATATACGCGACGGTACGTGGGAGCACAAGTCCGTATTGATACTTATCGCTTCACCGTGGAGGAATCACCCAACCACTCAACGCTAAGATATCACGTTTAACGACGCCGGAACACATCTCTAGCTTAGACCTCTATGTGTTTGCGTTATGTTTCAATGCGTTGTTATGTAAATTCAATTCATTTTAATGTTGATCTTGTTTAGCAGTTTGCCTTTATGGATCACCACGAGATGTATAATACAACTTCCTAAATGCAGTCTAAGATGATAAGCAAGCTTTTCAATCTTTCAACTTATGAAAATCTTAACTACTGAGGGAAAAGAAAGACATCATCTTTTCACACAGATCATAGAGCACACACTAATGCACTTTTTCCTAAATCAACATGCAAGCTGTCAAAATGCTCATGCACAATGCAGGTATTTCTTTTCTCTTTCTTAATGTTGATGTATTACAAAAAGAAAGTTGTTGTATAACTTTTGAATTCAATTTCAAGTGAAAGCAAACAAGCTTTTGTCCAAAATCAAAAGACACCTTAAGATTTACTTGTTTCAACACTAGAAATACATAAATTCAAACCATATGACGAAAGCAAAAGCTCAATCAGCTATGAACAGCAAACAAACTAACTCTTAAGATCAAAATGACACTTATCACAGGTCTAGATCTAAGAGGTCACAGCAAGACTAGTTCACTTTCGTTATGGGAAACTGCAAATGATATAAGAAATACACAAAGAACAAATACAGTTTCTTTATACAACCGAGGCGGAATAGTGGTAAGGAAAGGTGGTTTCAGATAGGTACATTGACTGATAACAGGCTGCAAAAACAAGGATGAAAACAGGGCAATAGGAAGCAGGGAACCCCAGTTGCACAAGGCAAAACTGGTTCAGCGCAGGTAGTACACTGTCAGTTTGACATTCAGCGCAGGTAGCCCCTTCGGGACCTGCGATGAAATGCAGACTGCCTTCACAGTGCCTGCAATGAAGAGAGAAACTCTCGTTTTTCTCAGTTTCCGGGTTACAGATTGCTAAAAAATCAACAGTTTTTGGCCAAATCAAAAGCTATCAATCAAGTACACACTAAAGGGTAATTAGGAGGATGAAGAGCTATCACTAAGAGCTGTTCAAAGTCCTTGTGGATCAGCTCTTCAAATCATAAACATGCCCAAAAACTGAGCTAGAGTAGCTGCCCTCTACTTTGCATTTGAAAGATCCAAATGCAGTTCGATTCGATACTTCCTGTGTTTATGAAATGAATAGAAAAAACACAAACAACCAACAAGATACGATCCCCAGCGGAGTCGCCAATTTGTTGTTGGGAAAAGTATCCAATACGGAATGACCCTATCCCACTCTAAGGGTGATAGTACCTCAGCAACAATCAAAGCAAAGCTATTTGAGATTACTTCTTTATGAGATGTAAAAGAGGGGAGAAAGAGATCCACTAACCGATGTCTTTCGCTAATGATTGATCCAATCTTCTCTCTTTGCTGCTTGCTCCCAGCTCTTTGCTCTTTCACTGGCCCAGCTACAACAAGATCCTGCAAAATGGTAAGAGAGGGAAACTACAAGAAGCATACATTCATAATTGATTCAAGGATTAGAATAAATCAAATACACAAGTATAGCAACACATCATTGAGACACATGTATATAGAAGAACCTCAAATGCTTTATTAATGGAAGAAGTAAAGTTCAGGAAGTAATACAACCATAAGAGGCCCAATCCAGCATCACCTCCCAGCAGAAAGAAATCTCCTCTTCACCTCCTTCAAAGCAAATCACCCAATAGTTCTAAACTCAAACCAACAGCACTTCCTTACATTCACAAGATTCTAGCCTCCCTAGACCTCATGAGAGAGCTCTATATATAGGAGTTTTGAAGAAAGGATGAGTCAGCTTGAAGCTGGCATGAAGCTGACTAGTGTCCTCTCTCACTTCAGTTATTCTTCAGTTCTTGAGTCCACTTGGATGTTCTTGCTTCCACTTGGAGATCTAGACCCTCTTACTCATCACCAGTCGAATTCCCTGATCCAAGTGTCATTTTGGAAGCTTCCTGGGCATTGACACCTTGAGGAATCACTGTGCCACATGTCCCAACTCGCCCAGCGCAGGTAGCCTTCTTTGCAGTTGACATTCAGCGCAGGTAGATAGTGGAGCAGTTGACATTCAGCGCAGATGCTCAGTGGAGCAGTTGACATGATCCAGAATTGCCTTGTTTTTGAGTGTTTTCAGGTGGAGAACTTTTATTCAGTGCTGTGGTTTGCTGACCTTGTTCATCTAGGGGTAGGAACAACATGTTTAGGGACTTTGGATCCCTTAGATTATGGACATTTCATGCTTCATGCTGTAAGGCACAAAAATGTCTATAACAAATGTGGGATCCAAAAGTGTACCCACACTCTCTCAAAGAAGATCTTAACAATGGCTTCTGCTGTGATACTCTTATTCCAGGCTACCATGATGGTCATCTTAGAGAATCTATCGACGACCATGAAAATGCAATCATTTCCATGCTTAGTAGAAGGAAGGCCCAGCACGTAATCCATGGAGACAGATTCGCAAGGTCATCTAGGAGTAGGTAGAGGAGTATACATGCCTTGCTTCCTAATGGGTGGTTTGGCAATGGCGCAGGCGGTGCAGGATCTAATGTACTTCCCAACATCCCGACGAAGTTTTGGCCAATACAAATACTTCTGCAATACCTCCATTGTTTTCTCTACTATGAAATGTCCAACAACACCACTGTAGTGCACCTTCTAAATCATATTGGCACGCTCACTTGAAGGAACACAGATGTGTCCCAGGTGGCATAACAGTGCATCCTTAAGGTGAAAATTTTGAACTTTCTACCCTCCAAGGGTGTCTAGTATATGTTGCAAAATTTTGGATCTCTCTTGTAAATATGTGGCCACCTCGATGTCTCATGCCCACAAGAGTCAAGCACAGTGATCAACACCATGATTGGTGGTCAGCTAAGGCAATCAACGATGTTATCGGTGCTTCCCTTCTTATAATTAATGTTCAAATGGAACTATTGAAGATAGGTGGACCATTTCTAATGGCGATCATTCTGCAACTTCCCTTGTGTCTATATGAACTATAGAGGTTGGTGTTCTGTGTGGATGACCATTTCCTTCCCCAGATTGTAATTCTTCCATTGACAGCATACCTGCACAATCAAATACATTTCTTTTTCATAGGTGGGGTACTTTCAGACTATGTATGAAATTGTCTCGCTATGTTAAGCCTTTGGATGCCCATGTTGAGTAAGAACCACACCAATAACATAGTCGAAGGCATATTTCTCAATCTCAAATGGTTGTTATAGGTCTGGTGATGTGAACACTGGTGTAGAATACAGGCGATTATTCAACTCAGAGAAAGCTTTTTGTTGGGTTTCTGACCAAAAAAAACTTTTCTTTCACTCCGCCCTTAGTGACCTGACTTAAAGGCAAAGTGATATGAGAGTGCCCCAACACAAACTTACGGTAGAAATTGGCAAGAACCAAAAAGTAGCAGAGTTCTGTTAAAGTGGTTGGGGCTAGCCAATCCCAAAAAACTTGTATCTTGGATGGGTCTACATGTACATCCTGCTCATCAATGATGTATCCCAGATATTGAACCTGGGTCAGGCCAAAGGTGCATTTCTCCAAGTTAGAACACAACTTGTGTTGTTGTAGTGTTTGAAGGACCTGTCGAATATGGTGGAGGTGCTCTTCCGAAATATTGATGAAGGTCAAGATGTCATCTAAATACACCACCACAAATGCATTGGTGAAGGGTTTCAAGATGTCATCCATCAGTCTCATGAAGGTTGTAGGGGCATTCATCAATCTAAATGGCATGACCAACCATTGCAAAAGGCGATCCTTATATTTGAATGTTGTCTTCCACACATTGGAGGGTTCGATAGGCACCTGGTGATAACTTGAATTCAAGTCAATATTGCTGAAATATTTGGCCCCTTTGAACTGATCCAGAACGTCATAAATCCATGGGATTGGGTACCTATTCCCGACAGTGATCTTGTTCAACGCCTGATAGTCAATGCAAAGCCTCTAGGTCCCATCCTTCTTATGTACCAATACAATCGGGCTCCCACAAGGTGATCAACTTGGCCTAATGTGCCCTTTCTACAATAGTTCCCGAATCTGTCTCTTGATCTCATCATTATCCAAAACAGAGCATCGATAGATCATTCCATTGAGCAGTGACATGCCTCGGGTCAGATTGATGGAGTTCTTGACCTGACAGTGTAGAATTACCCCTATGGGTGACACGAAAATATCCTTGTACTCCTCCATGGCCTTGTCCATATGTTGTTGTTGTGCAGAGAAGCATTGCTTGGAAGTTGTGGCCACAACCTTCTTCTTTCCCTGGGGGCGAATCATAAAGAAAAAATTGTTGATCTGGTAAAAGATCTTACTGCATTAATTTGTAGTGATCAAAGAGATGGTGGTAGGCGAGGCTACCTTCGGTATCCTATACAACTTAATAGCCAAAGTAATAATCAAAGAGTGAGGTCTAGACTCATATACATCATGTCACTTCCACAAGTATGGTTTTCTAAAAAATACATCACAAACTTCAAGAGGAGAAGACGACACTATTGGATAACATGAAGATCTGAAGGGCTTGATGTTGTAGGGAAGGCGACACTATTGGCTGAAGCAAAGATCTCCTGCTTGGTGAAGCCACCCAGTGGTGTATGGCTATGGATGTTCTGTAGTCTTTAGCCCTAGATACATCAAGATCTCAACTAAAATGAGGTTCTTTTGGCTCCTGCTCTCGATAATGAATTGCAGTGGAGAATCCTTCACCCACATCTGTGAGTGGAAGAGGCATTCCCCCTCCTCTGGATCTTCAGGCTCAATCTTCTGGATCTTGGTGGTGGCCATGGTGGCACTAGGCTCCACATCAATGATCTGCTTCCATTTTTTAGTTCCCTTATTGGGTTCTGATTCAGAGTCGGATCTTGCATCTGATTCAAAAGCGTTCAGCTTGGCCACCAGTGACCACTTGGCCTGACACTCACTTGTATTGTTAGTGGATCCCTTATGGAACTCACACTATTTTCTGTGTCCTTCTTCATCTTTGTGGTGTTGTTCTTTGCTTGCGGCTTCGGTGGGCTGTCTTGGGTATCCTTGCCTTAGTTTGGTCCTTTGTTTTGTGGTTTGGGGGCACCTTTTCCTTGCTTTGGATTTGTAGATCCAAAGTCCCGCTTCTTCTGTTTAAACTTCTGCTTAATATTGACAACGTATCAATACATCGTTCCAAGCGAAGAAATATCCAAGAGCTCCATCTCATCCTGGATTTTCTTGTGTAGATAGCCATGGTACTTAAGAACCAAATAACAATGAGGGTTCACTCTCGTCCTTTTAATCACAGTTGGTTTCCCACTAGTCCTTGACATGTGGAGTGGCTTTAAGAAGTGAAAAAGTAATCTTTTCTCGATTGGAAAAGTCATGAACTGAAAAATATCCTTCTAATAGATTTGACCATTTATCCATAACATCTGCATCTACCAGGCCTTCAAATATGGGAATATCGAAATCAACTTGTACCTTAAAAGGAGTGGGTTTTGGAAGAAGATGCATCGCCTGTGGGTAGTCGTCGAAGGATCTAGCCAAAGTTACCCATCATCGCATCCCTTTGTCACTCAAGGGATTCCTCGAGAAAATTTTTGAAAGGATCTCCTTCCCCCTCATCTTTCCTTTCTTCCACCATGGGAGGTCGTCGGGTTTTGCGAGGCTAATCTTGCAACGGTTCAACCAGATCAAGCCCTAAGTCCTTATACCCTGACCTTGTTGAGGACATGCAAAGAAAAATTGAGAAAGAACATACCGCTCTAATACCACTGATCCAAACTTAAACAAGAACGAAACAACTTACAAATATAATCATAAACACAGAGATGCAATAGAAAAACACTTAATTTCATTAATAGAAAAATATTGAACTCTTCTTAAAAACATAATGTAAATAATATAGCTCAGGCGATGGTAGCTTATCTCTGAGAAGAGATGTGGTAGCTACATGCCTTTGAAACTATGTTACAATGAGGCTCAAGGGGCTAATTATCATTGGAAAACATGAGAAAACCCTAAAAAACCAAAACCCTAACCCTAGGAGATGTAACACCAAGAGTTTGTGGGCGTCATTGGGGTTAGTTGGGTAGCGAACTTCCCAGGGTCATAACTTGGTCATATTATTTTCGTTTTGTGTGTATGACACCTTGTTGGAAAGGTCTCATTGAGAGATGAATGTTTCTCCACAGCCACTTGGCTATGGAAATGGGCTTGTCGTAGACCCCAAAAAATGCTATTTAGGGGTCAAAACTACTCCATAAGTTCAGGACCTAAAAAATTGCTAAAAATAGTAAATGCTGAAATGAACAAGGAGACAGATGAAACTGACTGGGAGGTCTAGGTGGAATAGGCGGATGGCCACCAATATCCAGATGGATCAATCCCCCTTACATGCATTGACGAGTGTGAAGAAAACCTTTTAGTGGGGAGGAAAGCAGCATAAATCCTTTGATACACTAAAATAGAAGATCATTATGGCACCAATTTTGGCCTTACCTGGCCTCCAACAAACTTTGGATATCTCGACCAATGCTAGTGGATACACCATGGGAGAAATATTGATGCAGAAAAGGAAACCTAATGTTACCATTCAGAGACATTCTCCCAAGCACTTGTGAACTATACCACATACGATAAGGAGTTTCATGCCTTGGTCCAAAGCATGAAGAAGTTGAAGCACTATTTGATCAGGAAGGAGACCATCATTCACAAAGATTAGCAGCCCTTGTAGTATCTCCAGTCATATACCAAGCTTCAACAATAAATTCATTTCACATGGATAGGATTCCTCTAGCTATTTCACTTGATAATAAAATACCAGAAGGGCTCCAACAACAAAGTGGTAGATATGCTTTCTCACCCTCCTATTTTTGAATCTATAGTTTTGCAAAATTCCTTTTTATATTTTGAAAGCTATGTTGAACAATATGTTGATGAAAATGATTTTAAAGATATTTATGCAAAGTCGACTCATGGATTGTAGGTGGAAAAATACCATTTGCAAGGAAAGTTGTTGTACCACCTTGCAAAACTTTGTATCCCCACCAATGAGAGAATACATGTAATCATAGAGGCACATGCCTCTCTTGTGTTAGGCCATTTTTCTGTAGGGAATTTTTTTTCCCATTTGCAGAGTTTGTGTTATTAACCTCGCATGAAAATTGTTGTGACTCGATATGTAAAGGGATGTGCATTGTGTTCAGTTAACAAGCCACTAATAAAAAATTGGGTTGTACACACCACTCCCTATTCTGAGTCATCCATGGGAAAGTGTTTCAATGGATTTTGTAGGTGGTTTTCCTTTGTCTAAGAGAGGTCATGAATATTTGTATGTTGTTTTGGATCTATTTAGAAAAATGTGTGTATTAAGGCCTTCTAAAATGTAAGTCACTGTAGAGCAGACTGCTCATCTCTTCTTCCAATTTGTATCAATCCACTTTAGGCTTCCCTAATCCATTGTGTCTGATCGAGAATCTCACTTTCTTGGGTATTTTTGGATGAGTTTGTGGAGAATGATGGACACCAAGTTGAAGAGGACCACAACATTTCATCTACAGACTGACCGCCAAACAAAGAATGTCAACCGCACAATGATACACTTACTCTGAGTCTATTATGGCAAGTATCCAAGTTGTGGGACAAGCAACTTCCCTATCTACAACACACATACAACTGGGTAGCACATTCATCCACTCATAGCTCACCCTTCGAGACATGTTTTGGATATTTTCCAAAGGATCCCTTAGACATGGTCTTTTGGTCTTTTGGAGAGATGAAGATTCGAGTGGAATGATGAAAGGGTAAAAGTGTGGAAGTCCATTCAACAAATTAAGATGATTCACTAAGCGGTGGAGGAGTAGTTGGAGAAATGTCAAGCTCAATACAAGCTCAACATGACAAGCATTGAGTCGATCACCAATTCTAGGTTGGACATAAAGAATGGTCCCACATCAGCAATGGGAAAATGAAAGGGGAAGGAAAGAAGATAAGACCAATCCGATATGGCCCATTTACCATATTAGAGAATATTGGAGACAATTCTTTTTGTCTTGATTTACTAGCATATATATAGAGGTACCCAGTGGTGAACGTTGAAAACTTGAAGCTTTATGAGCTTCCTTGGATCATGGACACCGAAGAGGTTGGTAAGGTTCCAACAGTGGATGATTTTTCACCTAAATACTTGGACAAGCTACCAAACGACATCATTCTCGACATGAGGACCGAGACTTCATGATGGAGAGATGTGAAGTACCTTCGTATTGGTCTCAAAGGAATGCATCTAAGTAAGGCCCGATGGATTGAAAAGAATAAAGTGAGGGATAAATTCCCTCACTTGCCAATTGACTGATAAAACTTTTGGCAATCCAAAAGTTCATTAGTGGGGAGGAATGATCTGGGTGGCTCTAGAAATAGAAGGAGCATTAAAATAGCTCAAAAATAAAACTCCTTTTCATCGTGATTCCAACAGCATGAACAAAACTAAAATCCGAGTTCTTATGCTCAAGTTATATCTAGTCAAAGTTTTGGTCAAACTAGGCCAAGTGGTAGTTACTAATGAGGTAACAATTTGGAAAGGGTTGGTGCATGGAAAATGATAGTTGGAAAAGGTAAATTTGTCACCTCCTTAATTCGTCCAGTAAGCCTTAAAATCCGACAATTTTTTTTTAACCGTGATGTCTAAAAGAATATAAAAAATATAAGTTTAGGGTGTTAGGCTGCCACCCCCCAATGGTGCCAATAGTTATATCAAAAATAGCAAGTGGTTGGCGAGCGATGAACCAACCTGTGCCAAACACTAAAGGAGGTTCCAAAATGGGAGGCCCATAGTTGGAATCTGAGACCTCCCCAACCCACAAGCACCTTAACATAGTACTGCCTCCTAACGGCCAACGACCCATTCATTGGAAATTCCACCCACGTAATTTGTATTTAAACATTCAATCATTTGTCATTAGGACAACAGAGGAGTATAACAGAAAAATCGTGAGTGACTAAAGCTTGTGGGACCCTAAAGAGGGGAATCTTTGGGATGATGAATATATTCCTTTTGGGTCCAGAAGTGCCAGTGTCAGAATTTGACAGATTTATAGTCATTTTTCTACAATTTCGAAACATGAATCCAATGGTGATGTCTGTTTCTACATCTAAGCTCTATATTTTTCATCCATGACCAGGATTGCAGGTATAAGGGTCATTTATTTAAATTTAATTATTTCATTTCTTTGTTGTCATTTAATGAAAGAAGGCCTCCCCACTTTGACCAGGGCCTGGAGACGTAGCCCACATTGGGTGAATTACGTAATCAAATCATTTTTGTGAATTTTATCTCATGGTTTCTTTATGATTTCTACTTCTTTTTCATGTTTTTAAGTTACTTGGTTACATGCTCTTTCATATGTAATCCTATATGCATCCTTGAAGTTAAAAGATCTGGATCAAATTTCGTATCAGAGCAGGTCTTCTTGATGTGAGTTACATTAGTGAATGCTAACTAGGAACAAGCTCCAAAGAGGAGAAGGAAAAGTTAAATCCTTTCATTCCAAAGCAAGGCATGCACCACGAAAATGAAACATGGCAGATGAGGAAGATCAAATGGAGGAAGAGCGAAATTATCACAAGATCTTCTTCATTATTACACACAAATTTGATAAGTTGTTTGCAGAATATGAGAAGACAATCAAGCCATTTCAATTTTGTCCATATAATATTTATCCTTCTTAGTTTTCTTACTACCACATATCCTTATAAAATTACCACCAAGCTCTTTGCCTATGGCTTGGGGTTTTGATTAAATTGCAAGGATAATTTGGAAATGGAAGAAAAGTTTAGGAGATTCCTCCCATTCTACTATGAATTAACGAGGTTTTTTCTAAAAACTTTCTCAGTCATTCTTCAAAACCAACATTCCATTCATAAATCTGTTATTTTATTCTTCTCTTACAACCCCATTTGCTATGCTGACATGAAGTTTAAACCCTAATAATCTAAAGAAAAACTAAAAGGGCATTGGTAAAATTTTAAAGTATATCTCTCTGGCCGTATATATTTTACGTACACCAACCATTTTTCAATATTAAGTAGAACCCTGCTCTACATTCAAAACCTTATTGTATATTTTATTATTGGACCTCTCAGACTCTGCCTTTCATTGTTCATACTTTTTTTGTTCCTTGAGGATAAGGACCTATTTCAAAAACATTTTTCTGAAGAATAAATCCAAATAAAAGACATTTGAAACCATGAAAAAATATGGAAGTATGATTAAAATTTTAAAAATTATTTGATTATGTCAAATCCAAAATATTCTAGCTTCCATGATGAGGTTACTTTTTGAACAAAAAAGAAGAAGAAAATAAAACAGAAATGAAAAAGAATGAATGAATTTTATTTGATGGAAAATATCTCAAAGATATTTGTGGGTTTCGTTGCCTCAGTCTCTTTCATCTCATTTTTCCTTTATCCAATTAAAACCCTCATGTCACCATTTTTTTCCCTGTTCTCCCAAGAGCATATCTATCTTTGCTAATTCATGTAGACTCTAGTAGTTTCGAAGGAAAAAAAATTGATCGATTAACTTATTGTATCTGAATTGTTTTTGTTCATATTTGGTTTAATTGAATGGAAAATTTGAGGGGTTAATATTTGCAAGTGGGCTAATTTTCCATGATTTTTCCAAAAAAAATATTCGCCAATTTCCATTATTTACAAAAATGACTCGCCCAAATTTTACGATATAAAATTATTTTACCTTAAAAATTGCCAACATTATATAGAGAGTATATATAAAATCATTATCAATTTAAATAATTTTACAAATACATCAATAAACATTTTATAGTTTGCATATTATGGAAATGTGAGATTCGCCAATGTTTTTGAACTTGAACATAATTTTACATCCTTAAAATTTTCTTTGTTTAATTGTAGAAATGAATTTAGGTTCTTGAAGAGAAGGTAGAGGTTTAGGTAGGGGGATTAGGCCTCCTGGTTAGTGGGATACATTAATAAATAAGAAAGTTCAATTCTCAATACATTTTAATGCAAATTATTATGAATTCCACCAACTAGCCACCACATGACACTTGTACCTTGGGGTTCCCAATGTTACCTGATTCACTCCTATATATCAAAGCACTGTCACTCTACCTCTCAAACCTCACCCCAATATCCATGAAATCCATCATCAAGAACCTAGCAATAGTGAATGGAATATGGATGATGGTTCGAATCCTACCCTTGATCTACCTGACGCTAAGAAAAAAGGTTGGGGAATTGTTCTCAACAACCCAACTCAACGTGCCTCAGGTCATTTCCATTCCCCTTTCACCCACACATCCTCTTCACCATCTAAATGGCTTATCCCTAATTCAAATTCCAAGAATGCATCTTCTCATGCCACAATAATTCATGTCGACCTTGTTAATACTCTTGTTGGGAAATTTGTTGATGTTTCTACTTCTAAGTCCATTGATCTTGAACCATTGTATATAGAACTTGCCAAACCAAATTTAAAAGAGAATTCTCATCAAATTTCACATCTATATCAGTCCTTGTGTCTATAAATTCTTCCTCCAAGGGATTTGACGAACAAGAACAAATTGACATTAAGCAACTTTCTTTTTCGATGGATAAGTTTTTAGCTGAAGTGAGAAATAAATCAACTGTATTTTCATATAAGTTCTAATGGGTGACCTTTTAATTTTATAATAGTGATTGTTGGATGTATGTGACTATTTTCGAAGATGGACATATACAAACTTTTATGCATTTTTGGGACATAATCATAATTATATGTATTTATTGGTGCTACATGTAGTTAAATTTGATGATTGACATTTTGAAGCAATGCATGCATATATGGAGGACATATCAAAATTATCATGCATTTTGGTTTGAAATGGTTATGACTATATGGAATATCATAATATTTATGGATGTGGATCCTCCCTCCTCTTTGGGTCATGGGATAACCCCTAATTTTTATGAACCCACCATTTAATTTTTTTCTTTTTTACATACTCATGTCTTTGGTTAGTTAATAAAATAGAATAATGAGGAGATAATTACATAACTTCTATGGAAGTTGTCCAAGCTACAAATATCTACTCGAACGAGGAAAATAATATCCTAGTTTCTACATAAAATTGGTATGTTTAACTTGATTTCTTTAGTTTTCGGGTTCTGATTTATTGTTTATATATTTATATCTTATATACTATTGTCAACAAGACTTATTTTAAATAGTAGCACTAACGGAGGTTTGCAGGCTTTCTTGTTGTCAAAAAGGTATTCTCTAATTTGAGCATTGAAGATTTAAACTGTTGTATAGGAGTCAATACTGATATATTGACCTCTTGTGCAATAACATACCAGTGTTCGATGCATCATGTTGAGCTAGCTACAACAAGGCCAAGATTTATCTATTGTTCATTGTTACTTTCATTTGACTAATATGGCCTTGAAAACATTCTCATTTTTCAAGGAGCTCATAACATAGATATATTAATATGCAGAGTTTGATTTTACTATATCTGAACAATATATTTTAATTAACTCAACGAAGGATCTATTTTTGATATTTCCATCTTCTTTTTTATTCTTATTATTTCTCTTCTTTACCATTTTGATTTTTTCATTATATATACATTGTAGAAATCCTGCAAATTCTCTACAAATCTCAATCTGAGACCTATGTAGAAAATCTGACTATAGATTAACTCAATAATGCAATATAACCAAATAAAAATACTATAACCTACTTCTACTATAAAATTGCTTTGGGGAAGCTTAAAGATCGAGCAAGATCAAGCTAAACACATATAACAAGAAGAAGAAGAATCAATGAACCAAACACATGAAAATACTTTAGGGAAATCCTCAGTTAAAAACCCCACTATCTGTATTACCATACAAAGTGGAAATACATCATAATTATACAAAGACTTAGCTCTCACAGCTATCCAACTCTCAGCACAATCCTCCTGGATGCTCACAGGAAAACCTGGCTTCTCACAAGCCTTCTCCTCTGCCCTCGAAGCTCCTATTTCCTTGCAAAGTTTCCCCTAGGTGATCCTCTTATTACCAAGTGGAAGACTGATCACTCACATTGATCCTACACCCTATCAGAACTGCACAATCCTCAAGGAACCTTACCTTGACTGCATGCATGAGTTTCCTCTATACGAAAAGACATGCAACTGATAGTACAATGTCCTTGACATTTAGCTGAATTGGGTCTTTCTCAGAATACACATGCATGAGTTACTAATGAGGGAATCTTCACTTATCTAGAGCACACTAGTTGAGTGCATGCATGCATCAGCTTAGTAATAACTCACAATTAGTTCCTCAAATAGTTTGGAACTAATTTGACTAGACTTAACTCAGTAAACTGAGCTAACTAATTACAACCCAAATATAACTCAATCTTATCTCCTTAATTAAGGGATAATCTCCTTAATTTAAGGGATAACTGTTGCATGACGTCAGAAAGACTTCTAACTTGAATTCCACCGACTAATTAATCCATAATAAATTAATTAATTAATTCCAAGTAGCTGGTAACACTAAAATCGAATTTTAATTCTAGGACAAATTAAAATTGGAATTTCTGGATTCTATTTTTATCATTTCTTGTTGCTATTTCAACACTCCATCTCAACAAGAAAAGAATTCAACTTGATCCCGATCTTGAACGTTTGGAATGTTCTGCATGCAACACTTCTCTCTAGTGTTGTTGCTCCAACAACTCTAGAAACAAAAAAATACATCCAAATTGAATCAGTATGATGCATCTATCATCAAAGTCTCTGACTGCTATTGCCTCTGTCCACTGAAAACTTTGCGCTTTGGCTGAATTTGCCTTTCTGCACTGTTGTCAATCCTTCTCTGCACTGTTTAGAATCTGACTACTCTAGCCTCTATCACTTTAATCTCTGATTGCATCAATCCCATTGATTCCTCACGGTACTATGTACTTTGGGCTCACGTAGCAAGGTACGATCCATGAGATAAAACCTCTGAATGGATCCTGCCCAATTTCAACCTTCTCGAGACTATCACTTCACATTACCCCACCTCACACCTGGAGGTATGGCTACATGTGATCCCTCTACCTTCTGCAATTGTCACTCCTCCACAATTGTCTCAGACTTCTCTAGGATTGCATGTTGAGAGGTAATTTCTCTCTCTCTCAACTACCAAGTCTCTAAAAATTTCCTATCTCGTCAAGGCTTTGCATGCATATCGAACCTTAAGAGCATACATGTTCTTAACTCTGAACTGATCTATTTCACTTGTCATGGTGATGTGTCTAAGGAAAACCTTTCCCTTACTGAAGACAACATCGTAGCCTTTTTCCTCCAACATCATGACCGATACCAATTTCTTCTTCTGTCCAGGCACATACTTCACATCTATCAAGGTGATAGGAGCTCCATGCTCCCTTTGGAAAGAAATCATGCCCACACATGAAACACTATACCTTTCGTCGTCACCCATCTCTATGCGCATCTTGAGGTCTTTCTCCTCCAAGGTACTGAATAAACTTTTATTGTCGGTCATGTGGAAAGAGGCTCCACTGTCAAGATACCAACCACAATCCATCATCGATGACACCATGCATGTAATGAGGTTAAGTCCATTTCAGACTGAGAGGCTAATGCTTCACCTTCTGATCCTTCTGAGGATCCCTTCTTGGACTTCTTCGATGGGAAATTAGTTGCATAATGTCCCATCTCGTGACAATTAAAGCATCTCACTTTAGACTTGTCACCCTTCTTCCATCCATGAGAAGAATTCGATTTGGAATGGGAATTGTTCCCCTTCCCTTTATTTTCCTTACTTTCTATAGCAAGATTTTCTTCATCATCATCTTTGGATGAAGAACCATCTCAAGTTATCCTCCTAATCTCCTCCTGCATGAGATTCGACCACAGTCATTCCCAATTCTGTAGTTTCTCCCTTCCATTCACAGAATCTTGGTAGCTATTCTAGCTCTTTGGAAGGCCAAGTAGAGTGGGGCTCACCATATTTACATTGGCAGTAGTTATTCCCACACTGCTAAGCTCATCTCTGCAAGTGGTGAGATTGGTCAGATATGTGGAAATAGTATCGTCATCTTCCATCTTGATTCTTCGAAGCTTATCCTTGAACTCCAATTTCTTCTGGTCGATACTATTCTGGTAGAGGTCCTTCAATGTCTTCCACATTGAATATGGAGTATCCCTCCCATGGAGACTCGAGACAATATGGTCTCAAACTCCCTCAAGGATGATCCGTCTTGCCCTCGCCACACACTTCTTCCATTCAGCCAACTCTTGTGCATTAGTTGAAACTGGGTTTGGGATTTCTTGATCATTGAAATCCTTCAAGTTGTTGTCTTCTAATACAACATCCACGCGATCTTTCCATGCTATGTAATTTGGGCTTCCTTGCAAGGCATACTCGAGTCAGAAGCCATAGAATGCCATTGGCCAACCTTGAAGTATGATAAGAATTCAATTTGCACCAGCAACCCCGAACTTCAAACTTTGAATTCTCTTCTCCGTATACTGTTCACAACTCTGATAAACTTAGCTTTGATACCATGTAGAAATTCTACAAATTCTCTACAAATCACGCTCTAAGACATATGTAGAATATCTGACTGTAGATTAACTCGATAATGCAATATAACCAAATCAAAATACTATAACCTACTTCTACAATCAATTTTCTTTGCGGAAGCTTAAAGATCGAGAAAGATCGAGTTGAACACATATAATCAAAAGAAGAAGAATCAATGAACAAAACACATGAAAATACTTTTTTGAAAGCCTCAGCTAAAAACCCCACTATCTGTATTATCATACATGGTGGAAATACATCAGAATTATACAAATCCTTAGCTCTCATAGATGTCCAGCTTTCAGTACAATCCTCCTGGATGCTCATAGGAAAACCTGGCTTCTCACAAGCCTTCTTCTCTGCCCTCCAAGCTCCTATTTCCTTGCACAATTTCTCCTGGGTGATTCTCCTGTTACCAAGTGGAAGACTAATCACTCACATTGATCCTATACCATGTCAAAACTACGCAATCCTGAATGAACCTTACCTTGATGGCATGCATGTGTTTCCTTTATAGGGAAACACATGCAACTGATAGTACACTATCCTTGAAATTTAGCTCGACTGAGTCTTTCTTAGAATAGACATGCATGAGTTACTGATGAGGGAATCTTCAGTTATCTAGAGTACATTAGTTGAGTGCATGCATGCATAAACTAACTAATAACTCACAATTATTTCCTCAAATATTTTCGAACTAATTTAACTAGACTTAAATCAGTAAACTGAGCTAACTATTTACAAATCAAATATAACTCAATCTTATCTCCTTAATTAAGGGATAATCTCCTTAATTTAAGGGATAATTGTTGCGTGACTTCAAAAAGACTTCTAACTTGAATTTCTCCAACTAAGTAGTCCATAATGAATTAATTAATTAATTCCAAGTAGCTAGTGAGATTAAATTCAAATTTTAATTCACAATTTTAATTCAAGGACAAATTAAAATTGGAATTTCTGGATTCTATTTTTATCATTTCTTGTGGCTATTTTCAACACTCCCTCTCAACAAGAAAGGAATTTAACTCGATCCTAATCATGAACCTTTCGACTGTTCTCCGTGCAACACTTCTCTCTAGTGTTGTTGCTCCAACGACTCCATAAACAAAACAAAAAAAATCCAAACTGAATCAGTATGATGCATTTGTCATCAAAGTCTCTGATTGCTACTGCCTCTGTCAACTAAAAAATTTGTGCTTCGACTGACTCTGCCTTTCTACACTATTGTCAATCCTTCTCTGCACTCTTCAGTATTTGACTACTCTAGCCTCTTTCACTTCGATCTCTAACAACATCAATCCCACTGATTGCTCCCGCTACTATGTACTTTGCGCTCCCTTAGAAAGGTATGATCCATGAGATAAAACCCCTCAATGGACCCTGCCCAATTTCATCCTTCTCGAGACTATCACTTCACATCGCCCCACCTCACACCTGGAGGTATGGCTGCATGTGATCCCTCTACCTTCTCCCATTGTGGCTCCTCCACAATTGTCTCAGACTTCCGCTAGGACTGCATGTTGAGAGGTAATTTACTCTCCCTCTCAACCACCAAGTCTCTAATATTTTCCTTGCTCCTCAAGGCTTCGCATGCATCTTGAACCCTAAGAGCATACAGTTTCCTAACTCGTGAACTGATATGTTTCACCTATCTCATGGTGATGTGTCTAATGAAAACCTTTCCCTTACTAAAGACAACATCGTAGCCTTTGTCATACAACATCGTGATCTATACCAAGTTCTTCTTCAACCCAGGCACATACTTCACATCTATCAAGGTGATAGGAGCTCCATGCTCCCTCTGAAAAGCAACCATGCCCACTCCTGAAACACTATACCTTTCATCATCACCCATCTCTATGCGCATCTTGAGGTCTTTCTCCTCGAAGGTACTGAATAAACTTTTATCTCCGATCATGTGGAATGAGGCTCCACTCTCAAGATATCAACCACAACCCATCTTCCATAACACCATGCATGCGATGAGGGTAAAGTCCATTTCAGACTAAGAGGCTAACGGTTCACCTTCTGATCCTTCTAAGGATCCCTTCTTGGACTTCTTTAATGGGTAATTAGTCACATAATGACCCATCTCTTGACAATTAAAGCATCTCACTTTAGACTTGTCACCTTTCTTCCCTCCAGGAGAAGAATTTGATTTGGAATGGGAATCCTTCCCCTTCCCTTTCCTTGCCTTACTCGCTAAGGCAATATTTTCTTCTTCATCATCCTTGGATGAAGAACCATCTCCGGTGCTCCTCCTCATCTCCTCCTACATGAGATCTAATCACAGTCGTTCCCAATCCGGCAGTTTCTCCCTTCCATTCACAGAGTTTTGATAGTTATTCCAACTCTTTGGAAGGCCAAGGAGAGTGAGGCTCACCATATCATCATGGGCAATATTTATTCCCACACTGCTAAACTCATCTTTGCAAGTGGTGAGCTTGTTCAGATATGTGGAAATAGTATCGCCGTTCTCCATCTTGTTTCTTCGAATCTTATCCTTGAGCGTCAATTTCCTCTAGTCGATATTGTTCTGGTAGATGTCCTTCAATGTCTTCCACATTGAATATGCAGTATCCTTCCCATGGATACTCGAGACAATAAGGTCTTGAACTCCCACAAGGATGATCTGTCTCACTCTCACCACACACTTCCTCCATTCAGCCAACTCTTGTGCATTAGTTGAACCTAGCTTTGGGATAACTGTTGCATGACATCAGAAAGACTTCTAACTTGAATTTCTCCAACTAATTAATCCATAATGAATTAATTAATTAATTCCAAGTAGTTGGTGAGACTAAATTCGAATTTTAATTCAAGGACAAATTAAACTTGGAATTTCTGGATTCTATTTTTATCATTTCTTGTAGCTATTTCAACTCGATCCCAATCCTAAACCTTTGGAATGTTCTGCGTGCAACACTTCTCTCTAGTGTTGTTTCTCCAGTGACTCCAACAAAAAGAAAAACATCCAAACTAAATTAGTATGATGCATCTGTCATCAAAGTCTTTGACTGTTATTACCTTGTCAACTGAAAACTTTGCACTTTGGCTGACTCTGCCTTTCTGCACTGTTTTCAATCCTTCTATGCGCTCTTCAATATCTGACTACTCTAGCCTCTCTCACTTTGATCTCTGACAGCATCAATCCCACTGTTTCCACCCGCTACTATGTACTTTGGGTTCTCGTAGCAAGGTACGATCCATGAGATAAAATCTCTCAATGGATCCTGCCTAATTTCAGCCTTCTCAAGACTATCACTTCACATCGACCCACCTCACACCTAGAGGTATGGATGCATGTTATCCCTCTGCCTTCTCCAATTGTGGCTCCTCCACAATTTTCTTAGGCTTCTTCTTGGACTTCATGTTGAGAAGTAACTTACTCTCCCTCTCAACCACCAATTCTCTAACATTTTCCTTGCTCCTCAACACTTTACATGTATCTTGAACCTCAAGAGCATATAGGTTCTTTACTCATGAACTGATCTATTTCACCTGTCTCGTGGTGATGTGTATAAGGAAAACCTTTCCCTTACGGAAGACAACATCATAGCCTTTGTCATCCAACATCATGATCGATACCAAGTTCTTCTTCAGTCCAGGCACATACTTCACATCTATCAAGGTGATAGGAGCTCCATGGTCCCTCTGAAAAGAAATCATGCCCACTCCTACAACACTATACCTTTGGTCGTCACCCATCTCTATGCACATCTTGAGGTCTTTCTCCTCCAAGGTAATGAATAAACTTTTATCTACGGTCATGTGTAATGAGGCTCCACTGTAAATATACCAATCACAACCCATCATCGATGACACCATTTATGCAATGAGGGTAAATTCCATTTCGAGCTAAGAGGCTAATGCCTCACCTTCCAATCCTTCCAAGGATCCTTTTCCTTGACTTACTCGCTAAGGAAATATTTTCTTCATCATCATCCTTGGATGAAGAACCATCTCGAGTGCTCCTCCTGATCTCCTCCTACATGAGATCTAACCACAGCCGTTCCCAATCCAACAGTTTCTCCCTTCCATTCATAGAGTCTTGGTAGCTATTCCAACTCTTTCAAAGGCCAAGGAGAATGATTCTCACTATATCATCATGGGCAGTATTTATTCCCACACTGCTAAGCTCATCTTTGTAGGTGGTGGGCTTGTTTAGACATGTGAAAATAGTATCTCCATTCTCCATCTTGATGCTTTGAAGCTTATAGTTGAGTGCCAATTTCCTATGTTCGATACTGTTCTAGAAGAGGTCCTTCAATTTCTTCCAGATTGAGTATGCAGTATCCTTCCCATGGAGACATGAGACAATATGGTCTTGAAATCCCTCAAGAATGATCCATCTCGCCCTCACCGCACACTTCTTCCATTAAGCCAACTCTTGTGCATTAGTTGAACTTGGCTTTGGGATTTCTTGATCAATGAAATCCTTCAAGCTGTTGCCTTCGAATACAACATCCATGTGATCTTTCTATGCTACGTAATTCGAGCTGCCTTCCAAGGCATACTCGTGTCTCAAGCCATAGAACGCCATAGTCCAACCTTGAAGTATGATAATAATTTGATTTGTGCCAGCAACCCTGAACTTCAAACTTCGAATTCTCTTCTCCATATACTATTCACAACTCTGATAAACTTAGCTCCAATACCATGTAGAAATTTTGCAAATTCTCTACAAATCTCGCTCTTAAACCTATGTAGAAAATCTGACTATAGATTAACCTGATAATGCAATATAACCAAAAAAAAAATACTATAACCTACTTCTACTATCAATTTGCTTTGCCGAAGCTTAAAGATCGAGAAATATCGAGTTGAACACATATAACTAGAAGAAGAGGAATCAATGAACCAAACACATGAAAATACTTTGGGGAAAGCCTTAGCAAAAAACCCCACTATCTGTATTATCATACAATATGGAAATACATCATAATTATTCAAAGCCCTAGCTCTCACAACTATCCAGCTTTCAGTACAATCCTCCTAGATGCTCACAGGAAAACCTGGCTTCTCATAAGACTTCTCCTCTACCCTCCAAGCTCCTATTTCCTTGCGTAGTTTCTCCTGGGTGATCCACATGTTACCAAGTGGAAGACTGATCACTCACATTGATCCTACACCCTATCAGGATGGCGCAATCCTTAAGGAACCTTACCTCAATTGCATGCATGAGCTTCCTTCATAGGAAAACACATGCAACTGATAGTACACTATCCTTGACATTTAGCTCAACTGGGTCTTTCTCAGAATAGACATGCATGAGTTACTGATGAGGGAATCTTTAGTTATCTAGAGTACACTGGTTGAGTGCATGCATGCATCAACTGACTGATAACTCACAATTAGATCCTCAAACAGTTTGGAACTAATTTAACTCGACTTAACTGAGTAAATTGAGCTAACTAATTACAACTCAAATATAACTCAACCTTATCTCCTTAATTAAGGGATAATCTCCTTATTTTAAGGGATAATTGTTGCATGACTTAAAAAAGACTTCTAACTTGAATTTCTCCAACTACTTAGTCCATAATGAATTAATTAATTAATTCCAAGCATTTGGTGAGACTAAATTCAAATTTTAATTCAAGGTAAAATTAAAATTAGAATATCTAGATTCTATTT
The DNA here is from genome assembly GCA_031772625.1 of Pinus tabuliformis. Classification (NCBI taxonomy): domain Eukaryota; kingdom Viridiplantae; phylum Streptophyta; class Pinopsida; order Pinales; family Pinaceae; genus Pinus; species Pinus tabuliformis. Next base: position 819,653,972 of record CM062804.1, on the reverse strand, counting down.
TTATCATTTCTTGTAGCTATTTTCAGCACTCCCTCTCAACAAGAAAGGAATTCAACTCGATCCTGATCCAGAATCTTGGAATGTTCTGCATGCAACACTTCTCTCTAGTGTTTTTTATCCAGTGACTCTAGAAGCAAAAAAAAAATCCAATATGAATTAGTATGATGCATCTGTCATCAAAATATCTAACTACTATTGCCTCTGTCAACTGAAAACTTTGCGCTTCAGCTGACTCTACCTTTCTGCACTGTTGTCAATCCTTCTCTACACTTTTCAGTATCTGAATTCTCTAGCCTTTGTCACTTTAATCTCTGATAGCATAAATCCATTGATTCCTTCGGCTACTATTTACTTTGGGCTCCCGTAGCAAGGTACGATCCATGAGATAAAACCTCTCAATGGACCCTGCCCATTTTCAGCCTTCTCGAGACTATCACTTCACATAGCCCCACCTCACACCAGGAGTTATGGTTGCACGTGATCCCTCTGCCTTCTCCAATTGTGGCTCCTTCACAATTGTCTCAGACTTCTTCTAGGACTGCATATTGAGAGGTAATTTACTCTCCCTCTCAACCACAAAGTCTCTAACATTTTCCTTTCTCCTCAAGGCTTTGCATGCATCTTAAACATCAATAGCATACAGGTTCTTAACTCATGAACAGATCTGTTTCACCTCTCTCGTGGTGATGTGTCTAAGGAAAACCTTTCCCTTACTGAAGAAAACATCGTAGCCTTTTTCCTCCAACATCGTGACCGATACCAAGTTCTTCTTCAGTCCAGGCACATACTTCACATCTATCAAGGTGATAGGAGCTCCATGCTCCCTCTAAAAAGCAACAGTTCCCACTCCTGAAACACTATACCTTTTGTTGTCACCCATCTCTATGCACATCTTGAGGTCTTTCTCCTCCAAGGTACTAAATAAACTTTTATCTCCGGTCATGTGGAATGAGACTCCACTGTCAAGATATCAACCACAACCCATCATCAATGACACCATGAATGCGATGAGGGTAAAGTCCATTTCAAACTGAGAGGCTAATGCCTTACCTTTCGATCCTTCCGAGGTCCCTTCTTGGACTTCTTCGATGGGAAATTAGTCACATAATGTCCCATCTCGTGAAAATTAAAGCATCTCACTTTATACTTGTCAACCTTCTTCCCTCCATGAGAAGAAGCTGATTTGGAATGGGAAACCTTCCCCCTCCCTTTCCCTACCTTACTCGCTAAGGTAGGACTTTATTCATCATCATCCTTTGATGAAGAACCATCTCAAGTTCTGCGCCTGATCTCCTCCTGCATGAGATCTAACCACAGTTGTTCCCAATACAACATTTTCTCCCTTCCATTCACAGAGCCTTGGTAGCTATTCCAGCTCTTTGGAAGGCCAAGGAGAGTGAGGCTCACCATATCATCATGGGTAGTATTTATTCCCACACTGCTAAGCTCATCTCTGTAAGTGGTGAGTTTGTTCAGATATGTGGAAATAGTATTTTCGTTCTCCATCTTGATTCTTCGAAGCTTATCATTGAACACCAATTTCGTATGGTCGATACTATTTTGGTAGAGGTCCTTCAATGTCTTTCACATTGAATATGGAGTATCCTTCTCGCGGAGACTCGAGACAATATGGTCTCGAACTCCCTCAAGAATGATCCATCTAGCCCTTGCCACACACTCCTTCCATTCAGTTAACTCTTGTGCATTAGTTGAACTTGGCCTTTGGATTTCTTGATAAATGAAATCCTTCAAGGTATTGTCTTCTAATACAGCCTCCATGTGATCATTCCATGCTATGTAATTCGAGCTGCCTTCCAAGGCATACTCGAGTCTCAATACATAAAACGCCATTGTCCAACCTTGAAGTATGATAATAATTCAATTTGCACCAACAACCCCGAACTTCAAACTTTGAATTCTCTTCTCCATATAGTATTCACAGCTCTGGTAAGCTTAGCTCTAATATCATGTAGAAATTCTGCAAATTCTCTACAAATCTCGCTCTGAGACCTATGCAGAAAATCTAACTCTAGATTAACCTGATAATGCAATATAACCAAAGAAAAATACTATAACCTACTTCTACTATCAATTTTCTTTGTGGAAGCTTAAATATTGAGCAAGATCGAGTTGAACACATATAACCAGAAGAAGAGGAATCAATGAACCAAACACATGAAAATACTTTTGGGAAAGCCTCATCAAAAAACCCCACTATCTATATCATCATACAAGGTGGAAATACATTAGAATTATACAAAGCCTTAGCTCTCACAGCTATCCAGCTTTCAGTACAATCCTACTGGATGCTCATAGGAAAACCTAGCTTCTCAAAAGCCTTCTCCTCTACCCTCCAAGCTCCTATTTCCTTGCACAGTTTCTCCTGGGTGATCCACTTGTTACCAAGTGGAAGACTAATCACTCACATTGACCCTACACCCTGTCAGAACTGTGCAATCCTCAAGGAACCTTACCTTGACTGCATGCATGAGTTTCCTTTATAGGAAAACACATGCAACTGATAGTACACTATCCTTGACATTTTGCTCAACAGGTCTTTCTTAGAATAGACATGCATGAGCTACTCATGACAGAATCTTCACTTATCTAGAGTACACTGGTTGAGTGCATGCATGCATCAACTAATTGATAACTCACAATTAGTTCCTCAAACAGTTTGGAACTAATTCAACTCGACTTAACTCAGTAAGCTGAGCTAACTAATTACAACTAAAATATAACTCAATCTTATCTCCTCAATTAACGGATAATCTCCTTAATTTAAGGGATAACTACTACATGAATTCAAAAAGACTTCTAACTTGAATTTCTCCAACTAATTAGTCCATAATGAATTAATTAATTAATTCCAGGCAGCTGGTGAGACTAAATTCAAATTTTAATTCACAATTTTAATTCAAGGACAAATTAAAATTGGAATTTCCGGATTCTATTTTTATCATTTCTTGATACTATTTTGAACACTCCATCTCAACAAGAAAGGAATTCAACTCGATCCCGATCTTGAACCTTTGGAATGTTCTGCATGCAACACTTCTCTCTAGTGTTGTTGCTCTAGCAACTCCAGAAACAAAAAAATACATCCAAACTGAATAAGTATGATGCATCTGCCATCAAAGTCTCTGACTGCTATTGCCTCTATCCACTGAAAACTTTGCGCTTCAGCTGACTCTACCTTTCTACACCATTGTCAATCCTTCGCTGCACTCTTTAGAATCTGACTTCTCTAGCCTCTGTCACTTTGATCTCTGATTGCATCAATCCCACCGATTCCTCGTGCTACTATGTACTTTGGGCTCCCGTAGTAATGCACGATCCATGTGATAAAACCTTTCAATGGACCCTTCCCAATTTCAACCTTCTCGAGACTATCACTTCACATCACCCCACCTCACACCTGGAGGTATGGCTACATGTGATCCCTCTACCTTCTCCATTTGTGGCTCCTCAACAATTGTCTCAGACTTCTCTAGGATTGCATGTTGAGAGGTAATTTCTCTCTCTCTCAACCACCAAGTCTCTAACATTTTCCTTTCTCCTCCAGGCTTTTCATGCATCTTGAACCTTAAGAGCATACATGTTCCTAACTCTGAACTAATCTATTTCACTTTTCATGGTGATGTGTCTAATGAAAACCTTTCCCTTACTGAAGACAACATCGTAGCATTTTTCCTCCAACATCGTGACCGATACCAAGTTCTTCTTCAGTCTAGGCACATACTTCACATCTGTCAAGGTGATAGGAGCTCCATGCTCCCTTTGATAAGAAACCGTGCCCACACCTAAAACACTATACCTTTCATCGTCACCCATCTCTATGCACATCTTGAGGTCTTTCTCCTCTAAGGTACTGAATAAACTTTTATTGTCGGTCATGTGGAATGAGGCTCCACTATCAAGATGCCAACCACAATCCATCATTGATGAAACCATGCATGCAATAAGGTTAAGTCCATTTCAAACTAAGAGGCTAATGCTTCATCTTCCGATCCTTCCGAGGATCCCTTCTTGGACTTCTTCGATGGGCAATTAGTCGCATAATGTCCCATCTCATGACAATTAAAGCATCTCACTTTAGACCTGTCACCCTTCTTCACTCCATGAGAAGAATTCGATTTGGAATGGGAATCCTTCCCCTTCCCTTTCCTTGCCTTACTCACTAAGGAAATATTTTCTTCATCATCATCCATGGATGAGAAACCATCTCGAGTGCTCCTCCTGATCTCCTCCTGCATGAGATCTAACCACAGTCATTCCCAATCTGGTAGTTTCTCTCTTCCATTCATAGAGTCCTGGTAGCTATTCTAGCTCTTTGGAAGGCCAAGGAGACTGAGGCTCACCATATCATCATGGGCAGTATTTATTCCCACATTACTAAGCTCATCTCTGTAGGTGGTGAGCTTGTTCAGACATGTGAAAATAGTATCTTTGTTCTCCATATTGATTCTTTGAAGCTTATCGTTGAACACCAACTTCCTATGGTCAATACTGTTCTGGTAGAGGTCCTTCAATTCCTTCCACATTGAATATGGAGTATCCTTCCCATGGAGACTTGAGACAATATGGTCTCAAAGTCCCTCAAGGATGATCCGTCTCGCCCTCACCGCACACTTCTTCCATTAAGCCAACTCTTGTGCATTAGTTGAACCTGGCTTTGGGATTTCTTGATCAATGAAATGCTTCAAGTCATTGTCTTCTAATATACGCTCCATGCGATCTTTCCATGCTATGTAATTCGAGTTTCCTTCCAAGGCATACTCAAGTCTCAAGCTATAAAATGCCATTGTCCAACCTTGAAGTATGATAAGAATTTGATTTTCACCAGCAACCCCGAACTTCAAAATTCGAATTCTCTTCTCCATATACTATTCACAGCTCCGATAAACTTAGCTCTGATACCATGTAGAAATTCTGCAAATTATCTACAAATCTTACTCTGAGACCTATGTAGAAAATCTGACTGTAGATTAACCCAATAATGCAATATAACTAAAGAAAAATACTATAACTTACTTCTACTATCAATTTGTCTTTGTGAAAGCTTAAAGATCAAGCAAGATCAAGTTGAACACATATAACTAGAATAAGAACAATCAATGAACCAAACACATGAAAATACTTTGGAGAAAGCCTCAGCTAAAAACCCGACTATATTTATTATCATACAAGGTCGAAATACATCAGACTTATACAAAAGCTTAGTTCTCACAGCTAGCTAGCTCTTAGTACAATCCTCATGGATGCTCACAGGCAAACCTGGCTTCTCACAAGCCTCGTCCTCTACCCTCCAAGCTCCTATTTCCTTGCGCAGTTTCTCCTAGGTGATCCTCCTATTACCAAGTGGAAGATTGATCACTCACACTGATCCTACACCCTGTCAGAACTACACAATCCTCAAGGAACCTTACCTTGACTGCATGCATGAGTTTCCTTTATAGGAAAACACATGCAACTGATAATACATTGTCCGTGACATTTAGCTCAACTGGGTCTTTCTCAGAATAGACATGCATGAGTTACTGATGAGGGAATCTTCAATTATCTGTAGAACACTGTTTGAGTGCATGCATGCATCAACTAACTAATAACTCACAATTACTTCCTCAAACAGTTTGGAACTAATTTAACTGGACTTAACTCAGTAAACTGAGCTAATTAATTACAACTCAAATATAATTCAATCTTATCTCCTTAATTAAGGGATAATCTCCTTACTTTAAGGGATAACTATTGCGTGACTTCAGAAAGACTTCTAACTTGACTTCCACCAACTAATTAATCCATAATAAATTAATTAATTCATTCCAAGCAGCTGGTGAGACTGAATTTGAATTTTAACTCACAATTTTAATTCAAGGACAAAGTAAAATTTGAATTTCTGGATTCTATTTTTATCATTTCTTGTTGCTATTTTCAACATACATTGCATCTTTCTCGATGATAAACATCGACTTTAAACACAAACAATGAAATTGAATTGAAAATGGAATTTATATTAAGTTCCTTCATCATAACTATCATTTACGTTTGAATGCAAGAATTGAAAATTGTGTTTAAAGGTTTCTTTATCTTCCTCATACATATCATATTTCCTATTTGCATCTTTTATATATTGTGGTGTACATACAATTTTATTTTACTTATTTGAGTTTTATTGTGTGTAGTCACTTCAAAGTTGTAATATGTTTGAAAGGCTATAAACTAGGGCATCGATACCAAATTTCTTGGCTTAGCTTACCAAGAATTTGAAAGTGTATAGAGAAATTTTCATATCCATCAACATCTTCTCTAGAGAGCATACTGGGGAGTGCAAAATAATCATCCACTTTTCTTTTGTTTGCTGATTTCGGCTTCGTTTGACCATTGTTTGAGTTTTTTTCCTTGTTTTTCTTTAATTAGTCAGTTTCAGTTTTTTTTGCCAGTTTGAATGTGTGATTTTTTTTTTCTAATTTACTTTGGAGGTTATGACTAGGGTTGAACCTTTTTGAATGATTACTAAAAAATAAGACATTGCTCTATAATTTCTATCAATGGTTAAAAACAATGCAACAAAGGACTTTAGTAGAGGTCAATTATTTTCATTTTCAGTTTTGTTGTTGAGGTATCTTTATGAAAGATTGGCCATTTTAGATAAAGTTTATTGAATCTTTTTTCAGTGATAAATGACCATACCAAACCCTCTTCAACTTAATATTTTTCCCTAACTTCAACAATAAAAACAATTCCCTCAACGTTGGATTCTCACATGCTTCATAAGATTCTCTAAATTAGGGGTGGTCCTTGTACATTTCATTGATATGATTAAATCGCAAAGCACCAACTTCAAATTCCTAACAAATCAAACACCTCCTGCATAAAGTATCTAAAAATTTGTTTGCACTCCCACTAATATCTTTGAAAACAAATTTATTTTTTTGCATATGTTATACCCATTTGGTATTTCTCTGATTCAACTTCCCCTTCGAGGTTATAAACTATAATGCATGATTTTCAATATATATAATAAATTCCTTGGGCATAAGATAATGGCTCCACTTATTTAAAGATTGAATTAGTACATAAAATTCTTTATCATAGGTGTAATATTATGCTTTGTCTCATTCCTCTTTTCACTGATATAACTAAACGAATTTTCATCTTGGCCGAGAAAATTTCCCATATCAATTCCACTAACATCACCACCTAAAAATGTTTGTGAAAAACAAGCAGTATTAGGATCGATTTTTCCTATCGTTAAATAGACTAAATTATTGCTTATCTACAATTACGCATTTAAAAGGTTAACATTCCCTTTGAATTGTTTGTACTATTGGTACACAAATATGCCTAATTTTTTTGATAAAATCTAGCGAGTCTGTGAAAGATTCACACCTCATGGATACTCTTTGGAGAAGGCCAATCCTTAATGGATCTTATCTTCTTTAGGTCAATTTTCATCCCTTCAAGAAAAATTACAAATCCCAAATAGGAAAGTTATGTTTTAAAAAAAGGAACATCTTTTCATATTTATTAAAATGTTCTTTTACAATAGCTTTCTTAACACTAGTCTTAGAAACATGAAATGTTCTGCCCTGGTTTTGTTGTAGATGAGGATATAATCTAAATACAAAATCAAAAACTTACCAATAAAATCCTCGAGGACCTCATTCATGAGCCACATGAAGATGTTGGGGGCATTAGTTAAGCCAAAGGGATTAATCAACCACTTGTACAACATATCCTTATTTTTGAAGGTTCTTTTCCACTCATCACCATCTCTCATCCTAATTTGATGATACCCACTTTTGAAATCTATTTTTGAAAAAAAAAGGTCATTGATCAAACAATCCATTATATCATCCATACATGGTAAGGGAAATATGTACCTAATTTTTATTCTGCTTATCACCCTAGAATTGGTGCAAATTATTGAACACCCCCCCGCTTCTTTGAACTAAAAAATGTTTATAAAAAACGAGGGCTTAGATAGTCATTGATTAGTCCTTTATTTATCAACTATTCAACCTAAATTCTAATTTCTTCATTATCCTTTGGTTTCATCGAATAGGCTACTTTATTTGGTAAAATTGCACCTATAATAAGGTCTATTTGGTGACTAATGGTCATTTTATAGGGTAAGGAATTTGGAAACTTATAAACATAATGTCATTAAATTCATCTTGTAATGCTTGGATGTTACCAAGAAAATCTCTCATGTTTGTATTAGTAAGTAAAAGTCTAGGATTATCAATCAAAGAAAATTGCACCTCTTCCTTTTTCTTGATCTCTTAAAATAGTTCTTTCCCACTCATTATCAACATTCTTGATCCTGTTTCTTCCTTTTTCCTTTCATCATTCAACGATATCATTATATGCTTACAACTCTCCTTCCCAAGGGTGTATGTATTCACCCTTCCATCATGGATATGTATCTCGTCATATTGCCATGGAGTTCCCAACAAAATGTGAAAGACATCCATAAGCATAACATCACATATCAATTCATATTTATAAATACAAATCTAGAATTTTACCATACTTTATTCACTTACCAAAATTTGATGTCCTTTCTATATCCAAGACACTCGATATGGAGTAGGATGTGCCATCCTCTGCAATCCTAACTAATCCATCATCCTTGTAGAGACCATATTAGCGGTGCTACTACTGTCAATGACCATTTTTTATCATTTCCATTTAGATTTGCACATTGTCCTGAAAAAACTTCTCCTTTATGTTGGTTCATGAGTTTATTTCTTAGATTTAACCAAGATTATATTCAACATTAATGACTAATCTATCTCAACAATTTATTCCTTTCTATCTACATTTGTTGTTCCTTGTTTGGATTCTATAATATCAACCTCTCTTTGATTAGTTGTCTTGTTTTTAGGAAAATTCCATGACATATGTCTTGTCTTTCCACATATGTAACACCTCACTTCTCTTTCTCTCTCTCTTCCTCTTTAAAGGAATCTTCTACCCCTTGTTTCTCTTCCTCTAGGAAATTGGCTTCTAGAGCTTCCTTTTTAGTCTCATGGAGTGTGGACTCTTCCTTTGCTAGAAGATCATTTTTTGTTCACTAGACTCCTTCCTCCATTCCTTTTTCTTTATTTGCTAGAAAATTATCTTCTATTCTTGAGGTTTCCATATACGAATCCTCTAGCATATTTAGGGGAATGAGGCCAATTACATCTTATATATCATATCATAGGCCATTTATATATCTGGCCATGTTCTCAACATCTCCCTTTATGTGTCTTTCTCTAATGTTAATCCTGTAATGTACTCTTTCACTGTCATGGATTTCTGCCTTATATTTGTAATGGCCTAAATAAATCCAGCTAGTAATACTTGGGCATGAATTTGCATTTAAGCTTAACCAACTTTCTATCCCATCACTTAATATTTTCATTTTCCTTCCTCCTTTGGTCTTCCTACAACTTGACCCACCATAATATTGCATGCTCCCTTTATCTGGCCACTACATATTTGACCTTCTCATAATCCTCCATGTCTTCATACTCTAAGTACTTATCCAATGTTTTCATAAAATTGAGTAGTTGTTTCACATTTATGTTATCATCATATAGTGGCACTTTCATCTTTGGCCTAGACACTACTTTGGTGACCAAATTTATCAATTTTTCCATTGTTGGCTCTGCTCCTAGAGCTCGTTCCTTCTCCTCTTCTATGCTCATATGTTCACTCTCACTAATGTCTCCCACATTAGTATAACATTTGGTATAGTATTTTTGAAAACTTACCATAAGGTCAAGAAGGAACTATTTTGATGGAATTAAATATGATATTCAAAATTTTATGGCATAAAGTCATGTTTTCCACCAAAATAAAGTTGAGGCAATTAAGACCTCGAGTATTTTACAACCATTAGCCATTCCAAGTTAGAATTTGGAATGGGTATCAATTGATTTTATCATAGGTTTACCTAATTCTAAAGGAAAGAGTGTGATCATGGTGATAGTTGATATACTTACCAAGTATTCACACTCTTATGCACTATCTCAGCCTTTCAAAGCCAATATAGTCGTTACTACGTTTATGGAAAAAGTTAAAAAGATAAATGGAAACCCAATGATTATTGTAAGTTATAGAGATCCCGTTTTCAGTTGAAATATTTGGACAAAATTATTTTCTTGCCTTGGTACTCAATTAGCTCATAGCTCATCTTATCATCTTCAATATGATTGGAAAACTGAGATAGTGAACAAACATTTGGAAGGATATCTTCATTTACTTGTATCTGATAAAAGAACACAATGGATCATGTGGCTACCCATATCAAAATGATGGTATAAAACTTATTTCCCTACAACAACAAAAATGATCCAATTTATGGTGCTTTATGGATATCATACACCATCCATGACATCATATTTAAGAGATAATTCAAAGGTTCAAGTAGTGTAATATCACATCAAGCATCAACAACAAGCTATCCAACTTTTAAAGGATAACTTGAATCTACCACAAAACCCAATGAGACAACAGGTAAGTCGGCACTGCAATGAAAGAAGTTTTGATATGGGTGATTGGGTATTTTTACGACTACAACCATACAAACAAGTGTCCCTTAAGTAAGCTAAGAAGGATAATAAATTATCACCCAAGTATTATGTGTTATGAAACCAACTCACAAAAAGAAATAAAATATAGATCAACAACTTAGAAATCAGCCTCTTCGAGGGGGAAACCTCCTTTACATTACACAAATGAACAATTCTTCGATGATACAAATGAGAAAACCTCCTTTCTATATATAGGAGTCTAAGGGGTCACAATATAACCAAAGCCGACCTAAAAATAATAATATAAGGGCACACAAATAACAATAGTGGGATTCTATGTGGCACAATAATAACAATATGGGGACAATAGGGGCAAAACAATAACAATAAGGGATACAATGACAATAGTAATGGGGGAATCACTAGTATTATAGGGAACTAACATGCCCCTCTCCTTCAAAAAAGTGTTTTCCTCAACGCTTGAGTAGTTCTGGATGCTTCTCTATAAAATTCTCATCCTCCCATGTGGAATCTTCAACAGGTAAGTTCTTCCACTTGATGAGATACTCTGAAATTGATCAATTTTGTAGCCATTGAGTTCTTGTTTCTTTGACTGCTTTAGGTTCCAATATGATTTTTCCTTCCTCATCAAGTTCTGGAAATATTGTTTGAACCGGGAGCTTGTCACCTATAACCTTCTTTAAGCATGAAACATGGAAAACTCGGTGCACTTGAGAAGTTACGGGAAGCTCCAATTTGTATGCCATAGTACCTATCTTTTGCAACACCTTGTACATACCATAATACTTTGGTGATAATTTATTATCCTTCTTAGCTTACTTGAGAGACCTTTCTTTAAATGGTTGTAGCCATAGGTATAACCAATCACCTACATCAAAACTTCTTTCACTGCGATGTTGATCTGCCTACTGTTTCATTCTATTCTGCACCAAGGTGAGGTTATCCTTTACGAGTTGGAGAACTTGTTGTTGATGGTCGATGTGATCTTCCACTACTTGAACCTTATAATTTTCTCTTAAATATGATGTGATGGATGGGTGATGATACCCATAAAGTGCCATAAATGGGGTCATTTTTGTTGCTATATGGAAGGAAGTGTTATACCACCATTTAGCTAGAGGCAACCATTTGAACCATTGTGTCTATTTATCAGATAAAAAACAATGAATATATCCTTCCAAACATTTTTTTTACTATCTCAGTTTTCCCATCAAATTGAGGATAATAAGATGAGCTATGAGCTAACTCAGTACCAAGACAAGAAAATAATTATGTCCAAAAATTTCTAGTGAAAATGGGATCTCTATTGCTTACAATAATCTTTGGGTTTCCATGTAGCTTTTGAATTGTTTCCATAAATGTAGTAGAAACCGTACTCACTTTAAATGGATGAGATAATGCACAAAAGTGTGCATACTTGGTAAGTCTATCATATACCACCATGATAACACTCCTTCCTTCAAACTTGGGTAAACCTATGATAAAATCCATTGAAACCTCCTCCCATCATTGGCTTGGAATGTATAAAAGTTGTAATAGAACTGGGGTTTTAACTGTTTCAAATTTATTTTTTTGAAAAACCAAACATTATACCACAAAATTTTGAATATTCGATTTAAGGCCATCGCAAAAAAATTCCTTCTTAACCCTATGCTAAGTTTTTAGAAAGCATGAGTTCCCTCCTAAGGGAGTTGTGTGCAATTCCCTAAGAATATTTTGTTTGAGTTGGGAATTCTTACATAGGTATAACCTATTTTTGTACCATAACGAATCATTTTTCCAACTAAATGTATCATATGTACTCAGATATTTTTGTAACTTTGAATGAGTGCCCACTTCTTCATCATTCTTCCATTCATACCTTGCTTCGTTTATCCAATCTAGTTGGATAATAGAGATGGCGCAAAGAAATGCTTCCACATCCTCATCCTTTCTTGACAGTGCATCTGCCACAACATTTTGATTCCCTTTTTTGTAGATGATCTCAAAGTTATAACCGAACATCTTTGTGACCCATTTTTGCTGCTCTTCTGAAGATAATCTTTTTTCTAAAAAGTATTTAAGACTATCATGATCTGTTTTTACCTCGAAGTGTCTTCCCATTAGGTAGGGTCTCCATTTCTTAAGTGCATGTAGTATTGTCAACATTTCCTTATAATAAATAGCTTTATGTAAATACTTTCCTTTGATTGGACGACTTTCGAAAGCAATGGGTCTTTCTTCTTGCATTAAAACAACACCAATTCCATTTCTTGAGCCATAACATTCCACAATAAAGGTTTTTACGAAGTCCGGTGTAGCTATGACTGGTGCTTGGCACATTTCCTCTTTAAGATGTTCAAAGGCCTTCTTTGCTTCTGGAATCCATGAAAATGCATCTTTCTTCAATAATGTTGTTAGAGGTGTTGTTATTCTCCCATAATTCTTAACAAACTTGTGATAATACCCTGTCAACTTGAGAAATCCTCGTAGATGCTTTATGGATGTGGGGATTTTCCATCCCTTAATGGTTTTAATTTTTCTAGGGTTTAACTTAACACATTCATGAGATACAATATGACCCATATATTCCACCTCTTATACTCATAAACTTATGGAGATTTTTGGATATAATTGTTTCTCCTCTAATAGTTTGAGCACCCTGTCAACATGTTGAACATGATCCTTCCAAGACTTGCTATAGATCAGTATATTATCAAAAAATAATAACACAAATTTTCTAAGGAAGGGTTTGAAAATGGAATTTATCAAACCTTGAAATGTAGAAGGTGCATTGGTAAGGCCAAAAGGCATGACCAAAAATTCATAATAAACCTCATGAGTTCTAAATTTTGTTTTTGGAATGTATTCAATCTTCATTCTGATTTGATAATATCCTGAATGAAGATCCAACTTGGTGAAGTAAATTGATCCATGAAATTGATCCAATAATTCATGAATGACAGGAATGGGAAATTTATCTTTAATAGTGATCTTTTTTAGCTCCCTATAAGCTGGAAACATGCACCATGATCCATCCTTCTTATGAACCAATACTACTGGAGCAGAGAAAGAAATTTGACTAGGTTGAATTATGCCAGCCTCTAGCATTTCTGCAATCATGCATTCAATTTCACTCTTTTGGGCCTAGGGATATCTGTAAGGCCTGATGTTTGGAGGAAAACTTCCTGGAATCAAATGAATAGCATGGTCATGATCACAAATAGGTGGGAGGCCTGTGGGAGTCTCAAATACTTTGTAATGATTGTCCAAGACCTTTTCGAGATCTGGAGAAATAGATGATTTCGATGTGGGAACCTCTAGTGAACATAATTGTGCAAGTATGCCTCGTTGTTCTTTCTTTAGAAGATTTGTCATTCCATTAGAGCTGATTATCTTTCCCATTTTCCCTATGATAACCCTTAATTCAACTTCCTTTCTTTCTAAAGAAAATTTCATGAAAAGTTCTTAAAAATTAAAAGCTATTGTGCCCAAGGATTGTAGCCATTGGACTCCTAGTACATCATCAGCACCACCCATTGGAATGGAAAGCATTGGGCTATTCAATACATATTCTTCCATGGATAGATTGATATTATGGCACTTTCCTGAGAAATTTATTATTTTTCCAATTGCAATGATCACTTGACACTCTGGTGCTAGATATAGGAAGCAATTCAATTCCTTGGCTATCTTAAAATGAATAAAATTATGGGTACTACTCGAATCAATCAACACTATTACCTTTTTCTTCTTGATATGCCCTTCTATATTGATAGTTTGAGGAGTGGTAATTCCAACCAATGCATTACAAGATATGTTTGAATTCGTTTCTTCTTTCTCTAGGGTTTGTTCTTGGTGTATATCCTCTTATTTTGACATTTCTTGTTACTTTTCCTCCTCCTCTTCACAATCTATGTAAAATAACTTCTTCTCATCACACTTATGACCTTTTGTGTATTTTCTATCACAACTATAACAAAGACCTTTTGTTTTTTTTCTTCCAATCATTGTGGTGTCAACCTTGTAGGTTGTGGATGGATAGGGGAAACAACAATTCCATCTTTATGATTGTGAGTGGTAGGCTTCCTTGTTGCCATAATTTTTCTTTCCATTTTTCTTGCCAACATGAATGCCTTCTCCAATGAATTAGGTTCTGAAAGGTGAACCTCATGTTGGATGTTATCCTTTAAAGTCTCACTGAACCCATCAATCCTATACTCCTCTATAATATCTTTTACCCTTATATTCAATTTTTGGAAGTCCTCAATGTGCTCCATGATTGAACCCTTTTGTTTGAGATTTATCAATTGGCTAAAAAAAGCGTTTCTTTTTGTATCCTCATAATGTGCTATCATTTCATCCATAAAAATAACCCAAGTGACAATTTGTTTACGAGAACAAAGCCATCGATACCATACAAACTGATTTGATTCCAAATATAAAGTTGCAAGGCATACCTTTTGTGTGTTTTACACATTATGGAGATTGAAAAATTGCTCCATCTGTAGTATCCATGATATAGGATCCTTGCCATCAAACTTCCTCATATTGATTTTTGGAACATGGCGATTCTTCGATCTAACATTAGAGTCTAAGAAATCATTATTAACATTTATTTTGTTCACATCATCAGTTTCATTTACTACCATTTCGCCATTAGTAAGCATTTCTTGTAGAAGCTTTGTCAAATCTGTCTTCAAATCTTCCATCTTAGCTTCCACACCTTTCTTTAAATCATCCATCTTAGCTTCCATGCCATCCATCTTAGTTTCTACGTCTTTCTTTAAACCATCCATCTTAGCCTCCACATCATACATCTTAGATTCTATGTCTTCCTTTAAACCATCCATCTTAGCTTCCATGCCATATATATTAGGTTCTAATTCTTTCTTTAAACCATCCATCGTAGCTTCTATTACTTTTTGTGCTAGTGAAATTTGTTTCACTTGGTCTCGTAATTTTGATATATCATGTTGCATTTCTTCCTCTTATTCATGGGTCATGCTAGAGATTTCAGGTTGCTTACTAGGTGTTTCCATTTTCTTCCTTCGGGGCATCAATTAGTGCTAATAATGCTTCACTATGCCCTTTGAATTCCTTCAAACTAAATTTTCAAACCAAACTTATGCACAAAAATTTAAAAAACTACACACCTATTTTCACTTTGTAGGAGCTTGATATTGAATCTATTGTATCTCTATAATTTTGGATCTCCAAGGTATGAACTTGCTTCTTGCAGTAACCCTCTAAGTACTCTTTCTAACCGCACAAGTCTGATCAATATTGGATTCTCCAATGAAGAGTTATGCCAAATCGTCAACAATGACCTGATTATAGACTAGTTCAGTAGAGAGAGGTTGTAGGAAGTGCCAAGTTTCATTGTTTTGACCTTCAAATCTAAAACTGATACACAGAAAAGCTACAGTCCGTTGTGTTTTTGTAACTTCAAACAAAATTTTAAACTGATGCTCAGAAAAAACATTATGATGATTTTCCCCAAGTCACCTGTTTGAGATATAATTTGGGATCTTGTAAAAGCCCTAAATTCCTTCGATCATATCTATGACAATATAGCCAGAAAATATCTGAAATTTTGACCTGAAGTTTAGAGAGATTTCTTCTCAAATGGGTTTTTTGTTTCACTTCTGAAACGTCACAGAAAACAAGTTATAGGGAAAATTCGACGATGACCTGTTTGGAATAGTGAAACCCTAGAATCCAATCTCTGATACCAAATGTTATGAAACCAGCTCACAGAAAGATAGAAAAGATAGATCAACGACTTAGAAATCAGCCTCTTCAAGGGGGAAACCTCCTTTACATTACACAAATGAACAATTATTCAATGATACAAATGACAAAACCTCCTTTCCATATATAGGAGTTTAAGGGGTCACAATATAACCAAAGCCGACCTAACAATAATACTATAAGGGCACAAAAATAACAATAGTGGGATTCTATGGGGCACAATAATAACAATATGGGGACAATAGGGGCACAACAATAACAATAAGGAATACAACAACAATAGTAATGGGGGAATTACTAGTATTATAGGGACCTAACTTTATGGCCCTTACAAGGTGTTGTAAAATATTGGTACTATGGCATACAAATTGGAGTTGCCTGCATCTTCATGAGTATGCCTAAATTTCCATGTTTCATGCCTAAAGAAGGTTATAGGTGAAAATATTCCAGTTCAAACTATATTTCTAGAAGTTGATCACGAAGAAAAAATCATAATGGAGCCTTAAGAAATCACAAAAAAAGAAGAATTTGACAACTAATTAACAGATCCATTTTAGAATATCATATTAAGTGCAAGAAATGGATATGACTGAAGGGAAAACAATATGAATGAGTGTGATGCAATGGTTCAACTCAACTTGGAAATTGTAAGATTCACAATGGGCAGAGATAAAAATCATGGATAAGATTATTTCATGACTTGCTACAAGATTTTGGAGAAACTGTCCTTCGCTTATGGGCCTTCTTTAATTTAAAATGCGAAAAGTTGTAGACCCACGAAAAATATGAATAAGGAATGGATAAGTGTTCAATTTCAGCTACGTTAAGATTGTTAGCTCATCTCGTGCATTTGCGACGCAAGGAAATATTAACAGAAGTAATAATATAAAATACTTAGATTCCAATGAAAAAGAAAATACCTCCCTAAACATGTGGAAAACTGTATAGGGATAACTTCTCACTTTATTCTAAAGCCAACTGAATTTGTTTGTACATGTGAAACAATGAAGACCTACAAAAAGTAGTAAAAGGAAAATAAGAAATAAACTAATGAAGATAGGAAACTAGCAACAAATGAATATGAACATATTTATGCATACCTTGAAGAGTCGAATTGTAATATTTCCTCATGAATCTTCAAGCTCTCCCATGCATTTGCATAAGTTCAAAATTATTTTCTTATTCAATTTAAATCAAATACTAAGTAATGAGAAATTTTCATTTGTTTCCCATTTATATTGAAGAAACTGTGGTAAAAATGACCATAAGAAATGCCTGTGAATTTAGGGAAAATTGGTATGCTTAGCTGTAATGATTCTTTGAAATTTCATCATTCATGATTTTGTTTGAGAAAATATAATTTTAATCTTATGGTGAAAATTTGTGAAGAGGGAAAATCAAGAGCATCACTCATGTGTATGATCCAAAATGCTCTAAGGGACTTTTTCCAAAAATGAAATGGATAATAGAGGAAACATTTGAACCCATTATTTGTATTCTAAAATTTTACAATTTAAACTGAAAAATAAAAGAGAGATGAACTAAGAAACAAAATTAATCCTATTAATATTATAACTAATTGAGAGAGCATATACCTCCAGGGAAGCCATTCTCTCAGTTTTAATTCTATACATATGAGAATATTAAAAATCAGTAACAAAAATAAAATGGAAACTAAATCATTAAAAAAAATATATCAGCCTACTATTTACATCTAAACTTAACAAAATAAAATGATTTACATAAGCCTTACCATGAAATTCCTTCAAACATATGCCTACAGGATCATAAAATTCAAGATGTATTTCGATTGAATCTTGAAAGAGGTTCAGGGGAATAGGAAACATCACGCCAATGTTGAATGATATGTCTTTAACTATTGTAGGTTGTTGTAAGAAAACATTTGAATGCACAAAAGAAAGTGCATGATTAAAAACTTATTTTTGATGAAACGTAGATAACAATGTCGAAGGTTTTGAAAGGTATTACATGGCTAGCAAGAATACAATAGTTGGCTTTCAAATGTCAACATTTGTGAAAAAATAATTTGAAAATCAGAAACAAATTGGCCACACATAATCATCAAATAAAATATCAAAATAAGAGGTAGCCAATGCTCATGATTGAAATTCTGAAATCGATTTTCATATATGTTGATTAACACACTTGATGAGAGACTAGAGTTTTGATACTCAAAATGCCAGCACAATATGCCCAAAAAATAAAAAATAAAATTTGAAAAAGAAAGAAACTAAAATGGGGGAAAATGAGAGAAAGGGAAACTATAATGTACATTTATGTTACAGATAATAGTACAACATAGTGGGATTTTGTTTGTAATGATTTCATTTCCACAAGTGATTATAAAATTAAAGTCATTTATGTCTTCGTTCACTTGCAGAGATGGGAGAATTTCAAGGTTATGATCACAAAACAACATGTCATTATCGTAGGAGTCATAAATTGGGTCAGATTCATGATTGCTGAAATCATCATGATGATCCAATGATGAAGAATTAACTGAAACATTTAAATATCATCCTTTCCCTCTTCAAAAATAGACTGACTTAAAATATGGGAGTCAATTAATTTTTTTTTGTTTAAGAAGAAGAATAACAAGGTTCAATGTTTTCATCATTATGAACAATTTTGTTAGTATCTTGTTTTGCTAAATTAGAGTCAGATAGGGAATCCTATGCCAGGGAATTTTTAGAATTGTAAAAAAATAAATTTTCTCTGTTCCTGTCAAAAGTTACTGATAATTCGTAAATGATAACTCCTTCATCTTTTGAACTATTATCAATGCTGAAAAGAGTAGCTTCATTATCATTTAATGAATTATCAAACAAATCAAGATATAGAGAAAAAGAGAGAATTTGAATCTACAAACATGTAAATTTCTCTATTAGAAGAATGTTGTGCATCCCCAAATTGTGCGCTTTTGAATCTTCTTGATTTGCATGATGGAAAATTTTGCGATGTTCATCTACATCCTCATCGCTAGAAGAGTTGGATTTTCCAACATTTGGAAAAATATCAGGAGGAAAATATTGATTATTTCTGATCACTGACTGTAATGGCTCATTCTCATAAACGTTATTAATTTGGCCAGAGTCATTTTTCTCCTAAAATCAGTTATTGATAATTTTAGCTTCTAGAAGAGGATTATTATTAATGGTTTGAACAATAAATTATTCAATAGAAATACATGAATTTTATGATTCTTGATAAGGAATACAAGGGAGATATATCAAATGTTTAAACCAACCCATTAATTGAAATTGAGGAGGAAAATATTTGGAATGAAATTGCATTAAAATTAATTTAAATCTAATTATGAAATCATCTAAAGATTCACCTTCCATCCTACAAAATTTTTCCAAGTAGTCACACACCCTTACGTAGTTTCATTGTTGAAAAACATGAAGGAAAATTTATAGAAACACATCCCCACTATGAACGAAGGAAACTAGAAGGGATAAGCACTAGCCTTTGGCTTTCCCTGTTAAAGTGAGAGTGAAGATCCTGCAAATAATATCTTCATCAATACTTAAATAGTTGGAACTTAAAATAAATTGAAGGAGATGACTAAAATCATATGTCCTACCACTGTATTTTAGCTCAGACTGGGTTTGGACTTCCTTTACTGCAGTGGAAGTTGGATGAGGTCCAATAAAGAAAAGGAAGTCTCTTACATGGAGCCATAGTAATAAAATAAAATTTTAAGGCACAAAATCATTAGAGACACAATTTTACTATGGCCCTCCTTCTAGCACCAAAAATGTTGAAGTCTTGAAATGACCATTCAACATTATAAGAGAAACCACCCAATCAGAAAATTAAAGAAACTCCTTTTCTATTTGAAATGGTGGTTCCAACGGGTTAAACTAGGTCCATCTGCCTTATCTCTATCTCCATTGGCTTAAATTATGTCTTTTACTTACCAATAGAGAAGAGACATCAAATCAACCCTCTTGCTTAGCGCATTCAAGAAAGTGATCCTTAAGCTGATCTAGAGCATAGGCACAACTAAAGGTTAACTCTTTGGTATGAGGAATTCTAGAAATTTAATGATTAATATAAATTCAAATTAATCCTATAATGCAAGAAAAAGGAAATAAAACCTAAGCCTATCTCAATTAGAAAGATGTAAATCTATCCCAACCAAGAGCAAAGTAATTAAATGATTGAGATTTTAACATGCCTAGTTTTAGGTGAATATCTAGCAAATGAAATAGTTCTACTAGTTGATATTATATTTACAAAAAACATGATCTCCTTAGAGACTTATTAATGGTGAATGATTAACCAATAACACTAGGAAATATTTCAATTAATGTCAATGGTAATTAGATCGAATTTAGATAACATATTTATGAGTATAGTTACTCAAAAATATGATTTCAGTATAAGAGAAAAAGAGAAAATTAACAATAAATATACGAATCTAATGAAATATATAGCTTAATTCAAAAGACCTTCATCTTCACATTAAATAATAACGCTCAACACGAAAACACATTTTACATAGATCTGTCATTAAAGAGATGAAATTTGCAATAAAAATAATAGTATTTAAAATACAAATTGATTAAAACCTAGTCTTTGTGCTATGTTCCTTGAATTGACCTCCAAAAATATTTCTCAAATCATAAGCCTTGCCATTAAAATAAAGTGCAACAATAGTTCAAGCTTTGCTCCCAATACAAAGTCTAGAATTGAAAAGGACAAATCCCAATAACTCATATTAGAGTTATTTCCCCTCCTCTATAGCTAAAAATCCCTTACAATAGTGCTTCAAGAATTCCCTCAGTGCAGATAAGAACCCTTTCATCATTCTACAAACCACTATTTATAATTACAAAAATGAATTCCAAATAGGAGAGCTATTGAAGAACAAATTTGTTCCAACAATTTTTCATTTGTCCAAATTCTTTTTCCACTCTGGTTGGAGCAATTCCATTGAATTAGATATTATCTTCCTCATCTCCTGAATTGTTCTCCTCCCAAAAACCAATCAAAATTAAATTAAAATAGAAAATACTAAATTTGTAAAATGAACATCACTATCAAAATTCAAATAAATAAATAAATAAATAAAAGGAAATATGAGCTTTCTATTGATCCCTTTAAATATCTTATTGGTCAAAGAAAATATAGTCGAATGGATCTACACTCAATAGAGGCTATGAGCAAATGAAAATGCAAAAAATTAATTTTGGTTACAAATTCGAAGCTTAATTTTTTGCTAAGTATTACACTCATTTAGTGAATGAATTTGGTCATGCAATCACTTTAAAGATATTCTCTGTGATTTTATATATCTAACAAGCCATCGTGGACCTCATTTGGTCAAGTAGAACTCAACTTATGAACTTCCAAATCTGAAGTGTCAAAATTGCCAGAATTATGGAAAAATTGTTGCATGGGCTAAAATTAAGAAATTTTAATTAAAAATCTAATCCTAATTAAATCTAATCAATTAATAATTATTTATAATTTTAAATTAACCATATATACAATTTTAATTGAAATTATTAAAATATATACAACATTAAATAAACAAAATTTAATTAAATGAATTTAGAATTAAACTATATTAAGGTATTATAAATAAATTTTAAAAATATTAAAATATAACAAGTGGCTTTTGGATCTCATTTTAGTGGATCAAAAATAGGAGGAGGAGGCTTTAAGTAGGAGAGGAGGCTTTATAAAAATTGATACAAGGCTTTATAAAACAAATGTACACCAAACCGTCAAATGATATTGGACCTCGAAAGGTTTGTGTATCAGAAAATTTTAAATATGAAAGCTTTGACCCAAACCAAAAATATAGAGGTCTGATATAACATATTGGGATTTTATTCTATCAAGCTTTTTTGATTGGGATTTTTCATATCTGATTTTTATATCATGACTTTTTATATTGGGGCTTTTATAGGTGGGAATGAGTAAGGTAGGAGGTGAGGTGAAGTAGGGCCCATTTGGAATGGGACTCATCCAGTATAAACTACAGCCACTTGGTAATTTAAAAATACGACAAAATGAACTAAAACCACTTTGCAATTTTGAGATTTCATGTCTTGTAATTTCTTTTAAAATTGGGAATTGGAATAAATTACCAAGATCCCAAAAAGAAATAATTTTAATTGTTCTACAATTTGGCTTCAATGATTTTGTAGGACTGTTAGTGAAATTGAATTAATTAGGAATTAATATCAACAATCAATCACTAATTTATTTACAAAAACTAAACTAATATACATTTTCTACATTATTTTAACCCAGTTGGAAAAAATTATCAAACTTCACAGGAACACCATTTGCAAATCATGTAACCAAATGATATGGAAAAATTACTAATGGAAAGCTAGAAAAAATTTGAACTCATTGTAGTAATCAAAATAGAAATCTGGCGAAAAGAAAAATTTGGCAAAATTGTAGGACAATTAACCAAAAGGAAATATTAAAAAGGTGATTTAGTTAAACAATTATGGAAATGGTTCTGATTATTTGAAATAAATAATTCAAAAATGGGCGGAGTTGAATTTTCACTTCAACAAGTTGTTACACGTAGAATCTATTCTTTTCACTGATTTGTAGGTCTATTGGGCGCTGGAGGAATTCTTGAATTTTTCCTCTTTGTTTAGGAGCATGAGAAAACATCGCCACGTTCTTCTTTCAACCTAACCCCACTGCATCATAAAATATGGTATGAGAAAGTAATACGATTGAATAATTTTTGTTCTTAGTTACTAGACTTGTGAGCTCCTCACTTTGAATGTTTGATCATTTTTCCTTTTCCAATAGCACATCTTGAAGTTTATTGATGGAGATTTCCTTACCATCAACCTCCTTCATATACACTGATAACTTATTTTTTTTTTCATGTTGAATCAACTGTAGATATTTAATTTTCTTTTTAGTAGAATTAAGTTCAGTGTTGGAGGAAAGAAGCTTGCAAAGTGCCTCCTCCATATTTTCTACAGTCACCAATTTTGCATAGAGAAGATTAAGGTCTTCAACACTTCTTGTATTACTATTATCTCGTAAAAATTGGTTCCCTCTCACAACTGTAATAATTTTATCAATTTCTAAAGTACTATCATGTTTCATTGCATTTTCTCTACTTACCGATTGAAGCTAGTGACAAAAGTTTGTTGTTTTCACCTCTCAATTTTCCAAGTATTTTCAAAATTGTAGACATTTTTTAGGAAAAAATATCATTTGTTTGGCCTTCTTGAGTTGATATTTAAGGTATTTGTCTAAGGAAACATTCTTCCTCACCTCTTTAGTTTCTTATTCCAAGTCATTCTTAGCAATGATACATCTTTGCTCTGATATCACCAATTCTTGTCACATAATCTGCATTTCATGTTCAAATTTCATAGAATTTGTTGAAATATGTTCCTTCCCCTCTCCTTTATTGATTTGAGTAATAACTGTCTCAATCCATCCCTTTTGACTTTAGAAATATGTAGTTGTTAAAGAACCCGAGCCTATACATCAATTTGTTAGGAGGGTAATTTCCTCGGTTTCTTAACATATGTACGAACATGAAGGTCTTGGACATCAACCAAAATTATCTATAATATCACGTCTTATTGAAGCTAGCGGGGATGAAAAATTTGTTATCCCTAAATCTGACAACAGATTATCATTCTGACCAGATACCTATGCAAATGGGTAATATTACACACATTGTGGTGTGCAACGTTATTTTGCAATATGAATAAATTATAGCATACCATCTTCCTAAAGTCAACCCGTGTGAACATCGAGATATAAAAAATTAAACATTGCTCACCACCCAACTGCATATGCAAAACCATGCACCATTTGAGTTCTATAATATCACAGTGTCAACTATTTCCTTAGATAACCATACAAATATCTTTATATTGATAGTTATTCCTAAGATTTGTAATAGAAAAATGATAATAAATTCTCTAGGAAGTTGTACTACAAGAATGTCAATATATTTATAGTTTCTCACTATAAAAATGTTTGTATACTCATACCCTTTTTGGAAATTCTCTAAATTGACATTTCTGGGTTCTGAATAGTTATATACTTTGGACACGACGTCATCAATTTTTAACTCTACTTGCAATTAAATGAAAATATTTCGTCTAGCTTTATAGATAAGGTGTTTTTTCTTGGACAAAATCACTCATGTTTTTGGTGGGTGGTGGGAACTTATTCAACAATGCACCCAAGGTGTCCCAATTTTGTGGGCCAACTACAAATTCTTGCATGTTTTTCAAGTCATTTATAATTATATTAATGACCTTGAGTTGGATACAAATATTTTAAGAATAATATGGTCAATTATTTATCATTGTAACATGTGAAAATGTAGAAACTATCTTCATTTCTTCTTGCTACTCTCTCAATTCCTAAAAGTTATCAATATCTGAGCCTATAACGTTATCGACCTATGCAATATTAATATATTTTATTCCTATTGAATAACTCATATTTATTTATTATCAATTATACTATTATTCCTTACATCAAACCAAATAGTTATGTTGGGATTTTAATAGTACAACGCCTACAATTTGTTCTATAAGTCTTTTGTGCACTTAGTCCATATCCTTTTCTCTTTCTATTTGTATTTTCATTAGCTCCATGACATCATTGAGTATTTCTTTGTAACATCTGAATACCTAAATCTTAGTAGGTTACAAATCATTTTGGTCATATTAAAAACCATCTCTAAATGACCCAAACATGTAGATGCTTGTGGTATAATGACAACGCTATATTGAAACAAAGATGTATGGCTTCAAATTCATAATTATTACTAGTGTAGGAAAAGGTCGAAAGATAGGATAATTGAAAATGTTTGTTAGAAGGAAAATATGACATGAAAACAACACCATCACCTTCACAATAATAGTGTCCATCAAATTGTAAACTTGCCAATTTCCATTATGATGTCACATTCCATTGCAGTTATGATTACATTTTATTTAGACAGTAAATGAGTGCCCCCCTTCAATGAATATGGAGTACATCCATTGAGTCCTATTTAAATATAATCAGCCTTAGGGTTAGGGATATTTTTAATATATGGAACTACTATTGGCTCTATTAAAATAATGTTATCATTTTAGGGATGAAGAATGACCAAATGAGATCCACCAATGCTAAGATATTTTGCTAGTCAAGTGTTTTGTTGATGCTCCAAAATTATTGTAGAATAAATTCCTACTTTTATATTGATGGTCACCTATAACTTGCACATATGTGAATTTCCAAGTCAATTACATGGTTAGAATATGGTATTTAATATGACTTATGGCCAGTTGTACCTTATTATATGTTACTAAGGTTTTTGTCTCACTTATACAAGTCAAACCAATTGGTTCCATTATGATTTTGGGATTGATATTAAATAATCACCTCTGTAAACCATGCAAGAATGACAAGTATTTAACTTAGCAGAGGCAACATGGTAAGGAGTGGTATTAACATCTACCTTGTAGTGGAAAATTCAAAGTTTCTTAATCACATTTCAAGGATTACTAGTTGAAGGAAAAGGATTCAATTGGTTGAACATATTTCCAATAGTACTAGAGCTAAAAGATGACATCTTAGACCTAGATAGTTAATTTCTAGATGTGATTTAGAAGAATTCGTATCTGTAGAAACAAAATTGGGGATTAACACTTTACGCTTGACAAGGAATGGAGGAAAATGATAGCCTTTTACATTTCACGTTACATTCTTATTTCTTATATTAATGTTTTCAATGTTTGTTAAAGAAAGTAAGATATAGAGTATTACAAGTACAATAAGCCTTTGTACTTTGACCTAGTTTGTGTTTTCTTGAAGTCTGTATTGTTTTGTTTTTTCAATTGAAATTTGTATTTTGTTGTAGTTTGTATTTTTTATATATTGAAATTTGAAGGTTTTTGTACAAATATTTTTGTATTTCATTTTAAAAATTAGTTTATTTATAGTGAAACTATGTAACTCTGCAACTCGTCACTTATTCTTGCTGATGTTTAGATAATTTATCAAATACATGCCTATTAATAGATTTAATCTACATTTGGAATTTCTCATCCCATTCCCATTGTAGTAGTAACCATAGTCAGCGTGACGTTTTAACATAAGAAAACCCTAATATTTAAAGGAGATTTCCATTTCCAAATTAATTGATACCACAATTTCCTCTATACATCCTCA